>OW240914.1:235411938-235446701 GCA_933207985.1 Pelobates cultripes | reverse complement strand
TGTAGGATTGCTTACCCTATTTTAATATATTTATTGTTATAAGGTTTTATTTTATGTATAAATATATTAAAAGTTGAGTTTTCTTATTAGACCCATAAAGATTATTTTGATACAATTACCCTCTGGTGACACCTACTGGTAGGTTTTTGGTTTAACACTTTAAAAAAAACGTTTTTTCATCCACCAAATGCTGACTAATAAAATTATCTTACTACTCATAGACTGGAACCTATTATTGAGCAGCCTTGCCGAAGTCCCATATTAGACACTGCTTGAGTCAAATAGGTTGTATACTCCCTTTAATCCAGAGGCCCCTGAAAACTTCCGAATGATAGACTCAGCATTTGTCAGCCAGGCCCAAGGTGATAGTAAAAGGAAATTACAGAAATTAGAGGGATTTGCAGGGATGTCCTAATACAGCTAATGGAGATTGCAAATACAGTATATATGAATAGGGAGATGGAGCAAGAACGTAAAATGAGGAAAAAGGCAGATATGCTAGCGGTAGCTATCTTAAGTGTAGAAAGACAGGGAAGTGAATAGAGGAGACGAGAATAGGCTGAGCAAGGGACTTTAAGTAGGAATTAATGTGCGAATTGTAGAAAGGAGGGACATTGGAAGAGTGAGTGTCCACAGAGAGAGTAGTATGAAGGTGATAGACAAGGAGAGAGAAGGGTATGAGGAGGTTATAGTGGTAGTTATAGAGTAAGAGGAAGTTTTAGAGGGAATGGTGGGAATAGTAGAGGAAGTGTTCAAGGAGACAGATACTATCCACCCACGCAGAGACCTAGAGAAAGAGAGGATAGAGATTTTGTGGGTCTGGCTGACACTATCATGGAAGACTATTGATACCGACTGGGCTCCATCCCACTTGGTCGAGCGTAGCCTATGGTCGATGTAGCAATAGGGGGAAAGAGAAGTTCTTTCATGATCAACACAGGTGCTGAACATTCTGTGGTGACTAAGATGGTGGCTCCGCCTTCGGGGAAGACTATAACTGTGATAGGAGCTACTGGGAGAAGTGCAGCTAGACCGGTTCTTAAGAGTCGCACTTGTATTCTGGGAGGCCATGTGGTGAAGCATTAGTTCCTATATATGCCAGAGTGTCCGATTCAACTTTTAGGACGAGATCTATTATCGAAGCTTTAAGCTCAGATAACCTTTTACCTAATGGATTAACATCTCTGAAGTTTAAGGGATTACCAGGCATAATGGTGATATCGGTGCCAAGGGAAGAAGAATGACGCTTCTATTCCATAGTGACAAGTGTTAACCCTAAGAGTGATGAATCCTTACTTGACATTCCAGGAGTATGGGAAGAAAATAATCCTCCAGGACTTGCTCGTAATATCCCACCAATACATATTGAGTTAAAGCTCGGGGTGTATCCTGTTAGCCTTTGTATGTTGTTCTTTTATCTACCCCAACAGCTGTAAAGGTGGCGGAAGTGACTCCTTGGATTCATCATTCTAAGGTTAAACCAGCAGCAGACTCTTGGCAAACTACTCCAGATCCTGAGAATCCCTGCAGGACCCGGTTGAAGCGTGCAACTCAGTCGGAGTGACGAGGGGATATCGAGACATTCTAGTTAAAAGTCTACAAAGATCATCAAGTAGGTGTTTTGACGGCCATAATAAAGCCTGACCACCTGCCTACGTGTCATAGCCAGAGTATCTTGAAGGGATCTCTGTGAAGGAAAGTGAGGATCAGAAGAACAACATCCTTGCAGCCCTCACAATCGGGAAGCTGAGAGGCCATCGCACGGTCGAAGAAAAATGAGGATTTCAGGAATAATGTGTTTTATTGTGTCTTAGTATTTTTATGATTTTTCAGGAAGGTAGGAGTACAGACATACCGAATTGCGATAGTTGCATTAAGACTACTAAAACAGGTAACCAAATATCCCAAACTCTCATCTGGCACTCACAGTATGAATGTAAGGGATCTGTATCTAAATGTAGATATTTGGATATTGATTATAGTGTGTGCAAGCCAATATCAGGAGAGTCTAAATGTTTTGATCCCCATTTCCAACCCCGTACAATTTGGTTGGTAATTCGGAATAGTAACTCCCAGGGGACATTAATAAATAGGACTGTGATAAGCACCATACATTCCACGGGTATTCTACTATTTGATGCATGTAAGGCGATTTCGGGTAGTGGAAGACTTTGGAATGTATGTGGTAATCTTAAATGGGAACGAACTTATGGGTTTAATGATAAATACTTATGTCCCAGTAAAAGATCTACTGATCCTGATTACCCAAATAGAGACTAACTTCTGCCCCTATTGGTCATGTGTAGGTTGGGCAACCTGGGAAAAACAGTGGATCAAGATATGATTATCCAAAGGTTGCCTACCACACCATACTGTAAAACTATGTGTGCAACCCCGTTCACATGACCATTTCCAATCTGCAGTACTTTATTGACAGGTTTGGAAGTCTGTTTGGGTTTCAAATATATGGCACAGGAGTAGATTCAGGAACAATAATATATGTAGGTCTTGAAACTGAGACAGTGGCAACTCAAACTCATCAGGTTTCTCATTCCTTCTATGAGGAGATGAGTACTGAGGATAAAATTCCCCATAATGTTAACAACCTATTTATTGATTTGGCTGAGGGTATTGCAGGTAGTCTTAATGTAACTAATTGCTATGTGTGTGGAGGTACTAATATGGGAGACCAGTGGCCATGGGAGGCAAAGGAAATATGGTACCCTGGCTCTGAGACATATGAACAACAGATACCTTTCCAGTCTGATCATCAAGTAAGTACTAGAAGTAAATTGGAATGGTGGTTAAAAACCTCCATTATAGGTCATGTTTGTATAGCCAGGAAAGGGACAATGTATAACACGTCTGTAGGTGAGCTAACTTGCTTGGGACAAAAAGCCTATAATGATAATACTAAAAATACTACTTGGTGGTCAGCTTCAAATGTCTCGGAACCTACTAATCCGTTTGCCAATTACACTCATTTAAAGGAGGTATGGTTTGACTTATCGGCTACATCTAGTTGGAAACCCCAGCAAATTTATACTGGATCTGTGGTAAGAAAACTTATTCGGAGTTACCACAAGATTGGGAAGGGGCATGTGTATTAGGTATGCCAAAGCCATCCTTCTTCTTGTTGCCAATCGAAACAGGAGAGACCTTGGGAGTTAAGGTTTACGATGTAAATCATAAAAGGGAGAGAGCATCCTTGAATATAGGTAGCTGGGAAGATAATGAGTGGCCCCCTCAACGTATTATTAATTATTATGGACCTGCTACTTGGGCAGAAGATGGCACTTATGGATATAGAACTCCGATATATATGCTCAACCGCATTATTAGACTACAGGCGGTAGTTGAGATTATTACTAATGAGACAGCTCAAGTGCTTAATCTTCTAGCTAAGCAAAATACCAAGATGTGATCAGCCATATACCAGAATAGGCTAGCCCTTGATTACTTACTAGCAGTAGAAGGAGGTGTATGCGGAAAGTTTAATCTAAGTAACTGTTGTCTGCACATAGATGATGAAGGGAAGGCAGTGGCTGAACTTACAAGCCACATGGTTAAATTTGAGCATGTACCTACTCAGGTCTGGAATGGGTATAACCTAAGTAGTTGGTTTGGAAGTTGGTATGAGCAGCTTGGAGGAATTAAGACATTAGTAGGAGGAGTAGAATTTATTATATTTTTTTTGTGCCTCCTCCTGCCCTGTCTAATTCCACTAGTGGTAAGGTCCCTACATAGCATTATAGAGAGTACTATAGAGAGAAAGACAGCGGCTCATGTAATGGCTGTCTGGAAGATATGATCCCCTAGCCCGAAGAGAATATATTCAGGATGAAGAATGTTGAAGGAGTTTTTAAGATGCTTACAAGGTCTACTCTGGTTCAATGGCTACTTGAGAGATGTAGGTAAAACTGTGATTGGTGATGCATCTGGAATAATGTTTTATCAGAGGCATCAAAAGGGGGGAATGTGATGGGATTCCAGCATGGTTAAAATTTAGTAGGCCAAAATCTCCATGTGGCATATGTGTATGTTGTGTCAGTTGGTTAGCTACATGTAGCTAGGATACTGTCATCAGTGTACTGAGCATGTGCAGGAATGCAGGAACTGAAATTGCACTTATTTCCTTTGTCTTGGATGAGCCATGTGGTTTGACTAGATGTACAAGTCTATATTCTGCTCATTGATTGGTCTGAGGAATATAGGAGGGGTTATACTGTATGGGAGGAGATATGCAGTTAACAAAAGTCCCAAGCCACAAGTATATGTCTCTCAGATCCTTTGGAACAGGAGTTCATCTGAGACCCGATCGGTAATGTGAATAAAGGCCTGTTACTTCCTGAAGACCTGTGTCCAATATTTCTGTGTTTGGCTTCTGCATGCTTACACTGCAACAGTGAGATATCTTGCAGAGGGATGCAGCACTCTTAAAATTGCAAAGCTTCTGAAGCGTGATCATCGAACAATCAAGCGTTTCATTCAAAATAGTCAACAGGGTCGCAAAAATAGCGTGTGGAAAAACCAAGGCGCAAAATAACTGCCCATGAACTGAGAAAAGTCAAGCGTGCAGCTGCCACGATGCCACTTGCCACCAGTTTGGCCATATTTCAGAGCTGCAACATCACTGGAGTGCCCAAAAGCACAAGGTGTGCAATACTCAGAGACATGGCCAAGGTAAGAAAGGCTGAAAGATGACCACCACTGAACAAGACACACAAGCTGAAACGTCAAGACTGGGCCAAGAAATATCTCAAGACTGATTTTTCTAAGGTTTTATGGACTGATGAAATGAGAGTGAGTCTTGATGGGCCAGATGGATGGGCCCGTGGCTGGATTGGTAAAGGGCAGAGAGCTCCAGTCCGACTCAGACGCCAGCAAGGTGGAGGTGGAGTACTGGTTTGGGCTGGTATCATCAAAGATGAGCTTGTGGGGCCTTTTCGGGTTGAGGATGGAGTCAAGCTCAACTCCCAGTCCTACTGCCAGTTCCTGGAAGACACCTTCTTCAAGCAGTGGTACAGGAAGAAGTCTGCATCCTTCAAGAAAAACATGATTTTCATGCAGGACAATGCTCCATCACACGCGTCCAAGTACTCCACAGCGTGGCTGGCAAGAAAGGGTATAAAAGAAGAAAATCTAATGACATGGCATCCTTGTTCACCTGATCTGAACCCCATTGAGAACCTGTGGTCCATCATCAAATGTGAGATTTACAAGGAGGGAAAACAGTACACCTCTCTGAACAGTGTCTGGGAGGCTGTGGTTGCTGCTGCACGCAATGTTGATGGTGAACAGATCAAAACACTGACAGAATCCATGGATGGCAGGCTTTTGAGTGTCCTTGCAAAGAAAGGTGGCTATATTGGTCACTGATTTGTTTTTGTTTTGTTTTTGAATGTCAGAAATGTATATTTGTGAATGTTGAGATGTTATATTGGTTTCACTGGTAATAATAAATAATTGAAATGGGTATATATTTGTTTTTTGTTAAGTTGCCTAATAATTATGCACAGTAATAGTCACCTGCACACACAGATATCCCCCTAACATAGCTATAACTAAAACAAACTAAAAACTACTTCCAAAAATATTCAGCTTTGATATTAATGAGTTTTTTGGGTTCATTGAGAACATGGTTGTTGTTCAATAATAAAATTAATCCTCAAAAATACAACTTGCCTAATAATTCTGCACTCCCTGTACACACACGCACTACAGCACCCCTCACACTGCACCACTACACACATTACGCTCCAGATACACACTAGATCCCTTACCATATATGCACTCTTAATCTTCTACACACACACACACACACACACACTGGGTCCTTTACACAGTAGATCTCCTACACACACACACACACTACATTCCTTGTCAGCAAACACATACAACATTCTCTAAACACACCCTCTCTGCAACCCATACACACACTACGTCACCTATACACACACACTTCAGCCCGTATGCACACACTCGCTGCATCCCCTATAAAACTATGCCCCCTATACACACACTCTCTACAGCCCCTAGCCACACATATTACACCACAAACACAAATGAAATTGACCTATTTACACTCTACTCTCACGCAATCCCACAAGCAGGCTCCAAACATATGCACCATGCACTTTCCTGGCCTTTTTGTCCTCTGGTATCCCACTTGTGGAGACACCAGAGACAATTTAAAAGCAAACACAGCGCAAGCATGTTATTAAATTTGCTTGCGCTGCGCAGAACAAATTCAGGGCCTTTTTCTAATGCCAAAGCTCTTCAGCAGGACTCTGGGCATTGAACCAACATGCTCACTTTGAGAGGGGGCGTGCTTGTCATTAGTGATGACAAAAACACACTCTCTGGCCCCGCCCCCTTCTTAGGGGGCCGCTCTGATAGAAAAATGCCCGGGCCTAATTTTTTTCCCAGTCCGGCCCTGGTGTAGGGGATGTGTTATGTGTTATTGTAGAGGATCTAATGTGTGTGCTTATGGAATGTAGTGTATAGGGATACCAGTTTGTGTAGGTGATGCAGTGTGTTTGTGTGTAGTGGAAGCAGTGTGTGTTTGTGTATAAGGGATGCATTGTGTGAATCTGTGTTTGTATGCATAAGCAGCGGCGTACATACCGCCCTGCGGACCCCTGCGAACGGCGTACATACCGCCCTGCGGACCCCTGCGAACGGGTACCCGTTGCCACGTTTTGCCGCCCCGGTCCGCACGGCAAGCCGCCGGGGCTGTATATGAAGGAGTCCATCGGGTGGCCCAGGCTGTCAGGCCCACCTGATGGATATAGATTGTCAGGGGGCCGGGTCAGCTCTGGGCGCTTTAACAGCGCGACCGGGCCCCCTGTGATTACATCACAAAGTTGGGAGGAAGTGGTTCCCCGGTCACTCCTCCCAGCTATCAGAGCCCACGCAGGAGGAAGGATGAGAAGGGAGTCAGAGTGGGAACTCTGACTCCCATCAGGCTGATGGGAGGAAACATTTTCTATATGTGTGTGTGTCTGTGTCTCTGTATGTGTATGTGTGTGTGTCTCTGTCTGTGTTTCTATGTGTGTCTGTGTCTCTCTGTATGTATTTGTGTGTGTCTGTATGCAGTGGCGTACACACAATTCATGGGGCCCCGTATGTATGTATGTGTGTGTGTCTATGTATGTGTGTCTGTGTCTCTCTGTATGTATTTGTGTGTGTCTCGGTATGTATGTGTGTGTGTCTATGTATGCAGTGGCGTACACACAATCCATGGGGCCCCGTATGTGTATGTATCTCTGTATGTGTGTGTCTCTGTATGTGTGTGTCTCTGTATGTATGTGTCTGTGTCTCTGTGTCTCTCTGTGTGTGTCTGTATGTATGTGTCTGTCTGTGTGTATATTTGTGTGTGTCTGTCTGTGTGTATATTTGTGTGTGTCTGTCTGTATGTATGTGTCTGTCAAGGGGTGTATGTATGTGTGTGTGTCTGTGTGTATGTGTGTGTATGTGTCAGGAGGGATGGGGGGCATCGATTGGGTGAGTGTGTCTGCATGTATGTGTCAGGAGGGATGGGGGGCCCACGGATCAGTTTCGCACTGGGGCCCCATGGATTGTGTGTATGCCACTGTGCATAAGGGATGAAAGGTGTGTGTCTGTAAGTGTGTGCATTGAGTGTATGTAAGAAATACATTGTGTTTCTGTGTGTATGTAAGAGAAGCAGTGTGTGTGTGTAATGTGTGTGTAAGGGATGCATTGTGTGTTTCTGTGTATGAGTGCAAAGGATGCATTGTCTTTGTGTGCAAGGGTTGCATTGTGTGTTTCTCTGTGTGTAAGGGAAGCATGTTGTGTTTTTGTGTGTATAGGGATGCATTGTGTGTGTGTGCGTAGTGTGAAAGAGCTCCCTGTCCTGCCCCCTGTCCTATAGAGCTCTCCCTTCTGTCCCTTAGAGCTCTCCCCTGCCCCTTAGTGGTCTCTCCTCACCCTCCACCCTCCCCTAGTGGTCTCTCCTTACCCCCACCTCCCCTAGTGGTCTCTCCTTACACCCACCCACCCTCCCTGTGTTCTTCTCACCCCCCACCCTGTGTTCTCCTCACCTCCCCTTTTCCCGTATTCTTCTCACCCCCAACCTCCCTGTGTTCTTCTCACACCCACCCTCCCTGTGTTCTTCTCACCCCCACCCTCCTTGTGTTCTTCTAACCCCGTGTTCTTCTCACTCCCCCTGTGTTCTTCTAACCTCCCCCTCCCTGTGTCTTCCTCACCTCCCCTTCTTTTCACCCCTCTCCTGTGTTCTTCTCACTCCCCTCCCTCCTGTGTTCCCACCTCATCTCCCTGTGTTCTCCTCCCTGTGTTCTTCTCACCCCCACCCTCCTGTGTTCTCCTCTCCTTTTCACATTCTTCTCCACCCCACCCTCCTGTGTTCTTCTCACCCCCACCCTCCTTGTGTTCTTCTCACCCCGTGTTCTTCTCACTCCCCTGTGTTCTTCCTAACCTCCCTCCTGTGTCTTCCTCACTTCCCTTTCTCACCCTCTCTCCTGTGTTCTGCCCCGTGTTCTTCTCACTCCTCCTGTGTTCCCTCATCCCCCTCCGTGATCTTCTTCTCCCCCCAACCTCCTGTCTTTTCTTCTCCCCTCTCCCCCTCTTCTTCTTACTCCCTCTCCCCCTCTTCTTCTTGCCCCTCCCCCCTCTTCTTCTTACTCCCTCTCCCCCTCTTCTTCTCTCCCTCTCCCCCTCTTCTTCTCTTCTTCTTCTTACCCCTCTTGTTCCCTCCCCTTTTTCTTCTTCTTCTCCCCTCCTCTTCTTCTTGCTCCCTCTCTTCTTCTTCTCCCCTCCTCTTCTTCTTACTCCCCCCTCCTCTTCTTCTTACTCCCCCTCCCCTCTTCTTCTTGCTTCCCAGCCCTGTTTTCTTCTTACTCCTCCTCCCCCTGTTTTCTTCTTACTCCCCCTCTCCTCTTCTTCTTACTCCCTGTAATGGCACCCCCAGGCATAAAAGGGTTAAACCGCCGTTTAGTAGATCTTCCCCTTCCAGAGACACAGGCACAGCTACTGTAGACACCAATCCACCGAACCGGAGAAGCATGTGAATGCTGTAAACAGCCGAACCGAAACCATACGAATGCTGTAAACAGACGAATAGGAAAAACCATACGAAAGGTTTACACTCCTAGCAGTCGAACTGGAACAGCATACAATATATCCCCCCAAGAACGAGACAAGGCTCCGTTTTGAGGGTCAAGCAGGAACAGACAGAGCTGTGGGTTTATTGTTCTTATGTACACATTCTTACAAATTAGTACCACCCACAGGGTTTTGGAAAACAACCAATAAACATGTACAATACACTCAGACACTCCCACACAAAACCCTCCCCTCTGCCTGTGATACAATTACCTTACACAATGGGTAATGTAATTATAACAGCCAGAGAAATACAGTTTTTCCACATTATTCATAACTTGAAAAGTATGCATCACATTCACATAAATACATTTTCAGAATCAGCATACTCCAAATACAAACATATGTCAAAATCATCCAAATTGGTCCATTGATTCAAAAGATAGATCGAAGTCCTTTGTGACCAAATGAAGCATGGCTTTTCTGCCCAAAACCAGTTCCACAGAGTCTTCTATCCTGGAGATAATTGGTGGGTAGTGGTCCATTGCCTTCAGCACCCACTGGTCCCCCTTTGCTCAAGGTGTCCTTCGACTGTTTACAGCATTCGTATGGTTCCTGTTCGGCTGTTTACAGCATTCTTATGCTTCTCCGGTTCAAAAAACCATACGAATAGGTTTACACTCCTAGCAGTAAAACTGGAACAGCATACAATAAATCCCCCCAAGAACGAGACAAAGCTCCATGTTGAGGGTCAAACAGTGAACAGACAGAGCTGTGGGTTTATTGTTCTTATTTACACATTAGTACCACCCACAGGGTTTTGGAACACAACCAATAAACACATACAATACACTCAGACACTCCCACACTCCCCTCTGCCTGTGATACAATTACCTTACACAATGGGTAATGTAATTATCACAAGCAGAGAAATACAATTTTTCCACATTATTCATAACTTGAAAAGTATGCATCACATTCACATAAAACTGATTTTCAGAATCAGCATACGGGGTTCTGAGTGTCCTGGTGATCCATCTGGGGGGTTCTGCCCAAAACCAGTTCCACAGAGTCTTCTATCCTGGAGATAATTGGGAAGTAATCCAATTATCTCCAAGGACAGAGGCAAAACTCCACTGAACACATGGCAGCAAAAGACAATAAAACACATAAAAACATATAACTGTGCAGCCATTGCACAAAACAGGTACATTCAACATATCCCCAGATAGCTCAGACCTGAGCGCACATTATTACTGAATGGCGCTCAGAGCACACACATACAGTTCAATTGCCATGGAGCCAAAGTCTTTCCCATAGTCTTTCATTATACGACTGGGCTCCATGGCATAGCTATCTGGGGTATCACTGCTCAAACAGGGCCAGCACCGAATGACCCGGCTTTCATGACTCCGCAGGGGAAAATCAAGCGTTTTATCATGGGGCCATAGTCCAGAGGCAACAGGCGAGCAACCAGGCTTCACCAATGCAATGTGGCGAGATTGCTCCAGTCACAAGTACAGTAACCAATCATTTACACGTTACCTCCCACACATCTTCTCCCCTCAGCTTGACAGATAATTCCATTATACAGTACATGGTTTTCCCCTGTTTATGGATGTACCCCAAATATACCAGATAGACCCTGTGACGGACCGCTGGCACTCCGACCAAGTACATCCGCCAATCGATGCTCCTAGTGTTCGCTGAGGACTCCAAGCACTCCAACTGACCACATCAGCACTGCAAACCCCACTTCCAGCAATGCAGCTGCGCCGGGGTCTTGCCGTCTAGACCCAAGGACAAGATCCAGCTTCCAGTTCGTGAACCTCTCTTTCCCCAGAGAGCGTAGCAGGAACAGAACAGCTCTTACAAGAGCTCAGTGATTATAGTAAGAGAGTATGACGAGCATAGCAATCCCTTGTAGCAGACCTCTCCGAATTCCAGAGAGCAGGAACAGGAACAGGCTCCTTGGGGAGTATACAACCCTGGGGAGTATAGTGATTATAGCAATCCCCAGAGTGTAGTTCTCCAATCCCCCAAACATGAGCCGAAACTTCATGAAGGTACAAGATGATCTAACTCCAATGAGCGTTTATTACTCCTTTATATACAAGTTTTCAGGCCAGAGGCACACCCCCTGGACCTGGTGGTAAACTGTGATAAAAGGGACACAAACCAATGGGAACACTAATTAACATAATAACACTCCCACATACACAATGAAATCCCTCCTCTCCATCCTGGAGATAATTGGCTTAAGGCACTGCAGTAAACTCAATTGTCTCCAGGTACAGAAAATATCTACATTTTACAATAACAGCAAAAATACGTAAAGGTACATAAAAATACACAATTCTTATTATATTACACAGAATCCCCAAATAGCTTGGATCTGAGCGCCCAATATAGGTGAACAGCGCTCAGATCCCATGAACAGAGTAAATTTGCCATGGGGCAAAGCATAGCAAGGGCTGTTGAGAAAGCAAGGAGGGACAAAGGCAGTGAGTTCCAACTGGTTTGGCAGTGTGCCTGGGACAACACCCTGATGGAGAACAATAGACAGGAAACGGGGGGAAAGGAAGAGACACACCTTCCCATGGATTCAAATGGGCAGAAACCATCTTTAGAAGCCAATAAGCTCCAAATAGTCATTTTAAATGTCACTACACCCCAGGGCCATAGTCATGAGGAAGGAGGCTGACAATCAGGCTCCTCCAACAGCCGGGGGCAAAGGGCAGCTTGTCACCTAACAATCCAGTGACAAAAGGCATTTCCTCACACACACAAACACTCCCCTCTGCCAGTGATATAATTACTGAACACAAAAATACACTTTTTATACATACACTGTAACTTTAAAAATATACATTTAATCTTCATAAAAGTTACATATTAATACTCAGCACACTTTAATTACACACACATATCCAAAATTCAGCCAATTCCTTCCAGGGGTTAAAAAGTTAGCTGGAAGTCCTTTATGACCGACCGCAAATAAATTTTCATGCCCAAAACAGTTCCATAGATTTAGGCTGTGCGGTCAGCCAATTTCACACATTGCCGAACGGGACTTAGTCTCTGCGGCTGCAAACCTAGTGTAGTAGAAGGTAAGGGTCAGCGGTGTTCGTGGAACTGAATTTGGCTACACACACCGCTGACCACATTTGACTGAAAAAAGAAGATGGCCGCCGCCACGTGTTCGTTTGTACGAATGGCGCCCCCTCCAGCAGTCGGCAATTTACCTACAGCAGGCTTCCAGCATGGGAGGTAAATTGCCTGCACACTTCCACTTCTGGGTGGTCCGTCTGTGTGGTACTTGGTTCAGTAAGCCCCACTGAACCAAGTGGGAAAAGGGCACAAACAAAGTATTTTAGGGGACAGGGGACACAGTCTTAAAGGGGCATTGTTCCCAAAAGTCACAGTATGTCCCCAGATGGTTCTTAAAGGGCCAGCAGCAGCACAACAAAAATCCATTATGCCCAAATACTGTATTTAAAGGGCCAAACCTCTGAGGGATCATAATCACATGGCAAGAGGCTGGCAAGTAGTCCTCTCCAGGCACAAGTGGCGATGTTAATTTCACCACAGACCCAGGGGTTCGGGAGTTAGGTGGAAGTGTTCATTTGACTTACCGCACACAAGGCAGTAGCGGAAATCAGTTCCATACATTTTGGCCTTGCAGTCGGTCTTTGTTCGTGGGGTAAAAGATATGAAAATCCTTGCCATCCATGGCTGTACTGACGTTTGTATGAATCCCTTTGTTCGTGGGATTCATTTAACCGAATGGCGGGCTGTTCATGTGTTTGGTTCGGCAATTATGGAACTCTGGAGGTCTTAGCTGTGTTCGCGTAGTAAAGTGTCCGATTTGGGTTCCAGACACTCGATGACCAAACACTGCTGGGCATTCAGATGGCAAGATGGCCACCACCACGTGTTCGCATGCCGAACAGCAGCCACCCAGGGAACAAACACAGAGCATTTGTCTAATTGCCAATTAGACTGCGGTTAGTGCCAATTAGGGGGGTAAACTAGAGGCACACTT
The DNA here is from genome assembly GCA_933207985.1 of Pelobates cultripes. Classification (NCBI taxonomy): domain Eukaryota; kingdom Metazoa; phylum Chordata; class Amphibia; order Anura; family Pelobatidae; genus Pelobates; species Pelobates cultripes. The sequence continues at coordinate 235,433,572 of OW240914.1, read as the reverse complement.
CTCTCTGTGGTGGTCTGATTGTTCGGTAGTTTGTTCGTATTACGAACAGATTGGTTTTACCGAACAATCGGATGAATGCATCATACAATACCGGTATATAGAAAATAAATGAAACGAAAATGACCTTATTAGCACGAATATTTAAAGACAGCCCGACACAAGTCTAGCAGATTGATGGAGTTGGTCCGTGGGTCGGTCTCAGCAGCCACATGGGCCAGCTATAACAAGGTGTGGAGGGAGTGGGATGGGTGGGAGCAGTCCCTTGGGGGTTTCCAGGACTTGCCCGTAGGGTCTGGTACGTCTCTTAGGGGCTTGGGAGGCTGCGGGGTTGTCCCCCTTTGCGATTTCTTCGCGCTTTGAGGAGCTCAGCTTCATGTTCAACATACGGGGTTGGAAAGATGCTACCAAAGCATTTATAGTCCGCCAGGCCCTTGAGGTTTTGCGGCGGGGGGAGTCCTCGTGGGACTCAAGGCGTCCTGTCTCAGGCGCTCTATTGGCTAGACCTAGGATTTGACATTCTGAGCTTGAGGCTCTTTCGGCTGGCTTTTTCCCTGGCGTTCTTTGGAGCCAGGCACATTGGGCAGCTGGTGTGCCCTAGTCATCAGCAGGTGGGGGGGGGTGCTGTTTTGGTGATGTTACTTGCACAGCGGATAAGATTTCCTTCAGGATTCGCCGCTTGAAGACCAATGTCTTTGGGAGGGTGTGCCGGGTTCTGGCATTTGTCCTGTTTTTTTTCCTTCAGTGAGTATTGTTCCTTATGCCCAGCAGCTTCTCCAGCCATCACCCTTTTGGTGCATGAGGATGGTAGCTTTTTCTCTTACTTCCAATTTATTCGGGTGTTCCGCTTGGGGCTCGTATTCTGGGGGTTGATGGCGGGGAGTTCGGGGGGGCACTCATTTCATATAGAGGCTGCTACTGAGGCCTCTAGACTTGTCATGCCAGCACAGGTTGTCCAAAGAATTGAGTGCCGGGGTGGGGGCCGAGGGGGAGGACAATAGGTCCTCCCCGATTTATTTTACTTTAGGGCCCCCACCCGCCCCTCATGGGTGGGGGCCAGGGTGGGGGGGGGACAATAGGTCCCCCTTATTCTAATTTAGGGCCCCTACCCACTACTCAGAAGTGGGGGCTGGGGGTAGGTCAATAGGTTCCCCCTTCTAGTTAGAAGCCCCCACTCGTGCCGCTCGTTTTCAAGTATGTCCTGAGAGACACTTTTTTTTTTTTTTAAACAGTGAGCAGCCACAGGCTGTTCTGACAGGAAAAGTTGTGCCGAGCAGCAATCAGATCCACAGGAGGGTTTGTGCTGAGCCCCAATTATGCAAATATGCAAGTCTCCTGACTACTCTTTGGTACGTTAAGTCCGGCCATCCTAAGGCCCGGTAATACGTTACCTATTAGTCATCTGTGTGACACAATTCTACGTGCTGGATCAACTGGTAATCCTGACGCTAGCAGGCGCACACACACACACACACAGCTTAATGTCCCTGGCTTTTCAATGTAAACACTGACTTTTCAGAGAAAATGCAGTGTTTATATTGCTTCCTAGTGACAGACACTCACTAGAGGTGCTTCCTGTGTCAGTGCAGTACAGCGTGTAGCACCTACACTCAGGGCCTCCACGCTCTGGAGGCGCTGAACGTTCCCCATAGAGATACATTAATTCAATGCATCTCTATGAGGCGAAGCTGATTGGTGTAACGTTTTACAGCCAATCCTATGGCAAAGCATTGGATTGGCTGAGATCATCAAGCTTGATGATCTCAGCCATAGAGGCAGGGCCAGTCGAAGGGAGACCAGCGCGGCGTGGTGAAAAAAAAAAGGTGAGTAAAAACACTATTTTTAAAACACACACATATACCATGACAAAGACACACATTACATGACACATACACACCAGGACACAAACACATTACATGACACAGACAGACACACACCATGACAGATACACCATGACACAGACAGACCCTGAGAAAGACACACATTACAGGACACACACACAGACAGACCATGACACAGACACACACACCATGACACAGATACACACACACCGTGACACAGACCACGGGACAGGCACACACCATGAGACAGACAGACACACACCATGAGACAGACACACATTACATGACACCGACACACATACACGCACACACCATGAGACAGACAGAGACCATGACACTGACACACACACAGTGACACAGACAGACCATGACAGACAGACACACGGACACTATGACACAGACACACACACATACACTTATACTGACAGACTGATACACATAATTCCTTCCTGTGGGCAGACAGCTGTCTGTGCTGGTGGCCGCAGGGCGAGCTGTACTGGTGGCCGCAGGGCGAGCTGTGCTGTCTCTGCTCTACTTCCCAAGTGCGCAGCTTAATGAGACCCGTCTCCTTAAGTAGCGCGCGGGGGAGCAGAGCAGAGACAGCACAGTTCCCCCCTCTGCGGCCGCCAGCACAGACAGCTGTCTGCCCAGCCTCAGATGCCGTCGGCCCACTGCGAAATTTCCCGGTATCCCAGTGGGCCAATCCAGCCCTGGACACTCCTATGTCTATTGGGCCAGGCAGCGTGTGGCGGTCCAGCCTGGAGGCGAGTGGTTTGGTTTTACGCCTTACGAAGCGGAAGTTCGGTGGTTTGGTACAAGGGGCATGAGGTGGGTCTGGCTCCTCCCTGACGTGGTTCAGTTGTCCCACCTCCTGGGGGTTCCGAGTGTCCTGGTGATCCATCTGGGGGGTTCTGCCCAAAACCAGTTCCACAGAGTCTTCTACCCTGGAGATAATTGGGGAGTAATCATTTATCTCCAAGGACAGAGGCAAAACTCCATTGAACACATTGTAGCAAAAGACAATAAAATATATAACTGTGCAGCTATTGCATAAAACCATAACTTAACATATAACTTAACACATAGTGTCATACAGTGTAACCCAACCGTCCTTGCCAATAAACTGACCATGGCAAGACCAATTTCGCCACTGTGCATTGGAGGAGCCTGGTTGCCCGCCTGCTGCCTTTAGACTATGGCCCCATGTTGAAACGCTTGATTTTCCCCTGCAAAGACACGAAAGCCGGGTCATTCGGTACTTGCCCTATTTGAGCAGTGATACCCCAGATAGCTATGCCATGGAGCCCATTCATATAATGAAAGACTATGTGAAAGACTTTGGCTCCATGGCGATTGAACTGTATGTATGTGATCTGAGTGCCATTCGGTAATAATGTGCGCTCAGATCTAAGCTATCTGGGGATACGTTAATTGTACCTAGTGCATTCAGTAGTTTTCATGTTATGTATTTTTATGTGTTTTTACTGCCATGTGGAGTTTTGCCTCTATCCTGGGAGATAATTGAATTACTTCCCAATTATCTCCAGGATAGAGAGGAGGGTTCTTCACAGCTAAAGGGGAGTGTTTATACCTGTAACACTGTGATTGGCTACTGTATTATTATTATCCCAGTTTTCCACCATGGCCCCTAGGGGAGTGTCCACCTGGTGGAAGACCTGCATAAATACCAGGCAGGTAGCCCACATCAAACCAGATCTCTGCTGACCCTCAGTACAGAGCTTTGTCTGGTGGTGGGGGGGGAATTTATTTGTATGGATTTACTGTTCGGCTGTTTGGAGTGGAGAATGTTTGTATTATTACTGTTCAGCTGGTGGGAGTGTTCGTTAGCTGCCTTCGCATTCTGGAGGGGAACATCCTAAACGGCATTAACCCCTCATATACCTGGAAGTGCCGTTACACAAGTTATCCCCAAAGAATTGAATAAGACGCAAGGGGCCAGGTAAGGCATGACATTTTCCTTTAATATAGTGGGCGGAAGAAGGACAAGAGATTCTAGATGCAGAAATTACTTTTCTGCGGAAGTGTACAGATCTTATCTAGACAGAAGACTTGTGGACCAGCCAAGAAGAAGGTTTAAGAATGGTTTGGCGATAAGTGCACCTTGGGGCAAAGTGCTATTGACACCCTATTGTCTGTGTTTTTTTTTTTGTGAGTCTGTCCATTTGTATGCTTATTGTATTTTAAAGTTTGTTATTAGATACTACACTATATTTGTATATATTTTTCTCATTGCACTTCAAGGTATTCACTGTTTGGATACACTTACATTTTAGGTGCTTTGCATAACAGTTATCGATATATTGCCCAAATTTAGCTCCATAGACACTTTCTGAACGTGTTAAATATGCTAAAACTATAAATGGATGATATGCATCTTTATAGATATATCCGATTTTCAAATATTTGTCTTTCTGCATATATCAACAATGATCACCAATATACTGCACTAACTCAGATGAAATTCTTCAATACACATAGACAACAGCAAAGAATGTCAGACAACCTTGTTTCTCAGGACATGAAAACGAGAGAAATCTCAATGTATCTTTCCTGGTAAAATATTTTATAAATAAATAAATCTTTAACGAAGAGCAGTGGCATACACACAAACCATGGGGCCCCGGTGCGAACATTATCTGTGGGGCCCCCCGACAGACACACACGCATACATAGAGACACACATAGACACATACACACAGACACATACATACAAACAGACAGGCACACATATATACATACAGACAGACACACACACAGACACATACATAGAGACCGACACACAGACAGCCACACATATACAAACAGACAGGCACACATACAGACAGACAGGCACACATATAGACACATACATACAGACAGACACATACATACACAGACAGGCACACACAGACACATACCTACAGACCGACACACAGACAGGCACACATATACAAACAGACAAGCACACAGACACATACAAAAACAGACAGACAGGCACACAAATAGACACATACAGACAGACAGACAGACACATACATAAAAAAACAGACAGGCACACATACACACAGACAGACACATACATAGGCACACACACATACAAATACATACACACAAACAGGCAGACACAGACAGACACAGATATATACAGACAGGCACATACATGCAGACAGACACACAAAATGTTTAAGTCACCCTCCTGTTTCCTACCTTTAAGGTGACATTCCCTGGGATCCAGTGGTGGCTCAGGTGGATGTGAGTCAGAGTTCCCACTCTGACCCCCTCTGCTTCCTCCCACGCAGTCTGTGTGTTAGCTGGGAGGAGTGATACAGGCACACATATATACATACAGACAGACACACACACACAGACACATACATACAGACCGACACAAAGACAGGCACACACATACAAACAGACAGACAGGCACACACACAGGCACACATATAGACACAGACAGACACATACAGACAAACACACACAAGACACATACATAAAAAAACAGACAGGCACACTTACACACAGACACAAGACGCACATACATACAAACAGACACATACATACACAGACAGGCACACACACACAAAGACATACATACAAACAGGCAGACACACACATACAGGCAGGCACATACAGACAGACAGACACACATACATACAAACACACAATGCTTAAGTCACTCTCCTGTTTCCTACCTTTAAGGTGCAGGAGGGTGACATTCCTTGGGGTCCAGTGGTGGCTCAGGTGGATGGGAGTCAGAGTTCCCACTCTGACTCCCTCTGCTTCCCTCCGCGCGGTCTGTGTGTTAGCTGGGAGGAGTGACGTGCAGTCACTTTCTCCCAGCTTGTGATGTCATCACAGGGGGCCCGGTCGTGCTGTTAAAGCGCACAGCATGGGCCACCCGATGGACCCCTTGGACGGCGGTTTGCCGCCTGGGCCGCGGCCGCAGAAGATGATGGCGGCGGTAACCGGTCGCAGGACGGCCGGGCCCCCTGGAGTGGCGGGCCCAGTCGCAGCTGTGACCCCTGCTATTTACAACTGTGCTCACTTTCTCTAACCAGGTTCCATTTAATTTTAGAAGAGGGGCCAAACTACTCTAGCAGGGTTATTCACTAAAGTTAGAATTCAAAGTGAATTTCAAATTTAAAGGGACACTATAGTCACCAGAAAATCTACAAGGTAGTTGTTCTGGTGAGTATAGTCAGGCCCTGCAGGTTTTTTCATGTAAACACTGCCTTTTCAGATAAAATGTAGTGTTTGCATTCTAGCCTAGGGACACCCAGGACCGGCGCTTCCATTAGGCCATCTAGACGGTTGCCTAGGGCTCCAGACCCGTGGGAGCACTGCGCGTCTGGAAAACTGGCAACATGGTCAGAAATAAATACAATTCAGTATGACAGCCAGGCGCCAGTGGCCACAGAACAGCCTTCACTCACTCTGTGCAGTGCAGAACTACATTACACCGTCGCCTGGCTTGATCTTCATTTAATCAGGGAACACGTGGGCGCAGCATCTGTGCACGCCCGCTGTCAATGTGACAGCCTCTAGAGGCATTTTTAACACTTCAAGGTAAACAATGCAGTTTATGAAAAATGGCAATGTTTTACCTTGTGTGCTTCAACCTACAAGACCACTGCTCAAAAACCACTTCTTTGAGATGAAGTGGACTGAGTGACTCTAGTGGTCCTTTAAATTGTTGACGAGTTTTATACATGTATATTAATATATGTGTATTATATAAATATTTATATGTACTGTATTGATATGTACTGTCTATAAATAGGAAAAATATAATTTCTACACAAAAATTGCTATAACGCCTATGCATTAATATCCAAGGATAAAACAGACGTACTGTTTCTCTCAACTGATGACCAGTGATTGGCTAAAAGTGTCAGTGTATGCTCCCAGATTATCACTGACTGCCTAGCTAAACCATCTTTATACAGCTGTTGATATGGTATTTAGAGTGTTCCTATGATAACTATGCTTTAACAGGGTTATTTACCAAAGGGAGAATTGCTGAGAATTCAAAATGGATTTTGAGTGAACTTCTAATTTAAGGCCAAATGAACCAAACAAATATCTCCAATTCAATGTATGCTGTTTAGCATTTTTTTTTTAACCTAAAAGAAATTCACTTTGAATACCTGGCAAATCTTTGTGATGTCATGACACGGACAGATCATATGGGTTGGGCATTTTGATGTCTTATCATGGGTGGAGCGAAGGGGGGCGGAAATATCTTTTTTACCTAGGGTGACAAAAATCCTTGCCCTGGACATGGGGACCCCTCTAGTAGTTAATGGTCGGACAGCTACTAGAAGTACTTCCAGGGTCAGTTAATCGTCTCCACATTCTGCATGAAGGCGCTGAACCTTCCTCATAGAGCTGCATTAGACAGGGAGCTGTTTGGCTCTGCCCCCAACCCACCTCCTTGGCTGAGATCATCAGAATTAATGATCTAAGTCAATCCAATGCTTTCATATAATCAATTCTGATGATGTCAGCCAAGGGGGCAGATTGGGGTGGGGCCAGGCACAAGGAGTCCCTTACAGTGCTGGAAAAAGGTGAGTAAATCACCTTTCTCATCAGAAGTAAGGGGCCCCAACCACCTAAACAGTGGTTTAAGAACTATAGTGTCAGCAGCAATACAGGTTGTTCCTGACACTGTAGTGCCCCTTCAGGGTCAAAATAGTCAAACTGGAAAAATTCTATTTCAGCTATGCTTTTCATTCAGGTACTCTGGCCTCAGGGGTGTGGCTAGGGCAGGGCCAGAGGGAGCCATGGCCCCCCTACATTACATCATGCAGTGCCCCCCCCCCCCACCCCCCCCAATTGAAATTGAAGTGGGAGCCCTGAGTTTCCATTTACAAGCTTGCCGAATGGGCCCTCCAGACTGTCTACAATGCACACAGATGTGCGGCCAAAGGGGGCACTGTGCTGGGAGAAACTTCCTGCTGTGTCATAGAGAGCAGCGCAGGGGACAGACAGGAAGAGGTAGCTCAGCTGCACAGAGTGTGGGGGGAATTAGGCATCCAGGCAGCTGCTTGAAGTGTGAGTCAGTGTGTGCGGTTCAGTGTCTGTGGGGGGTTCAGTCTGGGTGGGGTGGTCAGTCTTTGTGTGTATGGGTCAGTCTGTGTGTGTGGGTAGTCAGTCTGTGTGTATTATTATTATTGCCATTTGTATAGTGCCAACAGATTCTGTAGCGCTTTACATATTATTATATATTATTATATTATAATTTGAGAGGGAGGATTTAACTATAAATAGGACAATTACAAGAAAATTTACATGTATGTACGTAGTGGGGAATCGCAATGCAGCCTAGAGTAAAAATTAACCCCATTCAACTCCCCAATAACGACAGACCACTTAGTATGGATGAACAGGCCACAGCATTTATTATCACAAACTAAATTACTGCATAACACATCCATAACTTTATTTATTAAATCTCTTCTTTTTCTGTAACCAAAAACGTTAGACATAAATAAGCATAAATTAACATATATACAAATATAACTCCACACATAGTGTTATACAGTGACCCAACCGCCCTTGCCAATAAACATACAGAGGTTCCTAATCACCACTTCCTGTCACCTCCCCCCTCATCATAAAAATCATATCTTTCCAATGCCCGCCATCAGCCGACCTTCTCCACACATTCGATGGGCACGACACCTCAACCTAATGTTAACCGTTTGAAGCAGGGGAGGTTGAGACCTTAAAAACTTGTTCATCTCATTCCATATACTTAAACGTAACCCCTCAAACTCAATTGGCAAGGACATACCCACGGCTAGCTGTGACTAAATATACTAATAGGGCGGGCGGGAGGGAAGCTGTTTGCTGGCCCGAATCCCAAATGGCACTGAGGTAAAACCTCCCCCACACTAACTTACACAGAACATAATCCCACCCACACACTCTTTCCCAACCAATCCCATGCATCTATCCCCACACTCCTACATGTGCCCTTGTTCACTTAGCTGCGCTATCTCCCCAGGGCCTGGAACGATAGGCTGAAGAGGACCCTTCTCAAATGAGCTTACAGTATATAGGAGGTGGGGTATAAAACACATTAGGACAGTAAATAGCAATCAAATAAGGTGGGAGTGAAGCAGAGGTGGAGGAGAGAGTAGAGTGCTGCCCTTTAGGAGCAAGCAAGAGACAGGTGTGACGAGACCAGGGTTCATTGGAGGAGCCTGGTTGCCTGCCTGCTGCCTTTAGACTATGGCCCCATGTTGAAACGCTTGATTTTCCCCTGCAAAGACACAAAAGCCGGGTCATTCGGTACTTGCCCTATTTGAACAGTGATACCCCAGATAGCTATGCCATGGAGCCCATTCGTATAACGAAAGACTATGTGAAAGACTTTGGCTCCATGGCAATTGAACTGTATGTATGTGATCTGAGCGCCATTCAGTAATAATGTGCGCTCAGATCTAAGCTATCTGGGGATATGTTGAATGTACCTGTTTTATGCAATAGCTGCACAGTTATATATTTTTATGTATGTTATTGTCTTTTGCTACCATGTGGCTAATGGAGTTTTGCCTCTGTCCTTGGAGATAATTTGATTATTTCTCAATTATCTCCAGGATAGAAGACTCTGTGGAACTGGTTTTGGGCAGAAAAGCCATGATTCATTTTGTCACAAAGGACTTCGATCTAACTTTTGACCCACTGGACCAATTTGTATGATTTTGACGAATGTTTGTATTTGGAGTATGCTGATTCTGAAAATGTAAGTGGGTTATGTGAATGTGATGCATATTTTTAAAGTTATGAATATTGTGTAAAACTGTATATTTTCCTGCCTGTGATAATTACTTTAACCCATTGTGTAAGGTAATTGTATCACAGGCAGAGAGGAGGATTTCGTATGGGAGTGTCTGAGTGTATTGTACGTGTTTATTGGTTGTTTTACTAAACCCTGTGGGTGGTAGTAATGTGTAAGAATGTGTATATAAGAACAATAAACCCACAGCCCTGTCTGATCACTGCTTGACCCCCAACACGGAGCCTTGTCTCGTCTTTGGGGGGGATTTACTGTATGCTGTTCCAGTTCGACTGCTAGGAGTGTAAACCTTTCGTATGGTTTTTCCCTATTCGGCTGTTTACAGCATTCATATGTTTGAGAGCATTCATATGCTTCCCCGGTTCGGTGGATTGGTGTCTACAGTAGCTGTGCCTGTGTCTCTGGAGGGGAAGATCTACTCAATGGCACTTTAACCCTTTTTATGCCTGGGGGTGCCGTTACAACAGGTATGTAAGGTAGAGTTACTCTGGGAGGGCCATAAGTGTTCCTAAAGAGATGGCTTTTAAGGCACTTCTTAAATGATTCAAGAGTAGGGGAGAGACTGATGGTGCTAGGCAGGCTATTCCAAAAGAAGGGAGTCACCCCCGCGAGAAGTCCTGCAAGTGTGAGTTGGCTGTACGAGCAACGGACAGGAGAAGGTCACGGGCAGAGCGGAGAGACCGAGAAGGGGCATACCTATGGATCTGTGAAGAGAGATGAGCGGCTAAAATTGTTCAGTGCTTTATAGGTATGGGTTAGCACTTTGACTTGACTCCTATAGGATACAGGAATCCAATGTATGGCTCAGTCTGTGTGTGTATGGGTCAGTATGTGTGTGAGGGGGTCAGTATGTGTGTGTATGGGTCAATCTGTTTGGGGGTCAGTCTGTGTATGTGTGTATGGCTCAGTCTGTGTTTGCATAGGTCAGTCTGTGTATGTGTATGGGTCTGTCTGTGGATGGGTCAGTCTGTGTGTGTATGGGTTAGTCTCTGTGAGTGGGTAGTCAGTCTGTGTGTATGGGTCTGTGTGTGTGTGTGTGTGTATGGGTCAGTCTGTGTCAATGGGTGTGTGGGGGTCTGTCTGTGTGTGTGTATGGATCAGTATGTGTGTGTGTTTGCGTAAGTCTGTGTGTGGGGGTCAGACACACACACACAAACAAACAAGAGTCATAATTTCTTTCTTTTATTGTTCGAGTCTCTTTAAGATGAAGGGGGCTCAGTAACTAAGGCATTAATCCTGGCCCATGTACTTTAAAAAGATCCAACTGTCATGCCAAGTGTGCATAATTCATTGTTGCACAATAGAATTTTGCCATTTAATGCAATTTGTGTAGTGCATAAATGAACTGGCCACTTGGTAGAGGTCAGATGACAGAAGGGGTAATGTAAATTGTATAGGAATGTGAAAGGGGGCAGATGGTTTACAACATGGATTGATCCTTTGATTAATCAAAGGCTCTGCAAGGTGTGAAATTCTAGTTCCAATGTAAACTAACTGACTTCAACCATATGACCTGTACCTCTTAATTGATGAGTTAATTTCTTTGATAAGTTAATGATAAAGATGAGCGAACCTGAACATTACGTTTTTTGACCCCGAACCCGGACATATTTTAGTAACAGTTCGGGTTTGAGTTCGGTGTTCAGTGATTTAATGGCGCGTTTTGAAAAGCTGCAGGGCAGCCAATCAACAAGTGTTTGACTCATGTGCCCTTAGAAGCCATCACAGCCATACCTACTAATGGCATGGCTGTGATTGGCAAGTGCAACATGTGACCCAGCCTTTATATAAGCATGTCTATTAAACAGTGAGCAGCCTGTGGCTTAATTTTTTTTTAAACAGGGCCCCCCTCCCGAGCCCCCCCACTCGTGACATGCGAGTGGGGGCTTTTAATCTAAAGGGGGGAAATATTGCCCCGAGTGGCGGGTGGGGGCCCTAAAGTAAAATAATAGGGGTGGGGGGAACCTATTGTCCTCCCCCTCGGCCCCCACCCTTGAGCGGAGGATGGGGGCCCTAAATACCAATAAGGGGGGACCTATTGTCCTCCCCCCCGGCTCCCATCCCTGAGCACTGGGTGGGGGCCCTAAATTAGAATAAGGGGTGACCTAATGTCCTCCCCCCTGAGCAGTGGGTGGGGGCCCTAAATAAAAATTGGGGGGGACCTAATGTCCTCCCCCCTGGCCCCCCCCTTACTTTAGGGCCCCCACCCGCCGTTCAGAGGTGGGGGCTCAGGAGGGGGAACCTTTTTTTTTTTTTGTAACAGTGAGCAGTCTATAGACATGCCCCTACTGGTGGTATAGGGAGTAGGGACATAATTTACTAATACTAAGTAATCTTTACTTAGTATTAGTAAATTTGGCTGAAAGACCAAGTCAGGTCTTTCAGTAGATAGCTCCCTAATACCGTGGGAATTAGGGAGTTATCTACTTATTCATTACATTGACTGGCCAAGTAACTTACATTCTATATGAATGTGTTACTTGATTGTTGTAAGTGTTGCAAATGCTTACAGCTGAATCCTAGCTATGTTTGTATACTTTGTTATTAAAATTGTATACAGTGTAACCTTCTTCTTCCACCGGATAAGTATATCAGTACTTAGGCACTACATTTTACTTCCTTTTGCAGCCCTCTAGCCCTTTCCAGGACTTTTTTTAGAGCCATTTTAGTGCCCAAAAGTTCGGGTTCCCGATTAACTTCAATGGGGTTCGGGGTCAAGTTCAAGTCTGAACTCAAACTTTTTGCTGACGTTCAGCCGAACCCTAACATTCAGGTGTCTGCTCATCTGTAGTTAATGATCATTAGCTTTCAAGAAAAAAAAAAAAAAAACCAAAAAAAACACACAAAACACTTAGTGTTCCTGTATCATATCCAAAAGAAACATTGATACTTAGCCACAGAATAATTAATTCTAATTTTTATTATATTTAGAATGGTACAAGCACAGCCTTCTAATCAAGCCTAAACATGCATTGCATAACTTACACCGTTGGGCAGGTTTGGATCCATTATAGTGGGTCACAAGTAATAAGTGTGACAGATCTTTGGAATGGAAAAATGGTAAATTCATAGATGCAATTATTATTTCTGTGCAAGTACATAAGAGGAGATAGAACAAAATCATTCCATTTGGATTGATGTTGGTCTGAAACACAAAGGGGTGGTTACTTATTGTTTCTATAGGTACGCCTTAATTCCACCCCCTTGGCAAGACTTGGTAATCCACAGGGTATATATCTAATGATTCTGAAATGTTTGTACTTGGGGCCAAAAATCAAATTTTGAAGTGAGTCAGTATCTTCCTTACCAGAAGTTTACTTTGAAAATCTGGGTAAGTGATTAGGACTGCTGATATGTTATCACTTTTGTTTTGATCTGTTGCTGGCGTAACTTACTTGATTGTCATCTATATTTTTGCCCATAATAAATATTCCTTTAATTTCTGCCTTTGTCTGGTAAAGAATCACATTACCTGAAGAGACCAATTAGTGTTTTGCACTTACATAGTTATTGTGCCAAGTTGTATTTGATAGGTTTTTATTAAAGTTACCTGGGGGACCAAGGCACCCCATTTATAAATTGTCTTGGTGGTGGCAGCGTTAAAATAGTAAAAGTTATATTATGTTTAAATGTGGGTGGTTTTAAAAGGGGTATTTTATCATTATTTCCGGTCTAGTGCAGACAAATAGTGCACTTTAACCCTTTCACCACCACATCTACGTCACACACACACTCTTGAAGTAGTTTACGTTTGTGACACCAACTAGCAACATTGTATGCTTACATCTTAAGAAATTTTTCAAGTAAAGTGAAAATATACATTGCTACATATGAGCTTACATTACGACGTTCATCGGTGAAGCTTTCGTGATAACAGGAGCACTTGTATGCTGATGACAGTTGAGGACTTTGTTGATCGCATTGTTGCACATTGAAAAAGTTACCTAGTCGTTTTCATCATTCACAGATCAACACTGAATTGGAATTTAATCACATAGAATGTTACTGGACTCAATGTTCTACACCAGGTGTCAGTGAGATATCACCGCATGTAACATGACTTTAGTATTCTGACCCTGCAGGTCCAACTATTAGGAGAGTAGCATTTGATTGGCTGCTTGTTCTGTTATTTATGATAGTGTGCTTTTTTGCTTCCTCTGATGCTAATAGCAGTCTAATGTATTTTACTTTTAAAAATACTTTATTGAATAGTAAGGCACAGTCTGATTTGAGTTTGCAGCCTGGCACTGCTCTGAAACGCTTGTTTATATGTTTATCTATAGTAACACTTTAGATTTCAGTTTGTGGCACTTGATTGTGCTTTAAGTGAATATATTTCGCCCTCTTTTTTTAAATGAATTAACCCTTCTGTTGTCACTTTACACATTTACTGCCAAACACATACAGGTTCACTATTACAGACAACAGTTCACTGCAGGCTTACATTGAAGAGCTGTAGAACATTCAGGGTGCAGGAAGCAGAGCATAAAGGGACATTCACACTTCACTGCCTATATATACACATACACATACATACCATGGTTAAGAAAATATTCCCCAATGAAAACATCAATGCATTTTATTCACATTGGATGTACATCTAAAAACCGGTTGCAAAAGCTGCAGCCCTCCACTTCAAACCCAGACTTTCTGTAGCTGTCCAGTCACAGACTTCCCAATGAGAAGCCTCCTGAGTTTAGCTCCACTGAGCTAACCAAACCACAAAGTTACAGGTCCAGCTGCGTGATTGACCCCCAAGGGGTTGCAATCAGGTTAATTTATAAATTATATTATAAATATTGAAATCTGCACCCCCCTTTTGAATAGCGTGAAGGCATGTGTGTATGTACAGGTAATGGGGAAAATCATGTTTTTGGTTTTCTAACTTCAAGCCAAAAAACAGACACATGCGGTCAAAAGTCTCCTTCCGTTAATAGGGTTGGCCTCATCAGCAGAAGCAAACTTGACAGCATCATTATACATTTCTTAACCTGGCAATTGCAGATTTCAGGACAAAATAGTGAAAGCTGGATTACATTTCAGCTCAAGTATTGGACCAAAATGTGGAATTTCCCCACTGAATCATTGACAATTCACAGTTTAGTAAATAACCAGGAATAAGTGGAGGCCCTAAACAAACATGTTAATTCTATTAGCATATGCATCATTGCCAGATTAATAGCAAATGTATAGATTTGTAGCATAAAATGCTAAAAAAAAAATATATAAAAATTGACAATGATGGAAGTCATTCCTAAAATGCAGCACACCCATAACAAATAAATAATTAAAACACGTTGACACAAAGAAATTTATATTGAGTACTACTTTAATAAAGTATTACCAAAGCATGACAAAAAACTGCATTAACCAATGCGGAGTCACAGCAAGAAATTGTTTTTTTTTTCCCCTTCTACCTACTAGTGACCCTGTCCTAAAGTAGAACTGTTTAATCTCTTGAGCAAGAGGACCAAGGCACAGCAGGTCAATTATAGGCAGATGTTTAGGGATGGAGAGCTTGTGGATTACTTGGAGTATAAGGGAACAGCACCAATAACGAAAAGGTCACAACTCAAAATCCTGCCATGTCCACCATCTGAATGGGAATTACTGTACAAAACGTGTGCCCCCATGATGTAACAATCTTAATTAGCTGGGATACCAAAAAGTTTACTGTATTAATTTCAGCATGGAAAAAAAAGTGCTATAATGTTTGGTTAAAGAACTATAAAACTGATCTTATACTAGACAAGAAAAACTATAATAAAACAAAAACCAAATCCATTAATCATTACATAATCTGTCAGGCAATGGTCACTGCTGGGTCTGGCTTAATATTCTGCATTGAACGGATAATCCTTGTGCTTTCTTGCTCTGTCGGTAAAGAAAAACATATCAATAGTTTGACCTAACACAGAAAGGCATTGTACCATGTTAGAAGGTTTACTGCAAAGTCTTGTATGCCTATAAAATAAGAAACAGCAACCTGACTAGGACTAATTATATAATGGTATGGCAGAATTACGGAAACACTGAGAAACAATAAAGCTTTAACAGTATTCGTATGAAAAGTTTGTAAGGGGACATACATTTAGAAAAGGAACACTAAGCCCAACAGTAATTGGGAGGGTGACTATATCATTATGAATACAAATTTATATACATGTCCCTTTAACATAAACCATTTTATGTGGTTATCCATGTACAAGTGAAGCTCTCTAATTAGAGCTACATTGTTGTTTTGAGATTTATTGAGAACTACAGCAAAGGTGGTAGATATTTCTTTCTAAAAACCGATTGAACATTTGACAAAGAAAATTATGATTGCCGATTCTCCAGGGTACATAACTGTTGTTAGGGTTCATGTGGAATTTAACTACAATTACTTCCATATTTTGGAATTTTGCAAGAATACTATTGTCACTAATATGTATAGAATTACTATGGGGATGCAAGTACTTTCAAAAGAGTAAATTCATCACACTGTGCTCTCAAACTCCAAAAATGAGGACAGTACAGCATATCATATAAGAAGCACTTATTTTTCCATGGATAATGAACTCCTGTTTGAAATCTACTCAATAATAAAACAAATAATTTGCACTGGAGAGAGATTTTTGAAGACAACCTACATGATTACATTATCACAAATTCCTATTCCAGGTAGTTTTATATATGCACGAGAATCAATATTCACCTGGTAAGGACCCACAAAGTTAGCTCATTGTGTTTAGCTCATTGATTCACTTGTAAGATAAAAACATAAAAAAATAAATAACAAAATTATATAAAGTGCAGATATCTAGACTTACGAAGACAGTGCACAGACTCTCCAGTTTCTGTCAAAGGAATAAATAATCTCCATTTCTTCTGGTGACAGTTGAAAGTCAAATACCTGGAAAACCGCAAACAGTTAACAAACATCAACTATCCATCAGAACATTCTACATCCAGAGGTCAGAGGGTCACTGACTTTACATGACAGTTGCCCCCACCTATGACCTGCCTGCTAACATCAGAAGTTAAGAACTGAGCCAGTCACAATGCTTCCCCATAGGATTGGCTGAGACTGTCAAGGGGGCAGATAAGGGGCGTGGTTCAGCATAGGTTGCTTGACCTTAAAGAACGTTTATTTTTGAACAATTACATCTATGTATTGGTTTTGCAAAGCCACTCGTTTTTTAAAAGTTTATTTTTTTTTTTATATAATTGGTTTAATCACGGGCAACCAACTTTCTGTCATGGGGCACGTCAAACTTTGGTAATCCACAGGTTTACAGAAAACCCAATATCTCAGCTCCGGATGGTCATAGCTTCTTATAATCTGCTCTCAAGATCAGTTTTTGGTCCATGTACATATTTGAACAAACATTTTGCACACACATTCTTGTTCCTAAGATTTCAAACATAAAAAAGTGTTACTGTAATGCTCAATATTACTAAATATTCCACTTGACACCACAATTCCATTTGGATTTTTTGAATAAAGTCTACTCATGCACCATTTGAAATGAACACTTCAACTCCTAGCATTTAACTCCCAGGAAAGCAGCCAACACAGCGACAAAGCTGGGTCCACACACTTAGGTTTGGGTACAATAAAACTTATTTTTAAATTACTTGTGCCCTATTCCAAATCCTTATGCACAGTTAAATATCTGGATTTTTTTTAGTATCACCTCAATGGTCAAGTGTAAGCTCACCTGCCACGTCAAGGCAAAACCTTTTTTGCGAGTCCTACTTTAACAATTCACCTTGCTATTTTTAGCTAAAAATATGAAATCTCTAGTGAGACAGAAAAGTATTTTTCCAAACCCCTACACACTTATTAACTCTTAATAGGGAACATTCCACTGCCCAAATGGGAAAAGAAATCACTTTTAGTAGATATGCCCAGAAAAACTTTTGTTTTCTCTGAACTGGAAAGAACTAGTCCAGCAATACAGTCGGACAGATTTATTCACTAAAGTGAGAATTCAAAGGGACACTAGACACCAGAATAACTACAGCTTAATGTAGTAGTTATGGTGAGTAAAATATCATTCCCTTTAAGCATTTTCATGCAAACACTGCCTTTTCATAATAAAAAAAAAAAAAAAAAAAAATCTGGGTTTAGATTGCCCATAGGGACACATCCCTGGGGCAGTGTTGTACAGTAGGCAGTATGGTCATTCATCATCTCCTCCCTCAGCATAGAGACCCTGAATTTTCCTCATAGAGATGCATTGATTTAATGCAACTCTATGAGGAGGTGCTGTTTGGCCCCACCCACATCCCACCAACTCGACTAGGTCAATCGAATGCTTTCCCTAGGTCACCGAGGCAGATCAGGGGCAGGACCAGTGCCAGCAGACCTACGCGGTGCTGGAAATAAGGCAAGCTTTAACCCCCTCCTAAGGGGGCTAGGGTGGTTGTCAAGCCAACTAAATGGTGGTTTTAACACTATAGGGTCAGGAATACAAGTTTGTGTTCCTGGCCCTATAGTGTTCCTTTAATTTTAAATTTAAGACCAAAAATATGTTAACTGAATTCAGGTTGGCTACTCTGGCCTTTAGAGTTTGAAATCTCACTTTAGTAAATAACCTCATTCCAGCTACATTCAAGTCACCTCCCACAGGAGGTAACATACTTAGAGAATATGGCTTCACTCTAGCCTTGAGCAGATTTACAAAATTAATTATCTTACTTTCTCTCACGATATTAAGGAGTCAGATAAACAGCACCTATCATGGATATGTTCGATTAACCCAATAAAAATGCTAATGCCTAGTGTCTTGTATTTATTTCAGATTATCAGTTTGTGTAGCAAAGGATTTTTTTTTCTCAACACACAGTCTCATTTCTCTAAATACATTTGCAGAATAGGGTTCTCAAATGTTGGCATATACTTTGCAGACTCTCCTGTGGGTGGCCTTCAGTGTCTGGGTATTGAAAATTATTGTTTTGATTCTCATCTTTCTACAGTGCTTTTTTGTACTTTTCCAGATGGGCCTAAAACATGGGTCAGTCTTCAGAATGAACATTATCAGGTAGATCAGGCTGTGTTGCCTTTGCTGGACCCTGTTGAGTGGTTAGTTTTAGAAACGGAGCAAAACGTCAAACCTTTTGTGTCAGCTACTGTAAATTTGGTGCAGGGTATGAGAAAAAAAAAAAATTGTTTGGTTTTTAACTCTATTCATCCCGGCCATGGGCTCCCGCTCTGGGCAAACCCACAATGTGGTCCGTAGGTTACATGAACCAGATTTTGTTGTCAGTGGGAGATAGAATTGCTTTCCTATTGCTCCAGATGAATGTATATATTTCATTTTGAAGGTGATAGTCAATACAAAATCATTAGGAGAAGGGTAATCTGATGCCATATATTCTTCCAATTAGGAAAATGCTCTAGTAGCCCAAGTTTACAACATCAATTTAATCAGTCGGTAAGGGAATTCCAAAGAAAGTCACCACATTTGTTTCCACAAATAAGTGCACATGTAAGACCATGTTTCTGGGAGGATGGGCAAATAGAGTGCATTGCACTTTCAATTGTTGATCTGGAGCTTTACCTATTAAACCTTTAAAAGATAATAAAAATTTGATCGGCAAAGCCTTAGATTTCTAAGGTCATGGGCAGTACCAACTTCCGGGTTGGTTTAGAACTGAAATATAGACAATTAAAGGACCACTCTAGGCACCCAGACCACTTCAGCTTAATGAAGTGGTATGGGTGCCAGGTCCTTCTAGGGTTAACCCATTTTTTAATAAACATAGCAGTTTCAGAGAAACTGCTATGTTTATGAATGGGTTAAGCCTTCCCCTATTTCCTCTAGTGGCTGTCTCATTGACAGCCACTAGAGGCGCTTGCGTGCTTCTCACTGTGATTTTCACAGTGAGAGCACGCAAGCGTCCATAGGAAAGCATTGCAAATGCTAACCTATGCGACGGGCTGAATGCGCGCGCAGCTCTTGCCGCGCGTGCGCATTCAGCCCAGGAGGAGGATCGGAGGAGGAGAGGAGGCAGAAAGCTCCCCGCCCAGCGCTGGAAAAAGGTAAGTTTTTAACCCTTTCCATAGCCGGGCGGGAGGGGGTCCCTGAGGGTGTGGGCACCCTCAGGGCACTATAGTGCCAGGAAAACGAGTATGTTTTCCTGGCACTATAGTGGTCCTTTAAGAACATATTCAACTGAGCAAGAATTTCTAAAAAAGGTATTATGAGAAGAGCTGTAATTCCAAACTGAAACAAAGAAATAAAGCCATGATGCCCACATTATATATTCTCTTTACTCTTCATCAACCGTAAGCAATATTTTTTTATTACCTGGAAATTTTCCTCGATGCGTGCTGGAGTAACAGATTTTGGTATAACTATTACATTCCTTTGAATGTGGAAGCGGATCAGAACCTGCAGGGAGCATATAATATTACATTTTGATTTTAATATTGTACATGTAATTTATAGTTTATATCAAGATCAATAGCTAACATTACAGAAGTGTATTAGAAAACTGTATTTAAACAGATTGCTCTCACGTACCTGGGCGGTGGTTTTCTTGTGTTTTGCTGCAATTTCTTTAATTTTGGTCTCGTCAAGGAGTGATGGATCTTCTGGCTTGGCCCTATATACACAGAAGATATGAAGAAAATAAATCTAGGTTAGGACAAGAAGCTGCTATAACAGCTAATAGTCCGTACACGTGCTGCCGACTACATGACAAGTAAAAGGTACTTACCATGGGCGATCCGGTGATCCCAGAGGGCTGTATGCAGTTACAGCAATACCTTTGGACTGGCAATAATCAATAAGCTTCTTTTGAATCAGATAGGGGTGACATTCAATCTAATATTTAAAAAAAAAAAAAAAATAAGAAAAAAATATGATTCAGCAGCATGTTACATGACCAGTCTACTGAAGGCACCCAACTGTCCCAGTGCGACTTCTTTTAAGTCAATTTAAAAGAAATTAGGCATTGCAAGTGCACCTTTCAAAAGAAATGCTATGGTGGAACTTTATAGAGAACCTATTCTCCTTGGCAAAATAGCATCAGAGGAAAACATTTTATTCTAGCTTTCTGGTATCTGAAGGAATAAAAGTAAAAACTACAAATACACAGGCATTAAAAAGTGCAGTTGTCCGCTGGTCCCTTTGTCCCTAGGTGTCATGAAAGAGGATTGTCAGGTAAATACATTTGGCAACATTTCACTAGCTCAAGGTATTATAATGCTTTCCTATGGACGCTGGCGTGCTCTCTGTGAAAATCACAGTGAGAAGCACGCAAGTGCCTCTAGTGGCTGTCAATGAAAAAAAAGAAAAGTTACACAGGATAGGCTGCAAATAACACTTCGTAACAGATGAAGACAGAGTGTCAGTTATCAGATCACTGGCTATAATAAAAAAATAGCATGAAAGAAATTCCTTGCTCTCACCCTTTTAACCTGTGTAAAAACGCTGACATTCCATTCAAATCCCCCAGTTCAGCTACAGAATATCACACAGTACGTCCACTAACGTGCTAGAATAGGAGTCTGTAAAAATCCCCCATAGTTGCTAACTAAATACCCATTGTGCAACAAAAGAAAAAAAAAAAAAAAAGTGATGTGCTAAATAAAAAGTAAACTGACGTGCTTGTTTCAGTGCTACTAAAGCAACTTCGTCCGAGCCAATCAGTTGAGCCGCTCACCTGTTCCCCTTAAATGCGAGTGAGGAAGTCGGTCATGTGATAACCACGACCCCCTGCGGCTCAAGGGGGCGTGTGATGAGATCGCTCATCATCCTAGAGCAGTGATGGCGAACCTTTGAGCCTGGAGTGCCCAACCCGCAATACATGCCATCTTTTTTCCCTCAAAGTGCCAACACGGCAATGAAACCTGAATACTGAGGTTTAAGTAAAAAAAAAAAACAACTCGTACAGTTGTCTGAACTAATTCTCCTCTTTCCCCTCAGCATCTTCCCTTCTCTAACCACAGCATATCCCCCTCTCTCCCCAGCATCTCCTCTTCTCTCTCTCTCCCCCC
>OW240914.1:235390263-235411838 GCA_933207985.1 Pelobates cultripes | reverse complement strand
TATATACCCCCCTCTCCCTACCAGCAAATAAATAATGTAGCACACTGCAGCACACAGAAGCATGGAACTTAAAGGGCAATCTTTGGGATGAGGACAGATTTCATGGTGGAATCAGATGTAAGTATGCTTGGATGGGGCGTGCATTGCACACCTATCTCCACCAAAGGAAAATGGTCCCCAGACGAACAGGGGTTGCACACTGATTGATTTGAACTGTTGGCGAGCTCATTTGCGGTTCGGAATCTCATAGGGAGCTCAAATAACGGTTCCATTCTTTAACGTAGTGTTGGTGGAACTAGCAAAGGACTTGCGCATATATCGCAATATCTCCGTACAGGCAGAATACATCCCTGGGATGTCCAGCATGGTGATGGATTGAAATTCCAGATACCAACGGGATGCCAGCGACTAGTGGCTGAATCGTGCCATTTTCCTGCGACTCCAGTCACTCTGGAGATCGACCTCTTCGCATCACGGTTGAACTCCCAGCTACCGAAATTCTTCAGCTGGAGACCGGATCCGGAGGCTTCGGTCATATTTGCACCTGTAAGTCATGTTTTGAGATTCCTTACTTCATTGTTTGACCATGGCCTATCCTATCGCACTATAAATTTGTACCGATCGGCTATTTCTTCAGGGCACCAGGGATTGGGTGGTTTCCCGGCATGGGATGCAGACTCCTGCACGGCATCAGATTTGCACACCCACCACAACCTAGGACTCATGGGATGTCGACCTTGTTCTCCAGCTTTTTGGAGATTTGCCAAAGAATGAAGACCTCTCACTCAAACAGCAAAACTGGTGATGTTTTGTCTGATCTCCTGTAAATGGTGTCAGATGTTCATGCATTGAACCTCTCTGCACGTTCATTCACCCCTGAGGGTGTCTAGTTTAATATAGCGAGACGTAGGAAAACATCAGTCACCTCCGTTTTCTAACGGCTTTTCCGCAAAATGTTAACCTATGTCCAGTGGCATGTCTCAAAGAATACATGTCCAAGACTTCTACTCGTGATCCATCATATCCGGATTTGTTTTTGGCCCTTTGACATACGCATTATTCCGTTTCTGCAGTTACATTGTCTCATTGGGTAAGATGGATTATGACATCAGCGGGCATCGACACTTCAGCATATGGAGCACACTGTCAGGGGAGCCATGGCATCTAAGGCTTTCTGCAAATAATGCAGGTTGGAGGACCTCCTCCGGGCTGCTGATTGGTCTCGCAAATCTACCTTCAAGGAGTTTTATTTTCGGCCACTTTCTCATTTTTCCGATGTGGTAATTTCGCAGCTTTGAACTAGCATAATATGAGCCTCATGTATCCTTTAATAAAATTACCAGATTTTACCAATTCCAGGACATAAAGTCATGATTTTATTAAAGGACAGGGAGGAGAGTATTATCCCACCCGATATGGTATGTTGCTCCCTCCTGTAGAGGTTTAGTCCTTAAAAGGAACACTATAGTCACCTAAATTACTTTAGCTAAATAAAAGCAGTTTTAGTGTATAAATTATTCCCCTGAAATTTCACTGCTCAATTCACTGTCATTTAGGAGTTAAATCACTTTGTTTCTGTTTATGCAGCCCTAGCCACTCCTCCACTGGCTATGATTGACAGAGCCTGCATGAAAAAAAAAAAAAAAAAAAAAACAACTGGTTTCACTTTCAAACAGATGTAATTTACCTTAAATAATTGTATCTCAATCCCTAAATTGAACTTTAATCACATACAGGAGGCTCTTGCAGGGTCAAGCTATTAACATAGCATGGGATAAGAAAATCTTAATTAAACAGAACTTGCAATAAAGAAAGCCTAAATAGGGCTCTCTTTACAGGAAGTGTTTATGGAAGGCTGTGCAAGTCACATGCAGGAAGGTGTGACTAGGTTTCATAAACAAAGGGATTTAACACCTAAATGGCAGAGGATTGAGCAGTGAGGATGCAGGGGCATGTTCTATACACCAAAACTGCTTCATTAAGCTAAAGTTGTTCGGGTGACTATAGTGTATCTTTAAGTTTAACACTGGACTTATGTTACAACATATTGCATTTATGGAAAGTTTTTTCGATTAGGTAATAGTCTGTTTACGGATGCATATGTTCCTATGCTTAATAATATACTTTGTTAATAATCAGATATTCAGAAATATATTTTACCAGTTTCTTTCAGCTTCATATATCTGATTTGGACCAGGTATGCATTGGTTCCTTCTGGGCCTAACAGAGGATCCCACCTGCTACAGAATACTGGATAATTCAAACGTGGAGTTGTTGATTGTTTCTTCAAGTTGACATATGTTCTGCATGGAGTTATTCATTGGCATCCCCAAGAAAGAGGAGTGGCTTACGGTCACATGGGGCGTTGATTGTGCAAGGGGCATTGTGATTGAATGTATTGTTATGTGGTTAACACTTTAGGGTGCATGTTTGATTTGTTTCTATGAATATAAAATATTTGTTGCGGAGGATTAAAAAGAAAGAGTAAGCATAATACTTGCCTTTGTGTCCTTAATAAAATCATGACTTTACGTCATGAAATTAGTAAAATCTGGTAATTAAACCTCAATTGTTTCAAGAATGTATCTTTGACAGAAGAGTTCAAGAATCTAGCGATAACATCTCTAGGGCAGGGGTTCCCAGTTTTTGACATAGAGTATCAACATCGTGGAATCCCATCCCTCCTCCCCCCATGTGCCAGTGTGTGTGTATCAAGGAGTGTGTATGAATCTGACACGCATACACTCATAAACCTGAGCTGGGGAGAGTGATCCCTCACTGCCCACAGCCATTTTGTTTTACACAATTTTAGTGGAACCCCAGGGTTGTAGGTCAAATTGAGAGATAAACTTAGTAATGTATTCAGATAGGGACTCATTTTTCATATCCCCAATATTCCTTTAAATCTTACATTATTTCGGCAGCATCTATCTTGATATTTTAACATCAAACTCTTTAACCTGATTTTTTTAGGGTTGTATTCGGAGATTGAATAATAGAGACATTGGCTCTCGTTTTTTAGGCGGCATAATTTCCTGGAATAGTAAAGTTGGTGAAAAAAAAACAAAAAAAACCTGCTTTCAGTATTGCACAAGCTATGTTGTTTAAGTCTGTCAGTCACAATTTAAGGAAATGCCACATCATAAGGAAAGTTCACGAGACAGCAAATATTTAAAAACTCCTGTTTAGTTATCTGGCAATAGAGGAGGGAGAAGAAAAAAAGAGAAAAGGATCAAAATAAGAGAAGGGATTCTCCGACTGCTTGTCTCAATAGTAATTGTTACTCAGTTTGATCTTTTCAGTTCAAGTTAATAATCTGACACTTTTCGGTGAGCTGATTTGCCTGAAGGGCTCCTCTCCTCTATACCAAACAGGTAAACCGTGCCAGTGTTTGTCTCACCGCCTAGATTAATTATGCTGAAATGTGTGTCAACAGAGTGGATCAGGCCATTTTGTGGGAGCTTATGCCGCTCTGAAATCTCTCACAGCTCTATATTCATGTATAATAGGCAGCTGCTTTTGCTGGAAGTTCAGGCAGGTTACCCAGTCTCCCGGTCCACACTCGCCGTTAAACTCCCCCTAATTTGGGACGTGGTCTCAGCGGGGGACCCTCTATACTAGGGGTAGGCAACCTTTCAGCAGCACTGTGCCGATATAGGATTGTGATGTCCCGTAGCGTCCCGGTCCTATTTTTTTTTTTTAATTTAGGTGTGTATGCTGCTTGTGTTATTTTTACTGTAATTGCTTTGTATTGTTGTATTTGTGCGTATATGAGCTATTATATTGTATTTGTTCATGAATAGTTTATGGTATTGTGTAGGATACATATGAATGTGGGCTGTGTATGGGGGCTGCTTGTGGAATTGTGTGTGTGGATGGATGTGTCACATTGTGTGTTTGGTAGTGTGTGGGGACTCTTTGGGGTATTGCATGTGAGAGGTTGCATGTGGATTGTCAGTGGTGTTCAGTTTTGCGGATTGTGTGTATGTTTGTGTGTGGGCTGTCCGTATTATTTGTATGAGGGGAGGGTATTCTGCATTTCTGTGTATATCAAGCAGTGTGGGTGGCTTCCCTGGGTTCCAGTGGGGACCAGGCCAGCCAGGTACAGGTCAAGGACAGGAGCTGCAACAACAACAACTGCGAGCTGCTCTAATACTGTGTGGATTCCCATTCACAAGTGCTGGAATGAAGTGCTCTGAGATCACTTCCTCTACGTGCTGCAATGCATAAATTGAGGATTGTCACCACCTCTTCGTATTAGCAGATATCTGAAGTTTTACTGGGACTCCTGATAGGCCAGAGCCTGTTTGGCTCTAGCAGCCTTGAGTGACGTGAAAAGGCACCTCGAGTGCCGTGCATGGCACTAGTGCCGTAGGTTGCCTAGCCCTGCTCTATACGATCAATCTCCAGCAGTCTTACAGTCTCTACCTTCTGCTTCCTGTCCGTGCTTGACAACACTGTCGCCTAAACAGCAGACTAGCTCCGGTCTCTTTCCTTCTCTCACTCACGGTCTTGCTTGTGGCATCCACACCAACCTCTGGCCAGCTTCCTGCTTGATCTCAGTCACCGCAGAGGCATACGATAGCCGGTGAATCACTATTCAGGATCAGTCAAGATTTGAAGCTCCATGATTTCAGCAGCTCATTTTATGCTATTCTCCTCTCACCACACAGCCATGTTAACAGCTAGTTAATCACTTCCTAATGACGACTTAGTTTTGTTTTTATTACGCATTAATTAGTTAATTGGACTAAAGCCAATTTAACAACAACAACAAAAAAAAAAATTACACAAAAAAAAAAAAATTAAAAGCTATACAACAAAACCAGACCACACAACCAAACTAATCCTACACACATCGCACTTAAAAAATATCTGTATTTGCGGTCTGCAAACCTCCATGTTTGAGCTTTCTTCAACAAGTTCAAACCAGGGAATTAGCTCTGCCAATAATTTTGTGGTTTTAACTTTCTATGACAGTACCGAGCTTATGCCATATCTCCTTTCACAGTGATAAATTACAACTCATGGAAAAATCTGATGTCCAGCCCAACAAGATCACACAGTCATATATCCCCAAATACTTAATTTAAACCAATGGGCATTTCTCTTATTCAAAGAATCAAAATTGTGTTAACTCTTAAGAGCCCTTACCTGGTTAACTGCTGGTTTGTATTTTAATCCAGGCTTGTTTAGCAGCTGCTCGATCTGCTCATGGTTAAAGTTGGAAATGCCAATGGCTTTCACTAATCCAGCATCCACCAGTTCCTCCATACCCTGACAGCAAAATAACAGAGGAAAAAAAAAAAAAAATGAACATCACAGCACTTACAGTGACCACTGAAAATAGCTTTAAAGACAGTGCAAACTAACTAAATCTAACATCACAAAAA
Source organism: Pelobates cultripes (assembly GCA_933207985.1). NCBI lineage: Eukaryota > Metazoa > Chordata > Amphibia > Anura > Pelobatidae > Pelobates > Pelobates cultripes. The sequence continues at coordinate 235,406,445 of OW240914.1, read as the reverse complement.
CAAAGCACAAATGGAATTTATGCACAGACTTCTGACTGGCATGGAAAACTGATGCAAGTGGCAATATTTTGCCAAAAAAAAAACACAAAAAAAAAAAACAACCTTTCACTGCATTTGTTTCCACACTGATCAAAGAAGCGATATTCAAAATATATGCTTTGACAAATTGTAAGTCAGAATCATGTGGCAGTTGCAGAGGATAGTTAGTGTTTTGGACTCCACTCTTCCCTAATCAAGCTTTAAATTATTAAATTAGAAGGCTCTGTGAAGTATTAATATATGCAACAGTCTTAAAAAGAAAAGCTGTATGGACAGGGTCTTTGCACCATAACTTCAATAAAATGAAGTGCTCTAAAGCAAGTTTTTATTACGGTGAAAAGTAGAGGTAGTTAATATTGTAAATTTCTGTTAATCAGAACCTTCTATCATTTAACCCCTTCCGCCACATGACAATTATTCCATCATCACCATCCAATACTTAGATACTCTAAAACACCAAAAGCACCTTAAAATGATCACTTTAAGCACCAACACCACTACAGTCTGCTGTACTTACTCTTTGAGTAAGTTATCAGACCAATTTGGAACAGTTTGAAAACTTAGCTGGGTCCTTCCCATCGCAGTCAGCCAATGACAGCTAGTGGCCAAAGTTTCTAATAAAACGGTGAATGAGTCAGTCGTAATTTTGTGATAAGGAGATGTTACAATTTAGTAAGTTTCTTTTGCAATAGATTGGGAAGAAAACCAAACATTCTGAACTCCCTTTTCTTTTTTAAATTTCCTTTGATGCTTCTTTGTAGAAATTTCGTATCCTTTCTTAGATGTCATGGGCTCTTATATTAGTTCCCCTACCAATATTTTTGCCATTCCCAGATGAAAGAATCACAAAGATTAGAAGAAATTGTACATACATACACACAAACAAAAAACCCCACAGATTCTTCACACAAAGATTTTCAGCAAGCTAATGTTGTTTAGGGGTCCTGAGAGTGACCCTAAAAAAAAAAAAATAAAAAATAAAAAAAAAATTTACAAAAATTATATCAATTACCTCCCATGTCTCCAGGAAATGTGTGTCATCTGGAATCACCAGACCTTCCTCATCAGTAGGGAACAAGGCATCTCCAGCCTATAAAATACAAAATCAGAGTCAACAGTTTACAAAAAATAAAACCCAATGGAATTGTTCTTAACAACACATGACATGATTCCCTTTTTATTCCAGCAGTTTGGTCCTTAAGGGGCTAAGGACCAAACTTCTGGAATAAAAAGGGAATTATGACATGTCACACATGAAATGTGTCCTTAAGGGGTTAAAACGGAAATCCCACCATGTTATTTACAGTTAAATGATTAATGCTTTATAGATCATTTCTTTACACTCTCTAAAATAGGCAAACCCTTTGAAATACTAACTCCTGAAGTATTGTAACAAAAGTCTATCAAGACAACAACACAACTTTCTTTTGATAGACATTGGCCCAATTAATATGCTGCGTTTGAGATTTTTATATCAAATAAATACTCAGCTTGCAAACAGGCCTGGCTCTGTGTGAGCTTAACTGATATATGCAAAGCAGCCTTCATTGGAAGCAGTTTAATTGTAGATTAAAAATTTGCGGTTTCTTCTGGAGATTTAGTCGACAAGCTAAAAAACAAGTCAGATGACAAATTGCTTTTTAGTCAAAAAGCTATGACTAAAACTAAATTGAAATTTACCAACAAAATTAACTTGTGGGTAAGAGGCTGGGAGAATGGGACACATGGGTGAATGAGATACATGAAGACGCTGGGGGACACAGAAAGTGACAGATGGTCTGGGGAATGGGCAAGAGAGGCTTTAACTAAACCAATTAGATTTTAGCAGTGTCAAATAAGATGTGCTGGAGATTTAGTAGACAAACAATTCAGAAGACTAAAATAAAATAAAAAAATAAAAATGGCTTTTTGGTCTAAAAAGAATACAATTAAAACCAAATAGAAATTTGCTGCCAAAAATAACACTGATTGGAAGGTCGAAATATATAGGCAGGCACGGTAAGGCTATCTCAGCTTGGTTGAGGATTCAGTGTTAACTCAAAGGTATATGGAACAGAATAAATCAGTCACATGGGCTAAAAAGTATGAATTAATCAGTTTTTGAATAAACTTCTAAATACCTTTTTAAAAGCTTTTATCAAAAGGTGCCCTTCTGCAGCTAGTTCAGACATTACCAATACTAGTCGTGCTCCGAATATTCCCACAATAAACAGGGAAGTAAGCATGAACCTGCACCATTCAATCCACAGCCGAGCTGTAGACAGTCAGAGAAACACCAACAGCATTACGTGGTAAAGTTGGAATTTTAAGAGAATTCAAAATGAAATTCTAGTTTTTAGCGGCTGTTGCTAAATAATTCCCTTGGCCCCAGCTAAGGGATCACACTCTCTAGCCCCCTTGACAAGCCCACAAAGTTTTTGTTCCAGGACCAGTGCAAGTTATTGCTTTTATCGTTGTTCTAGTACAGCAGGCCTTCTTTGACAGTGCAGCCATTCAAGTTTCTAAGATGGTGGTCTCTGGAAATCCTATCTTCTGCCCTCCACTGAGAGAGCATGTGAATTTATTGCATGCCCAGTCCAGTGCTGACATAAAAATCGGGTCTGTGACGCACCACTAGTGGGAGGCAAGTATTGAACAAGACGTCCAATAACAAAAGGTGACAAAGGACGTAAAGCTCCATCCTTTGTTAAATGTCTATGGTAAATACAAGTGATACAGCAGTTTTAAAGTCCAAAGTAGTACTGTACTGGAAATATGATAGATATCTCTCCAGAGAGACCCATACTTTCTCAAAATTTGCTTGACTTAGAAGAATCAGCTATTTCCAACTGGGACCACAATGAGCTAGTTCATATTGTATTCTTATACTGAATTCACTAGGTTTTATTTTTTTATTCTATATATTTAAGATGCTGCTTAGAGGACTTAATGAGTTCAGTTATACTCCCTTCATACAGAAGTAGTCAGTCAATCTGCAAATCTTTAGCATTCTTTATACTGTAATATAAATATCTGTGGGCACGTTATTTGATTTATGCAGCCAACGTCCTGAGTGCAAAATAATTAGATTCAGCGGTTTCTGTAGAGGTAGTCATAAGCTGATTAGTATCAGAGTGGACATTTCTTTCTATGCATTCTTTTAGTAGCCACTTTGGTACAGAGGGGTGGTTACTAGCCTGATGAGGGGTCAAAATTCTGGCATTTTGGAGATGATTACAACAGGCAATCAAGTCTGATTGACGGAGTATCATATGACTATCCAACCGTGTTTTTATTTGTAGCCTTTGCCCCATTTGTCATAGCTACCCACCACCATTTCACTTTATTTTACATCCTTTACTATATTTTATACACCCCCACATAGATTGTCTTGGACAAAATGGGGCCTCACAACAGCACTGATACGCATCATGTCAGCCATGTGTGGCACTGATGGCAAATGCCATTTGGGTCAAGTGTGGATAGGGCTTATGAGCCCCAGAATATATTCTAGTAATTGTTGGCCACATTTAGAATCAGTAAGGGTATGCAGTGGCCATTGTTACCGTCCAAATCACTCACTATTGAAAGAGTCCCTAGTTTTTAAGATTGGCTTACTTCCCATGTACTCTTTCTAATCTAAAGAGGAGGGGTAAAACAAATCCTTTACCCAAAACACCTTGATTGTGATTAGCTTATTTAAGGTTTTACCATCACATCTAGAGGGGCTTTTAAAAGCGTTACTGTTTGGAAAGGGGCAAACCTATTCTGTGTAAAACTATTGATAATGTCCCCCTGCACCAATTGCAACAAAAAAAAACCCCACAACAACCTACACACGTATATATTAGTGCCCAAAGTGTCCTTTTCATATCAAAATATTTTCTGAGTCCTTGTGTTTAACCTTGTATATCTCGAGTAATTATGAGCAAAGTATTCCAGAAATTTGGATGAGTAAATTTAGGTTTGAAAAGCACTTTAAATTCCCAACAACTCTAATATTAGCAAATAAACCTGTTACTGGACTCCTGCAACAATCACTATATTGTATAGCTGGATTTTTTTTAAAAAAAACATTGTTACACACTGCACCTGGAATCCTGCTGGCCAATGGATGAGGTAGAGATCCAGATAATCTAGATTCAGATCAGAGAGGGTTTTTTTGCAGGCACCAATCACCTGAGACTTCTTATGGAAAGTGCACCACAGCTTTAAAAGGAAGCACAAGGCAGAACAAAATGAAAGTTTCACACCAGTAGCAAAGTTCTTCACACAAACAAATAAAATTTAAACCAACAGGCATATTTCCTTCCCAATTAAAATCCCTCCCATGAGTATCCTGTAAAAACTGCAACATTTTACAGAAATTGTAATGTTCAAGGAGAAGCTTCACTGAATTAAACTCTAAAAATCCCCTATAAATGGCTGCCAACCTCCCTCTGCTAGGCAGAGCAAAAGAACAGTCACCCTTCCTCCAAGGTAAGAAGGTAATGGCAAGGTGGCTGATTGGGAGCTGCAGAAGGCAAGCGTTCTGTAACGCCTTACAGCAACAGACAGACAGTACACTTCACATCATAATGGCGCAGGGAAGTAGCATGTTCTGGAAAGCCTGTCTGATGGCTGTTGTCAGGGAGTTACACACTGTCATCACTACACCAGCATGGAAATTGTATGTGTGTCTCCAACATTGGGCACACACAAACACACACGTAATTGTTTCAACTCCTGAGATAGATAGATATATAGATCTATTCCAATAGTTCCATGCACACAAGCTAAGCCATATAACATGCCGGGTGCCAAAAGCCAGGGCCAATAAGAATAGTATAACAATAGATAGGCTTGCACACACGGTCTTTTGTAGTTAAAAATATCAAAAAGTTTCAGTCCATAAGTGAGACTTTCTTCAGGATGAAAAATATACTGGCAATCCATATAGACTACATTTGTAGACAAACAAATTAAGAACCCATGTTCCCCAGTGCGTATGTGCAACAGATGCCTCCATCCATACGTGCTGTAGTGATGCAAGTTACCATAGCGGTGAATACAAAACCTTGGTCGCCAAAGTTACAGAGTGTAAACATCAGTGAAGTACGAGGAAATAATAAAATCACACCTCATGTATTCTGTAATGCCCAGTGCCATGGAGGAAAAAAATAAAAAAAAAATAAAAAAAATAAATAAAAAAAAATAAAAAAATAAAAAAAAGGGGGGGTGGGGGGGGAAAGAGGAGGGGAGAATGGTATATCACAGAGGATGAATCTATTAAAGTGCATAATCGTTGAAGTGGCTCATAATATTTCCTCCTACTTCACGGATGTTTACACTAACTTTGGCGACTGTTTTATATTTGCCGCCATGGTAACTTACGTCACTACAGCACACATGGGTGGAGGCAACCGTTGCACATGCGCACTAGGGAACAAAGGTTTATGTATTCACCTCACCTGGCATAAGTTCAATGTTCTTAATTGGTTTGTCTATAAATGTAGAGTCTGTATGGATTGCCAGTATCACTTTTAAGTACGAAAGACCGTGTGGAGAGAGGGAGGGAATATTTTTTTTTTTTTTAATTATTATCTGGCAGTGTTTGCCCTTTACTCTAACGTATCAGGTAGTCTGAGGCATATGCGAGTGCATGATTGTGTATATCAGAGTATGTATATGGTGCATGCATCAGTGTGTATCACATGGCTGATTCTGAAGGTGTTATGGGAAGAGAGACGTTATTTACAAAGACAGTTTCCTTGTTGATAACAACCATTTGGCAAGTAATTTTAGTTTTTTGTCCAATCAAAATTTTTGTTTCTACAACAATGAGAGGGGGCCCAAAGTGGAGGTACCCAGTTGTAGTATGATGGGATTTGGATTTCTACATATAAATTTTATTTTTCACATCTTGGTAATGTGCATTTGTTAAAGACAGGGGAGACACACACACACACTAAAATCCAGGGATGAGAGTTTCCTCTTTAGTATTTGCATTTTGTCAGATGTAGAAGTAGTTACATAAGAGTGAATAGGTTTCTTTTTTGCACATACCTTACTAACAATGAAAAGGTCTTCTCTTTTTACCACTCCTTCATTAATCTTTGCATGGACTCCCTCTCCGACCTCCTTCTCATTCAGATAAACATAGGCACCATCCACGTGTTTGTAGCCCACATCGATTGCTTTTTTCACAGCTGCTGCCACTTTACCTGGCTCAGACTGGAAGAAACATACATTTTATTACTGGCAGCAGTTAAAATAATTTTTTGAAAAAAAAAAAAAAAAAAAAATTTTTTTTAAATGCAAACTCTCCACAACCAGCAGGTTAATAGAAAATAAATACAACATAACTTTGTTCAACATTAGTTATTCCCCCCCCCCAAAAAAAATTAAATTTAGATGACTTTTGAAAATGTCACTTCATCATTGAATTATCAATTTAGAGGAACACTATAGTGGTAGAAATACATATATTCCGAACACTATAGTGACTAGACAGCCCATGTAAAGTTAAAACGTAGTTTTACACTCCATATCTTAAAATCCCCTGTTGCTCACTAGAGACAGAGACATTACTTCCAATCAAAGCCCTCAGCATCATGGGTGTTACTCTTCTGGTACACTCACCTCTGGCCTGCCCACACACTTTCATTTTCCCAGCTTGGGCACGCTTTCAGAAGCAGGGTAAAAAACATGCTGGTTTGTCAGTATGCAGGTGTCTGAACCCGTTCCTACATTTGCTAACCAGTCTTAGAAATGGCAGCTAGGGAGTTAACATAGCAACCAGAGCATGCGCTGTGATTGCTATTTGAGGAGAGCAGAAGGGTGGTCTGTCTCTTCTGTGGTCAATTCTTTGGCACTGTCTAGTATTAGAATATCATATTTTAAATAGTTCCCATCCACCCCAATCTATAAGCATAAGTTATAGGTACAATGACAAGTAACCTTTAAGCAGAGGAAAAACCTATTTCTAGAGTACTTTATAGAGAGGTTTTTAGAAAACCTATGCTTTTTTTTTTTTTAGTGTGTCTGTTTAACTCTAACGTGCCATGAAATAGAAGCCAACAATAATTAAATTTATAACAAGAAGAAAAAAAACAAAAAAAAAAACAACACAATTTCTATACGTTTTTGCTTGTAAAACAGGTTTCTGCGTGCTTATGTGAAATAACTTGCAGGCTCACCACACCTTCTCTAACAGTACCCCCACTTTTGCCAGTGGGAGGAGAAGGTCTTTGCGTCCAGCACGAGAATGCAAATCCTTCTCAAAATGAAGAACTGGATTGGCAGATTGCCGCAATTAAAGCTCATGAACCTTAGGTCTGCAATGTGAAGCACAACATGGGAGAAGTTGGCTGTAGAGAGTTGGATTACAGGCGAGATTTATGCTTTAAATTTTTTTTAAACAAAGAGGGCTCCTTTATGAAATCTAAACTAGAAAAAGAACACCAATATTTGTTTTTGGTGTTAGAATATTCCTTTCATCAGTAGTCCTTCCAGGCTAGTCCTGCACATTGACTTGCAACATTATAAGGGTAAGATTAAATACCGTATATACTTGTGTATAAACTGACTTTTTCAGCACATTTTTTTTTATGCTGAAAAAGCCCCCCTCGGCTTATACTTGAGTGAGGGCCCCGGAATGTGGATGAGCACTGGCCGCTGCCATTTTGAGGCACTAAATACTCTGCGCCACTTCAGGACGTTGGAGCCCCCAGATTGGTGGTAGGTATCAGAGACTGCAGTGATCACCTCTACCCTTTCCCCCTCCCCCCAGTTCCAGAGGGAGGGGGACGCAGAGCTCTCAATCCAGCCTGCAGGGTTCTGCCAGAGAGATCGGCCGCAGCTCCCAGCCTGTCCAGTAACACTTGGACACCTCCAGGCATCAGTTCAGCCTGGATTGTTAGCACAGGTATCGTGATTGACGGAATTTAAGCAGATAATCTATATTCAAAAAGATTTAACCTACTGATGCCTCAATTAAATGTAATTTTATTGGTATCTATTTTTATTTTTGAAATTTGCCAGTAGCTGCTGCATTTCCCACCCTGGGCTTATACTCGAGTCAATACGTTTTCCCCATTTTTTTGTGGGAAAATTAGGTGCAATGGCTTATATTCAAGTATATACGGTAGCTTTGCAAAACAGATCACATTTGAACTTAAACTTCCGCTTCTTTCTAGAGTTTCAACATTTCAGGTTGAAAGTAAAAACACAACAGTGGGAGGGGGCGAACTATATACATACATCTTGTTTTTCTCCCCCTTTCCTGTAGTCTCTCGTAGATATGTGATGATTCTAATGAATAAATGTACCAATCTCCCTACCCCCCCTCCCCTTTTGTTTTTTTTAAACACATAGAAAAAGGAAGGTGCAAAAAAAAGGACCCATTGATATGGCCAGCTTTATTTAGAACGCAGGTATATCCCTTTAAGTTACAGTGCCAAAAGCTAGCCTTGAATGGTACAGTGGAACAGGTGCATTTGAGTGACAAGTTGATTCAACTTATGAATACAGCACCATAAAATCAGTGAAGGCTTTTAAATTAACTGGGAACTGAACAGGGAATTATGAATTCAGAGAAAACTGCAAAATTAGAGAATTACAAGTTTACTAAACAGCGAACTCTAGCAAATTAAAATCCGGATTGCGAAAAAAAAGAAAAACCACCACACACTTCTTACAGGTTTATTCACTAAACTATGAAATTATTTTTATTTTGTAAAAAAAAAAAAAAATTTACAAGCTAGCTGAAATGGAAAAATCTTCAGCTAACTGAAGTCAGCTAGGTTTTCAGTTCAGCAAATGTGGACTTAAAGGGTTACTTGAAGCACCACGAACACGTATGTGAATTGATGTGGTTATGGTGCCTGTATATGCAGCGTTTTTGCTTTGAAACACTGCACATACAAAGTTTAGCTTCTTTGCTGTTAGAGGAGTTATTCCACTTCTGGCAATGTCATCATCTAGGCCAGAAGTAGAGTTCCGGACTGGCTAATGTCAAGTCTATGTACATTCAGAGGCCAAGAATCTAATTAATTGCTTAGGAGTGGCACACTGATTACCGAAGAATGGAACCAGGGTATTCCTACAAGGGGACAGCAGCCTGTAGTGATTATGATGGCAGGAGTTTTCTTTTAAATAAGAAATTCACTTTGGATTCGCACATTAGTAACTAACTAGGGATGTACCGAAATGTTCGGCCGAAAAAGTGTAAAATCTGTTTTCATTAATAAAATAATGGCTTCCGTGTTTTTCTGCACTACAGAGCTAGTGACTGACCAGAACTGACTGGGATTTCACACACTATACAAGGAAGCCGTACGGCACTCCAAACCTTCACCAGCAAAGCTACGCTGAGCAAACCTAGTCAGGCAGCTCACAGTCTGCCTGCAGCTAGCCTGACTATGAAAACTTACTTCTGATGGCCAGCAGTCAGTACGGTGATCCGTGCGCCTGCAATTTTTTTAAATTTTTTTTTGCAGCAGCCAATCCTGTAGCAGGACACACATTACTCCACCCCTTTTCCTCTTCCACAGCTGTGTTGTGCACATTATCCTAACATTCCATCCTGCTTTTTCAGGGTGACCAATGCAAAATGCGTTAATGCTGCGACAGTGCCCACTGCTGGTACCTCAGGACCTGCATGGGAGAGTATGATGGCTTCCTCAGCCTCCAGGTAGCATAAACACACACGCTGCTACTGCCATAGTAATACCTCTGGGAGCTATGGGCATTCATACAGATCAGCTGTCAATGACAAGTTTTATGCACAAGGAGTGTTAAAATCTGTTTACCTCTCTTTCTTGGGTTTATTAATTGACCCTTTAGCAGTAAGTGATATGGCACCAATGAACAGCAGAGTCTGTGACAGATTTTCTTTTCCCCCCATGCAGTATGATAACATGTATAAAATAAATAAATAAATAAAAACCACACCACTTTGTCTACATTCAGATAAAATGTCAAAACTTATTATAGATGTAGCTCTGCCCCCTGTATTATTTCTGGAATAGTGAAGGGCACACTATGTTCACCCAGATCCCTTCAGCTCATTGAAGTGGTCTGGGTGCAGTGTCCCTGTCACACCTAGTCATGCAATGTAAAATATTGCAGTTTTTGAGAAAGTATTAAAACAGCCTCTACAAGACAGCCACTAGAGGCGTTTTAGGGATTTTATGTCTCCTAACTCACGCTGGACGTTCTCTCGGATTGATGTTTTTCTACGGGGAGGGCCCTAATGCGCTCAGGATGCTCAGCGCACATGCGCATTAGGTCCCCCCTGTCTGAGGAGGGGTAGCGCCTAGGGACATTAGTGCTGGAATCCGGTGAGTAAATAAAGTTTGGGGTTTTCCTTTAGCCTTTTATCTACGGGGGACGAGAGGAAGATTTATATTCCTATCACTATAGTATCACTAAGTGTTTGATGCTTCTGTAATTATAACACTTCATTGTATAAAGAGTTAATAAACGGACAGAAATAAATACATCTTAAAGGAACACTTTAGACACCCAGGCCTCCATTTTAACCCAGGAGGTGAAAATATTGCTGTTCACCAGGACCGGAAATATTTTCTTTCAGTGTTAACCTTTCCCTAGCAATTGTCAGTATGGCAGCCACTAGAGGCACTTCTGTAAAACTCTGCTATTTTAATCGGCTCGTGTTCGAGTAGTCACTGTTGCTGAGAGGGAGAAAAGGCAAGTAAAATACTCCCCCCCACCTTTTTAAATAAACCTTGGCGGCACTGGCCCAGTCATCTAAACAGTGACTAGGACACTATTGCTTTAGGAATACATATTTTGTTCCTAACACTATAGTGTTCCTTTAAAGCACTTATGTCACCTATTTTTAATATAATCTTTCATCAAGGTTTGAAAGGAATATATACATATATATTTTTTTTTTTTTTTTAGGGATGCGCTGAAATTGTCGGCCGAAAAAGTGCCTCTCTCATTACTGAAAAACGATGCTTCGCCAGGGAGTCTAACACCAGCCCAGGAGAGACACGGCAGGTAAATCGGAAGCCTCCACCACCCGTGTACTCAGCTGGATCTCTGACTCTTTCCTCCCCACCAAAGCAGCGTGCAAAGCACATGAAAAGATGGCCACCAGCACCTCCTACAGTGTTGGTGTGCAGCGTCTTTGGACGTGGGTGCTGTGTTCCACAGTGAAGTGCACAACAGCGACAGTGGTGGGGTCATGACATCAGTAGGAAGTGACCGGCAGGGCAGAGAGGAGTAGGGATTTGTGAGGAACCCGTTTGAATTGGATTAATCGTTACTGGAGATGAAGTAGGCAGAGAGCATTGGTAAACGCTGCTGTGAAAGTTTTACATATTATTTATTCGGTATCTGCTTATATAACAGCTTCACACTCAGCTGTTACAACTGCAATGTACTTCGTGCATAGTGTGGAGGCAACTTGTGCAATGTTAGGAAGAGGCTTTGTGATTGCTGTAGTGTGTTTTACAAGTGTTGCTGACTATCAGAGCTAGTCACTAAATATGGAATTGTGGTGAATTTAAAGATGTTTTTAAAACAATTTGGAGAGAATAATTTCGACCAAGGGCATCTTGAATTTTTGGTTTCGGCACAGAATTTTCATTTCAGTGCATCCCTATAACTAACCCTGTCTGTCATTGTCATACAGTCATTGGAGGCAGAAATGCAGTTGCCAATGGCCTGAAATCCCTATGCAATGGCAAGATAACAGTTTGTATGGAGTCTACAGGTAACGTCTCCCTGTCACTGTAACCAATTCAATGAGTTGAAGTTCTTATGGTACCAACAGTGTCATTTTAGAGATTTTAGATTAAAATAATTACTTTAAGAGACACTGTAGGCACCCAGACCACTTTTTATAAACTGCAATAATTACCTCTAACGGTTAACGCCCACTCTAGTGGCTGTCTACCAGACAGCCACTAGAGGGACTTCTGAAATTGAAACTGACTTTTGGTCCGTTATTGGACTCTGGACGTCCTCACACTCTGCACCGCGGGAGGTGGCCTTGACAGAGGGGAAGTCTATATTGCGAGGATTATCCTGGCACTATAGTGTCAATTTAACAGAGTTTAACAGAGTTCTCCAACAATCAGTGAAGCGCTGATTTTAGACAAACATAAAACAAATAAATTGAAGTGGTTATGATAACTGAAGTGTAGTTTTAAGCTAACACAGCTAAGCTAGAACAATAGCGGCGTTAGAATGGTTTCCCCAACATTCTGCTACTTTGACTTAACCCCTTAAGGTCACATGACATGTGTGACATGTCATGATTCCATTTTATTCCAGAAGTTTGGTCCTTAAGGGTTATAGGGTTACTCTTGCCTCCATGACCACTTCTAAAAGAAAAATGAATCTGTATGTGCAACATTTTAGCTTGAAACACAGAAATACAAAAGTAATCTGCACTTTTGTACAAGGATCTAATTACATCCCTGGCAGACATGACTTGGGCACCCTCATGTTACATTTGTGCAAAAATTACTGCTTTCGTCCACGTGCACTGCATTATCAGCTACTATCCTTCCATGCAGCACTAGGAGCATACGTACAAGCAGGAGTTTTAATTCCCCCTCCATTTTGCACACAATCTGTTTTGTATTTTTATATTTAAAACCTACACTATGTCCAACCTCAACCCATAGGCTCACAGCACACACATGTGTTCAGAGCCTGTAAAAACAGTCCAATCAAATGCTTCCCTACAAAAAAAAGTGTTTTACTGGACTTCAGGGTGATGCGGCATGATGACAGACAAGTCATAGAATCGAGCGAGGAAAACTTTGCTTGGCACTAGTTTCAAAGCAAGTTTTGGCTTATTTAAGGATCTGTTTTATTTCTATAAAAGGGGTGGGCAAAGATAAATGTGCACTTTTCGGGCATTATAAAAGTTAAAGAGGCACGGGCACCATCGGGGTACTTGGCGGCAGGGAAAGGAGAATTCTACTTATATGAACCCATCCCTCACAAGTGCTGCCATCTTCTTCAGGAGGGTCCTCATCAGCTTCTGGGGCTATAGCGTTAGGAGCAGATGTCACTGCTGTACCCTTGTGCATGCAAGAGAGTACAACACTGAGGTCTATGGAGGATAAAGGTGTAACTATGGCATGACAGTGCTGCTTAAAAATAGTGGAAGTGTTTTATAGTAACTTTTTGTGAATAACTGTGCCAGCTAAAGTGAATGATTTATTAAAGTATTGTTTTTTTATTTTAAGAATTGAGGCAATTACTATGGAATCCTGCAGGAACATCCTTTTAATAAATCCTCCCGGTTTACATAGTTGCTCCACTTTTCAGAATTGGGCACTTTGATATCTGCCCAGTTTGTCTTATTTTTTGCATATTTCACGAGATTAGGTTAGTAGGACTGGCTGCTGAAAAAACGCTTTAGTGTTAGTTATAGAAATATGTATTCCGAACACTAACGTCTCCCTCTCGTAGACAGCCACTAGAGGCAGTCTTAGCACTGCAATATAAACATTTCAGTTTCTTTAAAAATGCAATAATTTACATTGCAGGACTAAGGTGCACGGGGACACTGCACCCAGACCACTTCAATGAGATGAAGTGATATGGGTGCCTATAGTGTCCCTTTAATAAATAAATATCGTGAACGTCTAAAGCGCAAAACGAGCAAATAAATTATTGAATGAATGTGTCTTTAGCTGTAAGACTGATACTCCCATTAAACCTAGCCAATATTTGCACGAGATGGTTAACCCCGAATCGACGAGGATTACTACGATCATGCATTAGTACGAACAATAGCGTGGCCTAAACCGGTTCCATCCCACACCCACACAGACTGACAGTTTAACCCACCTTCCATGTCCCCAGTCCCAGGATGGGCATCTGAGCCCCGGTGTTGAGCTTGACATGTGTTGGTCCAGACATGCTGACAGGCTGTGTGACACCTTGCTGAACGTTACTGTGACTTTTTCGCTCTTGTAGATATCACCCACTCCCAGGGCAACGTTCCAAAAGCAAGGAGCGTTCTCATTGGCTGAAAAAGGGGTGGGGGCAGCACTGATTGGTGGAAAAACCAGTGAGTAGAGGTTTTGTAGAACAGGCACGCGAAATTTAATTTATTTGCTGCTTGTGTAATGTGATTTTATTTTTCTTTAAATATACCAGTAGTAATCAATGTAAGGGGGAACATGTAACACTTTAAAAAACAAACAAAAAAAAATTCAATAAGACATATACATACATAGCCTATAGTTAAAAAAAAAAAGGTGAAAAATCAGGCATTACATACATGCTCTGCAATCTATATGCTGTTTAAACCAGAAAATGTTTATGGGTATTGCATCCTGCCTCTGATAATATGGATTTTATAAAATGCAATTTCAAACTAGTAAAAAACAAAACAAAACAATAGCCGTTTAATTGTCAATTTTAAGTGTGTTTTCAATTGTAGGTAATCGAAGGTCTAAATAATAGCAAATTAATAGCAAATTAAAGTCTCATTATCAGAGATGTAAATACCACAGGGAGTTGTTATGGTTTGCTTAATAGCCTAGTGCTCTAAATTGAGGGTGAAGTAGAACTGAATGCACTGAGGCTTTATTGTCTCTTTTATACAAGTTTTCCCACAAGGTTACCACTCCTGTGGACCTTGTTGGGCACAGAAATGTACATTTAACAGCCAATAATATCCAGTCACAAAGTTAAACACTTCCATTCATTACTGTAAATTCCTCCCCTCTGCTTGGAAGCTAATTGAGTTAATTACTGTATCAACTCAATTATCTCCAAGCGAAAAAATATTCTTTTTACACATTTCTTATAACATCAAAATTAAACATCCAATTCCCATAAAACGTATATTTTCTGAACGAGCATAATTATGGGAACAACATATTAAAAAATCATGCAAATGGGTTTAGGGGTACGGGAGATAGATGGAAGTCACATTTGACCGACCCCACGCACATTTTCATGCCCAATACAGTTCCAGAGAATTAGGCTGTTATTTCCCATGTTAAATTTAGTTCAAATAGACGAACAGCAACCGTTCGTGCAAACCGTCAATGTTAAAGTGCCATTTGAATTGTTGAACGGTGTTCGACTCCAGTCGAAGTGTCGAAGTCTGGAGAAGGTAAAGTTCAGCGGTGTTCGTGCCGTTGCGTGTCCGATTTGAGTTCCATGAACTCGACGACCAAACACCGCTGAACGGCGTTCGACTAAACAAAATGGCCACCGCCACGTGTTCGTATGTCGAAGGGCAGGCCACTTCGACTACTTCGGCTGTTTCTGAAGTGCCACTTCGAAGTGCAAAACCTTTCCAGTAGAGTTTAAAGGGGCAGAAACAGTCTTTTCAAATCCAATATGACCAAATAGGGTTTATAAACGGCAATACTCCCAGGGGCCATAGTCACAGGGTAGGAGGCAGGCAAGCAGGCCCCTCCAAAAACTCATGGCAAACTCCCTGAAAAGGAGGAGTTTGTCACAGTAATGATAGGTGTTTGGTTTTTATAGAGTGGTTTTTACATCAAAGAGCAGATGGTCCTTATTCCCTGTGATCAGTAAGGGTTGTGAGTGTTTGAGTTGGGTACAGTGGCGGATCCAGGGGGGGGCAACGGGGCAATTGCCCCCCCCCCGAGAAATCCGCCGGTCTCCCTCCCCTGCCAGCAGCACATGGAGGCGCTAGCCCTGCAATGTGCCTGCGGACCGGGGGGAAGATCAGAGATCTCCCTCCCCGGTCCGCAGGCACCGTGCTGGCGGCCGACGGCGGAAGGAGGGAGTGAGAGAGAGGACCCGGAGCTCAGGCTGTGGCTCCTCCGGGTCCTCCTCTCGCGAGATTTGGAGCGTTGCCGCGGTTACCACGGCAACGCTCCAAATCTCGCGAGAGTGAACTCTAGCCCGGGAGCGCGGGCTAGAGTTCACTGTAACCACTGGGACCACCAGGGAATCCCCACTGGGACCACCAGGGATGAAAATATGTCCCCCCTCCTCCTCCATAAAGGTAAGAAGGGAGGGGGGGCATAGGATATTTATTTTAATTAAACAAAAAATAAATACATATATTATAAAAACAAAAAAAGCCCCCCCCTACCCTTATCACACACTCTATACACATACACCCCCCATACACACACTGCCCCTCCCATACACACACACACATACTGCCCCCCCATACACATACTGCCCCCCCATACACAC
>OW240914.1:235281772-235390163 GCA_933207985.1 Pelobates cultripes | reverse complement strand
CAGCCAGTTTCCACACAGCACGAGGAGGTCCACACTCTATTTCATCCGGCCGGTGAGAAAGGTTGTTACAGCATTTTGGAGCCTCAGACTGTATATCAAGCATCCACTGCTCTCCTCAATTGGGGAATTTGTTAGTAATTTATTCTATACGTATGTATGTGTTAGACAGTTTATGCTAATAAAACTATTTTTTTGATACAAGCTACCTGTCGGCTACATTATATAAATGACATAGTTCTCTGTATTTCTACTACAGCGGGGTCACTATTTGGTTATCCATTTTATTGATCCCCAAGTGTATTGTTTTTTTTATATATACAAATCTAAAACCTTTACTAGATCAATTATTCAGCTACCGTTTATTCTTCTTGCCCCTATATGGGAAGAAAAGAAACAACGGGCTGATACAAACTATTTCTTTTGAATATTGTTGCCAATCTACAAATTTATTTATTTAAACATTGTTGCTAATCTGTAAGTTTATAGCATTTCTATCATTTCCACGGAGTCCTGCAATTACTATTATTGATTCAATAGGTACTTAACTAATAACACACAAAGAATGAAATGTTGCCATGTTTTTATTGAACACACCATGTAAACATTCACAGTGCAGGTGGAAAAAGTATGTGAACCCTTGGATTTAATAACTGGTTGAACCTCCTTTGGCAGCAATAACCAAAATTCAACCAAACGTTTCCTGTAGTTGCAAATCAGACGTGCACAACGGTCAGGAATAATTCTTGACCATTCCTCTTTACAGAACTATTTCAGTTCAGCAATATTCTTGGGATGTCTGGTGTGAATCGCTTTCTTGAGGTCATGCCAGAGCATCTCAATCGGGTTGAGGTCAGGACTCTGACTGGGCCACTTCAGAAAGCGTATTTTCTTCTGTTTAAGCCATTCTGTTGTTGATTTAGTTCTATGCTTTGGGTCATTGTCCTGGTGCAACACTCATCTTCTGTAGAGCTTCAGCTCGTAGACAGATGGCCTTAAGCTCGCCTGCAAAATGTCTTGATAAACTTGGGAATTCATTTTTCCTTCGATGATAGCAATCCATCCAGGCCCTAACGCAGCAAAGCAGCCCCAAACCATGATGCCCCCACCACCATACTTCACAGCTGGGATGAGGTTTTGATGTTGGTGTGCAGTGCCTTTTTTTCGCCTCACATAGTGTTGTGTGTTTATTCCAAACAACTCAACTTTGGTTTCATCTGTCCACAGAATATCTTGCCAGTACTGCTGTGGAACATCCACGTGCTCTTGTGCAAACTGTAAACATGCAGCAATGTTTTGTTTGGACAGCAGTGGCTTCCTCTGTGGTATCCTCCCATGAAATCCATTCTTGTTTAGTGTTTTACGTATTGTAGATTCGCTAACAGGGAAGTTAGCATTTGCCAGTGACTTTTGTAAATCTTTAGCTGACACTCTAGGATTCTTCTTCACCTCATTGAGCAGTCTGCGCTGTGCTCTTGCAGTCATCTTTACAGGACGGCCACTCCTAGGGAGAGTAGCAGCAGTGCTGAATTTTCTCCATTTATAGACAATTTGTCTTACCGTGGACTGATGAACAGCAAGGCTTTTGGAGATACTTTTATAACCCTTTCCAGCTTTATGCAAGTCAACAATTCTTAATCGTAGGTCTTCTGAGAGCTCTTTTGTTGCCGACATCATTCACATCAGGCAATGCTTCTTGTGAAAAGCAAACCCAGAACTGGTGTGTGTTTTTTATAGAGTCTGTAACCAACACCTCCAGTCTCATCTCATTGATTGGACTCCAGTTGGCTGACATCTCACTCCAATTAGCTCTTGGAGATGTCATTAGTCTAGGGGTTCACATACCTTTTCCACCTGCAGTGTGAGTGTTTACATGGTGTGTTCAATAAAAACATGGCAACATTTCATTGTTTGTGTGTTATTAAGAAAGGACTACTGCCATAGAATAGGTAAGGTTAAAAGTTAACTTTTAATAGTCTAATTAAAATAAGATAAAGGGTGAATATAGAAACTCTCAATACACCAAGAAGGAGTATAAAGAGATAAATAGTACACATCAATTAAAAGATTATAATGTCCAAATTGTTGCAAATTGATCATTTGACATATAATCAGCAGTAAAATAGTGTATAGAATTGTTCTAGATTGATACTTTCAGATGGCTAGATAGTTGCAAATTACTGCTTACTATTGATTAATACTACAAACCAATGTGAAAAAATATATGTCCATAAGAGGTAGAAATGAATAAAGATCCCAATCTGAGTTGTAAGAAAATATTAACAAAAACTACCTGTGCCTTCATGGGCACCTACCTCTACGAAACCCCACTAAATAAGCTAACTAGCCGAAGAATAAATTAATCTACCAGACGTCCCAATGAATACTGTGTACTATTCCTACGTATTCTAAGTGGGAGAATCTCAGATCGTTGCTGGAAACTAAAAATGCAGTTACTAATAGCTAAATATTAGTGATTATGTCTATATAGATCGTCTCACTATATTATAGTAAAGATCAACTGCCGCTGCTGCAATACTGAGTTAGCTTGTTAGTCGGAAAGAGAAAAAGCCCTGATAAGTCTACCCCAAACCCCAATAAGCTGTCTTAGTGCAAATGATTACTATGCTGTGCAATACAAAATGACCCCAGTAACTGATCTATCAGGTGCAAAGTAATAAATGGTGGTTTGAGAGAAGGGGAGCAATCTCCCAGAAAAAAACCCCGACGCGCGTTTCGCCGGTAAGGCGGCTTTTCAAGGGGAACTGAGTGGCTGTCGGCAAGAGTTTTAAATACAGCGCTCAATGATCTGATTGGTGATTTCTAAAGATGACGTAATGCATCATGACTGCCTTAGTACGGCGGTCGAAAAGGAACATAATTATAATATCAAAAGAAGAGAGCCGAAAAGGAATTCAATTGGCGTGATATATCGTAGCTACCTACATGAAACAATCAAGACGGGAGCATGAATGTAATGTTACTCTCATAGGAGGAAGAAGGAAATTCCATTCAATATTTCACTACAGTAATTGTTATTAAATACATCATATCTAAAAGTTATATACACATTAATACAATTGATTTTCTCTGCTACCAATAAAGTCTAATATGAGATTTATTAAAGGTATAATGTTATGTCTTTATTATTGATTGTGTCATCAGATAGATAAATATAGATGTTAAATAAACATCTTAAATCCAGCTATTTACAAAACATTTTAAGCTAGATTCGAAAGAAATCTTCCCAAGGATTAATATTGCAAAAATATAAGTAATAAGAGTTGATTTTCAATAGCAACCAGTTTTTATTAATGTTAATAATGCATGTATGTATTGTATAATATATGTGTGCAAAACTGATATTCCTGCTAAATCAAATGAATGTATTAAATACCAATGATAAAATTTAAAGGTATATTCACACAAATTCAAAAATTAGTAAAATAGTGAAAAGAGTTTAGTAACAGCCAATTTACTTGTAATTAAACATAATAAACTGTATATAAATATTATTACCACTAGGTCAGAAGACGGATTAAAATTCTCTAAATATCACTTAGTACCTTATCATGATTATATAAGGAACGTATAACAGATGAAACTTTTCAATAATGACGCTATGATTTTATGAGAAAATCTTCATAAACTTTAACAGAAATATGGATAAAGAGAGACATTTTCTTTTCTTTATTGATTGTCTGTAAAGTCAAAATTACTTATGTATAAAGGAGGTAGAATTGAACTCCTCATTAAGTCCCTGTGGAGTTAGAGTCTTAAATGAGTAGATCCACTTAGATTCTTTTTGAAGTAATAGTTTATTAAAATTCCCTTTCCTTGGGTTGGAAAGTAATTTCTCTATAACTTGAAACCTACGATTGTCAGCATTCCCCTGGTGGAAATTAGTGATGTGTCTTGCTACCGGTGTGGGGTTGATGGTGTTTTTGATAGAATTTATGTGTTGGAGAATCCTCCGACGAAGTGGTTGAATGGTCTTTCCTATATATTGTATACCACAATTACATGTGATCAGATATATTACTCGAGTGGTACTACAATTCACCAAGGCATTGGTTGTAATCGTAACATGAGATTGTGTAGATGTCGTAGACTGAGAAGGAGTGATGAATCGACATGCCTTACAATGGCCACATCTGTATGTTCCTTTAGTTCTCGTAAGCCAATTAGATTCTGGTACCTCAGGAGTCAAAAAGCTATGAACTAGAAGATCTTTTAGGTTCTGGGATCTTCGAGCCGTAATTGCTGGATAACTAGGTAGAGGCTTTAGCAGAGTGGTGTTATGTAGAAGAATAGGCCAATGCGTAGAAAAGGTTTTAGTCATATGGCTCCAACCACTATCAAAGGTGGCGATACATCTCGGAGTTGAGGTGTTTTGTTTGGTACGTGTAGATTTCAGACTCACCACTCTGTCTGTTGCACTAGCTCGTTGGTATGCCCTTTTTAAAAATCGCTGGGCCTACAAGAGAAAAGGTCGAGGCCAGAGGTTCTAAACTTCAATAAAGTCATTAATCTTTCCGATTTCTCCCTCCAACCACGTCATATTTCCCTTTTGAATAAGGGTTTATCATTTGTACCCACTCCAGGGCACAATAAATTCAACTGGGCCAAAGACATAAACCTTTTTGGTAGAAAGCTAGCACTGAATTTAATGCATTCCAAAAGGGACTTATTTCTGGCAAATGAGCTAGGCTTATCCCTGAAAGATTTTGAATTTTCAAAAATGCTCACTAATCTATTGGAAGAACAAAACACCAACAAACCTTTAACAGAATTAAGACCTCAGAGTTGGTTTACACCGAATTTAAAGGATACCCCACATGTTGATTTGTTCGTGGAAATGACCACGAGTGATTTGGAAAAGAATGTTTATGAACATCCACCTAACAACTTAACCTTTAATGAACGTAAAGCCCTTAAAGAATTAAAAATGCTTGACAATATAATCATAAAACCGGCTGATAAGGGCGGTAACATTGTTCTTTTGAACAAAGATATGTACATAGACATGTGCATGGTACATCTGAACGATACAAATAATTTCAGTGTTCTTCCGTCGGATCCAACTGATGTGTACATAAAAGAATTTGAGAACCTTCTTACGGAAGCATTGGAACATAAAATAATCAACTCAGATGAGTTTAAATATCTTTTACCTCATAAACATCCTACAATAGCCACTCTGTATTGTTTACCTAAAATACACAAGAACATTAAGACACCTCCAGGAAGACCAATTGTCTCTGGTAACAACTGTTTGACAGAAAGAGCCAGTAAATTTGTTGATAAAATTTTACATCCATATGTGATCAATTTACCATCATACATACAGGATACCAAATCTACTTTATTGATCTTAGAAGGACTTCAGGTGCCACCATACACCCTACTAGCAAGTCTTGATGTGGTATCCCTGTATAGTAATATTCCGCATAAGGCAGGTCTGGAAGCTTGTCGCTTCTTTTTAGAATCATCATCATATGAAGAAGCACAAATTTCATTTATCATCTCACTTCTAGAATTTATCCTGACTCATAATTATCTTATATTCAATGGCAAGTACTACTTACAAACTACCGGAACTGCTATGGGTACTACTTGTGCCCCCACTTATGCTAATCTGTTCTTAGGCTGGTGGGAGGAAAAAATTCAGAGAGATCCACAATATAGTCAATACCATGGATATATTTTGAAGTGGTATAGATATATTGATGATATGCTCCTGTTCTGGACCGGGCTGTTACAAGCTTTTGAAGATTTTGTAAAAAGTTTAAATAACAATCAAATTAATTTGACACTCACTCACGTCATTGACGAGAGAGAATTGGTGTTCCTTGATCTCAAAATTGTGCTAATAGAGGATGGTACCATCCAAACAGAACTTTTTAGAAAATCAACATCAACCAACAGTCTTCTCCATTGGGAGAGTCATCATCCTTATAAATTGAAGGCCTCAATTCCATATGGCCAATATTTAAGAGCTAGGAGAAACTGCTCACAAGACTCTACTTACTATCAGGAATGTCAAACCTTAAAATTACGATTCAAAGCTTTGGGTTACCCTAATAAAGTTTTTAAAAGGGCATACCAACGAGCTAGTGCAACAGACAGAGTGGTGAGTCTGAAATCTACACGTACCAAACAAAACACCTCAACTCCGAGATGTATCGCCACCTTTGATAGTGGTTGGAGCCATATGACTAAAACCTTTTCTACGCATTGGCCTATTCTTCTACATAACACCACTCTGCAAAAGTCTCTACCTAGTTATCCAGCAATTACGGCTCGAAGATCCCAGAACCTAAAAGATCTTCTAGTTCATAGCTTTTTGACTCCTGAGGTACCAGAATCTAATTGGCTTACGAGAACTAAAGGAACATACAGATGTGGCCATTGTAAGGCATGTCGATTCATCACTCCTTCTCAGTCTACGACATCTACACAATCTCATGTTACGATTACAACCAATGCCTTGGTGAATTGTAGTACCACTCGAGTAATATATCTGATCACATGTAATTGTGGTATACAATATATAGGAAAGACCATTCAACCACTTCGTCGGAGGATTCTCCAACACATAAATTCTATCAAAAACACCATCAACCCCACACCGGTAGCAAGACACATCACTAATTTCTACCAGGGGAATGCTGACAATCTTAGGTTTCAAGTTATAGAGAAATTACTTTCCAACCCAAGGAAAGGGAATTTTAATAAACTATTACTTCAAAAAGAATCTAAGTGGATCTACTCATTTAAGACTCTAACTCCACAGGGACTTAATGAGGAGTTCAATTATACCTCCTTTATACATAAGTAATTTTGACTTTACAGACAATCAATAAAGAAAAGAAAATGTCTCTCTTTATCCATATTTCTGTTAAAGTTTATGAAGATTTTCTCATAAAATCATAGCGTCATTATTGAAAAGTTTCATCTGTTATACGTTCCTTATATAATCATGATAAGGTACTAAGTGATATTTAGAGAATTTTAATCCGTCTTCTGACCTAGTGGTAATAATATTTATATACAGTTTATTATGTTTAATTACAAGTAAATTGGCTGTTACTAAACTCTTTTCACTATTTTACTAATTTTTGAATTTGTGTGAATATACCTTTAAATTTTATCATTGGTATTTAATACATTCATTTGATTTAGCAGGAATATCAGTTTTGCACACATATATTATACAATACATACATGCATTATTAACATTAATAAAAACTGGTTGCTATTGAAAATCAACTCTTATTACTTATATTTTTGCAATATTAATCCTTGGGAAGATTTCTTTCGAATCTAGCTTAAAATGTTTTGTAAATAGCTGGATTTAAGATGTTTATTTAACATCTATATTTATCTATCTGATGACACAATCAATAATAAAGACATAACATTATACCTTTAATAAATCTCATATTAGACTTTATTGGTAGCAGAGAAAATCAATTGTATTAACGTGTATATAACTTTTAGATATGATGTATTTAATAACAATTACTGTAGTGAAATATTGAATGGAATTTCCTTCTTCCTCCTATGAGAGTAACATTACATTCATGCTCCCGTCTTGATTGTTTCATGTAGGTAGCTACGATATATCACGCCAATTGAATTCCTTTTCGGCTCTCTTCTTTTGATATTATAATTGTTATGTTCCTTTTCGACCGCCGTACTAAGGCAGTCATGATGCATTACGTCATCTTTAGAAATCACCAATCAGATCATTGAGCGCTGTATTTAAAACTCTTGCCGACAGCCACTCAGTTCCCCTTGAAAAGCCGCCTTACCGGCGAAACGCGCGTCGGGGTTTTTTTCTGGGAGATTGCTCCCCTTCTCTCAAACCACCATTTATTACTTTGCACCTGATAGATCAGTTACTGGGGTCATTTTGTATTGTACAGCATAGTAATCATTTGCACTAAGACAGCTTATTGGGGTTTGGGGTAGACTTATCAGGGCTTTTTCTCTTTCCGACTAACAAGCTAACTCAGTATTGCAGCAGCGGCAGTTGATCTTTACTATAATATAGTGAGACGATCTATATAGACATAATCACTAATATTTAGCTATTAGTAACTGCATTTTTAGTTTCCAGCAACGATCTGAGATTCTCCCACTTAGAATACGTAGGAATAGTACACAGTATTCATTGGGACGTCTGGTAGATTAATTTATTCTTCGGCTAGTTAGCTTATTTAGTGGGGTTTCGTAGAGGTAGGTGCCCATGAAGGCACAGGTAGTTTTTGTTAATATTTTCTTACAACTCAGATTGGGATCTTTATTCATTTCTACCTCTTATGGACATATATTTTTTCACATTGGTTTGTAGTATTAATCAATAGTAAGCAGTAATTTGCAACTATCTAGCCATCTGAAAGTATCAATCTAGAACAATTCTATACACTATTTTACTGCTGATTATATGTCAAATGATCAATTTGCAACAATTTGGACATTATAATCTTTTAATTGATGTGTACTATTTATCTCTTTATACTCCTTCTTGGTGTATTGAGAGTTTCTATATTCACCCTTTATCTTATTTTAATTAGACTATTAAAAGTTAACTTTTAACCTTACCTATTCTATGGCAGTAGTCCTTTCTTTTTTTCTTTTGAATTATATTAGTTAGGGTTAACCCCTTTACTGCCTAAGTTTCAATATCATTAAGCTTCCACTCTCCTTTTCTTTTTCTCAATTTGTGTGTTATTAGTTTAAGCCGACTGTGATTGTCTATTGTTGTGACTTAGATGATGATCAGATCACATTTTATGACCAATTTGTGCAGAAATCCATATAATTCCAAAAGGTTCACATACTTTTACTTGCAACTGTATATATATATATATATATATATATATATATATATAACCGTTTTGCCCAAAAGAGGTTAAAAACCGTTTAGGCGATATTCCCCTTTTTCAGCTGCACCGACAGCTACTGCAAGCACCAATCTCCTGAACTGCAAACCCACAAATTCACCAACTCCCAAACTGCATACCAAGGGAATACTCGAAACTCCCGAACTGCATACCAAGGGAATACTCGAAACTCCCGAACTGGAGACACACGAATAGCTGCTAGCAGACGAAGAGGAAAAGCCCCCAAGCGGCTTACACTCCTGGCAATCAGTCTCTAACAGCATACAGTAAATCCTCCCCCAATAATGAGACGACACTTCACTTTGAGGGTTAAGCAGGAACTGATTTACTGGGGCTAACTGCCCGGTTTTTATGCAGGTCTCCCACCTGGTGGACACTCCCCTAGGGGACCAAATGGGAGACTGGGACACAAAGGGTAAAAGGACCAATCACAGACTTACACATTTCAACCATCCCACAATGCATCACAATCCCTCCTCTCTGCCCTGGAGATAATTTAGGAAGTAATTCAATTATCTCCAAAGACAGAGGCAAAACTCCATTAACCACATGGCAGAAAACAAACAGTAAAAGACATAAAATTACTTACAGTTACATTCATATCTACATATCCCCAGATAGCTCAGGTCTGAGCGCACATTATTAAGCGAATGGCGCTCAGACCACATGAATACATTTTAATCGCCATGGAGCTAAAGTCTTTACAGAGTCAGTTTCATGCGAGTGGGCTCCATGGGATTCCTATCTGGGGCACAACACACTCAAACAAACTACCGAACAAGAAGGGAGGTCGGCGGTTTCAGCGGTGTTCGCGCAAAATTGTGTCCGATTTCAGTTCCATGAATTAAGTGTCGAACACCGCTGTGCATTCGCATGTTTAAAATGGCCGCGACCTCGTGGTCGTGATACGAATGGCGGCCACCCCGCATTCGTCAATTAAGCTGCGGTTAATCGCAGCTTCAGGGAGGTTAATTGCCGGCACACTCCAGCTCCCAGGTGGTCTATTCATCCGTGCAGAAAATCACGAATAAGTCTTTTCTGCAGAGAAAAAAAGATGTCTTTTAACATGTGGCCATAGTCCAAAGGCAGCAGGCAAGCAACCAGGCTTCTCCAGTGTACAGTGGCGAGGTTGGTTTCGCCACTATATATATATATATATATATATATATATATATATATATATATATATATATATATATATATATATATATGAAGGCGGAGCCTGGAGTTGTGGGAGGGGTTGCAACCGGCCTATATAAACTCACTACTTACCTCCATACCTTGCTGACAGTGCTTGGTTACTTCCTGTTGCTTGAGGTCAGCATCAGAATGATTTCCACTTCCGGGTCATCCAGACGCCATTTTACCTGCTTACTCCATGAGGTTTTCTAAGCTGAGCTGTGTCAGAAATCCAGCCACAGGCTTTTCCGGCCTACCAGCTTTTTCTTCAATCTATCGCTGTGGATGGTGTCCAAGTGGCTCACAAACCGTAAGTCGACCTACCCGTTACGCCAGGCATCAGTTGCACGGGTCAGGTCCTCACTTTACGGCTGCATTTTGTCTAAATCTGTCCTAAAACCATTGCATGTTCGTGCATATCATTCGTTTAAATTCACTTGTTTATATCTGTCACTGGCTCATTTTGAGCTTTAGCATACACCCAAACGGGAACACATTCTGTTTCAATTACCTAAACATACTAGGCAATTCTGTGCGTGCATTTCAAATCTCACTGCGGTTTGTTACAATGACTGTTATTAAGCTATTATGTTCACTTATTGTATATTGTCAAACGGGCACTGTTTGTTTCCCTGTCATACAACTATAATGCTGGGGCATAGCTCACGAACAATGTTTCATGTAAACCACACTGACCCCTACAGGTCACTCAAAATCTCACGTTAACCTTGCATTTGGATTAACCCCTTAAGGACCAAACTCTGGAATAAAAGGGATTCATGTATCCTGAAGGGGGTTAAAGGGTATTTTACCATACAATCAGCATTTCTGACCCCTACTGGTCAACATCAAAACTGTCTTCACATGTCATATACAATTACTAGCCAATATCAATTACACATAAGATTGTTTTAAACCTAACCATAAATTAAACTCCAGCACTGGCTCAACAATTTGTCTTTCACATCAAGACTAACAGTGGTTCTATCAACACTGCCACCTACAGGTCTGTCAAGTACATTGACAATTTTCATGGGGTTTTACAGACACCAAAAACACTGACCCCTATAGGTCAACAGATAAACAAAATTTCACATACCAATCAGCATCAACTACACTACCACCTATAGGGCACTCGGCAGTTCTCCAGTACACTTGCATTTTGCAACACCATGTTCACTGACCCCTACCATTCAATAAGGCATACAACAATTCACAGAGCAAGTAGTATAAATACACATATTATTACAAAGTAGCACACGCATCTGTATATACGTAACGGGTAATATAGTTCACATACATTTTTCATAGCACGCTGCTCACACAACAGACTTTCCCCTAGCAATGGGACATACAACATCCAAGGTGGGAACAGACCACTTTTCACTTGTTCATACGGCACTTAATGGGTTAAGATTGATACATATTTAACCAGTATGGCTATGATGATTAATATTTACATGTCACGGCACTTTACTTTTCACATATACTGTATGTTTTAAGATAAGCTTGGTCTATGCCATTTTTCCTTATGCCATACGATTTTATCCATTCAGGTTACAGTTACTACTAAAAAACCTATACGGATTGTCAGGTTCAATACCATACTACCAGGTACATACACCTGCTCACGTAGTTATCCATCTCTTACCTTCCCTGGAATAGTAATAGTGTACTGGCAATTAGGGTTCTAGGGCCCAATAGGTATTACCCCCTTTTTTCTCTGCATTATGCTTCGGTTAGTGGTCCCGCGAGGCCAACACCCCGCCTCACACTCGGAGGCATACACCCCTCGGGCCACTCGTGAGCTAGCCGCCTCGCATTGTATCATAGAGAGGGCCTCACCTGTCACTCCCCTTCCTATTTTTCTGGTTACTGTCACCGAGAGGCCAACATCCTGCCACAACGTTCGGTGGCCACAAAAAATCCCCTCGCGCCAAGCATAGATAGAGCCTCTCAAGCCACTTGGCAACTAGCAGGGCCTCACCAGTCACCAAAAAACACCAAGCCTAATCGTTTCGCCTTACGGCTTAGCTAGCAAGCCAGTACAAGAGCCTGGGTACAAATATATAATTGCAATCTTTATTGTTATTTAAGTATTTCCCAAAAAGATGGTAAAGAATCTCCTCTTCCTAGCACCCCGGCTAGAAGTGATACACTTTCATCTCTTACCTTCCCTGGAATAGTAGTAATGTAATGGCAATTAGGGTTTTATGGCCCAATAGGTATTACCCCCTGTTTTCTCTGCTTTACGCTTCATTTAGTGGTCCCACGAGGCCAACACCCCGCCTCACACTCTGAGGCATACACCCCTCGGGCCACTCGTGAGCTAGCCGTCTCGCATTGTATCATAATGAGGGCGTCACCTGTCACTCCCCTTCCCCTTGATACACCTTCAAGCAGAGGAGATGTGGCTCCAACCTAAGGAGGCGACAAATCCCCTACCCTGCCACAGCAACGAACGCAGCGTTATTCAAACTCCTCCATACATTAACAGATAAAACGGAGACAGGGGAAGGCCCAGCAACACCAACTAAGGTGAAACCTAGGCCATGCTAGCCTCACTCAAACTCATGAGCAAAAAAATTTACGACAGACGAAATTCGGTTACCGGGTACAATCAATTCTTGGTACAAGACGTTAACCCTGCACATATGATCCCGGTACATTGGGGAAACAAGGCATAAATATGTATGATGCTGTATCTATGATGGTCAGACCCAGAGATTCCAGGTAAATCGGGAACAGACCATCCCTTGGTTGTGTTGGCATTTTGAATATGTAGAGATGCTTATTTGTGCAGGTACCCATACAGAAGGGATTTTCTCCCAAACAAATGGACGAGCACTCTCAGGCTCCAGGTACCAGCACCTCTGAACTACCAGAGACAATTGGTATGAGTCGTTGCATTGCATATAGAATGTTGCATATACGTTCAAATCATTCAGGGCACATGACAAACCATGTGTCCCAATACAACTTACAAATAACGTACTCACCATCTGTACACACCAATCCATTTTCAACACTACTAACTCATCACCCTTCCAGACTTGTAGTAGATTTACTAAAGCTCCGGAGCTTCAAAGGGCTCCCATACAGGTATCATACATACACCTTCAAGGAATATAGCATGTCCTCACTTACAGTCAGCACACAGAACCATCGGCTGTAAACACACTCATAGCCAAGAATAACAGAGGGGTTTTTACTTGGGTTTTCCAATCTCCACCATTTACAGCATGGCGCCAAACACAAACACATTGGTATTGTCACAAGGGAATCTTCCCTTAAACAAAGACTAACCATAGACTTATTGGCACCACACACCTTCGCTACCCCAAGTCTCAACTCCCTCATACCCTCCGAAGAGTTTCCTTACTATACACACCATTGATCTACCTTTACAGCTATCACTCAAGCATGGGTTGAAGCTTGGTTAAGTAAGACCAATATCATCAACACAGTAAATGGCTACCATCTACCCTACACACTGGCACTTACATGGCATAAAAATAGGCAATTCTTTCCCCACTAAAAGCAGCTCCTGTGGAATGGGGTAAATCATGGTCAGGGTCATCAATCCATTGTTACTCAGACAACTAAGCACATGGCATATCATCAACAACTTCGCCATGAGACGAGCTTTCATCTCACGTCTACTCGGTTTGTTACCCAACTTACCCAACAACAACAGCAGGGTTACACTGAACATTCAGGCTAGGGCGCATCTGACCAGGTGGTACCATTTCCTGTCGGACTGGAATGGGAGAAACTTGTTCATACCACCGTTGACATTAAACTCCCCTGTGTTATGGACGGATGCTGCAGGTTACGCAGGTTTCACAGCCATCTTCGAAGACAGGTGGTTGAGGGATGCTTGGCCTAGCAAAGCACTAGGATTACCCACTTTCACAAAGACTTCGGCACTGTTTGAGATCTACCCCATAGTGGCAGCAGCTAAAGTCTGGGGCCACTTATGGGGAGGCAAAGCTGTCAAATGCTACTCTGACCACATGGCGGCTTGCGAGATTCTGAACAAAGGCAGGTCTTCTTCACTTTTTTTCCTGACTTGCATACACGTGCCAGGTCACCATAATTCAGCAGCTGACACACTATCCTGTTCAAAATTACAGGTTTTCAGACAGCTACACCCAACAGCAGAGGAACAGCCAAGAAAGGCGCCGCTGTTCAGAGACCTCATCCTGGACTAAAATTACTCATGGAGCACGGGAGGGCACTAGCACAGGCCTCACTTTCCCCAAACACCAGACGCATGTACAACCGAGCCTTAATGTTATTCAACAAATTTGTTTCAGAATACATCATTACGAATCCTTATAGGTTAGATACTATGGTGGCTTTCACCTCTTTTTGCCATCTCAACTTGAAACTGGCACACAACACCATAAAACTCTATTTAACTGGAATACAGCATCATGTAAGCAACACATATTCCAGTATAAAAAACTTCCTATCAGCACACCCCATTAAAATATGCTAAAAGGCATCCAACGCCTAGAAAACCTAAAACCTACTAGATGGCTACCAATTGACGCAGAGAATTCAGGGCATTGTCTGACATGTTAGATACCAAACCCTTTGATAATCACACCAATAACACACTCAAAACAGCCATATACCTGGCATTTTATGCGTCCCAACGAACTCACCTTAAGCAACATCAACAATAAGGGAAATATACTGTGTGTGTCACACATAAACATAATAGGTGATCACTACACATTGACATTAAGACATTCAAACGAATCAAATGGGTCCGCACCTTGACATTCAATTTTACCCAACCGGCAATCATTGGTGCCCCGTACAACTATTCGACAAATACATGGCAGGTATGGCTTATCAACCCAAACAAGCTCCTCTCCTCACAATACACAGTCAACCCCTGACTACATCAAAATTCGTCAAATACGTGAGATTATTATGTACAAGAATCGGGTACGATCCCACGGCATATACAGGCCACTCCTTTCGTATCGGAGCGGCAACATCAACCTCCAGCCAAAACGTACCAGTTCATATTACCGTTACATACCTCAACCTGAGAAAGAGTTGAGACAAGCTTTTAAACAATTGGCAAAGTAGGGAAGCTCGGGTAATAATGTATGTGTATACGTATTAAGTGTGGAACTGATACTTCTCTTTTGCCCTCTTTATTTACAGGCTGACCCGTTCGTCGGTTTCGGCACACTACAACTGACTTAGTATATTAGACTAATGATTAGAGGTATAGGTCCACATAAATACGGCCTTCTTCCCTGACCACAAATGGGAAGGCGGAGCCTGGAGTTGTGGGAGGGGTTGCAAACGGCCTATATAAACCCACTACTTACCTCCATACCTTGCTGACAGTGCTTGGTCACTTCCTGTTGCCCCACCCACCACTCCACAAAAGGAATCAATTAATTGGTTGGCCCTCTTTATTTACAGGCTGACCCGTTCGTCGGTTTCGGCACACTACAACTGACTTAGTATATTAGACTAATGATTAGAGGTATAGGTCCACATAAATACGGCCTTCTTCCCTGACCACATATACATATACATATACATATACATATATATATATATATATATATATATACACACACATTATATATATATATATATATATATATATATATATATATATATATATATACACACATATATATATATATATATATATATATATATATATATATATATATATATAAAAAAAATTTAAAATTGCACACAGACCACTACCCTCCCACTCTGCAACCCTCTCACACGCACACAGCACCACTCATTCTCTGCAACCTTCACACACAGCACTCCTTACAGTCTGCAACCCTCATACACAGCACCCTTCACAAACTGCACCTCACACGCAAACTGCACACCTCACACACACACACACACACACAGAGCACCCCTACAAACTCATACACTGCACCCCTCACTGCAGTCTGGGTGTATTTACCAGTCTCTGTTTGTGTAATCAGTAGTGTGTGCATGTTTATTCAGCAGTCTTTTTGTATTCAGCCATCTCTGTGTGTGTGTATTTAGCAGACTGTGTGCTCAGCAGTCTGTCTGTGTGTGTGTAAATTAAGCAGTCTGTGTGTGTATTCAGCAGTCTGTGTATATGTATGTATTGCATTTGTTGGAGGTATGAATAAATATGAGCTTAATTTGATCAGTAATTTACATCTTTATTCCTGTGAGTTGCTGTGTAGGCAGGGCCACAGTGCACAGCTTTGCCCGGGAAACCACAATGCTGCTACGCTATATAAATAATAATAAGATGGCACTGATTCTGTACAGATTTTTAAACAGCGACTGGATGAATTCTTGCAAAAATATAATATTCAGGAATACAATTGATATGTGGGGTAACAGCTTTTTTATCCAGGGAGATATTTGCTGCCATTCTGGTGTCAGGAAGGAATCATCTCCTAGTTTTTTGCAAAATTGAAAAGCGCTTCAAACTGTTTTTCATGCTCTTAGAGCAACAGTAGAAACAGATGCAAGGCTGAACAAGTCTTTTTTCAGCCTATGTAACTATGTAACCTCACATATATTGGTCCTTTCTCAGCTGAAAAGGCAGAATGCACCCACAAAGTTTTTTTTTTGGCTTTTCCTCCTCATACAGTTCCTCAGTTCAATGTATGCCTCTGAAGGGGAGGTGCTACATATTTAAAGCTATATCCAGGGCACCAGCACAACTTTGGTACATTTGATATGCATTCATTTGCATGCTCAAAAAAAATAGAAAATGTTTTGCATAATGTTGCACCACAAGTCAGCTTTCTTAGTTATCGCTTACAATTCCAGAAATACTTCCTTATTAGCGTATGTGGACAGTTCAGCCATTGACAGCATTTAATGAGCTTAACTGCTATAGTCAAAGCAACCTACATTAGATGATGAGAACGCCCAGGGCCCCAAGCTAAAGCATAGCAAGCATATCACTACATATGTGTCTTTTGTTTTGATTTTTGACATTCTTTATTTATAAGGTTTTTCAATTTGGGTCGGGTACAGAAAAATAGAGGGTGGGGTTAGTGTTATCGAAGTACAGTTTGTTACAGAATACAGAAAATGTAGAAATATACATTCGGCCATTGGATTGTAAACATATCATGGGCAATCAAATGGGTATGGCGGTTTGTTTTGGAGTTTAATTGGGTCACCCTTTCAGCTTGGGGCTGTAGAACATTGTGTGACCCAGTCTAGTGCCCATCTGGTGAACCAGCGTTGTGCCTTCATCTGAGTCCGTGTGTTAT
This sequence comes from Pelobates cultripes, assembly GCA_933207985.1. Lineage (NCBI taxonomy): Eukaryota > Metazoa > Chordata > Amphibia > Anura > Pelobatidae > Pelobates > Pelobates cultripes. The sequence continues at coordinate 235,372,804 of OW240914.1, read as the reverse complement.
GCAGAATGTTCTTTGGTTCGGAGGTGCATCCTACTAAGGGATGCTGGTACATGAGATAGGCACTGGTTTGTTGGTCATGATCAGGTTCCTGTCTTTGCCTTGTCTTTTTCGGTCTCTATTTCTGCAGGGAGTGGGGGTGGAGGTGTGGTCGGGGTGGGGGGGGGGATGTAGGTCCCGGTTGGAGCGATCGATTCTGTGGGGAGGCCGTGTTCCCCAGTAAAGCTCCCGTTGTTGGGTCATTTTGCCTAATGTCTGTGTTTTTGGGTGATGGGGCTGTGCGGTGGGGAGGGGTTAGGCTGCTCCCCTTGCCGTATACGTCCTCCAGGGGTACCATGTAAGGGCACAATTGTCCAAGCGCTCCATGTCGTGGATTTCCTCCACTTTGTCCACCCATTGTTGGTAGCTGGGTATTGTCTGGCTTTTCCAGTGGAGGGTGTGAGGCTTTTAGCTGCGTAGAGCAGGTGTATGGTGAGTGATTTTTTTTGTATTGTTGTATGGGTAGGGGTGTGTGGTGTAGGAGCATCAGTAGGGGTTGTAGTGGGAGGTCTGAGCTTGTGATTTCTCTGATCTTTGCGTTGATCAGATGCCAGAATGTTGCTATACGGGGGCAAGACCACCAGATGTATAGGCTGGTCCCTATCTCTGTGCATGTGTCTAAGGACGTCAGGGGTCCTGTACCAGTGTGTCAGTAACTTATTACTGGTCTCCTGGAATTTGGAGCTGATTGAGCATTTATGTGTCAAGAGAAAGATTTTATCCCATTCGTGGTCAGTCAGTTGTGTCCCTGTCTCACGTTCCCATTTTCCTGTGATCCCCAGTGGGCGGTCGTCCCCTTTTGTTAGGAGCATTGTGTAGAGATACGATACACCGTGCTCCATGTGTTTTTTGTTGGTGCACAGGCTCTCGAATTCCGTCAATTGTCTGTGCAGGTGGTCCCTCCCTCCTAGGTTTGTGTAATATTCTTTCACTTAACGGCAGTGGAATATGTCTAGTTGGGTCGGTCGTTGGTCTGTGATCACGTCTGCTAGCGGTTTAAGCATTCTATTGGAGTACCATTGGTGAATGTAACTCCAGTCAGTCCATTGGAAATTCTTCAAGGCTGCTGGGGGGAGGCCACCAGCAAGGTCTGGGTTATGTGTGATCGGGGTAAGAGGGTTTGGTGACGTGGTGAGTCGGTAGGCAAATCGCAGTTTGCACCATACCCTGAAAGAGGCGTCAATTATTGGATTATGGGTTCGGAGTTCCGAGTAGGTGGATTTGCCAAGCCAGAGTCTGGAGGGAATTGTGCCCTGCGACTGCTATATTTCCATAGCCACCCACCTTTTTGGGCTCGGGCGTGCGTGCCAGTACATGATCCTATGTAGGTGTGTAGCTTGATAGTACTGCTGCGTGGACGGCAGCCCTACTCCCCCGGCTGTCTTTGGTCGTTCCAGGATCGATCTGCGTATTCGGGTCGGTTTCTGATTCCATACGGATCTGCGGATGGCCGTTGTTAAGGAGCGGAAGAATGCTTGCAGGATTGCTGTGGGCAGTGTCGCAAAGAGATACAGCAATCTAGGTAGTTCATCTTTATCACTTGGATTCTGCCGAACCATGTGATTTATTGTGGAGACCAGCGTTGGAGATCAGCGGCTGCTCCAGGAAAAACAGCATGTCGTCCGCATGGTGCACCCCCGTAATGCCCCCATCCTTTCTGACCACCTCCAGAAACGGTTCCAGAGTGAGAGCAAACAGGAGGGGGAACAAGGGACATCCCTGGCAGGTACCAGAACTCAGGTTATGTGAATCCGTGCCGTCTGCGTTGTGTACAGCGCCAAGACCCAGGTGCGCAAGTTTGAGCCAAAGCCCATGTGGCCTAGCATTGTGGCAAGGTATGTCCAGTCCACCCGATCGAACGCCTTTTCGGCGTCCGTCGATAGGAGCACTGTGTCTCGTTCCATGGACCTCGCCATGTGGATGACGTTAAGTGCCCGTATCGTGTCATCTCTGGCTTCCCTCCCTGGGATAAATCCGACTTGGTCCAGGTGTATGAGGCCCGGGAGGGTCGGCGAGATCCTTCGAGCTAGGGCCTTGGCGAACAGCTTTAAGTCGGAGTTCAGCAGTGAGATTGGTCGGTAGCTGGAACAGTTAGCTGGATCTTTGTCTTCTTTGGGGATGACCGTGACACTGGCTGCTAGGGTGTCAGCTGGGAATCGGCCACCGTCGTGTATCGAATTCAACCCCGCCAGGAGTTTTGGCAGTAGGGCTTCTCGGAATGTTTGGAGGTATAAGCGAGGTCGTCCGTGAGGTCCAGGGACTCGGTGCGGTTTCATGCTTTTAAGGGCACCATAGATTTCCTCTAGGGTCAGGGGTAGTTCTAGGTCTTCTGCTTGCTGTGGCGTAAGCTTCCTGGTTACGTGTTGTGACAGGTAGTCCGTTATTGGTGGGACTGTAGGGCCGCACCTTGTTTGGTCTGGTTGTATAGGTCCATGTAGTATTCCTACAGGTCCATGTAGAAAGGCTCAAGTATGCCCTCAGGCCGCCTTGTGCACCGCTGGTCTCGGGTGTTGACTTTGTGGATGTGTTGGGCCCTCCTTTTCTCCCAGAGCATCTTCGCTAAGAGCCTGCCACTTTAGTTGGAATGTTCGAAGAAGTACCTTGCAGACTTCCTTATGGTGTGAAGCAGTCCCTTGGATAGGTGGTCTCTGAGTTCCCTACGGGCCTCTGTCAGGTACGTGTTGTCGTCTAGCGTCTGTTTGTGCGTGGAATCTAGGTCTGCTATCTGGGCGGTAAGTTCAGTGATGCGTCTTTTCCTGTCTTTCTTACGTTGTGTGCTGATCGCGATGTAGTGTCCCCGTATAACACATTTATGGGCGTCCCATATTGTCAGAGGGGCATGTCTGGGGTGTCGTTGGACTCAAAGTATTGTGTGAGCATCTCAAGGGCCGATGTGTGGGTCACCAGGGTCTTTTGTTTTTTTTTTATGACTGTTTGATTGTGGATTAAATACATTTAAAGGATCACTAGAGTGTCAGGAAAACAAACTAGGACCAGGGCCGGACTGGGGATTCCAAAGCAGCACTGAAAAAAAAATAAAAAAAAAATAAAAATAAAAAAAAAACCTATGCCAGCCTCATAAGTCATTGCGCCATATATATTTGCATGTAATATGTAAGGCTATGTCTTGCCACCCTAGATGATAGAGAATATATATATATATATATATATATATATATATATATATATATATATATATATATATATATATATATATATATATATCTCTATCTCTTTTTCCAATATAAAATATTGGTCCTTTCAGAGTAAACTTTTTAATTCTACAGTAAGCATACTCACATGCAGACACAGACAATCTCACGGACACAAGCTAATTGATACACAGCCTCATAGACAAACAATATCACATAAGGTCATTGACAAAAAACACAAGCTCACTCTGGAGCAGGCACACACAAGCAAGCCCACTCACTAGCAGGCACGCACACACACACACACAGCTTAAAGGGACACTATAGTCTCCTGAACAACTTTAGCTTAATGAAGCAGTTTTGGTGTATAGAACATGCCCTGCAGCCTCACTGCTCAATCCTCTGCCATTTAGGCGTTAAATCCCTTTGTTAATGAACCCTAGTCACACCTCCCTGCATGTGACTTGCACAGCCTTCCATAAACACCTCCTATAAAGAGAGCCCTATTTAGACTTTCTTTATTGCAAGTTCTGTTTAATATTTTCTTAACCCCTGCTATGTTAATAGCTTGCTAGACCCTGCAAGAGCCTCCTGCATGTGAGTAAAGTTCAATTTAGAGATTGAGATACAATTATTTAAGGTAAATGACATCTGTTTGAAAGTGAAACCAGTGTTTTGTTTTTTCATGCAGGCTCTGTCAATCATAGCCAGGGGAGGTGTGGCTAGGACTGCATAAACAGAAACAAAGTGATTTAACTCCTAAATGACAGTGAATTGAGCAGTGAAATTGCAGGGGAATGATCTATCCACTAAAACTGATTTATTTATTTAAGTAATTTAGGTGACTATAGTGTTCCTTTAATGTAGTGGCTCTGGTGTCTATAGCCTGTCCCTGCAGGCTTTTCAATGTAAACATTGACTTTTTAGAGAAAAGGCAGTGTTTACATTGCTTCCTAGTGACAGACACTCAGACGGTCACTAGAGGTGCTTCCTGTGTCAGTGTGGATTGGCTGAGATCAAGCTTGATGAGCTCAGCCATAGAGGCAGGGCCAGTCGAGGGGAGACCAGCACGAGGTGGGGGAAAACCAAGGTGAGTAAAAACACACACACACACACACACACACACACACCATGACACAGACAGACACACACATACATACCATGACAGACACACACCTTAAAAGACACACACACACACACACACCATAACACAGACCAACCATGACACAGACACACACACCACGACACAGAGAGACTGTGACACAGACACACACACACATTACATGACACAGACACACACACCATGACACAAACAGACCGTGACACACACACACAATGACACAGACAGACGCACACACCATGACAGAGACAAACACACACCATGACACAGATGCACACACCATGACAGACACACACAAATGACAGACACACAATTGCTACCTGTGTGCTGGCGGTTGCATGGGGAGCTCTGATGGCGGCCACTTACCTTTATCCAGCGCCGGTGACCTCTCCTTCCCCGCCGACGTCAGCTCCCAAGTGGAGAGGAATGCGCATGAGCGCCAAGAGCCGCATGCGCATTCAAACAACCCATAGGAAAGAATTTCTCAATGCTTTCCTATAGACGTTCTGCATGCGAATTTCGTATCCAACGTCGCAGAAGCGCCTCTAGCAGCTGTCAGGAAGACAGTTACTAGAGTTTGGATTAACCCTGCAATGTAAACATAGCAGTTTCTCAGCATCCGCTGGCTTCAGATGCTGTAACATTTACTGAGTGCCTTGAGGCACTCAGTAATAGATAAAAAAAAAAAAAAAAAAAAAATTCATTTTTTTTAAATAATAAAAATATATATTTTTTAAAGTAACCCCTCCCCAATGTAGTTACCCTGCTGGCGATCGGTCTTCTTCTTTGGGGGAACTCTCTGGACAGTCCCCCCTCTCCAATTTAGGACCCCCAGGGGCCATGTGACCGCTCTAAAAGAACGATCACATGGCCCCCATAGGTGTCCACAGTACTGCCAGCACAGGGACTGCCTGAACTGACAGGCAGTCACCTGCTGGTGGAAAAGTTAAAATAAAGTTTTAAAAAAAATTAAAAATAAAGTTCTTAAAAAGTAAAAAAAAAGTGTATAATTATATATATATATATATATATATTTATTATGTATATGACAAATAAATAAACTAAAAATATAAAAAAAAAAAAATTACGTATGTCATTTTATTCTCACTGTATTTTGAGAGAGATTTTATATATATATATATATATATATATATATATATATATATATATATATATATATATATATATATTCCCCTTAACAATAGAGGACAAACTGGGTATGTCCAGAAAAAAAAAAAAACTGTTGTTAATGACATCCGCAATAGGAGCCCTGGACCGACGATCTGCGTCGGGGAGGACTGACAGAGACCCCAGCAGTCCCCCTACAGAAGCTCCTGCCACCCTAGCCCTCAATGGCCATGTGATCACTATGATCACACCACCGCAATAGGACTCTAGGAGCTGCCAGCAGGGGGACTGTCTGAGCTGTCAGGCAGTCCCCCAGGCTGCTAAAAAAAAAAAATAATAAAATAAATATATTATACATATACAGGTGGTCCTCATTTAGCGACCTACCTGTTTTACCACCAACCAGGCGTTAGTGCAAGCAGTCATGGTGATTTCCTGCTCTGGTGCGTATGTATATGTTCAGGAAAACTTCCCCGAACATAGACGAACGCACAAGAGCAGGGAATCCCTCAACTCTATGTTTGGAGAAATTTCTCCGAACATAGATTAGAGGGATTCCCTGCTCTGGTGCGTATGTTTATGTTCGTGGAAGTTTACCCGAACATAGACAAATGCACCAAAGCAGGGAATCCCTTAACTCCTTAATTTCTTCTATGACCAGGTCATAGAACCCGGTCGATAAGTGAGGAATGTCTATATGTATACCCTTAATGGAAGCAAATTAGGGATAACTACACACGAAAGGGACTTGGGAATTGTTATAGACAACAAACTATGAAACAATGTGCAATGTCAGTCAGCAGTGGCCAAGGCCAGTAAGGTCATGCATGAAAAAGGGCATTCATTCTCGGGACGATATCATTTTGCCTCTTTATAAATCACTGGCAAGACCACATATTAAATATGCTGTGCAATTTTGGGCACCTTTTCTAAAGAAGGATATTATGGCACTAGAAAAAGTGCAGAGACGGGCTAGAGAATTAATAAAAGGAATGGAATATATCAGCTATGAAGAAAGGTTAACAAATTTAAACCTATTTAGTTTAGAAAAACGTTGCCTGAGAGGGGATATGATAACATTATTCAAATATATCCGGGGCCAATACAAACCATTGTGTGGAAATCTATTCACAAATCGGACTTTACATAGGACACGAGGTCATGTGTTTAGACTGGAAGAAAGAAGATTTTGTCTAAGGCAAAGGAAAGGTTTTTTTACTGTAAGAACAATCAGGATGTGGAATTCTCTGCCTAAAGAAGTGGTTTTATCAGAGTCCATATAGCTGTTCAAACAGCTACTAGATGCATACTTTTAAAAACAGAATATTCAGGGATATAGAGTAATGTAGGGTAATAACTGCTTGGTCCAAGGATAAATCTGACTGCCATTCTGGGGTCAAGAAGGAATTTTTTTCCTAGCTTGATGCAAAAGTTGAAGTGCTTCAAACTGGGTTTTTGCCTTCTTTTGGATCAACAGCAAAAAAACAAAATGTGAGGAAGGTTGAACTTGATGGACACAAGTCTTTTTTCAGCTATGTAACTATGTAATATATTATTGTGTATATTATTGTATTGTAATATATTATAAAATAATTTTATAATATATTATACATATATAATGCATCTATACGATTTCATTATAAGTGTACTTTGATATATATCTCAAAATACACTTATGATGAAGTCATAGATGCATTATATGTATAATATATTATAAAATGATTATAATGTATTCTACATATATAGGAAATAAAAGTGTGTGTAATATATATTTATTACACACACACGTATTATGTGTGGGTGTATATATATATATATATATATATATATATAATTTTAAAAACCAAAACATTTATACAAAAACAAATAAAAGCTCTAACTTTGGCCAGCGTTTGTGACTAAGTGGCTACAACAAAAGACTGGAAATACCCCATTTGGAATAACCTGGGTTGTCTACATTTGAAAATGGTATGCCATGATGGAGTTATTTTACGTTCCTGGGCTATCCATATGGTCTAAAAAGGCAACAAAGGTCCAGCAAACCAATCTGGCAAACTAAATCGGGCAATCCCTATCTTGACCCTGTAACTTTCCAAAACACCATAAAACCTGTACATGGGGGGTATTGTTATACTCGGGAGACTTCGCTGAACACAAATATGAGTGTTCTAAATTAGTAAAACATTCAGACAATGAAATCACCAGTAAAAGTGCAGTTTTTGTGTAAACAATGCAAAAAACAAAGAAAAATGCTAACTATGGCCAGTGTTTGTGACTAAGTGGCTACTACAAAAGACTGCACATACCCCATTTTGAATACCGTGGGTTGTCTACTTTTACAAATAGTATGTCATGATGGGGTTAATTTTAATTCCTGGGCTGCTATACGGTTTCAAAGGCAACATAGGCCCAGCAAACCAATCTGGCAAATTTCAATGTGCAAACATGGAAAAGGGGAAAGCCCTACATTTAACCCCTGTAAGTTTGCAAAAGCCCATAAAACCTGTACATTGGGGGCACTGTTGTACTCGGGAGATGTTGCTGAACACATATTGGGGGTTTCTTTGTCAGTAACACATAAACGGAACTAAAAATCCATGCCTAAAGTAGAATAAGTATGAAAAATAACGAAACAACTATCAAAAAGTTTAACAAAGGCTGGTGGTAGGATTAGTGCATGGAAAGTGTTAAAATAACACCATTTGAAATACCCTAGGGTGTCTACTTTTCAAAAATATATGGTTTGCTGGGGGTAAATTATATTGTCCGGCTTCAAAAATGTCCCAAATGGGACATGGGTGCATGATGACTAACTGTGAAAATTCCAAGTTGGAAAACTGTCTCAAATCACTAATTATTTTTTTTTTTTTTAAATTTAGCATAGATTGGTGGTAAGATGGCTGCATGAAAAGATTCAAAATACCCCAGGTTTAATACCTTAGGTTGTCTTCTTTTAAAAAATATATACATGTGAATGGTTATTCGGGGATTCCTGACAGATATCGGTGTTACAATGTAACTTGCATTAATTTTGAAAAAAATTAGTTTGGAAATAGAAAAGTGCTACTTGTGCTTATAGCCCTATAACTTTGCAAAAAAAGCTAAGAAAAAAGGCTAACATTGGGCATTTCTAAACTCAGGGCAAAATTTAGAAACTATTTAGCACTGGTGTTTTTGGCAGTTGTAGATACGTAACAGATTTTAGGGGTGAAAGTTCGAAAAAGTGTTTTTTTTTTCAATTTTTTCATCATATTTTATAAATTTTTTTATAGTAAATTATATATGATATGATGAAAATAATGGTATCTTTAGAAAGACCATTTAATGGCAAGAAAAACAGTATATAAGATGTGTGGGTACAGTAAATGAGTAAGAGGAAAATTAAAGCTAAACACAAACACCACAGAAATGTAAAAAGAGCCCTGGTCCCAACGGCATGAAAATTGAAAAACGGCCAGGACACTAAGTGGTTAAATAACTAGAACACTCACCTTATTTCCAGTGCCATGTGGGTTCGCCAGGGCTGGCTCCACCCCTGATCCAGCTCCTCGGCTGACATCATCAGAATGGAACATCTCAGCCAAGGAGGCAGGTCAGAGGGCAGATCCAAATGCTGCCCTCACCATTCAGCATCTCCTAATAAAGATTCATTGAATCAATGCAGGACTAACCCAGTAATCACTTCAAGTGGCCGTCTCAGGAGTGGCCACTAGAGATGTTATTAGGCTCTAATGTAAACACTGCCTTTTCTACGAAAAGACCGTGTTTACAGCAAAAAGCCTGCAAGGACTGACTACACTCACTAGAACTAGTATGTTAAGCTGTAGTTGTTCTGGTGACTACAGTATCCATTTAACAAGCAGAGGAAAGCAACTACATTATTATTAGCATTTATATAGCACCATCATATTCCGCAGCACTTTAAAATGATAAAGTGTGGGTATTTAACAACAATTAGGGATTATTCTAGCCTCGGTGAGGGAATAATCTAAATTTTATTAAAGACAGGAGGCGAATATTTGCTTTACCTTCTTTACTGAAACCTCCAGCAGCCAAGAAACAGTTAACAGAACTTTTCAAAACAACCAATCAGAACAAAGCAACAGTAGTATAAAACCCCTAAGCAGGCTCTTCCACTTCCTCTTTCTTTGATGAGGTCGAGCAGGAGAGCAAGGAAACCAACAAATCCACCTTGTAGCAGACACATCCAGAGAAACAATCGTCAAGCCCAGAGAGAAAACAGATTACACTGCAAGAAAACAGAAAACATCGTGAAAGTAAACTGTCAAGGCAAGATGTCATATCCATACAATATCACTTGCACATCATAATACCTGATGAATAAACAAAGTCTACAGATCTTATGAAGACCTAGTATGTACCTAAACTAAAAGGCATTGACGAAACATAATTACAACACAAACATGATGAATAAAACGCACACGGACAATCACTGAATAATAGAAATAACCTTTATTATGTAAAACCATGCATTCACAAAACATAACAATATCCCCAATTATTTATAATAGAATAAGACCCAAATCCAGGGATGGAACGTAAAAAAGGGGGGGGGGGGCATATTCGCCTCCTGTCTTTAATAACATTTCGATTATTCCCTCACCGAGGCTAGAATAATCCCTAATTTTATGGCAGGACAGGAGGCTTCATATTTGCAATTTTAACGCCCAAATAGTAGAACCAGAAGCTATATGAGATAGAGGACTGAAATAAAAGGAGAATGGAAAAAAGATTCCCTGAACCAAGCAGCGGTGTAGAGAAAATGCAGAAGGGACCCAACGGCTTCCAAAGTTGTTGAGGTGACAGCACCCCGAACCAAAAAAAGTGTACCAGAGGAACTCTCAAGGTCAGCCAATGAGAGGATCCACCAAATCCAACGGGCGAGCAAAGATGCAGAAACAGTCCAAAACGGCCATACGCAGAAATCAACAGCTGTCCATGACTAGACGGACGAAAGAACCAGATCCTGGATCTACATTGTGTACAACCTGTCAGAGCCGTGGCCTATCCGGAGAATAGGGGTAAGACACACAGGATGAATAGAAATGAAATGTGTGGAGCAGAAGCCGATGTACTGAACGGCAAGAAGGAAGAAGACACTACGTCGATACCATGACGTCAGAACGCGATGAAATACAAGATGTACTGGGGAAAACCGTAAGTGGAAAAAACTGGTGAAAGGCAAGTCCTTGTCATCAGGTCATTCCTCAAGGAAATGCAGAACACACAATAACACTAGAATTGAGGAATAGCGAGAGATAGGGCTCCCATTCGGTATACTCCTCTTGGTAGACTGCAGACCAAGAGACCTTAGCAATGCCAAAATCTTGAGAAAACGCACGAGTCGTCCACTAGCTGACATAGGACGTGAATGGCCCCATGCAATCCTACCCTGAGAGGGCAACTCAGCCAGACAAAGGGGACAGCCATGATAAGGACCGCCATAGGGACCCAAACATCTCTCCAGACACCAGTCGTGGCAGGCTACCCCTGTGGATTCCACATGGGACATTAAGAGACAGCGAGTCGTAGATTGCCTTCCCATTGCAAACTCCAGCAAAAAGGGGAAAGCAGGAGGACTCCTCTGAAGTGGTTTGGCCAGGCGAAACAACACTCCCAGAAATTCGGTCTGAAGCAAAGCCCAAAGTATACTGTAGGTAAATGGGATGCGTACGCCCCAAAGGAGACCAAGCTTGGAAAACGCGTCCTTCGCCTCGCTGAGGGTCCGGCAGCCAGCTGGAGAACCGCTCCATTTGGCGGTTCGCACCGAATGTAATCATGCCAGTACTCGAGACCCCGGAGGGTGAGGCAACCAATCACTGGGGTCACTCCGTGGTCGGGTGAAGCCATCCACCACATGAGTGTCTCATCCCGCAGACATTCTGTCACAAATGACAAATACTTGTCCAGAAGCTATAGATAGTGATCCTACGTGAGATCCGACTGCAGTCCGTAGTGGGCAACCGGTGATAAGTCCATCCCGGAAGGTAGCGAGCAATACTACTTCCCCTGGGGAAGCTGCGAATGGTGAACAAACCTGCAGGTAGTTCCATGCAGTTGGCGTGAAGAGGTCCCTCCTCCGGACTCCAGAGTCCAGGCCGAAGTTGGTTGGTGTCCGAAACTCCTAGGTAGGCCAGGTCCCCCTATGTCAGAGTCATCAATTAAGTTTTAGATGAGGTCACATGATTCAGTCGTACCAGGCCGAAGACCCGAGAATGCGTCATGTTGGAACGGCTGATAGTACCGGATCCTGGAGGTATGGCCTCCATAGCGAATAACGACCGGATTGGGCCCCTAAGTGTGACCCGCAGGTTGCGAAGCATATTCCTGGTATTTTCCTTGAAGACGGACATCTTGGTCCTCGGGAGGCGGAGCACCGCCTGGACCGAATATTCCATGAAAGACCAGAAACTGGGATGACAGGGAGTGAGTCAGATTCAATATGTCCATGTTGTGGGCGAAATCCACGCGGGTTTCTCTCATGTCCAGTTGAGGGAGAGAACCAATCGTCCACTGTGAGCAGCTCTCTGAGGGGATGAGTGCCCTCCGTCTCGAAGTGTCAACAGGTGACATATGCACTGGGAGCATGTAGCGTGGGGATGGGGCGGGAGTCAACTCCACTGCACCCTTTGCCCAGCAGGGCAACTTCGAAATGGACGCCTCTTTTGGTCATGCGTATCGCTCCTTGATCCTGAGTCAGGGCACGGTCCGAGAGACCTCTGGGGCGACACTGTAACGGATCACCTGGCACCCCGACTGGGTACCTCCGTTGAAGGATGCTCCTAGTGCTTCCTGAGGACTCCAAGCACTGCAGCAGACACCACAACCACCGAACAAGCATATGAATGCTGCAGACAGTTGAATAGGAACCATACGAATAGGTTTACTCTCCTAGCAGTCAAACTGGAACAGCATACAATAAATCCTTCCCCCAATAATGAGACGACACTTCACTTTGAGGGTTAAGCAGGAACTCAAGTGCTGGCACACCCAGCCTGGTTTTTATTACAATCCACAAAACATAGTACTGCCCACAGGGTTTTGCAGAACCACCAATAAACACATTACAACACATACAATGCAAGTACAGCAGCCAATCAGACACAATGGGACAATAGAAACACACCCAGCATATTCCTCCCCTCTGCTTATGAGATAATTGAGTCAATTACTGTATCTACTCAATTATCTCCAAGCTGAAAAGTTACTTTTTGTACATTTTTATAACTTTGGGAGTTAACATCGTACATACATAAAACTTACATTTTCATAATCAATCCATTCAGGGGAACAACATATTAAAAAATGGCACGAATCAGACCAGGGGTTCAAAAGTTAAGGGAAAGTCCTTTGTGACTAAATGAAGCATGGCTTTCTGGCCCAAACCAGTTTCAGAGTCTTCTATCCTGAGAGTAATTCAATTATCTCCCAGGATAGACACAAGACTCCATTAAGCACATGGTTGCAAAAAGACACAAAACACTTTAAAATACATAAAGTCACATTTACACATAACACACAGACATTTCACATATCCCCAGATAGCTGGGATCTGAGTGCACATTAGTAGATGAATGGCACTCAGATCACACAAATAAGCCTTTTTGCAGGGGAAATAAACGATTTAACCTGCAGGGCCATAGTCCAAAGGGAGCAGGCGAGCAACCAGGCTTCTCCAGTTCACAGTGGCGAGGTTGGTTTCGCCACAGACACTATGAATAGAGACGTGTCAGCTCAATTTGTACGTGAGGGTAACTCCGGAGAGCAGACCCAGCACTAGGATGCCAAATCAGTCAGTTTGATGTCCAGCTTGGACAGGGGCCGTTTTGCGGTTCTCAGGGGTAGAAACCAACAAGGCGATACCTATAAGTCATATCGGTCCATTTCCAATGGGAATTTAGTCTTCTCCGCTTTCCAAGCTGTAATGCGCCATTCGTCCCGAGGAAACATCTGTGTCCGCGTGTCATCGACATCCAGTGGTTAGTCCCGGATAGAGTGCAAACCCTGTGTCAGGTGTTTGTGGTGTCCTTTCTGGACTCCGTCATGAAGACTGATCCTCTTGATGAATCCATCCATTAGCCAACGTGTAGCGTCTAGGATGGCCGGTGGAGTGTCCCCTGTACGGTACCAATGGTTTCTGGCAGTGAAGTCAGCAGGCGGCATGAGGACAGGCCAAGTGACCTGCTGGGTACGGGAGATTTGTCCTTCAGTCATGATTGCATAACAGCCATAGAGGTAACACTGTCGGAGTGATACCTGGTGCGGCCAGCTGGGGGTCACCCAGCGTGCAAGAGGGGGTCACCCAACAAGCACAAGCATACCATGCAGTATAGGCCAGCAGGGGAGGGGGTCACCCTCAGTCTGAACATAAATCGGACACTGTAGGTACAGTAGTGCCATAGTGGTTAGCCGTATAATAAAGTAACCAGACGGCAGGAGGGGGTCACCCTCATATAACCATAACCGGGCATTGCAGATCCAGCAGTGCTGTAGGTTTAGAGGGGGTCACCCTCAGTGTGGTATCAGAGGTCTATACACCCAGTAGTGTAGTCAGCGAGAGGGGGTCACCCTCATTATGGTTATAACGGAACCCTGTAGGTCCAGCAGAGTAGTCCACAGGAGGGGGTCACCCTCAGTATCTTCGTATAGCAGGGCACTGTAAGAACAGAAGCTCAATCAGTGGGAGGGGTACCCTCTGTTACGGGAATACCCGAATGCTGCAGGTCCAGCAGTGCAGACCGTAGGAGGGGTTCCCCCTCGGTATGATAACAGGAAATTGCTGGAGCATTAGTGTAGGAAGCAGGAGGGGGTCACCCTCAGCATTAATCCTACAGGATGCCGTAGAGCCAGCAAGGTACTCATTAGTAGCCATGTTGCCAGAGAGAGGGGGTCACCCAGCCCACAATGGTGTCACACGTCCATTATTATGGTCCAGTAGCGGGTAGAGCCCCAGAAATATGGTCGGGGGGTGGGGGGGTCACCCCCCTGTAATAACAGGGCTGTATGTGGGGCCAGTTAGTCCCCCTGATGGGTGGAAGGGTCCATACAGCTAGAAGCTGACTCACATCTACAGACCACTCAGGTATTATATAGGATACACTTTTGAAGTGTATGTATAGTGGAAAATTTTTTAGTCCCTTACAGGAAGGGCAGCAAATCCTAGGTGCTGAAAAACAGGCCATTTAATTTTTATGAGAAAACGACTGAACCTTAAGAGAAAGACTTGATTAGCATATATCACTTGTGGCATAGTCTTGTTAAACAATGATTTTTTTTAAACAATTATTTTTATTTGAGCAGTAACATGCCCCTTTAATTTAATTAGTAAAAAAAAGCATCACAAATCTACTGCTAAGATAGAGAATATAGTCACATTGCATCAGACATCATAGTAAGCTGCAGTTGTGAGCTGTGAGAGTGCCTGGGACAGATCCTGCTATCCAGGATCTGTTACATATGCAGCATGTGAGACAGGCACAGTAAGTAGGGGGATAGCTGAAAAACTGGGCTATCTCCCCTGATATAGGGAGAGGGGAGGGTGGCCACATGGCCAGCAGAGCAGCTCGGTGGGTGAGACCGGGCTGTTCGCAATGCATGGAGCCCATGCGGCTCCGAAAAAAATGGCCGCCGAGTGTCACCGGTGTGGTGATCACAAAAATGGCCGCCGAGTGTCGCCGGTCACCGGTGTGGTGATCGTGCGGCACTGCCACGCTTGAAAAAGCTGCTCAGCAAGCGGCCAGGGGCTGCGGGGTGCAGGTGGGGAATAAGGGAGAAAGGGTATGGGCGACAGAGCCCAGCAGGAGAACCCGGGGAGGGGAAACAGATTACAGGCAGAGCCAAAGCATCATAGCAGGGGCACCCATTCCCCATACAGCAGAGTGAGAAAAACTGCATAAAGTAACCCAGAATAACAATAAATCAATGAGCAGTATCCAGAATCTATCAGATAAATAGCCTAAATACAGCAACAGATGTTAACAAATGATACAGCAGCTACATAGCATGAAGTGGTATGGGAAATAAACTGCCTAAACACAGAATAAACTGCCTAGCTAAACCCAGACTGCCTAGATAAACACAGCAGACAAACTGTTAAAAAAAATCCAGCAAGAACCCTGCCTAAATAAAACCAGCAATTAAGCTGCCTAAACAAACCTAGCAAATAGACTGATTAAATAGACTGTTTAAATAAACAAGCAGCATGTAGGATAAAAAAAAACAACCAAGAGCAGAGACAGAGACAACTCTGAGTTGGTGAGTGCTCACCTGGAAGAAGCAGCAAAGAAAGAGGAAGTGGAAGAGCCTGCTTAGGGGTTTTATACTACTGTTGCTTTGTTCTGATTGGTTGTTTTGAAAAGTTCTGTTAACTGTTTCTTGGCTGCTGGAGGTTTCAGTAAAGAAGGTAAAGCAAATATGAAGCCTCCTGTCCTGCCATAAAATTAATTTACATTAAATATAACAGACAAAAGAAGAAGTAGGCCCTGGTCAAACAAGCTTACAATCTGTGAGGAAAGGGTAAAGACACTAAGAGGATGACAGCATATCAGAGGGGTGAGGGATTGATGGATAACGTAGTTGTGTTAGAAAAAGTTAGGAGAAGTGGTGTGTGAAGAATCCCAGGTTAAAAAAAAAAAAAGGTGCATTAACAAAACTTTGCATTAAGATATTGTAAATGTCTTTGTTTTTCTTTTGCTTCAAAGCTTCACTTATGCAGCTAGTTCACACTGTGCCAGGATTAGCTGTGATCCCACAATTAGCAGAGCAAATAGCAATCAGTTTTCCTACTACTCTGTGTTAAAGTTAGTTTAAAATCCATCGGTACTATTTGGCTCTTATGTCATTGAAATCCCACCCTTCAATCCAGAAACAAGCTGCAGACAGTCACACAAACAGACAACAAACAAGTAGTGAAGCCTTAATTATGTGTCTGCCTGGGTGTGTTTTTTTTTTTTTTTTTTTTAAATAAATGCTGCTTGGCTTCAAACCATTCAGCTCACACAGTGCTGTAAATAGCTCAGATATCTATGCACACTGATATAGAGTTATTATTTTTGAATGGGGAGAATGACAAGTAAGACATGCTTATTGAGTAGAATTCTACAAAACTCTTTTTTGTTTGCAAAAACTACAATATGAACATTTAAAAAAAAAAAAAAAACACACAAACAGCAGAACATTTGTTGTAATTATTAAGTGTTGTTTTGGTGCCCAAAGTGTCCCTTTATGGTTATAAATCTGTATTTGACATCTTGTTCACTTTCCGGTAAAGATCTGTCAGCATTGAAAGAGGAGTTACTCCTTCTAAAGCATTTTGCTGAACAGGTGGTCAGTGATAAGCTGAGTGTGTCAGCTGCTGCTCTCTGCCTATCACTGGTGACCATGGAAAGTCAGACCAGAGAAGGAGGTAGCGGGGCCAGGAGGATGGGTGGGTGCCCTGACCAGTACTTTTGCTTTAAACTGTTTGAAAGTCGTTTTTTGGATTAAAAGGTAAGATGGCACCCAGGACCTTCAGACACCATTTGGTTAATCTTTTCTTCATGTAATTTATTTTATTAAAATGTATTTTAAACATTTAGCAAATTACATCACAATATAATTCATTCCAAGGACAGCACTGCATTGGAGAAATAGATAAACTTAATCAGGTTTTATAGGTTTAGTTTTTGCTTGCTGCTCACATGTTTTTTCATATGTTACTCAGCTGTGTCACTTTTTTCTCAACCTTTCAACTTCAGATTGTCAAGCTACATGGCTTTTGTAAACTCTGTCACTGGCTGTATTCACTTCCTTTCAGTATCGTGTCACTTCTGGGAGCAGCACATCACTGGCACGAAATATTGACTCTCGCGCAATTTAACACAGGTTTATTGGAGGCCTTGGTGTGCATGCCATTTGGATTTACTGCTAATTTCTTGGGCTAAATCGTTGCTCATACCCCCGGGGAGCACTTTGCTACTCAATCATGATTTTTATGTCTGCGGCCGGTGGAAACGGCTCGTGTAAGACAGGCTTGAGAACTGCAGTGCCGGTCGGAGATATAGCAGAGTCTCATCCTTGACCTAGAGCTACCTACCTTATGTTGTATAATCCTTCTCTCACCACCAATACTTCCAATTGGTATCCTTTTGAGAGAAATCCACTCTGCGTTGTGTTTTAATAGTGAATGTAATATCCCTGTGTCACCTCTTCCAAGAACTAACATATATCTTTATCCCCTTGCCCAGATAAATATATGACTAGCACTACTAAGGTATTCTACCTGATATTACAAATAAAATCTTTACTTAGAATCTGCCCAATTCAATATTACAGAAGAAGAATGTTACAGAGTTATAGTTAAAATTCATTCATAACACTCATACATTCCATCTATCTAATACTATCTGCTACATTGTGTATAATAATATCTGCTACATTGTGTATGTGCTGTGCAATGTTATGTGCAGCATGTGTGTCTTACCAAACCCTAATCTAATGTGATGTCAGTATCTATTTTTAAAGGAATTGGTTCCCATGTTGTAAATAGCAAATTCCTCAGCTCAATTGATATGTAAATGTGATTTACTTTCCCAAGGCCCAAAGTGTTGTCTATCCTGTTATTTTATTTAAGTGTTAACTCTCCCAGCCATCCCTTTGCCTCTAACCCAAGGTGTGTTTTCCTAGATAGGGACTCCTTTGAAGACCAGTTGATCTGTAAATGTGATTGGTGCCTTTCAGGTATTGTATCTTTCCAACTATCTAAACAGAAACTCCCTTTGAAGATAATTCCTGACCTCCCATACACACAGACTTAATCAAGCACATATTAAACAGATATATACATAATATTTTCCCCAACACCTTAGAGCCCTGTTCCCCTCCATTTGGACCAGTGGGGGATATTCCAGTCCCCACTGGCATATTATAGTGGTCAACTAGCTGACATTGCAAGCTGCATGGCTATTTAGAGGGTCAAGGCCTGGTAATCAAAATGGCTACCCTGCTGGCGTCTACAGTCTCAGGCGTTCATCAGCGCCCAACTAATCTTGTGGAAAGGTTCCTTATGGCTTTCGATCATGTTTGCAAGCAATTCTGGGCAAAGTTTTCTAACTGGAGGCTCATCTCCACTCCTACTGGCCGAGCAGCGACCCCCTGGAGCTGTCCTACTGGTCTACATTGCGTGATCCAGCGACTCCAGTGTCTCCCCATTGTTTCACTGTGGAAGAGAAGGTGAATTAAACTGCTTTGACGGGCAGGGCCGGATTAACATAGGGGCTGATGGAGCTGCAGCTCCAGGCCCAGGCCCATGGAATAGGCCCATTTTTTTTTTTTTTTTTAACACTTTTTTTTTTCACACACTACTCTTAGGGATTCCACATGGCTTTTATTTTATTGGCACAGCCAGTATTTGAGGCTGCCTGGCTGGTGCCAATATTGCAGTGATACTGGCAATACAAATGCGTTTTTTTTTCTCAGTATAAACAAGAGATTACTCTGCAATACCAGCACTGGCCAGTAGGGGTCACTGTGTGTGTGGAGACAGGCAGGGATAGGACGTTCCAGCATATCCCTCCCTGCCTCTCTATACTTACTGATCTGCAGGGGTGCAGCTACAGAGAGTCCAGACAACAACTCCCACCCTGCAGAGACAGCCTACAGCTCAGACGTAAGGGATGGGGGAAAGGCTGCAAGGAGACATACACTGAGACACTAAGGGACATTGGGAGACATTATGACACAGACACATGGGGACAGTGTCCCCATGTCTCCCAGCCAGTGTCCCTTGTGTCTCAGTGCCCCCTAGTCTCCCAGTGCCCCAGTCTGCCAGTGTCTCACTGTCCCCATGTCTCCTAGTGTCTCCATGTCTCTCAGTGCCTCAAGTGTCACAATGTCCCCATGTCTCCAAGCTAGTGTCCCTAGTGTCTGTGGCCCTGGTGTCTCAGTGTCCCCATGTCTCCCAGTGCCCCCATGTCTCAATGTCCCCATGTCCCTCAACCAGTGTCTCTAGTGTCTGTGTCCCCATGTCTTCAAGTGTCCCCTATTTTCCCATTGTCCCCATGTGTCCCAGCCAGAGCCCCCTAGTCTCCCAGTGTCACTGGTGTCTCTGTGTCCCCAGGTCTCCCCGTGTCCCCAGGTCTCCCCGTTTTCCTAGTGTCCTAGTGACATGGGGACCCTGGGATACATGGGGAGACATGGGGCACTGAGACACTGATACATAGGAACACTGAGACCTGGAGTAATCGACACATGGGGGCACTGAGTCATGAGGGCACTGGGAGGAATCCATCTATACAGCAGAATCAAGCTAAGTAGTTTTTTGGTGATTTTACAGAATTTTCTCTTATGTCACTCCTTATGATTTACATCATGTGATGTCATCCATACATATTTAATTATGCAAATTAGTAAGGCCGGTATGTTTTTCCAAGAAAGGTGGCAACCCTAACTACTTTTCACATACTCTTACTTAAGTATGGAAACTTAAGAGGGATGTATGGAAACAAAACTTGTGTGGACTGGCTGACAATGAATATAGTTAAAGGGACACTATAGTCACCAGAACAACTACAGCTTATTGAATTTGTTCTGGTGAGTAGAATCATTACCATCAGGCTTTTTGCTGTAACACTGTCTTTTCAGAGAAAATGCAGTCTTTACATTACAGCCTAGTGATAACTTCACTGGCCACTCCTTAGATGGCTGTTAGAGATCCTTCCTGGGTCATGGCTGCCTAAAATGCATCCAAACATTCAGTGTCTCCTCCCTCTGCATGCAGACACTGAACTTTCCTCATAGAGATTCATTAATTCAATTCATCTCTATGAGGAGATGCTGATTGGCCAGGGCTGTGTTTGAATCCTGCTGGCTCTGCCCCTGATCTGCCGTTTTGTCAGTCTCAGCCAATCCTATGGGGAAGCACTGTGATTGGATCAGGCCACCACTTCTAATGATGTCAGCAGACTGCTTGTTTTTATGAGTCTAATAGCATGCAGAGTTACAGCTTCAGGCTTGAATATAGTAAGATTTTGTTATATTTATGGAGGCATGAGTGGCCCAGGGGGGCTAGATGGTGGTGTTAACACTGTAGGGTCATGAATTCATGTTTTTGTTCCTGACCCTATAGTGATCCTTTAAGATAATGCTGACTTTGGTCTCTCTAACACTGTGGCATGTTCCCTTTCTTCTACACTCACTACATACAGCTTTTCTCTGTCCCAGACTATATACCAGGAGCTTCTGCCTGCTAGTAAGAAGGTAAGGAGACAAGTGGACCAGCGAGTGCTAGGGGACAGTCCTTAGAAAGCGTTGAGTGAGCGCATCATTAGATGCATTTATGCCAAGCTCAGGGTGCTGTCTGCATAGTATGCGCTTAGTTGGCCAGCTGCATGATTGGCAGGCAGACTGACATGCATTCATGCCAGGCTGGCCTTCTATTTCTTTAGGCAGACATGTCTTCTTTTTTGGCATGTTCGCCCCTTTTGCAGGTTACGTGATTTGTGTCAGTGGCACACCCTTTTACCGTGCCCATTGACTTCCTGCTTGACTGGACACTGCTGTTAGGGGTTATGGATTTACTTGGAAGATTAAAACATAAATTAGAGAGATATTAGCATAGGGTATGTGTTTTCTTATAGCTGCTGTTTTCTTTCTCTCCAGGACCATCTCCATCAGATACATGACGCTTGGGAGTGTTTTACTGTTTTTGGTCGATATGATTCTGTAATTAGGCCCGTCATAATTGTCAGCACCAGGCCCACAGGGCTCTTAATCTGGCCCTGTTGACGGGTGATTATCCCACACCGCTCTGACCTCCATGATTGTCACTACTCAGCTTGCCTATGAAGATGCAAGTCATTCCATCCAGGGCACGGCATTTCCAACCCCGTGGCCTATATAATCATGCTACTGGGCATAAATCCTTAAGGGGCCACAGGAAAGAGCCTCGGTTACCATCATGGGATATGTGTTACCAGACTGGCTGATGACTAGGATTGGGTGGAAGAGCCTTCTTGGGATGTCTGATGGTGGCAGCTTCTGGCACTCACCCCCACTTGGCATCGGCTGAGTGTTTTTGAGCCCCAGTTCCTTTCTCAGGTTTTATTATGATCTAACTATATGGCTGTAATAGTCTATGCTGCTTAACCAATGGTATCTGCTCTTATAAATCATCCTTAGCTCTGTTCTACAATTCTACTTATAAGCAGTGCAGTTTACTCCAAGTGCATATAAGTGCTTCCTTTTCTTTGTCGTTTGTTTTCACAAAATTGATCTATAATTGTCTATGTTATTTTATAAAAGGTGCAGTATTTTTAGCGTTTCTTACAACATTCTGTAATGCTTTATATTGTGAATACTCTGGCTGAAATATCTTGACATGCCTGTATACTTTCATTAGCGCCAAAAAAAAACCAATTATTGAAAAAGACATTGGAATAAATGTGTCATTAATATTTCTTTAAAAATGGAATACAATGGAAACACTTTCCTTGTACTTTATTGTAACATATGGAAAAAGGTTACAAGCCCTAACGGTTCAGAGGAATCATGAGACTCAGGGGTATAGTCACAACATAGTGTTCAATATTTTAGAAATGTTTTCCTTCAAATCACTACAATTTTCTACCTTTCCTTAAAACAAAGCTGGGACATTAGAGTCAACAGTACAAAAAAAAAATGGCCAAATGTGCTATAATCTAATCCAAACTAAATATTACCTGTTAATATAATTTTTTTATAATTATGAATTCTAGATTTTATTTGTTCATTTATTTTTAAAACAGTATTTAGTCCAGCCATACGTAAAGATTTTCCGAAGTATTGAAAAACATATACTATCAAAAACTAATACAAAAGCATGAATCTCTTTTAGCCGAATAACCGTAGATTTGGCTTAATATTCTGCATTGAATGGATAATCCTTGTGCTTCTTTGCACTGTGGAAAGAAAAAGATACAATTAGTGTGACCAAGGGGAAGCAGTACATAAGAGATGGATGGTAGAGGCTTTGCTGTAAAGCTAAACCACACATTGGAAGTAATAAATGATATATGCCTGTGTGTTAAATTAACACTTACAGCGCCATAACCACTAAAGCGTGCTGTAGTGGTTATGATGCTAGGAGTTGTTTGTTACCTCCCATTGTAAGAGGTTAAAGCATTTTAAAACGGTTTTCCATTGTCAAATTATGTATTTTCTAGCACTATGTTGCCTTACGCAACAAGTGAAAATATATGCACACTCCGCATATCAGCAGCCCAATACATTGCTGTTCCTTGGGAAATGTAATTTTGCTGTGCTCTAATTTATCTAAATCAGTACTGAAATAGAATTCATGCTGGATAAAACCTTCCCAGTATGTGTGTCATGATAAACTCATGAGGTAAAGTGCATCTGAGAAGTGATGGGTTAAAATCTTGCTGGTGACTTCTTAAAATCCCCTGAAATGGACAGCAAAGACATTTTATTTTGTTATTTGCAATCTCAGTGATTTTGAGGAATTTAGAACTGGTATCTGGTTCTAAAGTTGGATGTTTGTTTCTTTTTTGTATTACTGTGGAATTATCAGACAGGACCCCAACCTGCCACAGGGAACTTAAGAAACAACACAACACTTGCAATGTACAACCAAAGGTTCAATGACCAGTCATTCACTCAAAGTTTGGGAAGTGTTTTTAGACACAATTTTATTTTTGGGGCATTATGTATAAGTATACCATGTTTGGTCTCATATTAAAGGACCACTATAGTACCAGGAAAACACTTGTTTTCCTGGCACACGAAGGGCCCTGAGGGTGCCCCCACCCTCAGGGTCCCCCTCCCGCCCGGCTCTGGAAGGGGGAAAGGGGTTTAAACTTACCTTTTTCCAGCGCTGGGCGAAGAGCTCTCCTCCTTCTCTCCTCCTCCATTCCGCCCCGTCGGCTGAATGCGCCCAAGCGGCAAGAGCTGCGCGCGCATTCAGCCGGTCACATAGGAAAGCATTCATAATGCTTTCCTATGGACGCTGGCGTGCTCTCACTGTGAAAATCACAGTGAGAAGCACGCAAGCGCCTCTAGTGGCTGTCAATGAGACAGCCACTAGAGGATTAGGGGGAAGGCTTAACCCATTAATAAACATAGCAGTTTCTCTGAAACTACTATGTTTATGAAAAAATGGGTTAACCCTAGCTGGACCTGGCACCCAGACCATTTCATTAAGCTGAAGTGGTCTTGGTGCCTAGAGTGGTCCTTTAAGCCCTTAATGACAGAGACAATTGTCCAAAAATAGTGTTGCAAGGAGCACTCCAAATGAATCCTGTATTTAGGAGCCTATGTCACAGGCTAGGTTCCTGAAGACTTAATTATCAATAAAAAAAAATTAAGTCTTCAGTACACGGCAATATGTAAGTGAAATTGAAGTTTATTCAGCCTGTCATGTGCTATATTTTTATTGATCATTTGGAGGCAATTCTCAAACATCTGAATCAAAACAAAAACTTAGAATTTGAGCTGAGTTTGATCCACCATAGTTTAAGGGTCTGTCTTTAACTGTCTCCAATAGATTATATTGTTTTTTTGAAGGCCAAAAATAACCTCATATTAATATTCTATATGCATACCTAACACAATATTAAGTATGAATAAATGTTGAAAATGTCATAAAAAAATAAATTAAAAAAAACCACCACAACAAAAATTTTAGACCTCAAGTGCTACTAAAAAAAACCCAACAACCTCAAAATAGACTCATGTAACTCAAACTCATGCCCTGATTGTAAGTGCGTTACATGTCTAGGATCTAAATTATTTTTTAGTAGTTAAAGGAACACTATAGTCACCAGAACAACTACAGCATACTTTAGAGGTTCTGTTCAGTATAATATGTCTCTTCAGACTTTTACAACACAGTTGTTTCAGAAAAAAGGGCAGTGTTTACATTACAGCCTAGAGACACCTCCATCTCAGCCATTCCAATACTTTCCTGTGGATAGTATCAATTCTGATGATGTCAGCCCAGGAGGCGGATCAGATGTGGAGCCAGCGCTGGCAGACCAATGCGGCACGCCAAGTAAAGTGAGTTTTTACTAGCTTTAAGCAGGGGAAGGTGGTCTTAAAAGTTAGTTTAACACTATAGGGTCAGGAATCCATATTTGTGTTCCTGACCCTATAGTGTTCCTTTAACTCTATACCAACCCTATCCCTAACCCCATGTTTACACTAACTGTATAGCTACTCTAACCCTACACTATCTCACACCCTAAAGCAGAATTAACCTTACACTGACATAAAGAATATATAAACCAGCTGAAAAACAGAAGAAAATAAAATGTCTGAATATTTTAAAATATTATTTGTCATAAAGTGGGCTGCTTCACAACTAATTTGAGCGACTGATAGAAGTAAAATTCAAGAATATGGTAGTGTGAGCGCTCCTATTACATAAATAAACAAGATATAATTAACCACTCCAGCATTGAAAGGGTTAATTATATATATATATATATATATATATATATATATATATATATATATACACCCCAATATTCTAAATTCACAAATAACACTATTCAAGGTCTTAGGTGAGATAAATTACTTTTAATTTATACAGTACATAACAATATACAAAAATGTAGCTAAATGTCAATCAGAAAGTAACACTACTACCGGGTGGTCTCCCCAATAGCAGCTACACGTATATAAAACTAGCTATGGGACCGCTCAGTAGCCTCCTAAGCAAAAACATAAATAGACATAGCCATGAAATAGCAATAAAAGAACATTAAACATATAAACCTATATATAAAAACAGGAGGGAAAGGATTCCCATAAATGGTAGAATAACAATCCAGTGAGGAGCCCCTCAACTGGAATTAATGCATTTAAAAAAAAAAAAAATAAATGATGCTGGAAAAGAACTAAAAAATAAAACCAAGTGAGAAACGGCAAGAGGACAAGGAGCTCTTAAACCAGTCTGGCCAGTGCAGTCGGGCTAAGAGTATTGTGCGGAGTAACCCAATGACAACTTACCCGATCTACCACACTGCACGCCAGGCTTGGGGAGCACACCAATGAACCCGCCAGAAAAAATCGTTGACTAGCTTAGTCCCCAGACTTGGTTAAAATACTTTATTCATGGCTTCTTTACACTTACTGAACCAAGTACCACACAGAGGTATCACCCAGAAGTGGAAGTGTGTAGGCAATTTACCTCCCAGGCTGGGAGCATGCTGTAGGTAAATTGCCGACCGCTGGGTGGCCGCAGTTCGTGCAAACGAACACGTGGTGGCGGCCATCTTTGTTCATTCGAACGAGGTCAGCACTATGTGTAGCCAAATTCATGAAACTGAAATCGGCTACACATTTCAACGAACACCGCTGACCCTTACCTTCTCCTACACTAAGTTTTGAAGCCGCAGAGATTAAGTCCCGTTGGGCAGTTTGAACTCACTGTTACACTGAGCCAAATGCAAGAACGGCCTCGTTCGTGCATTCGAATGTGACTTAGTCATTTTTCTGCCTGAAATAGACCGACCGCACATCCCAAATCTATGGAACTGTTATGGGCAGGAAAATGTGCTTGCGGTCGGTCATAAAGGACTTCCGTCTAACTTTTTATCCACTGCAGGGATTTGTGTGATCTTTGGTTATGTTTATATTTAAAGTATGCTGATTCTGAATGTGTACTTTTTATGAAGATTGGACATACATTTTTAAAGTTACAGTGTATGTATAAAAAGTGTATTTTTCCTGCCTGTGATAATTACTTTAACCCATTGTGTTCAGTAATTATATCACAGGCAGAGGGAGGATTTGTGTGCTATTGATGGATTTTTTTTTTTACTGTATGTTAAGTGTTTATTGGTTGTTCTGCAAAACCCTGTGGGCGGTCCTGTATGTGTAAGACCTCCATAAAAGAAGGCCCTTTGGTGCCAATTAAAGACAACTACTTGACCCTCTAACTTGCAGCCTCGACTCATGTTTGTAGGGGACAGCTATAATCACTACAGGGATTGCAATTCTCTTCATACTCCCTTACCTACTGAGCTCTTGTTCCTGATCCTGCTTCGCTCTACAGAAGGAAGAGGTTCACCTACTGGAACCTGGAGCCTGGTCGTAGGTCCAGGGTGGATAGCAGATGGCGAGATCCCAGCCCAGAAGCAGCGGTTTGTGGAGTCTGCAGTGCTTATAGTGTTTACGGTGCTGATGGTCCTTTGGTCAGTGCTAGGAGCATCCTTTCTATGGTCCAACTTCCAGCCAGCCTGGAGGCAACCTAACAGATACCAAATATGGCCCCATCTGACAGAGGTTTGATACCTGGGCCTCCCTGGTGTGAGCAGGGGTTTATCTGACAATCTTTCTAATCCATTTTGAGATCCAAAATCAATTTTGCAGTAGATAATTATTTCCTTACCAAACGCTCTCTTGGGACAGAAATACTGAAATAATGCTACTTTATAGTAAGCATTATTGTTTTCTGTTAATTTTTGTGCGTGATAAAAATACATGCATAAAAGCTAAAAAGCAATTTAGCTAATATGCCATGAGGTGCTAAAATTAAGAAACAAGACGTTTTTCTCAAAGTATGACCCTGTCAGCTAAAAGAGCCAGAAAGTGAGTAAATACATGTGTTAATAAAAGATAAGAACACAGATAAGACAAGTATGTGTTAATTAAAAGTACGTGTTCAGCAAACACACATATTGCTATGAGGTATATAAATTAAGTTTAATTATATATATATATATATATATATATATATATATATATATATATATATATAACATATATATATATATATATATACATATATATATACATACACACACACACACACACATCTATATCTCTATCTATCTAACAATGAGATAAATTAAGTTAGCTTAAATATCCTGAAATTGCCATAACGCTTAGGTGAGCAAGGACCCAGTGATTTATTGTGTGAGACCAAAGTCTACATTGAGAAAAAAGAAGAAATGCTGACCAAAACATCTTAAAATTAAACATTCCTAAATTGTCCTGAACAGGGTTTAACCCTCTATAACAATAGCTGGTAATACTCCTGACGTAAGCCAACAGCTCCACCTGCTGTTTAAGACATATAGAAATATTATATCAAAATCACGTCAACAACCATTAACATAATGACTTGCCCGAAAATGTCATTGGACCAAGTCAGAAGGTTAACAGATAAGGAATGACATAACCCCATGATATACACACACAGAAAAAAAAACAAAAAAAAACACCACACATAAACAGAGAGACACACAGAAGGAGAAAGGAGATAGGAGACAAGACACAGACTAGAAGACATCTTGAAACAATCTTAAAAATAACATCCAGAACATCTATCGGTAAATATAAGCCAATTATACCAACTATAAAATTACATAACTACAAGCTAATATTTTCTGGGTAAAAGCTGATACGAAATCCGTCAGATTGGGTTTCATGATGGCTCATGAAAGAGATTGAGATCTAAAACTACAGACTGGAATATTAATCAAAATCATGAAATAAAAATTAGAATATCAACAGTTACCCAGGGGAATATTAAATCTATACCAATCTAGAAAATATTTATCAGATAAGAACTGTTTTAACTAAACCTGCAAGAATTTAGTTACTGGATGAATTAATTACTCTGAAACAGCACTGAGCTGGTTAAACTTCTGTGCTAGCTAATACGACATTGTCGTAGAACTTTGTGTATAGATCATCTGAGTAAATAACGAACTCTGTCCAGCGGACTCTAATGAATGGTATTTACAATAAGCAAACAATCCACATGTGTTTGTAAATTGTACTAAGAAGTAAAAAGCTAAGATTGTATTTTAAAATGCTATCTTTTAATTATAATAATCTATATGCTGATAAACTCACATGGTTCCTTATAATTTAACAAATAGTAACATGCCATTTGTGGATTGTCTCAATCAATGGTGTATGAAGAAAATATTCCACATACTAACCCAATTGATTGAATTTGTCATGAACTAACAATCCTATCACTCTAAAGAGTTTGAAATTGTTACTGAGATTGTGATACTGTACTTTGCCATCTCTTATTCAATATTATTGAAAAACTATTCACTAATTACCATGTATAATTACACTTATTAACAAAAATAAATATTTTTTTAATAAAAGGTTGTGATATTAATGTATGAAATATTAAATTTGAACAACGTACTACAGGTCTAAAGAGTTAAAATAATGAGTAAACAGTGTTGACTCTTCGATTTAAATAGTAATTGGGAATAAGCTCCAATATCAACCCCTGATATTTAATTTTAACAATTTTTATGAAAATATTTAATGAAAATTAATAATAATTAATCCCCATAAATAACCTCACAATTGTTCGTAATACATGTTGATTTTTTTACTTTTGCCTTTGTCTAGTATAAGAATCACATTACTGAAGAGACATAATACATAATCCACAAAATACCGTTTAGCAAATTGTCTATAAAACCCACAGTAGGTTTTATAGACAATTTGCTAAATGGTCTTTTGTGGATTTTTTTTTAATCTAATTCAGCTTGGGTAACCTAATATTCCTCATTTTTAAATTGTCCTGGAAATGATTTTATACTGGAACAATGCTGATGGTGTTAAGAGCATTTTTTGTGACAATGTGTAAGCTCAAAGAGTTTAAAGGAACATTAGTCACCTAAACAACTTTAGCTTAATGAAGCAGTTTTAATGTATAGATCATGCTTCTCAGGTTTCACTGCCATTTAGGAGTTAAATAATTTTGTTTCTGTTTATGCAGATATTGTCACACCTCCCCTGACTCTGCTTGATACAGCCTGCATAAAAAAAAAAAAAAAAACTGGTTTCACTTTAGATCAGATGTTATTTAACTTAAAAAATTGTATATCTTTCTCTGTAAATTGAACTATAATCACAGAAAAGGGGTCTTGCAGGGTCTAGCAAGCTATTCACATAGAGGATAAGACAATCTAACTTAAACAGAGAAATGGGCGGTGAGACTGCAGGGACATCTATGGACCAAAACTGCTTCATTAAGCTAAAAGTTGTTTTGGTGACTACTGTGTCTTTAATAGTTGTAAGGTCTCTACAGTACAGTAGCAAACAATGATTTAAAAAAAAACGCTCTAAGACCAGATAGTTGTAACCATTAAAGGAACACTATAGCCATTAATTTTTTAATTTTTTTTTTTTAAGTTTAATTTTTCTCCAGCGCTCTCGGCGCTGCCACCTCTCCGCCTCCCGTAACGTAATCGAGGTGGCCTTGTTTCCTCTATCGCGTGTCCAATCTAATGCTCCTGTTTACACATGTGCAGGAAGAACAACTTACACATCCAATGGTTCTCACAGATAAGCATTGAATTCTATGCTCTCCCATGCGCTGCAACTTCTTACCTGGTTAGTGTACAGGAAGTGTCTCTTTAGTGGCTGTCTTGCTGTGTTTAACCCTACAATGTTTTACAATGCAGGATAAAAAGGAGAGGGACACTGCACCTAGACCACTGCATTGAAATGAAGGGGCCTGGGTCCATTAAGCTTTTACACATTCTGGCAAGGTTTTGAACAGCACTAATTGTATTTCAGTATTGATGTATTATACAATGGAGGGCTATTCTTTTGTATAGTTCAGTATTTTCTACACCTTTTTTAGTTATTGTTTCTAATAAAGTTCTTAACAAATCATAAATTAAGGGACATAAAGGCTGAGACTTACAAAGACCATTCGCAGGCTCTCCAGCCTCTATCAAAGCCAAAGATAGTCTCCATTTCTTCCGGGGACAGTTCAAAGTCAAACACCTGAGCGAAAAAAAGTTATCCTGTCAAAACATTTTACATTCAAACTTAGGACATTGTGGTATAATAAACAGGGTCTGTGTTTGGGCTTAGCCATACGTCATAAAG
Organism: Pelobates cultripes; assembly: GCA_933207985.1. Taxonomy (NCBI): domain Eukaryota; kingdom Metazoa; phylum Chordata; class Amphibia; order Anura; family Pelobatidae; genus Pelobates; species Pelobates cultripes. The sequence continues at coordinate 235,342,492 of OW240914.1, read as the reverse complement.
ATAAACCTGTACATTGTTAATTTGGACAGAAAACTTACAAACAACAGGACTGCCAAGACTACCAATAAATACCCATTTTTTTTTCTAGGTTGACTGTGCTGTTTTTGGTTTATTATGAACAGTGGAGACTAGTGGTTTACCAAGGGGACCATCTGCAAACATGTATACGAAAATGTCCCTTTCATCAAGATATATATCATATATATTATGACAAAGTCCATTTAATGACACACAATAGATTAGGGATTAGCTAACATCATCAAGATGAGCAATGGATTTGTGATACACAGATTCCAGACAGAAACCATCAAATAAATATACAATTCATGCATTATCTCATGAATACCATTCACCAACTTGAAGGATTAGGTTTTACCTGGAAGTTTTCCTCAATGCGTGTAGGGGTCACAGATTTTGGGATAACTATGACATTTCTTTGGAAGTGAAAGCGGATCAGAACCTGCCGAAAGTGTATGGAAGTCACAAGGTTACATTTGTTGTGCTATTTGGTGCCCAATAATTTTTAATAGTAAGAGAAAAACAATATGGATGCTGGTGAGCTTGGCCTGGACATTACGTAATGCTGTTTCAACACTGGTCAAAGAAATTTGTATTTTGTAACCTTAAGTAGTAAACAGGAGGAATACTTAACTACAGTTTAATTTGTGAGCTATAGGTGTACAAGGGTAACGAAAACAATGGTTTATTACTCAATGGGACTTTACAATCCGAGATACTTAAACTCACAGAGCTTCAAAGGGGTATACAAACTATGCAATTGTTTGTGCATAAACAACATCACAGGCAATCCAGAGTGTTTGTCAGCCAAACGAACCCAAAGTCAGAAGTCTCTTCCATATTTTCAGGATATTAGAACTTAAATGAATCTATTGGAATCATGCATGATATACAAATGTAAACTAAATGTGTGATTGCTACAGTAATGTCTAAAATTGCATCCTTGACGGATTTAGGGGTAAAAGGTAATACAGATATACTAATATAATATTCTATTTTTCTTTGTAATCAGTTATTCATACAGGTTAGATGGATATAGACATATTGCATGATGATTAATATAACCAACCCTGTTTCAATTGAAGAATATACATAACTAAAGACAGATATTTAACGTAATTTAAATATCCCCAGTATATGTGAATTAAAGGTCAATTCATTTAACCAGGTCATCAATGATCTAATTCAGGTCTTCATACCTCAGGAAATAGTGCCATCTATTGATGAAAGTCCCTAAGGGCCACATTAATAAATAAATATTACGATACGCCCATAACCAATCAAAAGCCAGATTTAAGTCCCAGGTACCGCCCATTTACAAACAAGGGGCAGGAACTGATAAGGGGGAAATAATGGTTAAATAGGGAGAAAAATAAGAGAAGGAAGACAATATCTTCAGATCTTCCTAAAAAAGATCAAAGGAGAAAACAGAGGGCTAAGAAAGGAGGAGATTGACTGACTAAGGGCAATAGACTGAGTTACAGACCAGAGCACCCAGAGAGGAGAATCCCAAATTGAATTCCTCCATCCTAGACTCTTGGTAATGTATAAAGGTTTTTATTTACTTTATATTAAATAAACGGGACTATTGAATGCCCTGTGTGTCTATATTGTGAACTGATCCCTATTGATATAACAGTTATATCTCATTCTACCTGCAGCCCGAGTCAGATATAACTTCCTAAATCGGAACATTCTTGATTCCTTCTTTAGACATAGATCAGGAGAGATTATATATATATATATATATATATATATATATATACACACACACACACACACACACACACACACACACACACACACACACACACTCTCTCTCTCTCTCACTCTATGGCTATCAGAAACCTTATATAAACGTACTGTAGTTAAACTGATGGTATATACTTGGCAGGGTTGGTTGATATTTAACTAATTAGAACAATTCTGGAGAAAAGTGGTACAATTACAAACAACCTGGAACACACATTCCATAAGATTTATATAATGCAAGTGTCAACCAAAGTCCTAAAAGGTGTAAATATTAACATGGTAACTATGAGAATATCTTTGCTATAATATATGTAATATACTGTAATATAGCAAGCTCTTTATAGATAATCAGCTACACACATATATACACACACACACACACACACACACACGCTACCAGGCAGAGAGCAGACCACGCACCGCTCTTGTCATCCCAGAAGCTCAAAAGTATTTGAAGTAGGGGTCAAACAAGGTTCACTAAGGTAAGCCTTCAACATCTCTGGGCTACTTTTTTCCTTGAGGAAAGTTTAGTGGGTCCCACCAAACTATCAAGGGCCTTAAAAAAAAAAAAAAAAGTAATTCCAGTAAATTTAAGTGCTGAAGCTACCATTTGAAGGTGTCACATAATCAGGCTCCTCCAGTAACATAAACCTGCCTATTTACAAATATCAATGTATCCCTCCAAGCAGTCATGGAATTGTTTGCAGAGATACAGCTTGCCTTTGACGCTTGGGTCACATATGGACGCAAGCATTTACAAGGCAAATCTCCATGTACTCACTGAGCTGACATGTCATTTGCTACTTTAGCCTCCTGATAAGTACACGAACATCATCAAGTAGTTGGCCACCAGGTACTATTTCCGGATTTAAAATAAAACCATCCATCCTATTTAAGAGGATGAACAAAGGAATAACTTGACCAAGGCTAGCAGTGTCTTGGTTCAAATTCTCATACACTCACATACATACATTATATATATACACACACACACACATATATATATATATATATATATATATATATACACACACACACATATATATATATATATATATATATGTGATAGATAGATAGATATATATCAACAAAAACACCACAATGTAACTCCAAGTCAATCACCCTTCTGTGAAATCAAACTGTCCACTTAAGAAGCAACATAGTGACAATCAATTTCACATGCCGTTGTGCAAATGGGATAAACAACAGGTGGAAATTATAGGCAATTAGCAAAACACCCCCAATAAAGGAGTGGTTCTGCAGGTGGTGACCACAGACCACTTCTCAGTTCCTATGCTTTCTGGGTGATGTTTTGGTCACTTTTGAATGCTGGCGGTGCTTTCACTCTAGTGGTAGCATGAGACGGAGTCTACATCCCACACAAGTGGCTCAGGTAGTGCAGCTCATCCAGGATGGCACATCAATGCGAGCGAGGAGACAGGCCAGTACATCAGGAGACCTGGAGGAAGCCGTAGGAGGGCAACAACTCAGCAGCAGGACAGCTACCTCTGCCTTTGTGCAAGGAGAAACAGGAGGAGCACTGCCAGAGCCCTGCAATATTACCTCCAGCAGGCCACAAATGTGCATGTGTCTGCTCAAACAGTTAGAAACAGACTCCATGAGGGTGGTATGAGGGCCCGACGTCCACAGGTAGGGGTTGTGCTTACAGCCCAACACCATACAGGACGTTTGGCATTTGCCAAAATACACCAAGATTGGCAAATTCGCCACTGGCGCCCTGTGCTCTTCACAGATGAAAGCAGGTTCACACTGAGCACATATGACAGACGTGTCCGAGTCTGGAGACACCGTGGAGAACATTCTGCTGCCTGCAACATCCTCAGCATGACCGTTTTGTCAGTGTGTCAGTAATGGTGTGGGGTGGCATTTCTTTGGGGGGCCGCACAGCCCTCCATGTGCTCGCCAGAGGTAGCCTGACTGTCATTAGGTACCGAGAGGAGATCCTCTGACCCCTTGTGAGACCATATGCTGGTGGGATTGGCCCTGGGTTCCTCCTAATGCAAGACAATGCTAGACCTCATGTGGCTGGAGTGTGTCAGCAGTTGCTGCAAGACGAAGGCATTGATGCTATGGACTGATGCTAGTTGGATCAGTCTGTAGTGTGTTTTTCCCCTTTCATTTTGAGTGTGACTCCAAATCCAGACCTCCATAGGTTGAAAAATTTGATTTCCATTTTTTTATTTTTGTGTGATTTTGTTGTCAGCACATTCAACTATGTAAAGAACAAAGTATTTCAGAAGAATATTTAATTCATTCAAATCTAGGATGTGTTATTTTTGTGTTACCTTTATTTTTTGAGCAATATATATATATATACACACACACACATACACACATATATATATACACATACATACACACATATATATATATATATATATATATATATATATATATATATATATACATACATACACACACACACTCAGCTCTGGTGAGTACTCGCCTTGCTACTAGCTGTTGAAAAATAGAGGTAGAAATTCAATCCTGGTGAGTGTGACATGGATGCTCCAACATTAATCTCTGTATATATATATATATATATATACACACACACACACACACACACACACACACACACACACACACACAACTGCAGTTCGTATCAAGTGTTCATTTGCTTAAACAGCAATATGACTGCAACCCATAAAGGGAATCCCTCAAGAACCCTACAAATACAACAAGAATAAAAACAAACAAAGATAAAGGTTGCGCCAATATAGACCATTAAGATAAAATGTAATAGGATGGGAATAAGGTATAAAAAAGTCTTAGCTGAACAGATCTTCTTTAGATCAGATAGTCTTTAAAGTGCTTGCGCAGGAACAATGTTCTCGCTGTCCTTCCCCAAGGGGATCCAGTATTACGAAAAGATAAAACAGATAAAAAACCAAATAGCGTAGTATGTCCAATATGGTACAACTGATAATAAAAGAAGATTGTAATGCACTCACATGTATTAGAGCTATAGCTAGCTCTAGTACACAAAGCGGACAGCGGTATAATCCCCGCTTATGGGATATGGTGCAGGCCTCTTCTCGCAAAGGTATGTTCAACTCTCAAAAAAAACAGAGAGAGACGACCAATAGTGCTCACTGGGTAAAACCATATAAATAAAATACATAAAAAGGTACTCACAAAAGTGGAGCAGACAGAATGCTCCTTGACAACAGCATTGGTGGTATAATCCCCACCTCAGGATTACTTGGAGTCCAGAATGATAAAATGCCAGGTAAAAATTAAAAAAATATATAAAAGATAACCAAAAATCTTTAATAGAATAAAAAATACACAGTATAAATATCCACAAACGCCAACAGGGCTTCTTCAATATGAAATAAGACATGGTACCTGGCAAGGTAAGTTTAAATAAGGGTATAATTGTTTAAAATTGGCGCCAAAACTAAGGGCAGCCAATGAAAATGCAGTAATAAATAAAAAGAATAAAACATTATAAAACACATTTTTTATATTAAATCTAATACATATACATTGAATATAGCTTAATGCTGAGATTAGATTTTAAAAACGAGCATTTATTAATTAGATTTTAGTATTTATATGCGGTCACGTGACATTCGTGACACCGCATAGGAGTATGGGAAATGTAGTTATGTGTGGTGCATGCGCGCATCCAAGGAGAGTAAAGTGTACGTCGGCACGCTCGGTACTGCGGCTGACGTATGAAGGGGGGCGTTGAAAGGGGCGCGCCTAACAGGTGGATGCGGCCAGTGAATGGGTGGGCGGGTGCGGCCAGTGAATGAATGGGTGGGCGGGTAAGAGGCGGTGAGAGCCGTGGCTGACGGCAGGGAGATAAAATTAGCAGAGATATAGATTAGGGTGCTGGTGTTTGGCCACTTATATAGTGAGGAACATGCCTGATAAAAAGAGGCACCTTTATAAAAAGGGAAGGGGAGATAAATAGTAAAATAATGATGGTGGAATTTAAACGTTGAACTAAAATGACTTGTTAAAGTCATAACTTGTTATAAAACATAAATAATAACAATAGATGGTAAAACATAGATATCATATAAAGCAAATGGAGGAAAGTACAGTTAAATTAGAAGAAATTAAATAAATCAAAGTCAGCATTTAAACCATGGGGTATAAGGGTCTGAAGCTTATACACCCATTCCATTTCAGTTTTCCCAAGAATGTTTTTTATATCACCTCCTCTCCAGGGGGTAATACATTTTTTTTATTCCCATACATTTTAACATTCTAGGATCTTTGTTGTGTTGAATAAAATGTTTGGATACCGAATGGTTCAGATATCCATTTTTAATGTTTCTGCGATGTTCACTTAGTCTTGTTAGTAAGCACCTTGTGGTCATTCCAACATACTGGAGGCCACAAGGGCATTCGAGCAGATAAATAACCTTTTTCATACTACAATTAATAAAATCATTAACTTTATAAACCTTTTTTGTCACATTAGAAGTGAATGTAGTTATTTTTGATGGTACTGTAGAATCAGTGGTTTTGCAGACTATACATGATTTACAGTTACAAAAACCCTTAATTTGGGGAAACAGGGATAAAGATGGTTTCTTTTTAGTTTCTCTAGTAAAGTTCTTTGTTAAAATTGTTTTAAAATTAGGGGCTCCTCTAAAAACTATATTAGGATGTTCGGGTAAAATTTTATTAAGAATTTCACCTTCTTTTAAAATATGCCAGTGCTTTCTTATGATCTTTTTTATATTTCCACTTTTATTGTTAAAATTAAAAATAATAGGTACAGGCATGGATTCATCTGTGGTTTTTGTTTTATATGTTAAAAGTTCATCTCTGTCTTTCTGTTGGATGGTGTTAACAGTGTCTGTTAAAACTAATTCAGAATATTTTTTTCAATAAACTATTTTTTAAATTCTGCTTGTTCGTTGAAATCATTTAATTCTGAACAGTTTCTTCTAAGTCGTAAAATTTGTCTCTTAGGGGCACTATCAAGCCAGGGTTGGTAGTGGCAACTAGATTTATCGATTGCAGTATTAACACAAACTTTCTTAAAAAAGGTCTTGGTGTGTATTTGTCAGTTTTTGATAAAAATATTGAGGTCTAAAAAGTTAATATGTTCCTTACTGTATTCGTGGGTTAAAATTATACCTCTATTGTTTTTAAGATGGTTAATAAAAGAAATAAGGTGATCTTCTGGACCATCCCAAATAAAAAAAGAGGTCATCAATATATTTAAAATAGGAGACTAGGTTTGCCCTCCAGGCATGGTCACCAAAAATGGCTTCGGACTCCCAATGGGCCATAAATAAATTAGCGTAGCTGGGGGCAAACCTAGTCCCCATCGCTATCCCTCTCTTTTGGAGATAAAAGGAATTTAAAAACCAGAAGTAATTGTTTTTTAAAATGATATCAATGCCTTCAAGGATAAAATCTATTTGTTTATCGGCTATCTTTCCTTCTCCCATTAGAATGTCCTTGATTGCTTGGCAGCCAATATTGTGGGGTATAATTGTATAAAGAGATTGAACATCACATGTAACAAGTAAAACATTGGGTTTCCATTTAAAATTATTTAAAAACTTTAATAATACCATAGAATCTTGGAGGTAGGATCTCATTAGCTTAACAAAGGGTTGGAGGAGGGTGTCTATATATTGGGAAAGATTACAGAGGAGTGAACCTATACCAGACACAATTGGTCTCCCTGGGGGTTTGGATTAATTTTTGTGTATTTTTGGAAGAAAATATATAACAGGTATTTTAGGAAACTTTATGTTTAAAAAATTAAATTCATGTTTGTTTTAGATTTTTGAATCTAAACCTTTGCTTAAGAATTGAATTAAAATGGCTTGTATCTGGGTTGTTGGATCTGATGAAAGTTTTGTGTATACATCTATATCGTTCAATTGTCTATGTGCCTCCTCTATGTACATTGTACTAGATAGAATCACTAACCCTCCGCCTTTGTCTGCTGGTTTAATTACTATGCTAGTATCTTCATGAAGCTCTTTGAGTGCATTCCTTTCTGCATGTGTGAGGTTGTGCGAATCATACTTATTTTTTATTTTTTCGAGATCTTTTGTGATTAGTTTTTCAAACATGGTTAAAGGAGTGGATTTAAAATGAGCAGGATAAAATGTAGATTTCTCTCTCAGTTGTGTGTTGATTATCTGGTTATCTGTTTGGGATGAAAGGGAGGGTAAAATAGGAGTTTCTTCATGTTTGTCTATAAAAAAAAAATCTCTTTAGTGTAGCTTTATGGGCAAATTTGTTTACATCTAGGAAAGCTTCGTAAGATTTAAAAGAGTTGGTTGGGGCAACTTTCAGACCTTTATTTAAAACCGATATTTGTGCAATGCTTAAAACTTTTAGTGAAAGGTTAAAAATGCCGGAGTTGGTGTTGTTTTGTGTGTTCATTATCTTTCTAGCCTTTTTTGCTCACGTCTCCCACTTCTTCTTCTTCTAAACTTAAAATCCTTTTTTGTGATCGTGAGGGGTGTGGTGTTTGGACTGTTGTATTGGGGTGTGTTCGAATTTCTAAAAAATGATCTTCATTATCGAATTCTGAGTCTAGTGACAATAGTTGGTATCTATTTTGGTGACTTGGAATCGTGGGTGATTTTAAGGAATTGGAATATTCTCTGTGGTCATTGATGTATCTGGATCTTTGTGGTTTGGGTGAGAGGTGCTTGTTGTTGGAATATGTTGGTGATTGGGGGGTAGTGTGATAGGTTCTTTATGAGTTTTTACGATTGTGTTGGGGTGGACGATATTGGTTAGTGTTAGGATTGTGTGATTTTTGTGGGGGGCCGTGGTATTGATTAGTTGGGGCTCTGTGTGTACGTATCTTTTGTGGTGAGTGGGTGGGGTTCCTTGGTTTAAAGTTTTCGTATTGTAGAGGTTGATGGTTAAAGAGACATGTATCTGAATTCCTATATTTCCTTGACAAATAACAATTTGGTGAGAGCACACAAAATAAGAAAATACTATCCACACTGCAGTCAATTCATCTGGAAGAAACCAAATAAAAGAGACATAGGGTAGTATAGTCTAATACAATCAATTAAAAGTAGGTGTCAATCTCACTCACATAGAGAGCCATGTAATTAGCTGGCTCAAACTGAATGCCTTGAATACACAGCAGGACCTCCACTGGGAACTTATTTCTTTATGTGTAAAACCTCCAGGACGCAGAATAGCAGGGGGTAAAACCACTTTATTCTTCATAAAATCTTGAAGTAAAAAAAAAAACAGATATAAAAAATAAATTGAAGTCCCAAAATAAGAGTCCAGTCACTTGACGCGTTTCGGCTGTTTGCCTCCATCCGAAGTGATTTGCCATTTGATGTATGTTGGTTCTTTCGTAATTATTTTGTCTATATGGGCCATCTTTGTTGGTGGTGTGGTTTAGAGAAGTGTATCTTTTATTGAGGTGGTAAGTTCTGACCTGTTTATTAGAATAATCGGTTTTGTCCCTTATATATTTTTTGATTTTAATATGCTTTGTGTCTATTTCAACTTTTTCAATTTTACTTTGTATTAGTATAGAGTTTTGTTTGTACGCCTTGGTCTCAGTGAAAGGTAGGAGTTTTTCTTTAAGGTCATTTATTTCTACATCTAAAAGTAGACAGTTTTTTGCTTTTTTTATTATTAAAGTTTCCATGAGACCAAGGGTACAAAGTTCAAGTTTATTATTCCATTCTTCCATAAATTCTAGATCATCTTGATCAGAGGTAGGTAGTTTGAGTAGTCTTAGACCACGGGGAGTGATTTGTTCGTCAATATATTTTTTTAGGGTTGCTATCTCCCACTTTAGCTTTATTTCCAAACCTAATGCTTTTTCTAGTTTAGTAAACAATACTTCTTGACTTAAACTAGGATAATTTATTTGAATAGGGCTAATAGCCTCTGTATCGAATACATTTGCAATATCAATAATATAATGGTTTTAAATTAAAAATAGACATCCTAAAGAGTTAAAAAAGCAGCAGACCCAAGACGGAATTAGAACAGAATAAAATCAAGAAAGAGAGTAAGCGCTAAAATAACAATAAGGCTGCAACCCTTAAAGGGAATCCCTCAAGGACCCTTCAAATACAACAAGAATAAAAACAATCAAAGATAAAGGTTGCGCCAATATAGACCAGTAAAATAGAATATAAAATGTAAAAAATTATGCACTGGCATATTTTTAAAAAAGATGAAATTCTTAATAAAATTTTACCCGAACATCCTAATATAGTTTTTAGATGTGCCCCTAATTTTAAAACAATCTAAAAACACATGGATTTCAAGATCAGAGACAGCATGGGTTTACTTCAGGGAGATCATGCCAAACTAATCTTATTGATTTGGTAACTAAAATTATAGATCAGGGTGGGGCAGTAGACATTGCTTACCTAGATTTCAGTAAGGCTTTTGATACTGTTGCACATAGAAGGCTTATCAATAAACTGCAATCTTTAAGTTTGGATACCAATATTGTTGAATGGGTAAGGCAGTGGCTGAGTGACAGGCAACAGAGGGTTGTAGCTAATGGAACATATTATTCGAAGCTTGGACTTGTCACCAGTGGGGTACCTCAGGGATCTGTACTTGGACCCATTCTCTTTAATATTTTTATTAGTGATATTGCAGAAGGTCTTGATGGTAAGGTATGTCTTTTTGCTGATGATACTAAGATATGTAACAGGGTTGATGTTCCAGGAGGGATAAGCCAAATGACAAATGATTTAGGTAAACTAGAAAAATGGTCAGAATTGTGGCAACTGACATTTAATGTGGATAAGTGCAAGATAATGCATCTTGGACGTAAAAACCCAAGGGCAGAGTACAGAATATTTGATAGAGTCCTAACCTCAACATCTGAGGAAAGGGATTTAGGGGTGATTATTTCTGATGACTTAAAGGTAGGCAGACAATGTAATAGAGCAGCAGGAAATGCTAGCAGAATACTTGGTTGTATAGGGAGAGGTATTAGCAGTAGAAAGAGGAAGAAGTGCTCATGCCATTATACAGAACACTGGTGAGACCTAACTTGGAATATTGTACACAGTACTGGAGACCGTATCTTCAGAAGGATATTGATACCTTAGAGAGAGTTCAGAGAAGGGCTACTAAACTGGTTCATGGATTGCGGGATAAAACTTACCAGGAAAGGTTAGAGGATCTTAACATGTATAGCTTGGAGGAAAGACGAGACAGGGGGGATATGATAGAAATATTTAAATATATAAAGGGAATCAACACAGTAAAGGAGGAGACTATATTTAAAAGAAGAAAAACTACCACAACAATAGGACAGTCTTAAATTAGAGGGACAAAGGTTTAAAATGAATATCAGGAAGTATTACTTTACTGAGAGGGTAGTGGATGCATGGAATAGCCTTCCAGCTGAAGTGGTAGAGGTTAACACAGTAAAGGAGTTTAAGCATGCGTGGGATAGGCATAAGGCTATCCTAACTATAAGATAAGTCCAGGGACTAATGAAAGTATTTAGAAAATTGGGCAGACTAGATGGGCCGAATGGTTCTTATCTGCCGTCACATTCTATGTTTCTATGTTTTTAATTTTAACAAAGAACTTTACTAGAGAAACTAAAAAGAAACCATCTTTATCCCTGTTTCCCCAAATTAAGGGTTTTTGTAAATGTAAATCTTGTATAGTCTGCAAAACCACTGATTCTACAGTACCATCAAAATAACTACATTCACTTCTAATGTGACAAAAAAGGTTTATAAAGTTAATGATTTTATAAATTGTAGTATGAAAAAGGTTATTTATCTGCTCGAATGCCCTTGTGGCCTCCAGTATGTTGGAATGACCACAAGGTGCTTACTAACAAGACTAAGTGAACATCGCAGAAACATTAAAAATGGATATCTGAACCATTCAGTATCCAAACATTTTATTCAACACAACAAAGATCCTAGAATGTTAAAATGTATGGGAATAAAAAAAATGAATTACCCCCTGGAGAGGAGGTGATATAAAAAACATTCTTGGGAAAACTGAAATGGAATGGGTGTATAAGCTTCAGACCCTTATACCCCATGGTTTAAATGCTGACTTTGATTTATTTAATTTCTTCTAATTTAAAGGACCACTCTAGGCACCCAGACCACTTCAGCTTAATGAAGTGGTGTGGGTGCTGGTCCAGCTAGGGTTAACCCATTTTTTCATAAACATAGCAGTTTCAGAGAAACTGCTATGTTTATGAATGGGTTAAGCCTTCCCCCTAATCCTCTAGTGGCTGTCTCATTGACAGCCACTAGAGGCGCTTGCGTGCTGTTGGCGAAACGCGTTTGTGGATATTTATACTGTGTATTTTATTCTATTAAAACATTTTGGTCACCTTTTATTGTGCCAATTATCTTTTAATACACTTTATATATTTTTTTATAATTTTTACCTGGCATTTTATCATTCTGGACTCCAAGTACTTCTGAGGTGGGGATTATACCACCAACGCTGTTGTCAAGGAGCAGTCTGTCTGCTCCACTCTTGTGAGTACCTTTTTATGTATTTTATTTGTATTGTTTTACCCAGTGAGCACTATTGGTCGTCTCTCTCTGTTTTTTATGAGTGTTGAACATACCTTTGTGAGAAGAGGCCTGCACCATATCCCATAAGCGGGGATTATACCGCTGTGTGCTTTTTATACTAGAGCTAGCTTTAGCTCTAATACATGTGAGTGCATTACCATCTTTTATTATCAGTTGTACCATATTGGACATATGCTATTTGTTTTTTTATCTGTTTTATCTTTTCAGAATACCGGATCCCCTTGGTGAAGGACAAAGAGAACATTGTTCCTGAACAAGCACTTTAAAGACTATCTGATCTAAAGAAGATCTGTTCAGCTAAGACTTTTATACCTTAAACCCATCCTATTACATTTTATATTATATTTTACTGGTCTATATTGGCGCAACCTTTATCTTTGTTTGTATTCTAGCAATATAACATATGCCTATTAACAAAATGTCCACTAATAGGATGCTTAAAAGCTGAAGTCCTTTGCTACTAGCCAGGCATAAAAAGTTACTTGCCAGTTAGAGCATTATAGGTTGAATTTTAACTCACTAGTGGCTAGTGGAAATTATGAGCCCTACACTAATATAATTGTGAGTGTGCTAGGCATGTGCATGGGGAAAAGTTTATTTTCTAATTTCAGCTAAAACGAAAATTTCGTCAGAAAGTTTCATTAATTTCCAAAATTCAAACACCCATTGTTCTCTATAAGGAATTAATGAAATTGGAAACGTTACAAACCTAGGGCATACATCTAGGATTGGAGCAAGGATTTGATGCCCTAGTCAACAAAAAAATATGCCGGCTCCTAATACTCGCCATCATATGAATCACACCCATTTCTAAATTTTGATCTTATAGCTATTTTGTATACAATAATATTTTTTACTAGATATAGATAAATTAACTCATAATTAGTAACATCATTATTAAATAATAAATGTTCTTGAAAGCAGTATTTTACGAATAAATAAATAATTTTACAGAGCGTCAGTGTGTGTGTGTGTGTGTGTGTCATTAGAGACTTAGCTTTCTAGATGAAAGCAGCTTCTTGAATTTCAGCAGTTGTTGTCCCATCACATGTACAGACAGAGGGGAGAAACAAACTACTACTTTTAACAATTGTTTAAAGTATAGGGGAAAATAAAATTGGATTTTATTTTACATTTATATTACTACCACAAGCAACCCAAGAAAAAAAAAAAAGAGAAAGAGCGAGAAAGGTGAAGTGAGTGAGCAGTTGACAACCACCAACTAGTTTATGGCTCAGGGCCAAATCATTTGCACTCCAGTCCTTGGCATGTGGAGTGAACTTTCAATGTGCAAAACAGTGCCCAAGCGAGAAAGAGAGAAATGGAAAATGATGAAAGTAGAAGGTGGAGTGAGTCGGGCAAACTATGTATCTGGGTGCAAACTTCATAGAGGGTACCATCAACCTTATATGTCGTGAAGAAAGCCAAATTTTGTCACCAACCTGGTACACAGGCGTGGCACCATGCCGCTTGTCAGCCTGACATTTAAAACAAGCAGCAACGTTTAAAGCATCATGAACCTGAGTTCAAGTGTCACGTATGAGATTCAAATGAACATGTAAATAAGGAATGGCAGTATCAGAAAATGGAGTAGGCAAGACAGTAGGATGCCAACCGTTAGTAACAAAGAATGGACTTAGACCTGATGAATCCATGAGTGGTAATGTTCCTAGCAAACTCAGCCCATGGTAACAAATCAGACTAGTTCTCTTGCGTGCTATAAATGAAACAACGTAAGTATTGTTCCAAGGACTGGTTAGCTCTTTCAGCTGCTCCATTAGTCTGTGGATGATAGGATGAGGATAATGATAATTCATACCCAATTGTTTGCTGAAAGATCTCCAAAACCTAGATACAAAGTAAGAACCCCTGTCAGACACAATATTCAGTGGAATACCATGTAACCCAAATATCTCCTTTATGAATATGTGTACGAGTTCTTGGGCGGTAGGCAGCTTCTTAAGTGGAATGAAATGCGCCATCTTACAGAACCAGTCAATGACCATTAGTATGGTGCTAAAACATTTAGAGACTGGAAGTTCGACAATAAAGTCCAAAGCTAGATGGGACCATGGAATGTGAGATATAGGAAGTGGTTGTAGCAAACCACATTGCTGTATATGTGGAACTTTGGAAACAGCACAAACCGTGCATGCTGTAACATACTCTTATATCCTTTTTACGAGAAGGCCACCAAAACATTCTGGTGACAGCAGATATTTTCCTGATATTGGGATGTCCTGCTGTTACATTGTCATGAAATACCCCCAATATTTTTCTCTCCTTAAGTGGTATGTACAATTTACTCTGAGGTTTGTCGCTGGGAGTCTGTGTCTGAGCTGTCATAATGGTACTAAGAAGAGGTGAGGACAACGTAAGAACAGTAGAGGCAATAATGCATTGAGGAGGTATGATAGGATAAATCTCTTGCTCCTGTTTTTACTCGGAATCATATTGCCTAGATAGGGCAGCGGCTTTGACGTTTCTTATGCCTGGTCTGTATGTAATCGCAAAATTGAAACGTGACAAGAACAGCAAGACAGTCTCTTGGCTTCAGCTATGTAAGCCAGATTCTTGTGATCAGTGATGATCAAAAGTGAATCTTTAGAACCCTACAAAAGATTTCACCATTCTTTTAATGCCAGGATAATGGCTAACAGTTTTCTGTTGCCTACATCACAGTTTCTTTCTGCCGGCGACAGCTTTCTGGAGAAAAACCCAGGTGTAAAGGGGTGTCCTGTCTTTCCCTCTGAGATAGAAGAGCACCTACCCCAATTTCTGATGCATCTACCTCTACTATAAAAGGTGTGCTGGTATCCAGGTGCACCAGTATGGGAGCAGAAGCAAAAAAAGTCTGCGATTATCAAATGCTTTGTTAGCTTTCTGTGACAATATGTGACAGTTTACACCCTTACGAGTTAGTTTAGTAATGGGGGCTATAACGGTAGAGAACCCCTTTACGAACTTACAATAATAATTGGCAAAGCCTAGAAAACGCTGAATAGCTTTCAGTCCACGGGGTAGTGGTCAATGCAGAACTGCCTCAACTTTTTGTGGATCCATTTGCAAACCAGAAATCACATAACTTAGGAACTGAATCTCTGATCAAATAGGCACTGTTCAAGTTTACAGTATAACCCATTTTTAGTAGACTTTATAAAACTTGTTTTACATGCCTGTGGTGAGTAGAGAGATCTGAAGAATACATGAGTATATCGTCAAGATACATCAATACAAATTAATAAATTCTCCAAGCACATAATTTATAAGATCCTGAAACACGGCTGGGGCATTACATAAGCCAAAAGGCATGACTAACTACTCGTAATGTCCATTTCTAGTCTTGAAAGCCATTTTTCACTCATGTCCCACCTTTATCCGCACTTCTAAGGTCGAGTCTGGTAAAAACTTTGGCACCTAGGAGTCTGTCAAATAATTCTGAAATGAGCGGTATAGGATAGGCATTTTTTTACAGTGATCTTATTTAATGCCCTATAGTTGAATCGGAGACGTAGATCTCCTTTTTGAGATACAAAGAAGAAACCAGCATCGGCTGGAGAAGAAGATCTACCTATGTGACAGTTAAACAAGGACTCTTATGTATCCTCCATGATTTTGCTTTTTTGAGGGGATAAGGTATATACACCACCCTTAGGGGGTATAGTACCAGGAAGCAAATCAATCGTAAGACCTGTGAAGAGGTAAAACATCAGTATGTAAACACTTCTTTAACCTCCAAATAGGTGACAGGAAGCTCAGTAGAAAGAGGAGCAGTAGTAGGTACATTAACCACGCCCAAGCTCTTATAAACTGGTTGAATACACTTAAGTCTGCATTCACCACTCCATTCTAGAATCTCACCCTTAACACAATTAATACGAGAATTGTGCTTGAAAAGCCATGAAAAACCAAGTATTATGGGACAAGAAGGAGACAAGTTCCTTGTGTAAAGCCCTACTGTTAAGGTGAGAGGTAAGGTTTCCTGTGTGATCAGAGGTTTGGACAGTGGTCTACCATCTATGGCCTTAATGGCCAAAGGTGTGGTTCTTTCTTTGAGTGGCACTACGTTGTTGGTAACAAACAGTTGGTCTATAAAGTTTTCAGCTGCACCACAATCAACCAAAGCATCACACGAGAAATTTGCATTATTGCTTTGGGGAAAAAGAGAAAGCATAAACCTATTGTGAGGCATACCAGAGGACATATACAGCACACCTAAGGCCGGTCTCCGGACGGTTCAACAATATAAACAGAGTCCTTTCTTTCTCCTATATAGTTTTTCAGCCTCGGATAATTTCATCACACCTAATTGCATGGGTTCAGGTTCAGGAGGGGGAGATGGAGCAGGTAAAACAGGGGTAGAGAAACAGGGAGCAATAGACAAGTTGGAATGTCTAGTTCTATTTCTGGTTCTGTCTATCTCTTAGACGGTTATCAATATGCATCATGTACTGATTAAGTTTTTCTGGTAATTCTT
This sequence comes from Pelobates cultripes, assembly GCA_933207985.1. Taxonomy (NCBI): domain Eukaryota; kingdom Metazoa; phylum Chordata; class Amphibia; order Anura; family Pelobatidae; genus Pelobates; species Pelobates cultripes. The sequence goes on along the minus strand of OW240914.1, from coordinate 235,325,701 downwards.
TAGCAGCAGTCTCATCAAGTACTTGAAAACCAGAGTAATCTGAATGTATCTTTCCTGGTTAACTACTTTGTTATTGTTGCCATTATTACTGCAGACAGAACTTCGGAAAAGGTATCGATTACACCGCTGTTAATTCAGTCGACCTCTGAAGCAAGGGTACAAAATTCAATGGTGTACTCTGCAACAGACCTATTACCTTGTTTTATAGGCATTAATGCTTTGACAGCGGTTTTCTCTTTACCCAATGGCTCAAATGTCAGTTTAAACTCAGTAAGGAATTCTTTATAGTCATACGCTATAGATTTATTGCTCTGCCATAGAGGATTGACCAATGTTAAGGCCTTATCTGTCAATTGGTTCATTAGATAATCTATTTTGGATCTATCAGAAGGGAATGATCCAGGAGACGCCTCAAAGTGATATTCTATTTAATTAAGAAATCCTCGAGACTCCTAAATGAGGAGGAAGTGATAAGGATATCCAAGGAACCTTATACACAATAGGAATACTCACAACAGGAGGGGTAGGAACTGACTGGCTGAAGATGCTGTACGGGCTAGGAGCGGTTGGTAGCCCTGGGCAAATTGATCTATGCGGCGATCATTTTCCTCCAGTCTCCTCTCGCAAGCCAACATGTGTTGACAAAATTCTACAGGGTCCATGTCCCTGTTATAATGTCATGATTACTGTGTGACTCAACACGCAAAACTATATAAACACAAACAATGTATAACGGACCATAAAAGATTGAGGTACGTTTTTATTTCCTTTTTCGGCATTACCGCCATGCTCACGTGTGGCCGCCCCAATCAGGGGCTTAATAGTCTCAGTTCTATCGGCAAGACTGCATTGATCAGGCGCGGTCACGCCGATACCATCACCCTGTGCCATGACACCTACCCATTCTTCCTTGCTTAAGGGGATAACCATTCCAATTAAAATAACCATAAGCCATGGTATGAATTGCTTTCTGCTACTCCAGAACGCACTCTAGCATCTCCAAAATGAGATATCCACCTAGTCCCTACATCTTGTTTAAGACGGTAATGCTCAATATTTGCCTGTTCTTTTCTCAGAAGCTACCTGTCCTGAACACTATGGTGGAAGTGACAAGCAGTCTTCCTACAAGACTCAGGAAGGATTGCCAGCCTTCCAGTGCTTTCCTCAATTAGAGCTGCCTTCACTACCAGATGAAGACATGGGCTGAGCAGCGAACACCTACAAGTTGGCCATCACAGAAAGCCTTGACCATATTTGCTGTCCTAGTAACCATCTTCTTCAGTTCCTGCAAAATACTTTCTGAGGTTTGCTGCTTATTCCTCACCTCAGCGCGGGGGAGGAAGGAACGGTGCCACTGATTGCCTACTGACCAATAGTCATTGCACCTGAGCTTACTACCCCATGATTGTAAAAATTACAAAATGACCAAAAATAGTTTAGTCAGAAAAAGAATACAACAAACATTTAATTATATTAACCCCATCATGGGTGCTTTCCACTCCCTGTGTGGAGTGTGGAGGCTCCAATTTAAAGAAGGTTAGTTGGAAAGATCTCTGCACACCCTCCATGTCTCCACAGTCTGGATAATGTAATTCAATTAAGTGGGGTGTTCCCCCCCCCCTCTCCTAATTTCTGTCTCTGCACACTGTTTTCTGTCACTATAGAACCTGCTCTCCTTGAAAGATTCCAGAAAGTTTACTAGTTATTTCTCATCCACTTGTTTATTTTGTAGGGCACCCGTGGATAACAGGTACAGCTTTTCTTATTACTGCTAGGAAACAGAGCCAATCATGTGCAGGACCTTCCTATTTAAAAAGAGTTCTCTGACTGTTCTGGGATCTTTTGTAATTGGTGAGCTCTTTGTCCTATACAGAGTTCCCATTTTTGACAATTCTTGATCTCCTGTATTTGTGTATAAGAACCCGCTTGTATGACTACCCGGTTTGTGTACCATACCCAGCTTTGTTCATCAACCTGTTCCAGTCTGTAATACTGACTTTGGCCTGTTTGACTATGACTGCTGTTTCCTGTACCAGCTGTTATTTTTTTAATCCTGTACACAGCTTTGTTTATTTTCTATTTTTTGGTTCTGGCTTGAAGTATTTCTCTAGTTTTAGTCGTGTTATTTTGTGGTTCCTGTTTTACATTAAGCCTGGCCACTTTAAGTTCCTGTAATACACCTCTTCAGTCTTTCATTCTTTGTCTTGTTAGGATTGCTGTCTCTCCTCTTAAATACATAATAAAGGGAAGGTGGGGGATGACAGTGTTCCCCCACCGTGGCCAGCAGTTGAGGGCTTTAAAATGCTGGGAGCTTTAACCAGTGGATGAGGGTTTCCATTTACAGATCACAGTCCACCCCTCATGCCCCCACAGGGGAACGAATATAATTGAATAGAATAAAACGGTGTGAGTTTCTTTTTTTTTTTTTTCAATCTTTGTTTTATTGAAGACATAGGAGCACAGTACATTAAGAAGAAATGGGGTTATATCAGTGAGAATACGCATTAAAATTGCAAGTTATATTAACAATGGTAGTTAACTATGTGGTATAAAACCCAACTCCCCCCCCCGGACTTTGGTATATTAACAATGATATAATCTCATGAAGATAAATGCCTCATTTTTATAAGGTATAGAGAACGAAAACAAAATCTGCTTAACATAATATGTTTTTTAAACATGTGGTGCGAGTCACTGGAAACAAAGCCTGCTGAACATAGTACGTTTGGGAACATGAGGTGATTGTCACAGGTTAAAGAAACATGTCTAGCTTGGCATTATGGCATATACTTGAATACGTTTTGACTGGCTAGACTGAGGATTATGAGAAATAAAAAGGTAAAATAATAAGCATATAAGGTTTATCAAAATAACATACTTAAGGGTATCGAGAGTATTGTGTTCGCTTAGATTTAAGATTTATAGGCTTGTATAGCCTCGGGCACCACCCCTCAGTTGATGGCTGCATGGTATAAAAGTCGTTCTCTCAAGATGGGTATGACGGTATATGTTTAGTGATTGGACGTTTCGGTCATATCTGGCATTTGTGAGTGTCGGTTGTGCATCTTATGTGTGTGCTTGGTGTAGGCCGCGTCATAGCGGCTAGCTTAAAGAGTGCATGTAGGCAAGCTATTCCTATCAAACATAAGCGTACAACATAATAGGCTAAATGAGCTATAACAATTGGACATGAAAATTAAGCAAATCAAGGATAACTGTGCTCGCTGTGAATTAAGCCTCATGGAAGAAAATATATGTTAGTTGGCATACTGTAAACGATGGGGTAAACCAGCACGTTATCACCAGTTATCTGGGCCGTAAAGTCCCGGATGAGCCTATTTCCCGGCTTAGTGGGAGGCTTAGGGGTAGTGTGACATCGAGGGGCAGAGTCAGATTAAGTCCGCCCCATAGCCCCAGGCTGTCGTGGAGGCCTGCATCTTTGGACCACGAACTTGGTTGCTCAGATGTGAGGCAGAGTTCTTACCTTGCAGGGGACAGCGTTTTTATCTCTGTGGGCGTTCGCCTCCTGCGGCATCGGTTCCTCTGCGTCGGATGCACTGGGAGTATATCCCTGTTGGTGTTCATTCCGGGCGGGCCCTTCGTGGAAGGCTGCCCTATTGTGGTGATAGGAGCACCCAGGGAGGGGTGCTCTTCTCCCACCTTTCTTCCCTCCATTTACTCTCTACAGCCGGAGCCTGTGGCTTCGCAAAGTGGGCCGTTAACTTGGTCCAGAGGCAGTCGAACGCTGCGGTGCTGTTCATTGTTTCAGCAGGAAGCTGAAACCGCACGGTTTGTAGCTTGTGGTAGTGCGGATATCGGTGTGCAGCTGTATGTAGAGGTGGTCGCCTGAGGGGACCAGGATAACCCCCACCGATCCAAAGGGTGGTGGGGGGCTATGCATTGGCCGGAGAACTGAGGGAGCGGCCGTCTCACTCCAGCTCAAGCTCTGGTCGGCCTCGGGCCTTGATCGGGTCACTGGGATGGGTCATGAAGGGTATCTCCGTGTGCATCATCGGCAGCTGAAGAGGTAGGTCACAGTTTCGGGTCAGTGTTGGCATGTGGCCTGCAGATGTCCCCGGATTTCGAATCCAGAAGAGGGAGCCCAGACGAAACACGGAAAGCAGTGCACTGGGGCCCTGCCTACACAACAACTCACAGGAAGAAAAATGTAAATTATCTATAAAATGAAGCTTATATTTATTGGTACCTTCAACAATTGCAATACATACACACACATAGACTGTTGAATATAGTCACAGACTGCTGAATACACGCACACACAGACTGCTGAATACAAACACTGACTGCAGAGTACACACACACACAGACTGCAGGACGCACACACCGACTACTGAGTATACACAGACAGACTACTGAGTACATACACACAATGCGCTGAATACACACACACACACACTCAAACACACACAGAGACTGCTGAATACACACACACAGGCGGCTGAACACACACAGACTGCTGAATAAACCCAGACTGCAGTGAGGGGTGCGATGTATGTGTTTGTGTGTAGGTGCAGTGTGTGTTTGTGAAGGGATTGTGTGTGTGTGTGTTGCTATGTGTAATGAGTGCTGTGTGTAGTGTGTGTGTGTGTGTGAGGGGTGCAGTGTGTGTGAGAGGGTACTGTGTGTGTGAGAGACATGGTGCTTTGTATAAGGGGTGCTGTGTGTGTGAGGTTGTGTGTAGTGTGTGTGAGAGGGTGCTGTGCATAAGGGGTGCTCTGTGTGTGTGTGTGAGAGGGTACTGTGGGTGGGTGTGTGGGTTGCAGAGAGTGAGGGGCACAGGGAGCAAATTTTCTTTGTTTTGTTTTTAAATCATTAAAAAAATATATAATAATTATTAAAATCTTTATGTCCCCCCCCCCTTCTTTTTACCCTTGTTGAAGGAGGGGGGAGGGAACACCTGTGGTGAGTTCTGTACAGCTTGCAGCTCCTGTCTTCCCACGCTTAGAATACTGTGTGGAGCACTTCCTCCTAGTTCCCTCCACCTGCCTCCAGGTCCTACTGCCCTCTCTCCTCTACTCCTCTAACAAAAGGGTCTTTGAGGGAGATCACTGATCTCTCCACCGGCCTAGAGGGCCCACGGGAAGAAAACAGGGCTGGTTCTCCATGCGCCGGAAGGGGAAATCAAAGGATCTCCCTGTCGGCCATGCACATGGGCATTGCGATGGGACGCCCATGCTTGTGGGGACCCCGGGCAACTGCCCAGGGGCCATGGGGAAAGACGGCCCTGGGTGGGAACATAAGCCAACCAGAGAGTTCTGATTGAACTTGCATAGCGGGGGAAAGCCCCGTTGGACTTACATGGTAGTATTTTGGGCTATTCTTGTGCAAAACGATGCCGATAATAAACAAGTTGGACATTAAACACTGGCAAAATGCCAGATCACAAACAGGTCAAAAAGGTAACATCTGGTCCATAAGCAGTTAAAGAAATCAAAATGGAGTCGCCCTCCTTGGAATGCAAACAAAAGCAAACGTGAATCTAGTCAAGATGAAAGCAGAATACGCAAAAATAGACCCAATAAGATGTCAGCAAACATATATGAATGGGTGTTTTTTAAGTTTAGTTTTGGTGAGGAATCAACTTTTAGGAAAGTTGTCTACATATACTGTACATGATGTTTACCTCAAATGCTTGGGTTTTCAGATTCATGTTAACATTTAGTTTCTTTCAATTGGTAAACTACAGGCATTAATATATGTTTCACACACCTGTGCAGATGTCTTCTTGTGTTTGTTCGCAATTTCCTTAATTTTGGGTTCGTCAAGAACGGATGGGTCTTCTGGTTTGGCCCTATATTTATGGAAATGCAAGAATAATGCATACTGCTCTTCTTGAGTTTATACAGTCAGTATATGTACAGCGATAATCTGTATAATATATCACTTGTAAACTCCATTCCACATGTCTTACCATGGGCGATCCGGTGATCCCAGTGGACTATACGCAGTTACAGCGATACCTTTGGATTGGCAATAATCAGTAAGTTTCTTTTGAGTCAAGTAGGGGTGGCATTCAATCTGATATTTAAAAAGGAGCAAACATATTTAAAGAGAGAATAAATAACAATTCCTACCATCAAAACTGACCCGCCGCCCCCACCCCCACAAAATTTAATTGTTGGCCATGATACCATGGTAAAATGAACAAAGCAAACAAAACATAATATAGTATGGCAAAACATTAATAAAAAAATATCCAGCAAAAGAATGCACTTTCTTGAATATGTAATGAATTTAAAGAGTTATCTAGAAACAAGATCTCCTATTTCAGAGTAGTATTCAATATGAATTAGTTCATAGATTCCCACCAAAATAACTTAATTGAAAGAAATGTTCTGAGTTACATGCTTGTCAGTTGCCTATGATACCATGGTAAAAGAAACCACAGTATAGTATTGCATAGCAAAGGTCTGCATTATTTAAAGGATCCAGCAAAAGAATGCATACATAATGAGTTAAATAGAAACAATATCTAATATTTCAACGTAGCATGCAATCTTGATAATTTTTCTTTAAACATCCCTGGGACAATTCCCTATCACAGTACTTGTTTAAACCGTGCTTACCTGGTTAACTGCCGGTTTGTATTTTAATCCAGGCTTGTTTAGCAGCTGCTCGATCTGCTCATGGTTAAAGTTGGAAATGCCAATTGCTTTTACTAATCCAGCATCCACCAGTTCCTCCATAGCCTGACAGCACAATAAGAGAAGGGAAGATCAGATATCATTATCATCTGGAGGTGATGGACAATTGTTTGCGGACTACTACTGGTAAAAGCCTTTTTAGATAGAGGCTAAAATTATAATGATCAGATCTAGCCCGTACATTGGTGGTCGGAGCTTGTGTGCCCCTATCACATAGTAATGCAGTGTGATTCGTGTGTGAATTTCAGTTTTGGTAGTGTGTCATTGCCATTCATTCTGACTTAGATACCTCCCATGTGTCTAGAAAGCAGGTGTTTGCTTGAATAGTCAGGCCTTCATCATCAGTAGGGAGCAATGAATCTCCATCCTGTAATAAATAAAGAGCACATTTTAAAAGGTCCAAGACTATCCTTTTTCTGTGCTTAAAAGGAACACTTCAAACACCATAACAACTACAGAATGATGTAGAAGTTAGGGTGCCAAGAGTGCCCTCTCACGCCCAATCGTATGCATCCGTGCTTTCTGCTAGTTCCAACCGAGACCCAGACGTTCTAGCTGAGCTAAACAGCAATGCAGTTAGTAGACCACTGGTAAGACTCCAAACAATTCTAAAATGATTTGACTTTCAATGGGGGGGCAGGGAAGTGGGGGGGTACAAGGTCTGCTGTGCTGGTTATGGTGTCAGAAGTGTTTATTTAAGGAAAATCTAATCTTCCCATGATTTACACTTCTGTTTTAATATGCAACACTGAAATTGTCTCTTACATATAACAGAGATCATAAGATCTAAGCATTCTCTTCCATTGATCAAGTTACTTTGGTTTTAGTTAGTTATGAAAAACACATATGGACTTTCAAGGCTCCTGTATGAAGCACAATACTGCCATGGTATAGTTCAGTTTATTAAATCACTGTTGCCCACACACCTTGAATCCTCCTGGAAAATGCATTAGATAAAGATCCAGGTAGTCCAGATTCAGATCAGACAAGGTTTTTTGGCAGGCCCCCTTCACCAGAGACTTCTTATGGAAAGTGCACCAGAGCTGTAAAATAAAGTTGGTAAAGAAAAGCAATTACTGTCCCACCAATAAATATAGAGGTTCTGTTTAGGTTTTAATAAATTAAAATACAAAATATGCATTGAAGAAACATAACCCCAACCCTCTAATAACCAAACCTATTGCTGTAAAGATACTTTTAAAAATATTACACGTTTGCAACTTTAACTTTTCACTGCTCATGATTGTATAAAATGCAGTATGTCTAAAAATGTACATAAAACAAAAGACAAATCACCCCAGTAGCCCAAAAAGGGACGATTTTTCTTTTTTTAAATTCATGTAAAAAAAAAAAAAAAGTAATTTCAAGGGAACTAAAGTCACCCAGACCACTTCAGCTCAATGAAGTGGTCTGGGTGCCAGGTCCCTCAGGTTTTAACCCTTCACATGTATACATAACAGTTTCAGAGAAACTGCTATGTTTACATAGGGTTAATCCAACCTCTAGTGGCTGTCTTCCTGAGCCGCTAGAGGCGCTTCTGCGACTCTGGATGCGAAATTCGCATCCAGCATGCAGAACGTCCATAGGAAAGCACTGAGAAATGTTTTCCTATGGACTGTTAGAATGCGCGCACAAAGGGAGCCCGGCACTGGATTAAGGTAAGCTGCTGAAGGGGTTTTAAGCCCTGCGCCACAGGAGGGGGATCCTGAGGGTGAGGGTCCCCCAAGGATGACAAAGTGTCATTTTTGTTTTCCTGACACTATAGTGATCCTTTAAAAACAATGTTGAGGTCAGTCTAGCAGGGTTCTAAACACATACCTTGCTAACAACAAACAGGTCTTCTCTCTTCACCACTCCTTCCTTAATCTTCGTTTGGATCCCCTCACCGACCTCCTTCTCATTCTGATATACGTAGGCACCATCCACATGTCTGTATCCCACATCAAGTGCTTTTTCCACAGCTGCCTTTACCTTACCTGGCTGAGACTGGAAGGGCCATAGTTTGGTTACTAGATGGCATTACAACTCACTATGCCAAGACATTTAGAAAACATATTATAAAGTATTTTTATATTAAATAGCTGTAGTCTAATTTTGTTGTACGTGTTCTGGAAAGTTGTATTTTCACAGGTCAGACACACAACCAAGCTGCAATCAGCTGGAAGTCAGGTGTACAAAACAAGTGTAAATATTGCAGAGCAAGATGACAAACAAGACTAGACAACTGTGCTGAACAGATGGGAAAAGGCTGGCCAAACCACAGGGTCCAGATATTTGTTTTTTTTATGGGAGACATTAGATCTTTATCAAGTCTGGCAAATTTCTGAGGACCTCAAATAGGGCAGATAGGACCTCAGATGTGGACCTTGCTGAAGAGGCACTTTACTCATGGTTGGGCATTACTACTCTAAGCAGTAAATGTAAAAGGAACCCTATAGCATTAGGAATACAAACTTGTATATCTGGCGCTATAGTGCCCTGATCCCTAATTAGATTTAGCCCCCATGCACATTAAAAATTGGTTTTCAAAAAGCATTTTACTTACCTTTTTTTCTTCGCCCAGACTCCCTCTGTGTTGCTGCTTGCTCTGCTTCCCACGACGTCATCGCGGCTTTGTTGCTTCCTCGGCAATCACCTAATCCAAAACTCATAAAAAATAAAAAAACTGGGGGAAATGCGTGTGTGCAGCAAACAAAACAAGAGCTAATTGAATGTTTCACTTGGCTGTCTGCAAGGTATGCTTAACCCTGCAAAGTAAACAGTGCAGTCTCTACCAAAAAAAAAAAAAAAAAGGCCCAGTGCACCCAGATCACTTCATTAAGATGAAGTGACTTGGTTGCATTTAATGATCTTTTAAATATGCAGTATTAGGCTGTGCCTCTTCTGGCAGGAGTCTGATATTGCTCTCCTAAAGCAGAGCAGTAAGGGCTTGTGAAGACTATGCACACCAACATGGGGTTGGAAATAACTTGGGGTAGGTAAGATGGGGAGCGAGGAGTGATGGTGGTAGAGTGTTATTGACATGGATAAGGAGATTGGAGGAAGTGACATAGATAGAAAGCAGGTGAGGTATACGGGAAGGGGGCAAGTAATATGCAGAATATAGTAACTAGGAAAGAATCCTTAGAAATAGTAGTGAGAACATCAATCTAACTAATGGCTCTCCTACAATTTTACAAAAAGTACATAGAAAAAGGGAGAAAAAAAAAACTGTTACTTTTAAGAATGTACTTTTGTGAACATATGTTTTCCAGTATTAAGCACTCCAAGTCAAAATTGAGGACAAAAATGACTGTCACCTGGAGCACTACCTCTGATTACCCACCAGAGAAATACCTACGAACATATAATTATTAGAAAAATAAGCAGTTAGTGTTCTAATTCATTGAATCTTTTATTTCTTTTATTGCCATTACATTGTATATGAGTTGTCTGTTGGCGGCCAGTCACAAGTTCCAAATCTTCATAGTGGCCCTCGAATTTCAAAGGGTTGAGCAAACCTTTAACTTAGAAAAACTGTATACTTTTATTGTTATTGTATTGTTCTTACAGTACTAGTATAAAACGTTATTATAAAATTAAGAAAGGGAGTATAGTTTGCAACTTTTGTCTCAAACTGGGCTGTTTAATTGTAGTTGCCCCCTCCAGCAAAATGTAACACATTCCCTGAAAGAAATAAAAAAATATAACATACACTTATTGACTTCAAAATATCATATATTTCTCATATAGAACAACCAGCTGTTATCCCAGATATGAACTAGTATATCCTTAAATATTGTGTTTCTCCGAATCTGCTAAAACAATCAGTTTAGGCAGAGAATTCCACGTTTCTTATAAATTTATTTTCCTCGGTCTATTCTATTAATGGTAATCCAGACATGAATTTTTTGCTCACTGTGACTAGCAGTGTTTCAGTTACACCTCACTGATGAAGACGACTGAAAGCTAAAAGGATTATTTGGGGTTGCTAGAGTTCTCCTGCATTATAAACCTGTAGACATTTTGGATCTGGATTGCCATTGTTGGGTGGGTTTAGTCTGATATGCAATTGGTGAAGGGTCTTTCAAGGGAGCTAAAATATGTAGAAGAACAAAGCTGGGTCTAACTCAAGGACAAGCTATTTGAGCACTATCCTTTTTAAAAAAAATTGTCCAGAAAGCATGCTACCGAAATTAAATTAAAAAAAATATTTATTTTTAAAACTAAATACACTTGTAGCAGAGCTCTCTGTACCCCGGCTAAGTACCTCCGCCAAGGACAGCTTCCTAGCTGGAACAGGGGAAAACCTCAGCTCTCTTCTGCCCCAGTAACCCTGGCTTGACTGTGGTCCCTCTGGAGCCTCTCCGTCCTGGACAAGCGCTATTACCTCCCAGGGACTGAACGACATTCAGTCCTGGGAGCTGTAGTCCTTACAAAGACTTTCCCTGCCGAATCCTCCACGAGCTGGAACAAGATGCTTAGCAGTCACTAGCCCTTCCCCTCACACTAACTAGATGACTCATAGTTCTGGGAGTACAACTTATTTTAATGAGCCAACTCAGCCTTTTGTGCACAGACACCAGCAGGGGGTCTCCATTGCATTCAGCACAAGCCTCTCCCTGAAATCTCTGGGCCTAGGAGATAATTGTGTTAAACACCGGTAAGCTAAGTATCTCCCAGGAACAGAAAAATATAAAAAAATAAAAGTACCCCAAAACATAAAGAAAACATAAAATAACCCCACAAATATGACATTTAAATAGCCCTGATCTGAGCACCAGAGTTCTCCAAATAACGCTCAGATCCATGCAGTGTAGGGGAAACGCCACTGTGTCAAAGTTCTGACCAGCCGCACATGTGGTCCTATGCCCAAAATAGTTCTATAGCGTTTTGTGCTTTTGCCGGTCAACTTTTGGGAGCTCCTGCAGCCGCAATACGGGGTGCTGCACCTGGATCTTAGGTAGCATTTGTTCCCCTTAGTCTCATGCACCTTACCTCTAAAAAGCGCTCTTCGGGAGGATTTAAAAGTGGTTCAAAACTGCAAACCAAGTTGCCTGGGAACCACACTGTCACCTCATACCAAAAACCATTCCATAACATTTGCGGCTAAGCTTCGTTGAGGTCAATGGGAACTCACAAAGTCCTCACGCAGAAATTAGTTCCATAACGGTCGCGGCTAAGGAACACTGAAGGGAAAGTAACAAATGAAGGGAAAGTGCCGAACCGGGTGCACCGAGGGAAAGCTGCTAATGGAAGCTGGGCAGGGTAACTCCCAAATGGTGTCCAAGACCTGGATCATAGTTGGTGGGCAGGAGGCCAGCTTCCACACTCCTCCAGGAGTGCATGGCAAACATATATGGGAAGGAGCGTTTGTCACAACACTTTGCAGCCTTTCCTAATAACTAAAATCTGTGCAAATGTGAGCTTCACAATGATTTCCTCATTAATTTGGGGATCTTACTATTGATTTATAAAGAGATAAATATTTTTATTCTATTAAATCAATATTCCTTTTTTGTATGACACCACCTTACTGGCCCTCGCTACACTACACTAACCCTTTTATCTTACCTTAATTTTTAGTGTCCACTTCTTCAGGTTAGTTCACTCAAACCATACTAAAACCTCTATTCTGCCATTTTCTCCCTCCTATGAATCTAAGTAATTCAATCAATGCATTTATTGTACAAGTTCATGGCCAGTGCTCCTATCAGTTTCTATTTTTGTCATGGACTTTACATAACCTATACAATTGAATAAAACAAAATAAGCACACATTGAAACTTTCAATAGTGAAATACTGTTTTATTCTGTGTCAACCAATCCTGTGCTGCTCCAAGTTGTCCTGATAAAAAAAAATGAATACAGGGGACATGTGGAACATGTATTTTTCAGCAGTTGTGCTGCCGTAGAGACCAAAATTAATACAAAACACAGATTAAGCAGCAGCGCGCACACATTTTTTTTCCCCAATTTTACAAAGCTACTTAATATCAGCTATCACAGCAAATAAGGGGATTCCGTTCCACAAAATTACGATATTGTGTTAAGTCCACCACCACTACAGAGTACACAAATATCAGTGGGTCCTACACCAATTCCAACGGGGGAGAGGCTAAGTGAAATAAAAGTGTATTTTAATAATCTGTTGTAAGAGTATTGTGAATATATATATGCAATGCATACTTAATGTGATAAACACAATTTTGAAAAAAAAAACACTCTCAAAACTAAACAATTAAAAGGGATAGTGCTTTGATGTATATACTTACAATCATATCATATATCTGCTCTTTGTGAAATAAAAATAATTAAAGTGACATTACTATCCCAAACCAACTCAATTTTAAATTTTCCAGTGGTATTTCAATGGGCATCTGAAGCACAGGGTGGGGTAGGTTGCTTAACCGAAAATAAATCTGGTCTGGACTCCAAACATACAGGTGATACTCAAAAAATTTGAATATCGTGCAAAAGTAAATTTATTTCAGTAATACAACGTAAAAGGGGAAAATATATGAGACAGACGCATTATTATGATTATTATTATTTATAAAGCGCCAACAAATTCCGTAGCGCTGTACAATGGGTGGACTAACCGACACATAATTGAGATCAGACCACTGGACGTACAGGAACAGAGGGGGTTGAGGGCCCTGCTCGATGAGCTTACATGCTAGAGGGAATGGGGTATAGTGACACAAAGGGTTAAAGTAGGGGAACAACAGTTTGTTAGAGAAGGGTTTATGGAGTGCTTGGTAGGTCATTTTTGACAGTTGCAGGAAAGGAGTCATGGGGTGGGGGATGAGAAACCTGCTGACAGTTTAATTGATACGCTTTAATGAAGAAGTGAGTTTTCAAAGATTTTTTAAAGGAGTGGAGGCTGGGTGAAAGTCTGATTGAGGAGGGAAGGGAGTTCCACAGAATAGGTGCAGCCCTGGAGAAGTCTTGAAGGTCAACATCAGAGGTGGGGATCCGGGCAAAGGATAGACGTAGGTCTTGAGCTGAGCGGAGGGGGTCTCGACGGGACATACTTGTGTATGAGGGAGGATAGGTATGTTAGAGCAGCATTATGTATGGATTTGTAAGCAAGTGCCAGAATTTTGAATTGGGCCCTATAGCTAACTGGAAGCCAATGCAGGGACTGACTGAGCGTGGAGGCGTGACCGGACAGGAAAATAAGGACAGAAAAAAAAAAGAAAAAAAAAAGTTAACTGTACGTGTTATCTAATAAAGAAGTACCCAAGGTTTTAAAGTGTACCCTTACAAACACTTAAAAAACACAATAGTGAAAAAAAGAAAAAACCAAAAGGTACAAAGCAGTATAAATCACCAAAAGTGACACAGAATAATAAATATATACCAACTGGGTATGTGGAAATATTCTGTTGTGGAATATATAAAATTAGATGAAATCAGGCGTATCTCCCAAAATAGGGAACTGTAGCAATCTGGAAGACCTCCAGCGATGATCTTATAGTAGATTTTTTCATTCACTCCAAGTAAAAAGAAAATAGATAGTGTAGATGGTACAAAATATAACAATTTATTATAAATAAGTTGCACTTACAATGTTGCAAGTTAAAACCAGCGTGTCTCCACTCCAGGTGGTGTTCACATGCAATAACTGATCCAATGGCAGCCCAGGATATAGGACAGCAGCAAAGAATGGAGAGTACAAATGAACAATAAAATAAATGAATAAAAAGTAGAATAAAAAGTTCCAACGCGTTTCGTCCGTCTAGGGACTTCCTCAGGGATATGTGATGCTGATAGGAAGAAGAATAATTGAAAAAGAAAATAGTGGCTATAGAGCTGGAGACAATCCAGTCCTAGAGCCAAAAGAGGACTATAGTGGGCAAAAAGAGAGGGCCTAACCCAACAGAGAATTATAGTAGAAGAAATCCCAAAAGCTTAGGGTGTGTGGAGAGAAAAACACAAGTCTATCTGCCACAACACCCACGGCTAAGGGTATGCCCACATTGGGGGTATAGTGTCCCCTGGTGTGTATCAATCAAAAAGATCAAAAAAGTCATAAGATAAAATAAAATAAAAAATACTTTATTGAAAAACGTATAGAGACTATAAAAAATCACAGGGAGTCCAGGGTAGGGGGATGGCCAGTGGTGTGTGAGGCTATAGTAGCACAATAGAAGGCAGCAAGGCAGATACAATAAAGGGTTGTTATATGGCATTAAATATGAAATAAAGGATATCTAGGAGTTTATGTGCTCCAAGTTGCATATCCTAGTAAAATGTATTGGTATAACGTGTTTCAGAAAGGTCCTTAGTTAGAGTGTCTGCACCGGATGTAGTCAAACTGCTATTATGGGAGTACCACACAATGAGATGAATCAAGTGTGGTTCCCTGAAGTTTGTGGTCTGCTGGGTATAAGTACCTGTAAATATATTAGTACTCTTTTTTTGGAAGGTACATGTAGAACACTTTCCACATCGAAAAAAACCTTTCAGTATTTGATTAGAAAAAATATGTGTATGTTGAGCAGGGATAATTTTTTGAGTCGGTAAAATACTTGGAGCTAATTTATTCTTTAGATTATCTGCCTTTCTGAAAATTATAATAGGTTTTTTTGGTAGAATATTATTTAAAAAAGTATCTATCTTTCTTTAATATATGCCAGTGACGATTGATTATACTTTGAATTTCTCGAGCTTGAGAATGGTATTTTGTTACAAAAGCAAAATCAAACTTATTTCCATTTTTCTTTTTGTTTTTGTTATCTTTTAAAGTAAGTAGTTTGCTACGATCTATATTAACTAAAGATGTTTCAGCTTCTTCAATCATTTTTAAATCATATCCCTTCTCGATATATCTTTGTTTTATAACTTTAGATTGAGTTTTAAAAGTATCTACATCTGAACAATTACGTCTCAAACGGGTTAGTTGTCCTTTAGGGACATTTCTTAACCAAGAAGGATGATGTGAGCTAGAATGCTCTATGGCCGTATTACAGTCAGTACTTTTAAAGAAAGTTTTTGTTTTCAGAATATTATTCTCTATATAAATGGTTAAGTCCAAAAAATCTATTTGATTAGTATGACAAGTAGAGGTGAAACTTAAATTATATTCATTATTATTTATATATAAAATAAAATTGTCCAAGCTTGTTTGATCGCCTTCCCATATAATGAGCACGTCATCTATGTAGCGTCGCCACAGAACGAGGCTCCCCCCCAGCGTCTGACCCAAAGAAATACATCTAGATTCCCAATGGGAGACATATAAATTGGTGAAGCTGGGGGCGAACCTCGTCCCCATGGCGACACCACATAGCTGCAAAAAATACTGATCGTTGAACCAAAATTTTTTTTTTGATAAAACGAAAAACATACAATCAATCAGAAAATCAATCTGTTTTTTTCGCAATAGAGGAATGTTGTTGCAACCAATCCCCTATTGCCCATAAACCTTTCTGATGGGGGATATTAGTATAAAGGGAAACTACATCTACTGAAGCTAGAATGTAGTTTGATTTCCATTTTATTGATTGTAAATTATTTAGAAGATGTTTAGAATCTTTGATATATGAAGGTATCTTGGTCACATATGGTTGTAAAAAGAAATCTATGTAAGCCGAAAGATTACAGGAAAGTGAATCAATGCCACTTATAATGGGGCGACCTGGTGGTTGTGAAATAGATTTGTGTATCTTGGGTAAAAAATAAAAACAAGCAATTTTACAGTGTGGATTGTACAAAAAATTATATTCATCTTTGGTGATTATGTTATTTTCCAATCCAATATTTAACAAAGTGTCTAATTCTTTGAGCAAGGATTCCGTAGGATCTTTGTCCAAATATTTATAAGTATTCCCATCATTTAAAATTCTATAAGCTCTTGGTTCAACGATCAGTATTTTTTGCAGCTATGTGGTGTCGCCATGGGGACGAGGTTCGCCCCCAGCTTCGCCAATTTATATGTCTCCCATTGGGAATCTAGATGTATTTCTTTGGGTCAGACGCTGGGGGGGAGCCTCGTTCTGTGGCGACGCTACATAGATGACGTGCTCATTATATGGGAAGGCGATCAAACAAGCTTGGACAATTTTATTTTATATATAAATAATAATGAATATAATTTAAGTTTCACCTCTACTTGTCATACTAATCAAATAGATTTTTTGGACTTAACCATTTATATAGAGAATAATATTCTGAAAACAAAAACTTTCTTTAAAAGTACTGACTGTAATACGGCCATAGAGCATTCTAGCTCACATCATCCTTCTTGGTTAAGAAATGTCCCTAAAGGACAACTAACCCGTTTGAGACGTAATTGTTCAGATGTAGATACTTTTAAAACTCAATCTAAAGTTATAAAACAAAGATATATCGAGAAGGGACACGATTTAAAAATGATTGAAGAAGCTGAAACATCTTTAGTTAATATAGATCGTAGCAAACTACTTATTTTAAAAGATAACAAAAACAAAAAGAAAAATGGAAATAAGTTTGATTTTGCTTTTGTAACAAAATACCATTCTCAAGCTCGAGAAATTCAAAGTATAATCAATCGTCACTGGCATATATTAAAGAAAGATAGATACTTTTTTAAATAATATTCTACCAAAAAAACCTATTATAATTTTCAGAAAGGCAGATAATCTAAAGAATAAATTAGCTCCAAGTATTTTACCGACTCAAAAAATTATCCCTGCTCAACATACACATATTTTTTCTAATCAAATACTGAAAGGTTTTTTTCGATGTGGAAAGTGTTCTACATGTACCTTCCAAAAAAAGAGTACTAATATATTTACAGGTACTTATACCCAGCAGACCTATCAAATTAAAAAATTTATCCAATGCTCCACCACGCATGTGGTTTATCTACTCCAATGTGGTTGTGGAGCACAATATATTGGCCGTACCATTCGAAAATTACACGTCAGATTATTGGAACACTTTCAAAATATAAAAAATAAAAAACTAGAACACAGTGTATCCAAACATTGTGCCCATTGTCCACTTTTCCAGTGGAATAGTTTTATAGCAATTGGGATAGACAAAATAGATAAACATTGGAGAGGCGGAAATATAGAAATTTTATTAAATACAAAAGAAGCACAGTGGATTTTTAATTTAAAAACCTTAAAATTTGGTCTAAATCAAGAAATAGATCTAGCTGGATTGATTTAATATATTTTTGTTTATTTTCACATTTATGCCCACTTTTATTCATTTATATATTTTTTTTATTTTTTTTTATTTTTATTTTCATTTTTATTTATTTATTTTTTTATTTTTTATTTTATTTTTATATTTTTTATTTTATTTTTATTTTCATTTTATTTTCAGATTTATTTTTATTCATTTTTTTATATATATTTTTATATTTTTAGATTTATTATTATTTTTTCTGATTGGTCCATATTTGATTACTAATATTTGTTTTCTATTCTAGAAATTTTTCTTCATAAAAAGAATTTTTCTTACATAATTTTCTCAACATATAAAGTTTAATAATATACACAATATGTTTGTTACTGATACTCTTTATATAAAGGGATGTTTTTGTAAAGAGATGGATAATAGAAACAAATGGATTTGACAGTTTTTTATTTTTTTTATATCATTGTATATCTTTTATATTACTATATTATTCCAAACAATAAGTTTTCTCCATTTTACCGTTAATAATATTGTATCTTGAAAATTTAAATTTATATGAATTACATTGTGAGAATATAAGAATACAAATTTCTCAACACTTATATTGTATATTATTAAGAACATCTCCATTGTTAATATTTTTCATCTCTATGTTGATTATTGTACCACATTATATGTCTAATTCTTTATACAACTCCAGTTCTTTTTCTGGACTGTTGGGGAATTAATATATTAGTGAGGAGAGTGTTTGTTTTTTTTCAGCTGTTACTGATAGTGCCAGCTCAAGAATTGTGGTTTTACATCGGATCCGTGAAACCGGAAGTGACGTCATGCGGAAGCAGAATGCGTTCCACAGTGGAACGCACGCCGACACCGGCGAAGGATTTACTAATTTATGGTGGATATAAAAGACGATTCTTCTTCCTATCAGCATCACATATCCCTGAGGAAGTCCCTAGACAGACGAAACGCGTTGGAACTTTTTATTCTACTTTTTATTCATTTATTTTATTGTTCATTTGTACTCTCCATTCTTTGCTGCTGTCTAATATCCTGGGCTGCCATTGGATCAGTTATTGCATGTGAACACCACCTGGAGTGGAGACACGCTGGTTTTAACTTGCAACATTGTAAGTGCTACTTATTTATAATAAATTGTTATATTTTGTACCATCTACACTATCTATTTTCTTTTTACTTGGAGTGAATGAAAAAATCTACTATAAGATCATCGCTGGAGGTCCTCCAGATTGCTACAGTTCCCTATTTTGGGAGATACGCCTGATTTCATCTAATTTTATATATTCCACAACAGAATATTTCCACATACCCAGTTGGTATATATTTATTATTCTGTGTCACTTTTGGTGATTTATACTGCTTTGGACAGGAAAATAAGCCTTGCAGCTGCATTCATTATAGATTGCAGCGGTGCAAGCTGGGAACATGTAAGACCGGTGAGAAGGGGATTGCAATAGTCAAGGCGAGAGAGAACAACAGCATGAACCAGTACCTTAGCCGCGTCCGGCGTTAGATATGGGCAGATGTGCGCTATGTTCTTGAGTTGGAAGCGACAGGATTTGGTTATCGATTGGACATGGGGAGTAAGAGAGATCAGAATCAAAAAGAACTCCTAGGCAGCGAGCCTGTGAGGTAGAGGTGATAGTTGCGCATTGACTTGGATGGAGA
The DNA here is from genome assembly GCA_933207985.1 of Pelobates cultripes. Classification (NCBI taxonomy): domain Eukaryota; kingdom Metazoa; phylum Chordata; class Amphibia; order Anura; family Pelobatidae; genus Pelobates; species Pelobates cultripes. Next base: position 235,306,232 of record OW240914.1, on the reverse strand, counting down.
CAGACTGTAATAAAATGCTCATATTGGTAATGAGAAAATGAGGATAACAAAAAATAATTAAAATAGGTATAGATAGGTGAGACCGTTATTCCTGAGTGGGATATATAACCTAAAAATACCACTTAAGAAAAGCTAATATAATCTTGAAAGGAAAAAGGATCCCACTACAGTGCTCATCCTGCTACAAAGTACTGGTAACTTGTAATAATGTTGCCATCTAGGATAATGATGAGTGACTAATGACCCTCCCAACAAAAAACCCCCAGCAATTGCTTAGAAAATCTTGTGGGGTAGAAAGTAGCAAGATAATGCTACATATCAGGGAGAGAAATATACACTCACAAATAACATAAGAGTCTGTTACTAGATTACTCAGCAAGTTCGGAGTCAGAGATGAAATGATACAATGTAGGTTGTGCCTCTGCGGCTGTCAATAACGAAACCTCACTACGAGGTGGGGAGATCAAAAATAAAGTCTCCCCCAAACAAATGAAAAATGCCCCTGCTAGTCCACAACCCCCAGTATAACAAAACTCTAACCGGTCGTAAAAGCAGTAATTGCTGACTAACTGAATAGCTAAAGCTGCAACGGCTGAGCACGATCACCTATCCAACCTAGCTACCTAACACGTGTTTCGGCGCTGCTAAACTCGCCTTCTTCTGAGGCTATACAGGCGTCCTCAGACAACAGTGACCCCTTTATAGCTCCACTGTACCAATAAGTAAAGGGGGAGTGCGTTGTAAGTTCGCGCCAAAAAAACGGGACCCGATCTCACCACGCCTCCCAATGACGTATCGTCATACAATTGGTTGACACCTTCCTATGTGTGAGAGCATTTTTAACTATATGAGTACCGTTTTATTATAGCTACAAAAAGACATATCACTAATGCAGATAAGTAGATACCGTATATACTCGAGTATAAGCCGACCCGAATATAAGCCGAGGCCCCTAATTTTACCACAAAAAACTGGGAAAACTTATTGACTCGAGTATAAGCCTAGGGTGGGAAATGCAGCAGCTACTTGTAAATTTCTAAATTAAATTAGATCCAATAAAATTACATTAACTGAATATTTATTTACAGTGTGTGTGTTTATGTGTGTATATATAATGAATGCAGTGTGTTTGTGTATATAATGCAGTATGTGTTTGTGCAGTGTGTGTAAACTGCGTGAGGGGAGGGCATTTTTATTTTAATTGTATTATTTTAATATTATATTATTTTAATAATATTATTTTAATATTTGCATTACTGTCCCCCCTCCCTGCTTGTTGCTTGGTCAGGGAGGGGGGGACAAAAAAACATTTTTTTTAAAAAATAATGCAAATATTAAAATAATAAAATAAATATTAAAATAATATTTATTATATTATTTTAATATTTGCATTATTTTTTAAAAAAAATTTTTGTCCCCCCTCCCTGGCCAGGCAACAGGCAGGGAGGGGTGACAAAAAAAACATTTAAAAAAAAAAATAATGCAAATATTAAAATAAAATATTTTAATATTTTATTATTACTAAAATAAAATATTAAATCCCTGGTGGTCCAATGGCATTGGCAGTTCAGTGGGGGGGCTGACCGGGAGTTCTTACTTACCTTCCTGCAGCTCCTGTCAGCTCCCTCCTCCTCCGTGCAGCTCCTCGGTCAGCTCCGTTCTGTTTACAGTGTAAGTCTCGCGAGACACTGTGAGCAGAACGGAGCTGACCGAGGAGCTGCACGGAGGATGAGGGAGCTGACAGGAGCTGCAGGAAGGTAAGTAAGAGCTCCCTGTCAGCCCCCAACAGGACCGCCGGGCTTGTAATGAGCCCGGCGGTCCTGGTCTGTATTATGGCAATGTAAATTGCCACAATACAGACTGACTCTAGTATAAGCCGAGTTGGGGTTTTTCAGCACATAAAAAAAATTGCCAAAAAACGCGGCTTATACTCGAGTATATACGGTAAGTGTAGAACCACAAGTATGTGTTGTTGCATATAAATAGTCTCATCAGTATTAAAAAAGGATGGACATCTTAATATGATATAAATCGTCTTGGCATAAATATCCATGTCTAGAGCTAATCTCTGGAATAGAGGTCATACAAAACAAAGTCAAATGCAGGAATTAGCAGACATTCATATAATGAACTTGCATCAATGTGCATATAATATTCCTGTTCGGTTGGTATACTGTACCCTGGTAATGACTATGCCTCTCAATGGTCTGGGATATGATTGATTACAGTGAATAGCACCGCTAATGCCATATTGGGGTCGAAAAAAGGAGCTGGTTAACCCTTTCAGATTATCCAATAAAGCTCTTCAAGCCTATTAACTTATCTTATACCCAGGCACAAAAATCCGAGAATGCAACGAATGTAGTTACATATATATTTTATTAATCGTGAAAAATTACTCATATAGAATAGGTTTATATTGTGTCAACTGCCAAGAAGGTATAAACCACTGATGTACCACAAATAAAATAAAAAGTAATGAAGAAAAGAAAATTATTTACAGTATTTATAAATATATATATATATATATATATTAAGTCCCCGTGATGATGATTCCTTATATGTCTCGCCACTGGGGTGTCCCTAAAGTTTCTAACGGAGTGTATATGTTCCATAACTCCTTTTCAGGGGGCGGATGGTTTTACCCACATATACAAGTCAAGAGATAAATCAACCCTTTAGTGTTGCAGTTAAAAAATTGTTTAACATTACACACATTTAGGTCACTTGAATCTGTAAGGTGCTTAGAATCTTTCTTCATGTACCTACAAGCCACACATTTTCCACATTTATACGTGCCTTGTACAGAAAGCCAACTGTGTCCACTCTTTTTGGAGGAAAAGTGGCTAGGTACTAAGATTTCTGCCCCTCCGTGCTGTAAGGGATACATAGGGGGCCACTGCTCCTTTGAGCTGGGGATCTTGGGATATCTACTAAGCGGCTGCAAGATGCAGCCACAGCAAGAATAGGATCGGAGTTTCATTCATTCGAATGAAATTGTGATCCGAAAAAAGTGCCAAATTGCGTTCTAAAAGAAACAAACATACTGTTCTCATTCAGTTAGAACGCAATTCGGCAGTTTTGTGTAAAGTGACAGGAAGCATCGTGGGAACGGTGAGAATTATGGGAAAATTGCTCTGACCAGCGGAAATGAAGCACACCTTGCTCCTCCGCTGGTCAGAGCTGGTCAAGCGGTGGAATCCTCCATAAGGCAAAGAGTCCCTACTTTGTCTTATGATTTTAAAGAAAACTAAAGAAGACAGGAAGAAAAGAAGAACAGATCATGAGAGAGGGGGAGAAGAGGAAGAGATTGAGGAAAGGTAAGTTTGGCATGACAGTGCCGCTTTAAGTCCCCAAGTATGAGAGAGGGAGTGCTAGAGGAAAGAAAGTGGGGTAACCAGGAGGAACATTGTTCAATAAATAGTTTAGGGTGACCGGGGGGGGGGAGGGCTATAAAGATAATGAGGGGGGGACACCTACTTTCCTCCTCCCACCCCCCCGCCGGCCGCCACCCCTGGGCGGCGGGTGGAGGCCCTAAGTCAATTTCCCCGCCCCTAGTCACCCACCCAAATAAAATAACTAACCTGTAAAGTAAAATTAAACTTACCATTCAACGTCATCTTTTTTCTCAAATCTTCATTTTTCAGCCCCAGAAAAGGCCAAATAAAAAACCATCATAACCGTCAAACTTAAAATCAAATAAAAATCCCGAGCGCAAAAAAAAAAAAACCCTGACGAAACAGAAAAAACCCAAGGGGGGCGGGGATAGATGATGGCAATTCTTAAAGGTGTGGGCATAATAAGGTGTACAGTATGAACTTCAAAGGAAGTAAAGGATAGGGCAGGGGCAGGGAGGATAGGTTGAAAGGTACATTGAGGGGAGAGAAGGATGCCGAAACCACCTCCTTTACAGTCAAGTCTAGGAGTATGGGAGAACTGTAGACCACCGAAGCATAGAGTTAGAGATGATGAGGTCATGTATAGCTGTAGATTTGATATTACTACAAATGGAGCGAGCGTTCCAGAGTGCACACTGAATTTTGGTAGAAGAGGATAAAATGCAGGGTATTTGGAGGAGGTTTGCATGGTTTCTGGTTATTTTAGTGTGAGCAGATGAGGTGAGGGGCCCTGGGTTGGGAAAGACGTCACCAGCTGCCAGAAGTAGGAGAAGAGATAGTGACAGGAGGTGTGAGTGCAGGGCTTGAGATGAGAGAAGAGGGGAGTGTAGCAAAGAAGGATTAATGTAAATGTGAGTGTGTTGTTGAGGGAAGTGGGTGGAAGGGGATATTTTGATCCTGAGTGAGATGAGAGAGAAGGAGAGGAGTAGAATATAGAGCATTGCTCTGATGGGTAGGTAATTAGAGGAAAGGAGAATGAGCAGAAGTAAGAAGAAGGACTGAGTGTTAGGGGTTAAGAAGGTGGATTGTGCTCATTACTGGTAGTGTTGGCAGCTGCTTTTTGGAATCTTAAGTTGTGTGAGGGATTTTATCTATAAATATAGTAAGGAACCTGGGGTGGGGTGGAGAGGGGAGGGGTGGGCGGGAATCTGAGCACTGTTTAGGTTTGCTAGAAGTGGTCTTTTAAAAAATTCAGACTGTGGAAGACAGATGATAGGTCAAAACAGGACTGCAATAAAAGCTATGGAATGGAGATGCACAGAGGAGGTGAGGATTGGTCAAGCAAGACATTCGGGTGGGTATCAATAAAATAAGGGGGTGGGGGGAGCAGAAATAACAGAGAAAGTCTTTAGAGATAAGCAGAATGTTGAATAACATTTAAGTTAAACCAGTGATGAGCAGGACAGGGAGCAACTAGCTTTAGCATGCAGGACAAGACAAACTGCACAATATATGTATGTATGAGCAGACACGCATACACACACACACACATATATACATACATACACACACACACACACACACATTAAAAGATACAATGACAAAGAAATGGTGGTTAGAGATACATAGTTTCAAAACATGCAAGTGGTTAAAATTCTATACAATTATAGTGTCCAGTATTAAGGGTAGATAGTGTCCTCCATAGTCTACCTTGCAGAAACTCAGACATGCATAAGGCCTTTTCCTTCCAGCTGTAGGTGATCTGAGCACTGTTGAGGTTTGCTAGAAGTGGTCTTTTAAAACTCAGACTTGCAAAGCAAGATAGTTCAAGCCATGATTTGTCATAAGTGCGATGATTATGGCTCACAGCTCATGAAAAACCCAAATCCACAATCTCAGTAAATTAGAATATTGTGAAAAGGTGCAATATTCTAGGCTCACAGTGTCCGACTCTAATCAGCTAAGTAAGCCGTAACACCTGCAAAGGGTTTCTGAGCCTTTAAATGGTCTCTCAGTCTGGTTCAGTAGGAATCATAATCATGGGGAAGACCTGACAGTTGTGCAGAAAACCATCATTGACACCCTCCATAATGAGGGAAGGCCTCAAAAAAAAGTGTAATTGCGAAGGAAGTTGGATGTTCCCAAAGTGCTGTATCAAAGCACATTAATAGAAAGTTAAGTGGAAGGGAAGAGTATGGAAGAAAAAGGTGTACAAGCAGCAGGGATGACTGCAGTCTGGAGATGATTGTCCGGAAAAGGCTGTTCAAAAGTGTTGGACTTTCACAAGGAGTGGACTGAGGCTGGAGTCAGTGCTTCAAGAGCCACCACACACAGACGGATCCTGGACATGGGCTTCAGATGTCGTATGCCTCTTGTCAAGCCACTCCTGAACAACAAACAACATCAGAAGCATCAGGCCTGGTCTGTTGTTCAGTGGTCCAAAGTCCTCTTTTCTGATGAGAGCAACTTTTGCATCTCATTTGTAAACCAAAGGACCCACAGTCTGGAGGAAGAATGGAGAGGCACACACTGCAAGATGCTTGAAGTTCAGTGTGAAGTTTCCACAGTATGTATTGATTTGGGGAGCCATGTCATCTGCTGGTGTTGGTCCACTGTGCTTCATTAAGTCCAGGGTCAACGCAGCCATCTACCAGGAGATTTTGGAGCACTTCATGCTTCCTTCCACAGACGAGCTTTATGTGGATGCTGACTTCATTTTCCAGCAGGACTTGGCACCTGCCCACACTGCCAAAAGCACCAAAGCCTGGTTCAATGACCGTAGGATTACTGTGCTTGATTAGCCAGCAAACTCGCCTGACCTGAGAGAGAGATGAGAGACATGAGACCGAACAATGCAGAAGAGCTGAAGGACACTACTGAGGCATCCTGGTCTTTCATAACACCTCAGCAGTGCAAAAGGCTAATAGCTTCCATGCCACGCCATATTGAGGCAATAATTGCTGCAAAAAGGGGCCCAAACCAAAGTACTGAGTCCATATGCATGCTTTTACTTTTCAGAGGTCCGATATTGTTCTATGTACAATCCTTGTTTTATTGATTGCATGTAATATTCTAATTTACTGAGATTGTGGATTTGGGGTTTTCATGAGCTGTAAATCATAATCATCGCACTTATGACAAATCACGGCTTGAACTATCTTGCTTTGCGTGTAATGCGTCTATCTCATATATTAGTTCTCCTTTTTATGTTGCATTACTGAACTGCATGAATTTTTGCATGATATTCTAATTTTTTGAGTATCACCTGTACATAGAAAAATAAAATTAAAAAAAATTAAAAAAAAAAGGAATTGGGGGTTGTCCTGAGGAGAGAGTGGTCTTGATGAAATAAAATGCATATCATAAAGCGCATAGACACAGGGGGCTGTGCAAGAGGCTAATGTGGACATACTGTGCGGAATACCAGTGGACTGCAGGGGCCAGAATAGCCTTGGTGTGGACATACTGTGCGGAATACCAGTGGACTGCAGGGGCCAGAATAGCCTTGGTGTGGTGGGCAGACGCCTTGGAGCATTATAGGATTGATTGCTTTTTTATCTTTTGCAAGTGTATTTTAAACTTGCATTTATCATGTAATATTTCAGTATTTCACTATTAAAGATATTGGAGATATTTTTAGTACAGGTGGTCGGTACAATCTGCAAGAGAGTTGCAAACAAGGATTCCTTTTATGCATATAGTGGTCTTTGACCACTGTGATTGAAATAATGCAGAAATGTATAGGATTTATCCAATGGCAGGCAGGAAACTAGGAGTTGGATACCAAGAGCTGTGTTTGTCAAACAACTTAAATGATTTGACATAAGACAGGGGAAAAGCACCTAAATAATATTTGTACCATTTCTATTGCAATTAGTTGTAGTGGTTACAGCTTTAATTATATGTGGTACAGGCAGAAACGCAGAACAGGTGTGTCTTTTTTACGGTCAAAGTACATCTATTTCTGTTCTAACCCTAACACAATCATAGATATGAATATTTCAGTAAAGTAGCTTGTAACAATTATAAATAACCTATTTGTAAATGAACAAAGGACAAGGTTACATGTTTTATAAATGATTATTTTAAACAAACAAAAAAGAAATGTGTATGATAAAACCTATATATGTTAAGATACACTTATCTCACCCTCAGCACACACCAACACCACCTACAGTTGATAAGTTGGGCTTCGTGACTGTAGCTAATCGGACCCTGTTCCTGACACACACACACACACACTTTAAAATTATCAACGGTCCTATGTCAAGATTTATTCAAGATCATTAGGACATTTTTTTTTAAAGTATCACTATAGGGTCAGAAACACAAACATGTATTCCTGACCCTATAGTGTTAACACCACCATCTAGTCCCCTGGGCCCCTCATACCTCCATAAATATAGCAATATCTTACTTTATTCAAGCCTGAAGCTGTAGATCTGCATGCTGTTTGCCTCAAAAAACAAAAAAAACAAAAAAAACAGTCTGCTGACATCATCAGAAGTGGTAGCCTGATCCAATCACAATGCTTCCCCATAGGCTTGGCTAAGACTGACAAGGAGGCAGATCAGGGATAGAGCCAGCATGATTCAAACACACCCCTTGCCAATCAGCATCTCCTCATAGAGATGAATTGAGTCAATGAATCTCTGAAGAAAGTTCAGTGTCTGCATGCAGAGGGAGGAGACACTGAATGTTTGGATGCATTTTAGGCAGCCATGACCCAGGAAGGATCTCTTAGAGCCATCTGAGGAGTGGCTAGTGAAGTTATCACTAGGCTGTAATGTAATCACTGCATATTTTCTGAAAAGACAGTGTTTACAGCAAAAAGCCTGAAGGGAATGATTCTATTCACCAGAACAAATTCAATAAGTTGTAGTTGTTCTGGTGACTATAGTGTTTTCACTGTGATCGGTATTTACCATGTGTCAGACGATTTTGATGGACCCGGCCGCATTCTCCTGCAGCAGATTGCAGTTGGGGGACATGCCTTGCCCCCCAGGCAGTCCCCCTGCAGTCAGTGACCGCGATCTGCTCAGCCTTATCGCAGTAAGAGACAGCCTGTCACTGTGATCAGAGTTACTGACACATGTAACTACAGGCAAGATCCCCCCTCATTTGATTGGCATTCAAATTAGTTTTTTGCATTTTTCCACACACAAATATTAACATTAACTTTGGCTAGTATTTGTGACCAAGTGGCTACTAAAAAAGACTGGACATACCCCATTTGCAATACCTTGGGTTGTCTACTACTGCAAATGGTATGCCATTCATGGGGGTAATTCTCATTCCTGGGCTACCATACAGTCTCAAAGGCAACGTAACCAATCTGGCAAATTTCAATGTGAAAAAACTGAAAAGTGTAATATGCTAGATTTGACCCTCTAACTTTCCAAAACCATAAAACCTGTACATAAGGGGTACTGTTTTACACATGAGACATCGCTGAATACAAATATGTATTTAATTGCAGTAAAAGCAAATAGTATATTGACAAATGTCACGTAGAACTAAGAAAATTTAAAAACAAAATCTTATTTTCTCTCATTTTTTATATTGTATTCATATTAAATTATGTTCCATCCCTAAATATTTGATGTTAAAACGAAAGCCCTGTTTCCCCTGAATAAAATGATATATAATAAGTGTGGGTGCATTTAATATGAAAGAGGTAAATTAGGGATTATTCTAGCCTCGGTGAGGGAATAATCTAAATTTTATTAAAAGACAGGAGGCGAATATTTGCTTTACTGAAACCTCCAGCAGCAAAGAAACAGTTAACAGAACTTTTCAAAACAACCAATCAGAACAAAGCAAAAGTAGTATAAAACCCCTAAGCAGGCTCTTCCACTTCCTCTTTCTTTGATGAGGTCGAGCAGGAGAGCAAGGAAACCAACGAATCCACCTTGTAGCAGACACATCCAGAGAAACAATCGTCAAGCCCAGAGAGAAAACAGATTACACTGCAAGAAAACATTGTGAAAGTAAACTGTCAAGGCAAGATGTCATATCCATACAATATCACTTGCACATCATAATACCTGATGAATAAACAAAGTCTACAGATCTTATTCAGACCTAGTATCTAGTATGTACCTTAACTAAAAGACATTGACGAAACATAATTACAACACAAACATGATGAATAAAACGCACACGGACAATCATCACTGAATAACAGAAATAAAGGTTATGTAAAACCATGCATTCACAAAACATAACAATATCCCCAATTATTTATAACAGAATAAGACCCAAATCCAGGGAGGGAACATAAAAAATGGGGGTGGGGAAATAGTCGCCTCTTGTCTTTAATAAAATTTAGATTATTCCCTCACCGAGGCTAGAATAATCATTAATTTTATGGCAGGACAGGAGGCTTCATAGTTGCAATTTTAATGCCCAAATAGTAGAACCAGAAGCAATATGAGATAGAGGACTGAAATAAAAGGAGAATGGAAAAACCGAATCCCTAAACCAAGCAGCGGTGTAGAGAAAATGCAGAAGGGACCCAACGGCTTCCAAAGTTGTTGAGGTGACAGCACCCCGAACCAAAAGTGTCCCAGTGAAACTCAAAGTCAGCCAATGAGAGGATCTACCAAATCCAACGGGCGAGCGAAGATGCAGAAACAGTCCAAAACGGCTGTATGCAGAAAACAGCTGTCCATGAGTAGACGGACGAAAGAACCAGATCCTGGATCTACATTGTGTACAACCTGTCAGAGCCGTGGCCTATCCGGAGAATAGGGGTACGACACAGGGGATGAATAGAAATGAAATGTGTGGAGCAGAAGCCGATGTACTGAACGGCAAGAAGGAAGAAGACACTACGTCGATACCATGACGTCAGAACGCAATGAAATACAAGATGTACTGGGGAAAACCGTAAGCGGAAAAAACTGGCGCAAGGCAAGTCCTTGTCATCAGGTCATTCCTCAAGGAAATGCAGAACATACGATACCACTAGAATTGAGGAATAGCGAGAGATAGGGCTGCCGTATGGTATACTCCTCTTGGTAGACCAAGAGATCCCTAGCAATGCCAGAATCTTGAGAAAACGCATGAGTCGTCCACTAGCTGACATAGGACGTGAATGGCCCCATACAATCCTACCCTGAGAGGGCAACTCAGCCAGACAAAGGGGACAGCCATGATAAGGACCGCTATAGGGACCCAAACATCTCTCCAGACACCAGTCGTGGCAGGCTACCCATGTGGATCCCACACGGGACATTAAAAGACAGTGAGTCGTAGATTGCCTTCCCATGGCAAACTCCAGCAAAAAGGGGAAAGCATGGAGGACTCCTCCGAAGTGGTGTGGCCAGGTGAAACGACACTTCCAGGAATTCGGTCTGAAGCAAAGCACAAAGTATCCTGTAGGTAAACGGGATGCATACGCCCCGAAAGAGACCAAGCTTGGAAAACGCGTCCCTCGCCTCGCTGAGGGTCCGGCAGCCAGCTGGAGAACCGCTCCCTATGGCGGTTCGCACTGAATGTAATCATGCCAGTACTCGAGACCCCGGAGGGTGAGGCAACCAATCATTGGGGTCTCTCCATGGTCGGGTGAAGCCGTCCGCCACATGAGTGTCTCGTCCCACAGACATTCTGTCACAAATGACGAATACTTGTCCAGAAGCTATAGATAGCGATCCTACGTGAGATCCGACTGCAGTCCGTAGTGGACAACCGGTGATAGGTCCATGGCGGAAGGTAGCGAGCAATACTACTTCCCCTGTGGAAGCTGCGAATGGTGAACAAACCTGCAGGTAGTTCCATGCAGTTGGCATGAAGAGGTCCCTCCTCCGGACTCCAGGGTCCAAGCCGAAGTTGGTTGGGGTCCGAAACTCTTAGGTAGGCCAGGTCCCCCTATGTCAGAGTCATCAATTAAGTTTTAGATGAGCTTCGTCTGAAGGTCACATGATTCGGTCGTACCAGGCCGAAGACCCGAGAAAGCGTCACGTTGGAGCGGCTGATAGTACCGGATCCTGGAGGTATGGCCTCCATGGCGAATAACAACCGGTCAATTGACCGGGTTTGGTCCCTAAGTGACCCGCGGGTTGCGAAGCATATTCCTGGTATTTTCCTTGAAGATGGACATCTTGGTCCTCGGGAGGCGGAGCACCGCCTGGACTGAATATTCCATGAAAGACCAGAAACTGGGATGACTGGGAGTGAGTCGGATTCAATATGTCCATGTTGATGGCGAAATCCATGCGGGTTTCTCTCATGTCCAGTTGAGGGAGAGAACCAATTGTCCACGCCGAGCAGCTCTGAATGGATGAGTGCCCTCCGTCTCGAAGTGTCAACAGGCGACATATGCACTGAGAGCATGTAGCGTGGGGATGGGGCGGGAGTCCACTCCACCGCACCCTTCGCCCAGCAGGGCAACTTCGAAATGGACGCCTCTTTTGGTCATGCGTATCGCTCATGGAACGGTCCAAGGTTCCGCAACCTTGATCCTGAGTCCGGGCACTGTCCGAGAGACCTCTGGGGCTAGTTAAGGGGGAACCCTATGAATAGAGACGTGTCAGCTCAATTTGTACGTGAGGGTAACTCCGGAGAGCAGACCCAGCACTTGGATGCCAAATACATCAGTTTGATGTCCAGCTTGGACAGGGGCAGTTTTGCGGTTCTCAAACCAACTAGGTGATACCTATAAGTCATATTGGTCCATTCCCAATGGGAATTTAGTCTTCTCCGCTTTCCAAGCTGTAATGCGCCATTCGTCTCGAGGAAACATCTGTGTCCGCGTGTCATCGACATCCAGTGGTTAGTCCCGGATAGAGTGCAAACCCTGTGTCAGGTGTTTGCGGTGTCCTTTCCGGACTTCCGTCATGAAGACTGATCCTCTTGATGAATCCGTTAGCCAACGAGTACCAGGGGTGCTTGGTGTAGCGTCTAGGATGGCCGGTGGAGTGTCCCCTGTAAGGTACCAATGGTTTCTGGCAGTGAGGTCAGCGGGGCTGCATGAGGACAGGCCAAGTGACCTTCTGGGTACGGGAGATTTGTCCTTCAGTCGTGATTGCATAACTGCCATAGAGGTAACACTGTCGGAGTGATACCTGGTGCGGCCAGCTGGGGGTCACCCAGCGTGCAAGTGGGGGTCACCCAACAATCACAAGCATACCATGCAGTATAGGCCAGCAGGGGAGGGGGTCACCCTCAGTCTGAACATAATCAGACACTGTAGGTGCAGTAGTGGTTAGCCATATAATAAAGTAACCAGACATTGCTGGTCCCGCAGTGCAGACGGCAGGAGGGGGTCACCCTCATATAACCATAACCAGGCATTGCAGATCCAGCAGTGTTGTACGTAAGAGGGGGTCACCCTCAGTGTGGTATCATAGAGGTCTGTACACCCAGTAGTGTAGTCAGCGAGAGGGGGTCACCCTCATTATAGTTATAACGGGACCCTGTAGGTCCAGCAGAGTAGTCCACAGGAGGGGGGTCACCCTCAGTATCTGCGTATAGCAGGGCACTGTAAGAACAGAAGCTCAATCAGTGGGAGGGGTACCCTCTTTTATAGGAATACCGGGACGCTGCAGGTCCAGCAGTGCAGACTGTAGGAGGGGTTCCCCCTCGGTATGATAATAACAGGACATTGCCGGAGCATTAGTGTAGGAAGCAGGAGGGGGTCACCCTCAGCATTAATCCTACAGGATGCCGTAGAGCCAGCCAGGGTACTCATTGGTAGCCATGTTGCCAGAGGGAGGGGGTCACCCAACCCACAATGGTGTCACACATCCATTATTATAGTCCAGTAGAGGGTAGAGCACCAGAAATATGGACAGGGGGGTGGGTCACCCCCCATAATAACAGGACTGTATGTGGGGCCAGTTAGCCCCCCTGAGGAGTAGAAAGGTCCATACAGCTAGAAGCTGACTCATCTACAGACCACTCAGGTATTATATTAGGATATACTTTTGAAGGTGTATGTATAGTGGAAAAATTTAAGTCCCTTGCAGGAAGGGCAGCAAATCCTAGGCAGGGGAGCTAGGTGCTGAAAAACAGGCCATTTAAATTTTTGAGAAAATTACTGAACCTTAAGAGAAAGACTTGATTAGCATATATCACATGTGGCATAGTCTTGTTAAACAATGATTTTTTTTAAACAATGATTTTTATTTGAGCAGTAACATGCCCCTTTAAATCTGAGATTCCCATTTAATTAGTAAAAGAAGTGTGACAAGTCTACTGCTAAGATAGAAAACATAGTCACATTGCATCAGACATCACAGTAAGCTGCAGTTGTGAGCTGTGAGAGTGCCTGGGACAGATCCTGCTATCCAGGATCTGTTACATATGCAGCAAGTGAGAAAGGCACAGTAAATAGGGGGATAGCTGAAAAACCGGGCTATCTCCCCTGATATAGGGAGAGGGGAGGGTGGCCACAGCAGGCCAGTTTGGAGTGTGAGACCGGGCTGTTCGCAACACACAGAGCCCATGCGGCTCCGAAATAATGGCCGCCGCAGCCGCAAAAGCCGAGCGCAGCCTACCGCGTGGTGATCGTGCGACACTGCCACGGTTGAAAAAGCTGTTCAGCAAGCGGCCAGGGGCTGCGGGGAGCAGGTGGGGAATAAGGGAGTAAGTGTATGGGTGACAGATCCCAGCAGGGGAAACAGAGTACAGGCAGAGCCAAAGCATCATAGCAGGGGCACCCATTCCCCATACAGCAGAGTGAGTAAAACTGCATAAAGTAACCCAGAATAACAATAAATCAATGAGCAGTATCCAGAATCTATCAGATAAATAGCCTACAGCAACAGATGTTAACAAATGATAATGCAGCTACATAGCATGAAGTGGTATAGGAAATAACACAGTAGGATTCCCGCTTATGGGATATATCGTGGGTATCTCTCCGTCAGTGGTGTCCAACTCTCAAATTAAAAAGACTGCTCTTGTGTGTCAGCGTAGGTGGATAAATCCCCACCTCAGGATTTCTTGGGACAGGAGACTTCCAACGCTGATACACAAGAGCAGTTGGTCTGCTCCTCATTTGTAAGTACATTTTTATCTACTTATAGATAACCTGTTGTTTTAACCTGTCTTGTTTTAAAAGGGTTTGGAGGGTTTCCCTTTTTAAGGTTGCTGCCTATTAGTTAACTAGCGCTGTCTCTTTTTTTATATTTTTAAACCTAGCAAATAGACTGATAAAATAGACTGTTTAAATAAACAAGCAGCATGTAGGATAAAAAAAAACAACCAAGAGCAGAGACAGAGACAACTCTGAGTTGGTGAGTGCTCACCTGGAGGCGGCAGCAAAGAAAGAGGAAGTGGAAGAGCCTGCTTAGGGGTTTTATACTACTGTTGCTTTGTTCTGATTGGTTGTTTTGAAAAGTTCTGTTAACTGTTTCTTGGCTGCTGGAGGTTTCAGTAAAGAAGGTAAAGCAAATATGAAGCCTCCTGTCCTGCCATAAAATTATTGTTGAACAGACATATAGTAAAATTCTGTGTTTTATTTTGGCTCACAACTTGTACATTTGGCTGTGGTCTTAAAGGGGTTAAAATGTATGGCCATAGTAGCTGAAGAGGACTTTGAGAATGTTTCGAATGTGGCTATTATGATCTTACATTTTAAATTCAGAGTAAATTCTCACTTTCGGAAAAAAGAAACCCCCCAAAAAAAAAACCCAGAGAGGGTTAGATGATACCCGGAGGGTAAAAGGGGAAGGGAGAAACTGTAAGAGGAAGGAGTGGAAGTCAAAGGCAAAACATAACTAATATATAAAAACTGACAATGCACATAAATAGAGAATAGAAATGATGAAACTGCTTAAAGCAGCACTGTCATGGCCGAATCCCGTTTTGTTTTTTTAACCCCCCTCCCTTATCTCTAATTGACCCCCTAGTCACCCCCAAATGCCCCTAAGCCCCCCCACATTACCTATTTTTTCATCTTTATTTTCTGCCCCGATCTATATTCAGGGCGCCGCCATCTTTGTGTGCGTAGAAGAAGTCCCTGTGGGACACGTCATCTGCCCACACTAGATAGCACTGAGATTCCCGCACATGCCCAGTGAAACACTTGGACATGCAAATGGGAATTTCATCTATTCATTCATTCATCAGAAAGAGGAATGAATGAATAGAAATGTCAGACGAACAAACACACACTGTGTATCAGTGTTCATTTAGTTTATTACAAGGAGGGAGCTACCGGCACGCAGCTCCCTCCTTGTAATATGTAAAGATAGAAGCGTCAGGGAGCAGTGCACCCTGCCACTTCATAAGCCCCCCAGTTCCCCCCTCCCTCCCCCACCCCTGAGCAGTGGCCCTAAAAAACAATAAGGGGGAGGGGTGGAATCTACTGTCCTCCCCCCCTGGCCCCCACCCCTGCGCGGCGGGTGGGGGCCCTAAAAAACAATAAGGAGGGGGACCTACTGTCCTCCCCCACTGCCCCCACCCCTGAGCGATGGGTGGGGGCCCTAAAAAAAATAAGGGGGGGGACCTACTGTCCTCCCCCCCCGGCCCCCACCCCTGAGCGGTGTGTGGAGGCCCTAAAAAACGATAAGGGGGGGGGAACCTACTGTCCTCCCCCCTGCTCCAGCTCCCACCCCTGAGCTGTGGGTGGGGGGTGAACCTACTGTCCTCCCCCCGGCCCCCACCCATGAGCGGTGGGTGGGGGCCCTCAAAAACAATAAGGGGGGGGACCTACTGTCCTCCACCCCCCCGGCCCCCACCCCTGAGCAGTGGATGGGGGCCCTAAAAAAGAATAGAGCGGGGGGAACCTACTGTCCTCCCCCGCCCGGCCCCCACCCCTGAGCGGTGGCCCTAAAAACAATAAGGGGGGGAACCTACTATCCTCCCCCCCTGGCCCCAACCCCTGCGCAGCAGGTGGGGGGCCTAAAAAAACAATAAGGGGGGAAGACAGTAGGTGGGTGGGGGCCCTAAAAAAATAAGGGGGGGACCTACTGTCCCACCACCCCACCTAAAAAACAATAAGGGGGGGGACCTACTGTCCTCCCCCCTGCCCCCACCCCTGAGCGGTGGGTGGGGGCCCTATATAGGAATGGTGGGGGGGACCTACTATCCTCCCCCAGCCCCCACTCATGAGCGGTGGGTGGGGGCCCAAAAAAAAACCAATAAGGGGGGGACCTACTGTACAAAGTGTACAATATGAGGTTGGTTTAGGGAAATATAAACAGAATTAAGAATATTGGGAAAATATAGGGGAAAAGTAAAACCTCAGCTTTTTTTTCTTAAAAAATATGATCCGATGGGCCAACTGGCAATTATCTTCCCAAAGCTGTTAGCTGAACATAGTGATGTAATGGTTTAGATACTTCATGTGAATACCACATACACTATTTCAATATGGGTCATTTATCGCGTTTCCCTTCAATTAGGGCTAAGCAGTGGGCACATACTTTCATATGTTAGTGTATTTCATTGCATTTAAGAATTTAGTAATCAGGATCCTCCAATAATGCAATAAAACAACATTAAACAAAATAGTATATTAAATTCTTTACAGCGCCTTCCGACAACAACAGGAATTAAAATCCCATCACACCTAGCCAACATGTGTATGGTAGATTTAATCTTGTAATTAATGGGGATGTGTTTGATAGGAAAGGTTCTTCTTCCTTTGACATTAAGGAAAATATATATATATATATATATATATATATTAAATACAGCAGTGCAGATGGAAATGTAACAGCATTCACAGACAGCATGTGTCCTATCGACTGGTTAACGCACCTTCCATGTCCCCAGTCCCAGGATGGGCATCTGAGCTCCGGTGTACAGCTTGACATGTGTTGGTCCTGGCATGCTGACAAGGAAAAATACACTGACTCCTCACATGCAGTAGCAAGCTCCTACAAAACACTGACAGTGAAACATTCCAAAGGCGTGACGTTCTGCCATTTCGCAGAACGGGGGTGTAAAGGCTCTGCTGATTGGTTACAAGGAGTAAGCAGGCAGGATTAACTCATTCATTGCCTATTGAGAGACAGGGAAACATTCATGAAAGGAATGCTCAAAGCACCAGAAGCATTACTGCTTAATATATGTATCTAGTATAAAGAGACTGTCCCTGCAGTCTTTTAACCCCTTAAGGACAGAGCTTCAGAAGCTTGTCTTTCACTTAATGACAACAGCATTTTTTTTAATGTTTGCGTTCAACTGCAATTTGCATTTTACTAATTTATTGCACCAACACATTATATATCGTTTTTTAAAGGACAGAAAGGGCTTTAATTTGATGTAACACACATATATATATATATAAATGCTTATTTATTATAAAAAAAATAAAAAATACAGAAATATGCAAAAAAGAAATGTGCGCATAATTAGTGCAAGTTAAGGAAAGTAATTAAAAATAAATTCATTTAGTTGTTCTGATTTACAGAATATATAATGTCTGGGATTTTAAGGGTTTTTTGTAGTTGCAGGTCACAAAGCACAAGGAGTAAACTAAACCTTTAACCCCTTAAGATCGGAGGGCGTACTATTACGCCCTATTTTAGGTGGCTCTAAACGCCGCCAGGCGAGTTAGTACGCCCTCCGGTCTTTCTATACTTACCCAGTCGCCAGCGATCCCACGCCAGCGATCGTGGTTGGGGGGACTCCCAGGGAGCCCCCCGCTGCACGTCCGACCCCCTGGCAGCCCCCCCTGGCCATGTGAGAGTGAGGTCCTGGCGAGGACCTCACAAGCACATGGCCGGGTTAGCTGGCTGCAACATTGTTATATATATTTATATATAATATAAAAAATATGTAAATACGTTAAAAAATTAAATAAAAAAATATATAAAATGTGTGTTATTTCGTTCTAACTGTATTGTGATAATATATATATATATATATATATATATATCAAAATACACGTAGAATATATATCTATATACATAAATATATACGTATATATCACTATACGTCCCAGGTCCCAGCACTCAATGCTCCCGGTCCTTTAATGCTCCGGTGCTGTCTCCAACCAAATTGTATACAATACCAGCAGAGAGCACTCAGGAGTCTTTCAAGGTAAATTTCATCTGTTGCTTTATTGAGCAATTACAAATTCACACAACGTTTCAGTCTGTAAAATACTTTTTTCAAGACAATTGTGTATGTGAAATGGATACCTTATATACAAAAAATGCAGTGATCCTATTTGGAGGTGAACAGGTGAAATGTAACAATGGATCAGAGTGATGTCATTAATGACATAAACATGTTTAAATTACGTAATAAATTAAAGTTAACCCTATGTGTACCTGGTATGTGAAACATACTCTCGTGTAGATAAGTCAGAGAGTAATAAAAGATAAATAACTATAAAAATAAAGTATATACAAATGTTTCAACCCTAACCAAGGGAACATAGATACATAGTACATATCGTCATTAACTAAATATTAACTCAGTTATATAGCAAAATATTGTCAGTGTAATTTTGAAGCAATATGCGATATGGACTACTTCCATCATGGAGTTATGGCAAATAACTGTACTATATTAATGCATCCTGTAAAACATAGCTCAATCATATATTATCTTCTAGGTAAAAAAACAATATAATGAGTTCTTCTCATTTAAACCAGATAGTGATAATGTTTCCAACGTGTATATCCAGAAAGCCTCACGTCTGAGTAACAGGTTATCACGATCTCCTCCTCTGGGTGAGATGGGTATGTGATCTATTCCCATAAAGCGAAGTGAGGACAGGCTATGTCCCATCTCAAGGAAATGCCGGGCGACTGGAGTGCCGCTCAGTAGTGCTGACCGTATAGTAGACCTGTGACCCCGCATGCGTTCCCTTAGGTCATTAGATGTCTTGCCCACATAAGTGAGACCACAGGGGCATATAATTCTATACACAACATGTGTGGTCCTGCATGTAATCCAGTGTTTAATTGTGTACACCTTTCCAGATTTTGGAAGGTTTTACCCGGTATCATAGATTTGCACGCCAGACAGTTCAAACAGCGAAAACATCCTGCTGTTGTCACTTTCTGTAATGACTGTGTTGTGGACACTATATCTGCATGCACCAAATAGTCTCTCA
This sequence comes from Pelobates cultripes, assembly GCA_933207985.1. Lineage (NCBI taxonomy): Eukaryota > Metazoa > Chordata > Amphibia > Anura > Pelobatidae > Pelobates > Pelobates cultripes. The sequence goes on along the minus strand of OW240914.1, from coordinate 235,286,870 downwards.
GATTTTTCCCTTTTCTGTAACTCATAATGGGATGTTTTTTTAAATACAGGAGGCAGTGATGAGTCATTGTAAAGAATGTGCTAATTTTTTTGAATGGTATTTCTGAGTTTTTGGGACTTTGGATGAAATGCCTGAGGGAAGATGAATCGATCACCGATGTCTTGATGAATCCTGTTTTCTGCAATTCATTCTATTGCCTTTGTGTATGCCACATTCAAAATCGTGTTTGAATATCCTCTTTGTAGGAATTTTTGGAACATGTCCTGAATCTGTATCTTCGCCCGGCTGTCATCTGAGTTATTGCGCAATACTCTTATGAATTGGGAGATAGGCAGTGACTCTTAGTTTTCTAGGATGGAAACTTGTAGAATGCAGAATAGTGTTCCTATCCGTTGATTTAGAAAACAGAGTATAGCCCAAGCGATTGCCTGAGATGAAAATCTGAAGATCCAGGAAATTGATATTAGTCATACTCGACTGGTAAGTGAATCTCACAGGTGTAGGAAGTGAATTCAATGTGTGCATCATGTAAGCAAACCTTTCCTCTCCACCAGTCCATAGAAGAAGGACGTCATCTATAAAGCGGAGGTATTGTAATATATGTTCTCCATAAGGCCCAAGGATCTGTTGTTGCTCAAAAACAAACATGTATGCATTTGCATACATGGGGGCCATAGGAGCCCCCATTGAAGTTCCTGTCTGTTGTATATAGAATTTTGTTTCAAATCTAAAATAGTTCAAAGTGAGGCATAGCTTCAAAAGTTCCAGTATATACTCCAGAGGGGGATTCACCCACTCAGTAAAATTCTGTAGAACTTCCTTGATTGCTAGTATACCATCATTGTGTGGGATTATTGTGTATAAGCTAGACACATCAATCGTTGCTAGTAAAATCCCCTCTGCTGGTACTGGGATATTGTTAAGATGTTCAATAACAGCTACACTGTCTTTGACACAGGTAGGCAAAGATAACACTGGAGTTTTAAATATCTTGTCCAGCCATTTACCGATGGGCTCCAATAAACCACCAATTGCTGAGACTATAGGTCGTCCCGGGGGGTGAATGGGGTCCTTATGCACTTTTGGTAGTGTGTACAACACCGGACACCTGGGGTGAGTTTCATGTAAGTACTCAAATTCTTGTTGTGTTTTATAGTGGTTTTCTACCCCTCTCTGTAGTGTTGCAAAAATAGTTTTCCCAAATTCCACGGTTGGATCTATTTCAGAGCATTTGTACACTTTATCATCTGAAAGTCGTCTTAGAATCTCATTTCTATAGTCTTGATATTGCATCAAGACAATAAACCCACCTTTGTCCACTGGACGAATAGTGATGGTAGTATCTGCAGCCAAGTTGTGAAGGGCATCCCTTTCAATTTTGGAAATATTGGCACCTTTTTTGGTCTTATTGAGGTAACGTCTGCTTTCAGATCTTAGGCTCTGTGAGAAGACCTTCAGGGAAGCGTTATTACTCGGTGGATCAAATAAACTATATAACTTCATAGTTTCTTGCTGTTCATTTACAACGTTCTCTGGGCGAGATTTAAAGAAGTCAGCCAGTCTTAGTTTACGTTGGAATCTATATTGATCAACTTCCCATTCAAAGTCATTAATATCAGTGGTGGGAATAAATGACAGTCCTTTTGATAACAATGTGGTTTCAGGTATTGTTAATATTTTGCTTGATAAATTAATGATAGGGTTATCAATTACCTGCGAGGAGGTCTCCCTCTGATGCCGGTATGCCTTCCCCTTCTGGCCTCGCCTGGCTGGTCTGTTTCGGGTAAATGTCGATTTGTGTCGCTTATTTTTCTTTGATGTGTATTCGTCAATACAGGTTCCCTGGTTAGGCCCAAGCCTGGCTCTAAAAAAACTACATTGTTGCTTTTACTTGTTTCAGTTCTTTGATGAGTGCTTTCTGGGCGTTGGCTAGTATGCTCTGTTTCAGACGCTGATTAACTCAGATGACAGCCGGGCGAAGATACAGATTCAGGACATGTTCCAAAAATTCCTACAAAGAGGATAATCAAACATGGTTTTGAATGTGGCATTGTCAGAGTATTTATATTGGCAGACATTTTGTGCTATGATAGAAACTAAAAGTGTATATTCTGAGTCACTCGGAACAGACCAGACTCCATTTTGTTATTTCAAGTTAACAGAAAGACACTATATTTCTATCTGTAAGCTAACCACTTTCCCAGAGCTGAGGAATGCATAGTATATACAAGCCAAGTGATAAGGAAGGGGGTTGGACAGACTGTCTAATGCTAATGGAATATAATCAAATTTAAACCCAGACAATTGTGACAGAGAAGATTAAATAATTTAATATTTAACTGTCTATACATATAAGGTACCATTGTATGGAAAAGGGTAAACTTAGTTCATGATCTGTCATATCAGAAATTATAGCAGATTTGCAGACACATAGTCTGGACAAAATTTAAGAACCCCTTTGATCTTTGAAGGATACGTAAGTTATAGCCACTATCTAGATAGGCCAAAATGACGTCAAAATAGCCACCAGGAAAAGTTAACCCTTTCCTGGATAGGTATGTTTAGTGGGACAAGACTGCCCTCTATAGACCAAATACCTAATTTGCGATCTGGAAGATAACCACACCTCTAGTGCTTCTATTGGGTTATCAACTGATGACGTACAGAGAGTCTGGCCCTTTAAAAGTTAAGACAAAGGGAAGATAGAGATATACGAAAGAGGAGGCAGATGCAAGATATGCAAAGGAGGGGAGAGAGGAATTGGAAGTTTGGGGATTCCAACTCGGACAACATCTGAGACTAACACTCTACTCCTAAAACTCTAACACTTAGAATTTACTGACTTTCTAACCAACACCTCCATGCAGAGAGACTACCAATCGGATGAAATATCTACTCAACTGGTAATTATACTGGTTTCATTTAATTAATTAAATTAATTAAATTATATTAATAGCATTATATATGACTGGATAAAGCACGGTCAGATTTCCATATTAAGAAATCTTAGTTAACTAAGAATATATAGTTATAAATATTCCATTCTGCAGGTGGAATTAAGAATAATTATATATTGATGTGATATTATCACGTGTTAGCATACCGCTGTTTTATCCAGGTGTATTGATTTGCTCTAAATTAAGATAGATATCTTTTAGACAAATTAAAAATCTGCTTATATAATATGTAGATTCTCTTATTGGATTGTTTTCAGGAAATGGCTAATGAACTGGTTAAATGTTATTTTATTTAAAAATTACATCAGAATAGATCTTAACTACCTAGGAGATCTAGCCAGCATTGAAAGGGTTATTCTAACTGTCGGCTAAACTTTACGACCTTACGCTGCACTCTGAGGAATTCTGTTCTCTGTGTGAAAAGTTTCACTTTCAGCCTGTGTTAAAGATAGTCATAAATCGTCAGAATTCTGGACAGAAAATGCTAGTTAGCCATTGAAACGTAATACCCATTCCTTTGTATTGCATACCATTTCATACTGGATATTCATTGATTATTGTTATGCATGTTACATAATATTATTTGTTAATTATTGATTATCATAAATAAAATCTATTTTTATACATTGTGATATTAATTATATGAAATACATTCCACTTAACACGATAAACGTTCTTTGGGATCTGAGAATTGAAATAGTGGGCAATTCTCACTGTTACTATTATTATCCCATAAATATCCCCACAGCATACACAAAGGCAATAGAATGAATTGCAGAAAACAGTATTAATCAAGACATCGGTGATCGATTCATCTTCCCTCAGGCATTTCATCCAAAGTCCCAAAAACTCAGAAATACCATTCAAAAAAATTAGCACGTTCTTTACAATGACTCATCACTGCCTCCTGTATTTAAAAAACATCCCATTATGAGTTACAGAAAAGGGAAAAATCTGAGAGACTATTTGGTGCATGCAGATATAGTGTCCACAACACAGTCATTACAGAAAGTGACAACAGCAGGATGTTTTCGCTGTTTGAACTGTCTGGCGTGCAAATCTATGATACCGGGTAAAACCTTCCAAAATCTGGAAAGGTGTACACAATTAAACACCGGATTACGTGCAGGACCACACATGTTGTGTATAGAATTATATGCCCCTGTGGTCTCACTTATGTGGGCAAGACATCTAATGACCTAAGGGAACGCATGCGGGGTCACAGGTCTACTATACGGTCAGCACTACTGAGCGGCACTGCACGCACTCCAGTCGCCCGGCATTTCCTTGAGATGGGACATAGCCTGTCCTCACTTCGCTTTATGGGAATAGATCACATACCCATCTCACCCAGAGGAGGAGATCGTGATAACCTGTTACTCAGACGTGAGGCTTTCTGGATATACACGTTGGAAACATTATCACTATCTGGTTTAAATGAAAAGAACTCATTATATTGTTTTTTTACCTAGAAGATAATATATGATTGAGCTATGTTTTACAGGATGCATTAATATAGTACAGTTATTTGCCATAACTCCATGATGGAAGTAGTCCATATCGCATATTGCTTCAAAATTACACTGACAATATTTTGCTATATAACTGAGTTAATATGAGCTAATGACGATATGTACTATGTATCTATGTTCCCTTGGTTAGGGTTGAAACATTTGTATATACTTTATTTTTATAGTTATTTATCTTTTATTACTCTCTGACTTATCTACACGAGAGTATGTTTCACATACCAGGTACACATAGGGTTAACTTTAATTTATTACGTAATTTAAACATGTTTACGTCATTAATGACATCACTCTGATCCATTGTTACATTTCACCTGTTCACCTCCAAATAGGATCACTGCATTTTTGGTATATAAGGTATCCATTTCACATACACAATTGTCTTGAAAAAAGTATTTTACAGACTGAAACGTTGTGTGAATTTGTAATTGCTCAACAAAGCAACAGATGAAATTTACCTTGAAAGACTCCTGAGTGCTCTCTACTGGTATTGTATATATCACTATATATACATATATATATACACACACACACAAACATATTAATTCTACATATATTTATTTAATATTTTTACATAATTAGTTATCTTAATTACAGTTAGCAGGACCTGCC
>OW240914.1:235240303-235275501 GCA_933207985.1 Pelobates cultripes | reverse complement strand
GAACACATATTGGCGTGTTGTTTGGCGGTGACACATAACACGATTTGTTAATTCATGCCTAAAGTACAATGTGTGTGAAAAAAAACACACAAAAAATGACTACCTAAATGTTTGACAATGTCTGGTGGTAGAATTAGTGCATGGAAAGTGTTAAAAAACCACCATTTGAAATACCCTAGGGTGTCTACTTTTCCAAAAATATATGGTTTGGTGGGGGTAAAATACATTGGCCGGCCTTACAAATGTCCCAAATAGGACATGTGCGCAGGTTGACTACATGTCAAAATTCCAAGTTGAAAAATGGATATGCGCACCTGCCAAATGTGGCCTTTTAGCCCCAAAACAATCCGACAAGCCTATGCATGGGTGGTATCACTGTACTCAGGAGATGTTGCTGAACACATATTACATTGTTGTTTGGCGTGACTTTATAACACGATTTACATTAATTCCATACCTAAGAGTACAATGTGGCGAGAAAAAAAGCACACAAAATGAAACTACCTAAAATGTTTGTAAAGTCTGAGGTGGTAGAGATGGAGTGCATGGAAAGGTATTAAAAAGCACTAAATTTGAAATACCTAAAATTGTGTCTACTTTCAAAAATATATAGTTTTGGTGGGGGAGTAAAAATACATTATACATTACCTAAAATGGCCAATAGGACATGTCTGCGCCAGGAGTTGACTACATGTCAAGGTTAGGATTGAAAAATTAGTTCACCATACTAAAGTAGCGTACTGGCCCCAAACAATGCGACAAACCTATGCATGGGGTGGTATCACATAAGGAGATGTTGGCACGAGCATATTGGCGTGTTGTTTGGCAGTGACACATAACACGATTTGTTAATTCATGCCTAAATTACAATGTGTGTGAAAAAAACACACAAAAATGACTACCTAAATGTTTGACAATGTCTGGTGGTAGAATTAGTGCATGGAAAGTGTTAAAAAAACACCATTTGAAATACCCTAGGGTGTCTACTTTCCAAATATATATGGTTTGGTGGGGGTAAAATACATTGGCCGGCCTTACAAATGTCCCAAATAGGACAGGGGCGCTGGTTTACTACATGTCAAAATTCCAAGTTGAAAAATGGATATGCGCACCTGCCAAATGTGGCCTTTTAGCCCCAAACAATCCGACAAGCCTATGCATGGGTGGTATCACTGTACTCAGGAGATGTTGCTGAACACATATTGGTGTGTTGTTTGGCAGTGACACATAACACGATTTGGTAATTCATGCCTAAATTACAATGTGTGTGAAAAAAAACACACAAAAAATGACTACCTAAATGTTTGACAATGTCTGGTGGTAGAATTAGTGCATGGAAAGTGTTAAAAAACCACCATTTGAAATACCCTAGGGTGTCTACTTTCCAAAAATATATGGTTTGGTGGGGGTAAAATACATTGGCCGGCCTTACAAATGTCCCAAATAGGACAGGGGCGCTGGTTTACTACATGTCAAAATTCCAAGTTGAAAAATGGATATGCGCACCTGCCAAATGTGGCCTTTTAGCCCCCAAACAATCCGACAAACCTATGCATGGGTGGTATCACTGTACTCAGGAGATGTTGCTGAACACATATTGGTGTGTTGTTTGGCAGTGACACATAACACGATTTGTTAATTCATGCCTAAAGTACAATGTGTGTGGAAAAAAAACACACAAAAAATGACTACCTAAATGTTTGACAAAGTCTGGTGGTAGAATTAGTGCATTGAAAGTGTTAAAAAACCACCATTTGAAATACCCTAGGGTGTCTACTTTCCAAAAATATATGGTTTGGTGGGGGTAAAATACATTGGCCGGCCTTCCAAATGTCCCAAATAGGACATGTGCGCAGGTTGACTACATGTCAAAATTCCAAGTTGAAAAATGGATATGCTCACCTGTCAAATGTGGCCTTTTAGCCCCCAAACAATCCGACAAGCCTATGCATGGGTGGTATCACTGTACTCGGGAGATATTGCTGAACATATATTAGTGTGTTTTTTGGCAGCAGGATCTGTAAGTTTATACCTGAATTGCAATGTATGTGAAAAAAAACAAAAAAACAACTACCTATGCAAAGTTTGGCAAAGACTTGTGGTAAAATGGCTGCATAGAAAGTGTCAAAATATCCTTAGATGAATACCCTGGGTTGTCTACTTTAAAAAAAATATATACATGTGGAGTGTTTTCCAGAGATTTATGACAGATAATAGTGTTACAATGTCACTATTGATACATTTAAAAAAATTTTGTTTTGAAACCGCCATATCCTACTTGTACCTATAGCCCTATAACTTGCAAAAAAAGCAAAAAAGCATGTAAACACTGGGTATTTTTAAACTCAGGACAACATTTTGAATCTATTTAGCTGTTTTTTTCATTCGCTTTTGTAGATGAGTAAAAGATTTTTCAAGTAAAAGTCAAAAACATGTATTTTTTTCAATTTTTCATCATATTTTTGTATTTTTTTTAAATTAAAATACATGAGATTATATAAATAATGGTATGTAAAGAAAGCCCCTTTTGTCCTGAAAAAAACAATATATAATTTGTATGGGAACAGTAAATGAGAGAGCGGATAATAACAGCTAAACACAAACACCAGAAAAGTGTAAAAATATTCCTGGTTGCAAATGTACAACATCGCAAAAACAGTCCAGTCCTTAAGGGGTTAATCTACAAAGAATTCCAACCACACACTGTGTTAGTCAAATTGGGATATGAAATGCATAGACTTGCGTTAAGTCTTGACAGTATTATATTTGTTCTACAGAAGTATTGTGCATATACCAGCATCTCACTTGGCATGATCTCTTGCTTTTAGGAGAACTCAAAGATCATGGAAGATCGGGATCAGGAGCATACATTACTTTTGTGTGTCCATATCAGGTACATAGTTCATGTATATCTGCAAATCTACACCTTGCCTAGGCTGCCTTCACCCAAAACTTCCAAACACTGCAGAAAGGCCCATAAAACGATTACAAGAAAAAGGGCAGTCAATGGGTCTGATGAAAAGCTGCAATATTTAAAATCATACAAAAATCAATCTTAAACTATTAGATGTCAATGCGAATCCGTGGACTTGATAGAAAAATCTCAACTGTTTGCTACTTTTCATTATACTAACATTTCTTTGTATTTATAGCAACACTGCACAGTGTTTCCAGAACAAAAAGCACTTACAGCTAAGTGTCTATATTTTTTTTTTTACAGCGGTCAGTAAAGTACATTTAATGTATTAGGAAATATACAAACGTTTGCAGTCTGTACCTGCAGTAATGATTGCTGATGTCACCAAAATGATTAAATCACAGTGCATTATTCAATGTGGCTGATTACTCAGTGCCTTCAATAATTTATTGCAATACAATTCATAAACATATGGCAGAGCACATGAGAAGACATTAACTGTTCACAAACGCATCCAAGCATATGTGATGGGTTGCACAGTTTTGAGACATAATGGCAATTTGTAGGAGACTCCCTACACAGACAATAAAAAACAAATATTAAAAAAAATAAACTCTATTAAAAATGTTAGCACTCTGCATTATTGTAACTAACAAAAAACAGTTTTTTTTTTATATGTATTAAGGCCTTTTGGCCTGTAATTGTGGGAGGGGCGTATGACTCACCTTCTCCCTACTTAAGGGACACCCCTTACCTGGCTCCATACCGTTCGAGGTCAGCGCTGCACGAGAATCCACTTCCGGTTCACGTACGGCGCCATCTTGCTTTTCAAAAACCCGCGTTTTCGTTTGGTGTAGCTGTGTCCAGGAATCCTTACAGGTTTTCCGCCCGTTTCAGCCACGCACATACCCGGTGTTTCGTCGCAGATTAAGTCCACAGGACTTCAAAATCGTAAGTCCGTCGCCCGGATCATTTCCCACGGCGTCGCGATTTTAAAACGGCCTTACTTTACGGCCACACGCTTTACGGCCAAGTCACAGGCATATTAACCCCTTTGCTGCCGGCAGGTATGTCGGTTTCGGTTTTTCTTGTACTAAGCAAACTTGTTCTGCAATATCAGTAGCTATAGTTGGTTTCATGTTATTACGGTTATTTATGCAAATTACGAAATCCTTGCATATGACTGGGGCAATACCCCTGTTAACTACTTATAAATAAGTATTTATTAGGTTATGGTTCAATCTATTAGCAGATATGACATTATTAAGTTTTATTGAAATTCTTCATGTTATATACATATATTTATGGAGTTATCCTTAAACAAGCTTTTACATTTTTACAGATATTTCATGTAGGATTTAGGTTATAAATTATGTTTAGAAATTACGTTTCCATCATACCATGTACTCACGTTTCTTACATGGCACTTATATATTCTGACTTTTTCTTTGTGTACTCAAACGACATACCAAGTACACAAGAACACGGTCTCAAAAAATCTCACAAACTTTCGGGTTGAATCACACGTCTTGATTCAACCACTCATACGTCACGTTGTTTTCCTAATTTGGGATAATTTCTCAAATATTTCTGTACCTCGTACTTACTTCTTTTCATGGCTTACGTTTACGGCCTAAAATATACAGTATTGTTTTAAATCCTGCACCTTATTATACTACAAACACTAGCATTACTAAATCATACGCATTAATCTTGTCACCATAGAGACATATCATACACCCCCTAAGCATGGTTACCATACCACATAACAGGGCCAGTCGGGCCAATACCATTCATAAATTCCCCTTCCATATGTACTGCTAGCACTCATCACAGATAACTAGTCTAAATTGGTATCATAGGATCCAATTCTCACACTATCATATCTGGTTTTCTATCCCTTTAGGTTTTTCCAGTTTTCTTTACCTATCGCTTATCAAACTCATACATACTACCAGGTACGTTAAGCCTGCTCACGCCATACATATATGGTTCCTCCTCTACTTAGGACATAGAGTACTGGCAAATTTTAGGGGTTATAGGCCCAAATAGGTATCCCCCCTCCGGGCATTCTGCCTATCGTTTAGTGGTCCGCGAGGCCAACACCCCGCCTCAACGTTTCGGAGGTAATGCCCCCCGGGCCACACGTGAGTTAGCCGCCTCGCAATTATAGAGAGGGTGCCACCTGTCACTCCCTTCCCCTGTTTTCTTGTATTGTCACCGAGAGGCCTACGAATTCCTGCCACTACGTCGGGTGGCCTCAAATAACCCCTCGCGCCAACGCATAGATAGAGCCTCTCATAGCCACTTGGCAACTAGCAGGGCCTCACCTGTCACCAAAGAACAAGATTAATTTTTTCGCCTCATCCGGCATAATTAGCCTGCCAGTACATCCCCTGGGGGTTTTTACACTAACCATATACTTTGTAATCTAGTATGTCTCAAGAAGGGGTAGAGGATTTCTCCATCCCAATGACTCCGGCTAGAACAAACACCCCATCTCAGGAGGAAGATACGGCTAGTCCAGCGTCTTTCAGATCATGGACTATCCCTGGCATCACTAGCGAACTCAGGAGACGACAAATCCCTTTTCCAGCAACAGCAAGGAAAGCGGAACTTTACAAATTACTACACACCTCAACCGATAACATGGACGCTGGGGAAGGGTCGAGCCAGTCCAACCCAGGAAACATACATGACATGCTCACGTCCCTCATGGCATCCATGAGCAAGGTCAATTCTAGGATGGAGAAACTTGAATCGGTCACTACAGCCCTCACTATGGCTGGACCGGCCACGGCAATTCCCCCATCAGTGGTGGAGTCGCAATCAGTTTCTCCAGCTATCACCTCGGATGACCAAGAGGTTTACCCTGCCCACATGATTCCTGAGCACCTCAGGAGAGATATCCTGGAAGGTAAAGATGTCAATCTGGCCTCACTACTAATTGCCTCCCAGGATATAGTGGAACATAAGACCTACGCTTATGACGATATTTCTGTGGTGGTCAAATCTAGGGATGCACGATTAAATAGGAAGCTAACCATTCCAGAATTTGTATTAGCTTTTGGCATTTATCGGGATGTGATCTGTACGGTATATCCCCACAGACGTGAGGAGTTTGACTTATATATGCACAGGCTGGTTGATCTGGGCAACAAATATGGTGGGTCAGCTTTCTATGACTACCATAGATCCTTTTCTGCCAAAGTGTCTGGCGCCTTCTCACAGTACGGGACAAGGTCCAACTGGAGTAAGATTGATACGATCATTTTTTGCAGGCACTTTGCAGGTCTAAGAGCACCGGCCTGTGCACACTGCTCCTCCATGGCTCATACTGCCAATTTTTGTCCGACCACTGCGAACGAACCTACCACCTCGCAGGGCACTAGCTCCGCTGTGTCAGCAGAGAGAACACCCAAAGACAAACTGGGTCGACCTATCAAGTTTTTGGGGAAGTCCCAAATATGTAATAATTTCAATGTCGGTGCATGTAATTACAGCGGTTGTCGGTTATTGCATATATGTTCAAAATGTTTTAGGGCACATGCAAAAACCATGTGTCCAAATAAAATGTACCCTAAGCAATACTTAACTGAGATAAATATTTCTGTACTCACGGCATTACTGTCACAACATCCATCTAGACATTTGGTAGACTTCATCATCACTGGTCTATCACAAGGATTCCATACTGGTCTCATACACATGCCTTCAGGAATCCTTGAATGTCCTAATTTACAATCTGCACAACAAAACCCTACAGCGGTTAGCACACTCATAGCCAAAGAAGTGGCAGAGGGCTTCCTATTGGGACCCTTTCAGTCCCCTCCTTTTTCCTCATGGCGGACAAACCCCATCGGTATTGTCACAGGGAAATCTTCCCACAAACAAAGACTTATCATCGATCTGTCTGCACCTCACACCTCTGCCTCACCTAGTCTGAACTCCCTTATCCCCTCTGAGGAATTTTCACTTCAATACTCCACCATAGATCACGCCATTACAGCTATCATGCTGGCAGGGGTCAGAGCATGGCTCAGCAAGACTGACATTACAAATGCCTTCAAATTATTGCCTATCCACCCTACACTATGGCACCTGCATGGCATTAAGTGGGCCGGGCACTACTACTTTTTCTCACGCTTAACGTTTGGTTCAAAAAGTAGTCCGGCCATTTTCGACGTATTCGCCGAAACATTATGCTGGTTATTATTAAATGTAGCCAGATGCCCTACAGTTATACACTACCTGGATGATTTCTTACTGATCGAAGAGAACACTTCCCCTCCCAGTAGCCTCATAGAAACCATCAGTCTTTTTAAACAGGTGGGTGTTCCAGTCTCCCCCACCAAAACTGAAGGACCAGATACAGTCATCACCTTTCTGGGAATCATGCTAGACTCAGCCACCATGCAAGCCAGCCTGCCACGCACCAAGATAGAGGACATTCTCACCAACATTAACCTCTACATACACCTCGGTACTTGCAATCGCAAAGAATTGCAGTCTCTACTTGGGTCACTGAACTTTGCCATGCGCATTATACCTCAAGGCCGGGCTTTCATCTCACGGCTCCTAACCATGTTCCCACTGTTTAGACATGATGCACACAGGTTACCACTGGATACCCAAGCCACGGCAGACCTACTTATGTGGAGAAACTTTTTGACCACCTGGAATGGGAAAAGCATGTTTCTCCCTAAATTGTCTGACTCCTCACCTACCATCTGGTCAGACGCGGCGTCTACCACAGGTTTTGCAGCAATTTACGGGAATGAATGGCTTTGGGGTAGCTGGCCTCCAGAGGTACAGGACCTGGAAGGGTTTTCCACTACCTCAGCTCTATTTGAGATGTATCCCATTGTGGCAGCTGCCGTGACATGGGGGCATCTATGGGCAGGTTCGTCAGTACGTTGCCACTCAGACAACCAAGCTACATGCCACATCATAAACAAAGGCCCATCCAAGTCACTGACCATTATGAGGTTCTTGAGGAAACTCACCTGGCTGGCTGCATGCCATAATTTCTTCTTGTTTTGTGTCCATGTCCCAGGTGTTTGTAACACGGCTGCTGACAATTTGTCTCGTTTCAATTTTCAGGCTTTTCGGCAAATACTTCCGTCAGCCGCACGTACAGCCACGACCACTCCACCTTTCCACCAGCTAGTCATGGACTAGAAGCTATTATGCAACATAGCAGGACATTGGCACAATTAGCACTGTCCACCAATACCCCGAGAACATATGACAGGGCTTTCCTTCTATTTAAAAGATTCCTGTCACTGCACAACATCACACAACCTTTCATCATGACATCTTTGTTAGGTTTTGCTTCTTTTTGCCACCTCAAACTTAAATTATCTTACAACACAATCAAGCTATATCTGACAGGCATACAACATCACATGCTAACATTACAACCAAACAACACAAGTTTCATGTCCTCCTACCAGATAAAAACATCCTTAGAGGTATCCAGAGATCCGAACCCCCACGTACCGCGCAAAGGCTACCTATAGACTTCAATATCTTCAAGGATTTATCCAGCCTACTAGATTCAAAACCCTTTGCGAACAACACAAACCTTGTTATAAAAACCTGCCATATACGTAGCTTTTTATGGTTTTTTGAGACCAAGAGAATTTACCGCCATCAACACATCCCAGTCCACTCACATTCTGCTTCATTCACACTTAACGAAACACATGGATTACTATATTTTAGCTCTGCATCACTCCAAAACTAATCAACACGCACCCCCGGTAGAGGTTAGATACTATCCTACCCACAACGTGTGGTGCCCCGTCACATTACTGGACACCTATACTCAGCATTTCAAAGCATCACCATCTCAACCACTTTTCTGTCTACAAGGTTCGGTACTCACTACCACCACCTTCATGACCCACGTCAGGTCCCTACTTACACAACTAGGCCTAAAATCAGCTAACTATTCGGGCTACTCCTTCCGCATAGGGGCGGCCTCCACAGCGTCCAGTGCAAACATTCCAGTACATGTTATCAAGTCACTAGGGCGCTGGAAGTCTTCTGCATACTCTAGATACATACCTAACCCGGTACAAAAAGTTAGAAATGCCTTTCAAGATATGTCTGGTTGAAGTATGTATATTGCTCGTTTCGTAATAAAGTATATTTTCTACTTTTGCCCTCTTTATTTGCAGGCCTACCTCATCGTCGGTTCCGGCACACCACAACCGACTTGCTCTTTCACACTATCCCACACTTATCAGTGTTTGTATTTTCTGTACTATCATGAGCCCTTAACACAAGTATTAAGGCCTTTTGGCCTGTAATTGTGGGAGGGGCGTATGACTCACCTTCTCCCTACTTAAGGGACACCCCTTACCTGGCTCCATACCGTTCGAGGTCAGCGCTGCATCACCCTCCCACCCACTCCTCTTTTATTAACTCCTTTTCTCATACATTTCTTATTGGTGGGCCCTCTTTATTTGCAGGCCTACCTCATCGTCGGTTCCGGCACACCACAACCGACTTGCTCTTTCACACTATCCCACACTTTGTATCTTCTGTACTATCACGAGCCCTTAACACAAAATATATATATATATATATATATATATATATATATATATATATAATCCTCTTTCTACAGAAGGAGCAATAACAGAAAATGGTAAGACATGACGGCCAATTGATCCACTTTTAGAAATTTGACAAGTGATGTATATTCCTGTAATGCCCACTGCATTTATGAAGTAAATCCCGACTGTATGTACAAACTGTGAAACCAATCCATGAAAGAATTTAAGACTGTATTATGTGGTCCCCCAAAAAAAGAAAAACCCAGACTAGAGGCTTTTCCTTTCCCCATCCATCTATTTTCAAAGGACCCCATGTTCAGCAACAAACACAGAATGATGATGCTGAATGCTTCTCATAGAGAAGCATTGGAAACCACTCTAAAAGGTAGCAATGAATTGTGGCAATGTTGCACATGCACTCTGCATGTGAGTACTGTGACTTGCTTAATAATAAAAATGTATGTTTAACAGCTAACTTAATCATAAAGAAAAAAAATATTTGGGTACAGTAATCAATACATTAAAGAAACACATTTAATTAAAAGAAACACTGAGCACTAGAACCAGGGTGATGTAGTGGTTATGGTGTCAGTAGAGCCCTGGCACTTCCCATTGTAAGAAGAAGTCAAACTATTTTAGAATGGTTTTACCTCTTACCTGTGGTCCACCAGAGACCGCTTCCTGCCTCAACAACTGCTGACGGAGAAGTAGTGCAGGGCAAGCTCACTGGCTGAGAGCGTCAGATGGTTGTTCTCAACCAATGAGCTCCAGCACTGCAAGGTTTAACTAACAATGAGCTCCCGGGTCTCTTATTTTATTGTTCCACCTCCTGTTGCCTATACTCCTTTTTAATACTTAGAATAAATGTACAATTTTATCTGCATTGTGCAATGTATGTTTTAATGTTGGTCCTTGGAGCAGTATTTTCTTTAATTCTCTTTTTTCTACAACAAACTCCAGTTTACATGGACGCCAGACCAGTGTGACAATATCTAGGGTCTTGTAAGAAGATGCTAGTGGTAAGCAACTGCGCATTCATATTAATGTTGAGTGGGAACATTAAGAGGCCTGGAGCGGTATGTCGGGACTGTACTAATCCACATATCACGTGACAGCAGTATGTAATGTGGGTAATATTTGCACGAGTGAATGGTTCTGTTTTGGGGATATGTGTGCCATTCATCATGTGATTCACAAGCCAAATATACGATCTCAAAGCCTAGCTCCTAAATGTTTGTGCTGATTTCTATCGTTAGACCAACTTTTTAGTATAATGGACTGGATCCCAAGAGGGACCTGCATTTCAATGTAGCTATTTTCAGTCTACAAGCACTAAATTATACTCTCCATTTACTTTCGAGGTGCGAGAAATATTATTTATAAAACATATGCTGCAGAACTGTACAATGGAAATCAAACTCCTAAATATTCTACAAAACTAACCTCACCAAAGAAAATGACATACTGGTCAGCAGTCTGCTCAATTATTAGAAGCATAACCTGCAGCAGATTTCAAGGACAAAGCAAACAACATAATGACAGAATTACCATGGCCATGTAGTAATTTAATTAGTTTAACCAATAAAGTACCAGAGGGAAGAGGAGGAATCATACTAAAAGAACCCCATCTGCCACTGAAAGGGCACTGAACAGGACATAAAAAATGTGAAACAAAGACAATTACAGATATTGCATTATCTGTTCTCTACCTTTAAATGGTCTTAAAACAATTCCTATCCATGCAGATAATACAAAGTCGTTTATATGACAACGTCCTTGGTCGTCAGGAAACGACAGAGAAACGCAGTATAAGGGACAGGCAACGAGTAGAAGCACAGCTGCGCTGAATTAACACACCCCTATCTCACACCTACTGGCTAGGTGAATAAGACAGGCAACGAGTAGAAGCACAGCTGCGCTGAATTAACACACCCCTATCTCACACCTACTGGCTAGGTGAATAAGATGGGAGTTGCAGTCCACAGCCCATAATCGTGCTCTGTGGAAGAATGATGATCATCCCCATTGAAAACTAAAATCAACAGCAACTTACATATCAAGTACAGTCGGAAATTGAGTTAGCAGCAAGAGATTTTCTCCCTGAGGGAGCTATGTGCTCATCTAAACAGCAGGTGCACACAAACAGAGCCTTGCACCATGCATGTATTTAATGTAAACATACTGCACACACACTCTCGTGCACATCCTTCTAAACCTGGAGAAGATATGTTTAACCTTAACCATCCAGTCCAATGCCATTTAAATGTTTTAATGAGCTGAGCCAGGTGAAAACAAATTGTTTACCACACGTGACAAAAGGAAATGAAAAACAGAGACGTCCTACAGACAGGGAAATAATGTAAGATTTCAAACAGTCATTTTTCCTGGACTAGTCTTCCCGGTAATGACAGCTCTCCGAGTCGAAGCATTAGTCCAGTCTTCTCAGTAGCCTGTACAAAAAGGATGGCTCAGTTCACATAACCCACCAGCTTGCCCATATTAATAAACCATGCATTGAAATTACCAGTACAGTTTATCATAACGCATGTAAACAAGCATCACTGTGCTTATGATACTCTTCGCCTACACAAGAAGCCATAATGAAAATAGAAATAAAGGCAGCTCTGATTATAAACGATTAAGTGCAAGACAATAGAATAGATTAAATGCATACAAAAACTACATAAAAATGCAACATAATGTAATTTTAACAGCCGCAGAAAATGCAGTATACGGTAATACATACGTGTGTGTGATATACAATGAAATTGTACTACAATGTACATTAATAAAAATACATTCATAAAAACACAGTATACTGTGCAAAACAGACCAGCATTATCAAATGTATAATGTCCAACATACAGAAAAACAGACAGAATACATTAGAAAATACTGTAAGACACTGACAATACAGAATTCATACTCAATATAACCACATGCAGACAGTGCAAAACATGCACAATAGCCTACAGAATACATATACAACATATAGAAAGCACAAAATAAAATCGAAATATATTGTAATATACAGGCTGGACAGCATGCACACATTATACGTTAAGTTAGTACAGAATGCATACACAACACATAAGAAGCCACTTACAGTTGCAATATAAAACAATGTACAGACTTTATAGTCAGCACCCAATACACACTATCCCAGAACAGAATGAATAAGCAGTATAGAAAACAGACAGACAATACAGCCTGCATAAAACCACAACAAACAGTGCACGGTACATAAATATACAGTATAGAATAAAGCAGACAGTGCATGAAAGACAATACACAGTATCAGAGTGCATTTATACATCAAACAAGACTGAACAATGCATGAAACAATATACACTAAAAACACAGGGCACATCAGTCACAGTCAGTACTGAATGAATTAATTTACACAATACAATAACACTGAGTGCAAAAATATACGCAAGAGAGAGAACTGAAACACTATGCACACACCGAATACACTATATACAGACAGTGCATTATACAGTGAGACCCAATACACTATACACAGAGTGTATACTATACACAGAGACAGAGCGCACTATACACAGTGTACAATACACAGAGTGCACTATACACAGACAGAGTGTACAATACACAGAGACCCAGTGTACACACTATACACAGACAGAGTGTACAATACACAGAGACCCAGTGTACACACTATACACAGACAGAGTGTACAATACACAGAGACCCAGTGCACTATACACAGACAGAGTGTACAATACACAGAGACCCAGTGCACTATACACAGACAGAGTGTACAATACACAGAGACCCAGTGCATTATACAGAGAGAGTGTACAATACACAGAGACCCAGTGCATTATACAGAGAGAGTGTACAATACACAGAGACCCAGTGCACTATACACAGACAGAGTGCACTATACACAGACAGAGTGTACACACTATACAGAGAGAGAGTGTACAATACACAGAGACAGTGTACAATACAGAGACCCAGTGCACTATACACAGACAGAGTGTACACACTATACACAGACAGAGTGTACAGGTCCTCCCACATATACTATATTATATAATACAGTTGATAATTGATAGCCGGGTACCTGCACACAGCCATTATTCATACATTGTATGACAGACACACTGTATGAATGGCTGACACACACACCCTAACCCTGAGCGCCCTCACACCGCCCGCCCGGGCACAGGAACCCCCAGACCCCGCCCCGGCCACTTACCGCAGTCCGTAGCTGTCCGTAGCTCTCCGATCCCGCGGCTCCCTGTCTCCCAGCACAGAGCGCAGGCGGACACCGGGCACGCTGCGTCACTCCCTCTCCGGCAAACCCCGCCCAGCAGCGCGTATCGCCGGCACGGCCACGCCCTCACCTCCCAGACAGCCCAGGACCCGCCTACTTCACTGCGTTACTCCGCTCTCCTGGATAGCCCCGCCCACCCTGGAGCGCTTACGGCGCTGTGACGTATTGTGAGTGTAACCGCGCGCGCCCTGTGTGCACCTGGGAACTGGCTGTGCGCGCGGGTGGACGGTTACTGTGACCGTTACAGAGGGGGAGAGGGGAGACAGATGGGGGGGGGTCTGAGGGGGACATTCAGTAAACTGGGTACTGGACAGGTTATTTACTAAACATGAATTAACTTACCCAAAAACTGTGACCAGTCGGGAGTATTCACTAACCTCTCTAGACTGTAAGCTCTTTTGATCAGGGCCCTCCTCAACCTATTGTTCCTTTAACATATGGTAATTCTCATTTATTGTTAACTTTACCCCATTTCCTTATATTGTAAACGGCTGAGAAATAAGTTAACACTAGATAAATACCAGTAATAATAATAACTGAAACTGTCACCCTGAGGGGTCATTCACTAAATGGTAATCGGGAACCTGAGGGGTTATATCCTAAACAGAAATCTGAGACCCTGAGGATGTATTCATTAACCCAGACACTGTGATCAATAGGCAATATTCACTAACCCAGACACTGTGACCAATAGGCAATATTCATTAACCCAGAAACTGTGATCAATAGGCAATATTCACAAACCCAAACACTGTGACCAATAGGCAATATTCACTAACCCAGACACTGTGACCAATAGGCAATGTTCACTAACCCAGACACTGTGATCAATAGGCAATATTCACAAACCCAGAAACTGTGATCAATAGGCAATATTCACAAACCCAGAAACTGTGATCAATAGGCAATATTCACAAACCCAGAAATAGTGATCAATAGGCAATATTCACTAACCAAGAAACTGATCAGTAGGCAATATTCACTAACCAAGAAACTGTGATCAATAGGCAATATTCATTAACCCAGAAACTGTGATCAATAGGCAATATTTACTAACCAAGAAACTGCTCAATAGGCAATATTCACAAACCCAGAAACTGTGATTAATAGGCAATATTCACAAACCCAGAAACTGTGATTAATAGGCAATATTCACTAACCCAGAAACAGTGATCAATAGGCAATATTCACTAACCCAGAAATAGTGATCAATAGGCAATATTCACTAACACAGAAACTGATCAGTAGGCAATATTCACTAACCAAGAAACTGTGATCAATAGGCAATATTCATTAACCCAGAAACTGTGATCAATAGGCAATATTCACTAACCCAGAAACTGTGCTCAATAGGCAATATTCACAAACCCAGAAACTGTGATCAATAGGCAATATTCACAAACCCAGAAACAGTGATCAATAGGCAATATTCACAAACCCAGAAACTGTGATCAATAGGCAATATTCACTAACCCAGAAACTGATCAGTAGGCAATCTTCACTAACTAATAAACTGTGATCAATAGGCAATATTCACAAACCCAGAAACTGTGATCAATAGGCAATATTCACTAACTCAGAAACTGATCAGTAGGCAATATTCACTAACCAATAAACTGTGATCAATAGGCAATATTCATTAACCCAGAAATTGTGATCAATAGGCAATATTCACTAACATAGAGACTGTGACCAATAGGCGATATTCACTAACCCAGAAACTTTGATCAATAGGCAATATTCACTAACACAGAAACTGTGATTAATAGGCAATATTCACAAACCCAAAAACTGTGATCAATAGGCAATATTCACTAACCCAGAAACTGTGATCAATAGGCAATATTCACTAACTCAGAAACTGATCAGTAGGCAATATTCACTAACCAATAAACTGTGATCAATAGGCAATATTCATTAACCCAGAAATTGTGATCAATAGGCAATATTCACTAACATAGAGACTGTGACCAATAGGCAATATTCACAAACCCAAAAACTGTGATCAATAGGCAATATTCACTAACCCAGAAACTTTGATCAATAGGCAATATTCACTAACACAGAAACTGTGATCAATAGGCAATATTCACAAACCCAAAAACTGTGATCAATAGGCAATATTCACTAACCCAAAGACTGTGATCAATAGGCAATATTCACTAACACAGAAACTGTGATCAATAGGCAATATTCACTAACACAGAAACTGATCAGTAGGCAATATTCACAAACCCAAAAACTGTGATCAATAGGCAATATTCACAAACCCAAAAACTGTGATCAATAGGCAATATCCACTAACCCAGAAACTGTGATCAATAGGCAATATTCACTAACACCAAAACTGATCAGTAGGCAATATTCACTAACCTAGAAACTGTGATCAAGAGGCAATATTCACAAACCCAGAAACTGTGATCGATAGGCAATATCCACTAACCCAGAAATTGTGATCGATAGGCAATATCCACTAACCCAGAAATTGTGATCGATAGGCAATATCCACTAACCCAGAAATTGTGATCGATAGGCAATATTCACTAACCCAGAAACCGTGATCAATAGGCAATATTCACTAACCAACAAACTGTGATCAATAGACAATATTCACTAACCCAGAAACAGTGATCAATAGGCAATATCCACTAACCCAGAAATTGTGATCAATAGGCAATATTCACTAACCCAAAGACTGTGATCAATAGGCAATATTCACTAACATAGAGACTGTGACCAATAGGCGATATTCACTAACCCACAAACTTTGATCAATAGGCAATATTCACTAACACAGACACTGTGATCAATAGTCAATATTCACAAACCCAAAAACTGTGATCAATAGGCAATTTTCACTAACCCAAAGACTGTGATCAATAGGCAATATTCACTAACACAGAAACTGTGATCAATAGGCAATATTCACTAACACAGAAACTGATCAGTAGGCAATATTCACTAACCAAGAAACTGTGATCAATAGGCAATATCCACTAACCCAGAAACTGTGATCAATAGGCAATATTCACTAACACCAAAACACCAAAACTGATCAGTAGGCAATATTCACTAACCTAGAAACTGTGATCAAGAGGCAATATTCACAAACCCAGAAACTGTGATCGATAGGCAATATCCACTAACCCAGAAATTGTGATCGATAGGCAATATTCACTAACCCAGAAATTGTGATCGATAGGCAATATTCACAACCCCAAAAACTGTGATCAATAGGCAATATTCACTAACCCAAAGACTGTGATCAATAGGCAATATTCACTAACATAGAAACTGTGATCAATAGGCAGTATTCACTAACCCAGAAACTGTGATCAATAGGCAAAATTCACTAAACCCAGAAACTGTGCTTAATAGGCAATATTCACAAACCCAGAAACTGTATTGTTGTTTTTATTTATCTGAACCTGTCCCTCATGGCCACCGCCATCTTCTTCCTTGAGGCCCTCTTTAACTCTTGGCACTACATCTGCCAGGAGCCGACATCAGCGCTGTACTCTTGTGCATGTGTGAGAATACAAAACTGAGGTCTATTGAGGATCCCACTGTATCCTCCACAGAAAGAGTACTATTTACCCTAAGCTGTCACTGAGGCATATTTTATGATGGACTTCTCCTTACAAAATCTTAGGTTGACAAATGTGTTCTGCACTCCATTTGGTCTCTTCGTGTGGTTCCCACTGCTCATGCTGAACTTGTGATCAGCACCCAGAATGGATGGATTATTGGGAGGGGCTGGGGATGACCCAGCGGTCATGGTCCATGTTGGTACCAATGAGAAAGTAAGAGGAAGATGGAAGGTCCTAGAGAATGATTTCAGGGAATTAGGTAGCAAACTTAAGAAAATAACCTCCAAGGTGGAATTCTCTGAGATATTACCTGTGCCATGCGCTAAAGATTAGAGAGGTCAATGCGTGGCTTAAGTCTTGGTGCAGGAAGGAGGGTTTGGGGTTTTTAGAGCACTGGGCCGACTTTGCAATTGGGTACAACCTTTATAGTAATGATGGATTGCACCTAAACGGGGGAGGGTCTGCAGTGCTGGGGGATAGGATGGCTAGAAGGTTGGAGGAGATTTTAAACTAGTAGTAGGGGGGGAGGGTCATAGCAATCTACAAAATGGAGATAGGACAGAAACTAAATGGGCTTTAGCACAGTATAAGGGGGTGGAGATGGGGGAGGGGCAAGCTCAGAACAGAGAAGCTATGTAATGTTGATAATTCACAAAATATACAAGTGACGCATGATATTAAATGTATGCTTACTAATGCAAGGAGCCCCTAAATAACAAAATGGGGGAACTAGAGGCATTAGCATACACTAAACAATATGATATAATAGGCAGAACTGAAACATAGTGGGATGAGACACATGACTGGGCAGTTAACTTAAATAGGTACATGTTATTTAGGAAGGATAGGAAAAACAAGAAGGGTGGTGGGGTATGTTTGTATGTCAACCATGATTTAAAGCCAAATCTTAAGCAAATGGAATGCGAGGAGGATAATGTGGAAGCTTTATTGGTAAATATCTGCTTGGGGGAAAAGAAGGGAAACCAACTATTGGTTGGGATATGTTATAAACCACCTAATGTTAATATTGACGAGGAACAACAGCTGTTTGAGCAAATTGGGAAAGCTTCAAATCTGAGAGATTTTAATTACCCGGACATAAATTGGGACAGAGGCACTAGTAGCTCAGCAAAGGGAATTAGGTTTTTAAACTTGTTAAATGACACCTTCATGTCACAACTTGATCTTTTGACCAACATTCAAGTAGGTGAGAACTTGGGAAATAGTGTTCACATATAGTGTCCTTTGAAATAAACTCAAAAAAACAAAAGCACATGGGGTATACTAAAACATATAATTTTAAAAAGGCCAATTTCTATAAGTTAACGGCAGCTTTACAATATATTGACTGGCATAAACTCTTTAGTGAAAAGAACACTGAGGATAAATGAATCATCTTCCAACAAATATTAGAAAGGTACATTTCTCAGTATGTACCATTGGGAAATAAATATAAAAGAAACAAATTAAAACCAATGTGGCTTAGTAGAGAAGTAAAACTTAAAAATAAGAAAAGGGCATTTAAATCGGACAAATCAGATGCATCTTATAAAAGATATAAGGAAGCAAATAATCGTGCAAAAAGGCAATTAGACTTGCTAAACTTCAAAATGAAAAAATGATAGCTAAAGAGAGCAAAACCAACCCCAAAGCATTTTTTAAGTACATAAATTCTAAAAAAAACAAAAATGAAAGTGTAGGCACACTAAAAACTGAAACGGGGGTGTTAGTTAATGAAGACCAGGAAAAGGCAGGAATTTTAAATAACTATTTCTCCTCCGTATATATTAAGTGTCAGATTATTTATATCGGCAGACATTTTGTGCTATGATAGAAACTAAAAGTGTATATTCTGAGTCACTCTGAACAGACCAGACTCCATTTTGTTATTTCAAGTTAACAAAGAGACACAGGATTTCTTTCTGTAAGACTGGCCTCTTTGCCAGAGCTAAGGAATGCATAGCATAGTATAAACAAGTGATAAGAAGAATATAATCAAATCTAAACCCAGACAATTGTGACAGAGAAGATTAAATAATTTAATATTTAACTGTCTATATATATAAGGTACCATTGTATGGAAAAGGGTAAACTTAGTTCATGATCTGTCATATCAGAAATTATGGCAGGAATTGCAGACGCTAAGTCTGGACAAAATTTAAGAAACCCTTTGAAATGTTAAATTATGGCGCTATAAAGATAACGCAAAATGACGTCAAAATAGCCACCAGGAAAAGTTAACTCTTTCCTGGATAGGTATGTTTAGTGGGACAAGACTGCCCTCTATAGACCAAATAACTAATTTGCGATCTGGGAGATAACCACACCTCTAGTGCTTCTATTGGGTTATCAACTGATGACGTACAGAGAGTATGGCCCTTTAAAAGTTAATACGAGAGAGGAGGCAGAGGCAAGATATGCAAAGGAGAGGAAAGAGGAATTGGAAGTTTGGGGACTCCAACTCGGACAACATCTGAGACTAACACTCTACTCCTAAAACTCTAACACTTAGAATTTACTGACTTTCTAACCAACACCTCCATGCAGAGAGACTACCAATCGGATGAAATATCTACTCAACTGGTAATTATACTGGTTTCATTTAATTAAATTAAATTAATTAAAATGTATTAATAGCATTATATATGACTGGATAAAGCACGGTCAGATTTCCATATTAAGAAATCTTAGTTAACTAAAGAATATATAGTTATAAACATTCCATTCTGCAGGTGGAATTAAGAATAATTATATATTGATGTGATATTATCACGTGTTAGCATACCGCTGTTTTTATCCAGGTGTATTGATTTGCTCTAAATTAAGATAGATATCTTTTAGACAAATTAAAATCTGCTTATATAATATATTAGACTCTCTTATTGGATGGTTTAAGAAAATGACTAGTGAACTGGTTTAAATGTTATTTTATTTAAAAATTACATAAGAATAGATCTTAACTACCTAGGAGATCTAGCCAGCATTGAAAGGGTTATTCTAACTGTCTGCTAAACTTTACGACCTTACGCTGCACTCTGAGGAATTCTGTTCTTCGCTGTGAAAAGTTTCACTTAAGTCTGTGTTAAGGATACCTCATAAATCGTCAGAATTCTTGACAGAAAATGCTAGTTAGCCATTGAAACGTAATACCCATTTCTTTGTATTGCATATCAATTTATACTGGATATTCATTGATTATTGTCATGCATGTTACATAATATTATTTGTTAATTATTGGTTATCATAAATAAAATCTATTTTTATACATTGTGATTATTTATATGAAATACTTTCCACTTAACACGATAAACGTTCTTTGGGATCTGAGAATTGAATTAGTGGGCAATTCTCAACTGTTACTATTATTATCCCATAAATATCCCCACATAAGGAAGAACCCATGGCAATAGATGTGCAAATGATTGCTACTAAAAACTTGCAGAATAATTGTAATTGGTTAACTCAAGACAAGGTGCTGCAGCAACTAAAGAAAGTTAATATAAACAAAGCTCCAGGGCCTGACGGTATCCATCCACGTGTACTTAAGGAACTAAGTGCAGAAATAAGTGAACCTCTGTTTATAATCTTTCAAGATTCTTTTCTTTCAGGAAGTGTTCCGGAGGATTGGAGGAAAGCAGATGTGGTTCCTATATTCAAAAAGGGTTCAAAATCCTTGCCTGGAAATTATAGACCTGTGAGCTTAACTTCTGAGGCTGGTAAAATATTTGAAAGGTTATTAAGGGATAATATTTCAAGAATTCCTTGAGAAGAACATGGTTATCAGCACGGTTTTATGAAGCACAGGTCATGTCAAACTAACTTGATTGCGTTCTACGAAGAAGTAATTAGAAGTATAGATCAGGGTGTTGCAGTGGATGTGATCTAGTTGGATTTTGCCAAGGCATTTGATAATAGATTATTTGACAATAGACAATAGGCATTTGACAATAGATTAGTGTTCAAACTCAAGGAAATCGGTCTAGATGATAATGCTTGTTCTTGGGTAGAACATTGGCTTAAAAACAGAGTACAAAGAGTTGTCATTAATGGTAAATTTTCAAGCTGGACAGAGGTGGCAAGTGGTGTCCCTCAGGGGTCTGTTCTGGGACCCCTTCTATTTAACATGTTTATAAATGATCTTGAAGACAGCATTGAAAGTCATGTTTCAGTGTTTGCAGATGACACAAAACTTTGTAAAATAATACAATGTGAGCAAGATATTACTTTGCTGCAGAGGGATTTAGATAGACTGGGGGACTGGGCACTCAAATGGCAGATGAAATTTAATGTTGAAAAATGCAAAGTTATGCACTTTGGCATAAAGAATACACAAGCAACGTATACCCTTAATGGAAGCGAATTAGGGATAACAACACACGAAAAGGACTTGGGAATTGTTATAGACAACAAACTATGCAACCATGTGCAATGTCAATCAGCAGTGGCCAAGGCCAGTAAGGTATTGTCATGCATGAAAAAGGGCATTATAAATCACTGGTAAGACCACATATTGAATATGCTGTGCAATTTTGGGCACCTGTTCTTAAGAAGGATATTATGGCACTAGAAAAAGTGCAGAGGCGGGCTACAAAATTGATAAAAGGAATGGAACATATCAGCTATGAAGAAAGGTTAACAAATTTAAACCTGTTTAGAAAAATGTCACCTGAGAGGGGATATGATAACATATAATAAATATATATACGGGGCCAATACAAACCATTGTGTGGAAATCTATTCACAAACCGGACTTTACATAGGACACAAGGCCATGCGTTTAGACTGGAAGAAAGAAGATTTTGTCTAAGCCAAAGGAAAGGTTTTTTTACTGTAAGAAAAATCAGGATGTGAAATTCTCTGCCTGAAAAAGTGGTTTTATCAGAGTCCATGCAGATGCTCAAACAGCTACTAGATGCATACTTGCAAAAACAGAATATTCAAGGATATAATCTTTCAATGTAGGGTAATAACTGCTTGATCCAAGGATAAATCTGACTGCCATTCTAGGGTCAAGAAGGAATTTCTTTTCCTAGCTTGTTGCACAATTGTGCTTCAAACTGGGTTTTTTTTTGCCTTCTTTTGGATCAACAGCAAAAAAACAAATGTGAGGAAGGCTGAACTTGATGGACGCAAGTCTCTTTTCAGCTATGTAACTATGTAACCCAAGAAGCTTCAGGTAGTGTGCTAAATAAGGTTACCAAACCCATAAACCCACAAAATATATAATTAAGAGCATTCAGGGCTTTGCTGGTCCACATTTTGAGCTTCAGTTCCTTAACCACATAGAGTAAACATTTGCTGGTGGTCTTGTAAGCAGCACAATGTAATACTTGTTGAAGTGAAGATAATACTATAATGGAAATGTTCCTAGTGGAGAAAGTATAAATATATTTTACTGAAGCTGTTTGTCCTCAGCAAAGCTCAGCATATTCCACTTTTTATTGAGCTTCCTTTAGCTTTGAATGGGGAACTGACTTTACCTCATATCTTGGTATCAAACTCACAGAATATAGAGAATATCTCATTAAATGTAACCAATTCAACTAGATTCGTCTATGTGGCATTTCATGGCTTGGCTATATCAACACTGTTAAAATTACGATAATTTCCCTTGCTAAAAGCGTGCTACAGAAATCTGCTACCATTAGTCTCATCTGTAAGAGACACCCAGGGGTCAAGTCCTGGGCAATAAAGTGTGGGAACTCACCCAAGATTCCTTCCCCCCACCCCCCAAAATAATATACACTCGTGCATATATATATATATATATATATATATATATATATACGCGTGCACACACACACCCACAGACACACATATAAATACGTGTGCACACATACTCAGACATATACACTCACATACTCAGACACACACATACATTCACAGACACACACATACACTCACATACTCAGACATACACTAATAGAAACACACATACACTCACAGACACACACAAATTATTTTTTTTAAATTAAAAAATGTCCACCCAGGGGGCGGGCCCTACCATCATGGCAGAGAGTTGTGTTTTCCACGGTGTCATGCCAAAAGCATGAGTTGGTGTTTGATGTGTGTTTATATATGTTAAGAGTTGTTTTTTTGTAAACCTTGGGATTGACATTTATTGTGGTCTTTGATCTTGCACCAGGCCTAGACCATAAAACATCTAGATAGCCATCACTAGAGCTGGACACAAGGAATTTCATAGAGTGGGCAATAGACTGCCAGACCAGCCCCCTCTGCCCCCCCCCACTCCCCCCCCTTGTGTCTCTGTTCTCTATGAGCTTCACTCTCCAGAGGAAAGCTCAGGTAAACACGTTACCAAAAAGGGTTAACTAGATATGTTTTATCAGTAAAAGTAGAACTGTGATACTATAATTCTCCTGTGTGTGGGGTAACCTAAGACGCCCGGGTTTAAAAGTCTTGGTGGTGGCAGTAGAGTATGTACTAAGGGTGTTAGTGTAGAAGGGATTGCAGGGGTTAATTGAGTGGTTGCTGGGACTAGCAACAGGTAACCAGGGGTCTGGTGTCATTAACCCTGTCACTTCCACACTCTCCCCACTGTCTCGGCTGGGCCTATAGCCCACGCACGTGACAAACTGGCGGCAGCTAGTGGGATATATTTAGAGATTTTTAGTGCTTGCTAGATTTTACCTGTAAAGGGGGTCTTAGCACTAAAAGAAATTGCATACTTGTTTTTGTGTAATTTCCAGAGACCAAGCTCAGTGCTGATTTAAAATACATACAAAGTGCAAAACAGTTCTCCCCTCCCATCTTTTGTTTTTCTTTCTCTATCCTATTTGTGAATATGGAGGCCTATCGCAAACAATCAAAAGAGGCCTTGGAATTGTTGTGCCAAGAAAAGAATTTACCAACTTTTGGCAAAAATAAGGCACAACTTATTGCTGACCTTGTGGAGGCTGACAGCCATATTTTCCAGCCAGAGACTGATACTGAAAGGGTTACCGAGCTCCCTACTACTGCAGGAGTGTTGCTTACTGAAATGCCTGGTGGTTGTACCCCTCAAAACATTAAGGACATTTGCTCAACTGATTTATTTCGGCAACTGATGGCTGCAAATCCTCAGGAGGCCCTGCATGTGATGATCCAACAGCAGGCTGCAGAAAGGGAATCTGCAGAGAGGCTAGCCGAAAGGGAAGCGCAAAGGCATGCTGCAGAAAGGGAATCTGCAGAGAGGCTAGCCGAAAGGGAGGCACAAAGGAGACATGAGCTGGAACTTGCTAAACTACAATTTACCCTTCAGTCCTCACTGAACAGCAATGCATCAGAGTCCAGCACACGTAGGCTCCGTAAGGATGATTTTCCTTCCCTCGAAGAAGGGACAGATTTGGATGTATTTTTAAAAAGTTTTGAGAAAGTATGCAGGCAGCATCAACTACCCTCAGACCAGTGGGGCAGATATTTAACTCCACAATTGAAAGGGAAAGCCTTGGATGTGTTTGTGTCCCTTCTCCCAGAGACTGATAACAACTATGAGGCAATCAGATCTGCATTGCAAAAAACTTTTAACCTTACTCCTGAGTCTTACAGGAAAAAGTTTAGGAGTATGCAGCAATGCCCATCATCCAGCTGCATTCTATATGTTGCACAATTAGAAACCACGTTCCGGCAATGGGTAACAGGAGTACAAGCTACTACCTATGAAGCCCTTAATGACTTACTGGTCCTGGAG
Organism: Pelobates cultripes; assembly: GCA_933207985.1. NCBI lineage: Eukaryota > Metazoa > Chordata > Amphibia > Anura > Pelobatidae > Pelobates > Pelobates cultripes. The sequence goes on along the minus strand of OW240914.1, from coordinate 235,250,435 downwards.
CAGTTCCTGCAGACCCGGAGCCCTAATGTACGAGAGTGGATTTTGGAAAGAAAGCCAAAAAATGCTAGGGCTGCTGCAGAACTGGCAGATGACTATGCCGACATCCATGCACCCACATCCAGGCGTGGACTTGTGTCAGCTGCTACTTCGACCTGGAGAGAAGCTACAGTTCAATCACCACCTGTAAGATCTGCAGTGAGAACTTCACCGCCGACTGCCAGCGTAGCCGGGGCTATGTCAAGTGAGTCAGATGCCCGCCGTTGTTTTCGATGCAACCAGATTGGTCATCTGAGCAGGACTTGCCCCACTAGGAATATGCCCTCACCAGTCTGTGGAGGGGCACCATTAGTATTGCTTGTGGGTGGGTCCGTGGGGAAACGAGAGGATAACCTGCAGAGTGTAATTGTGGGTGACCGAGTGACCATGGGACTGAGAGATTCTGGAGCTTCCTTCACCCTGGTGCGACCTGAAGTGGTGAATACGGAGGACATAATCCCTGGAAGAACCATGTCCATCAAAGGAATTGGGGGTGTATGCCCCGCTGTGCCCTTGGCACGTGTGTACCTTGATTGGGGTGCGGGCAAAGGTTTGCGGAAAGTGGGGATTTCAGAGGATATCCCTGTTAATGTTCTGTTGGGGAATGATTTGGGCAGGATGCTCTGTCACTATGCTCCAGTGGACACTGTTTGTGAGCCAGAAGGGCTGACTGCTCCACCTAAGGTATTGTGTGAAACTTTGGGAGACATTGTGAAGTGTGATTGCTGGGAGGGAGAGCAGGGTGTGGATAAATATCTACCTGTAACTGAACCAGTGATGTCTACCAAATGTGAGATAGGAGTGAGTAGTGATGTGCCTGTATTAAAATACTGTGAGGCTGGGATGTCAGAGAGTAAGGGAGAGGAGGAAGGTGAGAGCCAGGGTAACAAGTCAACAGTGGTAACAAGTCAGCAGTGGGTCACGGCTGCAGAGTCTGAGGGGCTATGTGAGATTGCGAGAGGATGGCCTGCCTTGGAGAAGAAATTATGTGAGTGTGTGCAAAATTCTGTATCTGATCAAGGGGGGTCAAATGTGTCCTGTGAAAATGTATGGGAAAAGCCTTCCAGCGAGAGGGGGCTGAATGAATATATGTGCCAATATGTGCCTGAAGCAGATGTATTTGATGTGGTGGGTGAAAATGTGAAGGGACAGCAAGGCTATGAGGGAGGGCAGAGGGTGTGTGAGCTTTACTCTGCGGCAGGCTTAGCCAGTTTCCAAAGTTCGGTATGTGTGATGACCTGGAGTGAAAGTGAGGGGCACGGACAGACTCAGCCTGTGGGTCCAGGAAGGATGGCTGCAGGGAAACATACTGTTGGAGGAACCAGGAACCTTGTCAGTTTATCACAACTCACGCATACACCTAAGCAACTTTCTGATTGTGAACTAAAGGTTCAGAGTCTGATAGTGCAACAAGCCCAGCAGACAGACCGCAAAATGAAAGAGATGATGGATGTTGATACAGCACATCTATCCTGGGAGTGTTCTCTGTCTGCTTTTTTGTGTGCTTACCGGGGAGTGCTGCAGAAATCCATTGGTTTCTTCCCCTTACAACTACTTCATGAGCGCAGTTGGTGTGGTTTAAGGGATGTTACCAGAGATCGATGGTGAATTGAAACAGGCAAATCAGGCATGTTTGAGGATGTAGCTGTGGTATGGACTGATCACAACCTGCTGCAGGTAACAGGTAACAATAATAAACTGCTCCATTGGAGCCCTATCCTCCAACAGTATAATTTCACTGCCCGGCACAAAAAGGGCGGCATGCATGGGAATGCAGATGGCCTGTCTCGGCAACTAGAGGGTTAATGGTAGACAGATAAATCAGCCTCTGGCTGAATTTTTCTGTCCTCCATCTTAAGGGGGAGGTGTCATGCCAAAAGCATGAGTTGGTGTTTGATGTGTGTTTATATATGTTAAGAGTTGTTTTTTTGTAAACCTTGGGATGACATTTATTGTGGTCTTTGATCTTGCACCAGGCCTAGACCATAAAACATCTAGATAGCCATCACCAGAGCTGGACACAAGGAATTTCATAGAGTGGGCAATAGACTGCCAGACCAGCCCCCTCTGATCCCCCTGAGAAACAACTAGTTTAGATATATGAGGGTGTTGGACTATCCAGGGAGGTCAGTTATTCATTTTTCTTTTGTCAGTAACTTCTAGGAGACCTATACCATCTAAGACTCCCACAAGAATTCTATATGGGGTAAATATATGTAAGGAATTTCTTGTGTTTTCTCCTATTTTATTTTATGTACTGTTTTGCAATTTGTTATCTGTATGTCATTTATTTCTGTATTTTGTACTCACCACTGTGAATCCTTTTTGTCAGATTAAATGTTTACTTAATCAGCTTGTGTCTCTGTTCTCTATGAGCTTCACTCTCCAGAGGAAAGCTCAGGTAAACACGTTACCAAAAAGGGTTAACTAGATATGTTTTATCAGTAAAAGTAGAACTGTGATACTATAATTCTCCTGTGTGTGGGGTAACCTAAGACGCCCGGGTTTAAAAGTCTTGGTGGTGGCAGTAGAGTATGTACTAAGGGTGTTAGTGTAGAAGGGATTGCAGGGGTTAATTGAGTGGTTGCTGGGACTAGCAACAGGTAACCAGGGGTCTGGTGTCATTAACCCTGTCACTTCCACACTCTCCCCACTGTCTCGGCTGGGCCTATAGCCCACACACGTGACACACGGGCTCCCACACAATCTTGGCAAAACAAGCGAAATATGGCTTACTCAAACAGCGACACAAACAGCATTTCCAGACACCCACTTGCCACCCACTATAGAGGGCACACAATGGGATGTTATGCGACCCGATTGGGGCCAGCTGAAATCATGGCCGTGCCCCCGACCTGGAGGTACCCTGAAGCTGCTCACCGCACAAGCAAGCCCTGTTACCCCCCCTCGGACCGGTGGGGGTCATCCCGGTCCATCCTAGGGAGACGACCCCTGACATACCGAGAAGTGGAATATCGCCAATGACAGCAAACTGAGACCTACCTAAATTGGCGGACACAATATGTGCCGTCAACTCCAGCGATGCCTCACAAGATATCCTCACACGAAAAAAAGACCACTTTGATGCATTCTGGAGGAAGCTGGCGGGTAAGCTACATCAACCTGCCCCACTACGGCCTCCCATTCCTACAAAGCGAGCATCACTCACCTACTCCCATCAAGCGAACCGGCGTCCGCCCAGCACCCACACTCACCCGAGCAGGGCGCCAACGCAAACCTGCCTTCCCATCCCGCCGCTGCTACACTGCACGATGATCCAGCAAAGACCGACTCCACGCTCCCAAATCACAGTCAGAAGGGTCACACATCGCAGCGCCACTTACAGACACGGAGAGGACCCTGTGGACCTGGACCGGTTCATGGACTGTGCTACTCGACGGCAGACATGGCGCAGAAGTGTGGAGGGCTTCGGAGCTGGTGGCGCACGGGCAATCTGAAGGAGGGATCCTTGACGCCCAGGGGCGGATGCCTACCATTAGTTGGCATCGGCTGATCGATCCCAAACATAGACTGTCAGGGTGGTGCATAATGTTGCTGTTCTGTATAATGCTCTTAATCTACTAGATTATTCTGATCTTCTTATTTTTTTTTTCTCATATTAATTTAGCTTTGCAATAAGTCTCCCATGCCATACATCACTATAACTGGGCTGTATCTCATATATGCAAATCCAGCAACGAGACTATTCACACATAATATGAGCCTTAATGCTATACCTAATCTGTGCTATCACAAATCAGACCTGTCGATAGTATATAAACTGCGTATTCCTCACCTATGCACAATTAAGCCCAATAGCGCTGTTTTATTTAGCGCGGTCTCACATGTTTAAGCTCTCTCATCTTAAAGATCTAAAGCGACATTAATATATATTGATGCAAATGCTTAGAATTAACCCTACGTGTGACTATGCTTGAATTAGCATAACCTTTAGTTTAAAATCGTATCTCTTATTTAGACATAACCGTTTCAGCTCTAGCCTGATATTGATATAAAAATGTGCTGTCAAATCGCATGAATATGACGTCATATTCCGGCTCCCGGCATCAGCAAACAGCACATGGCGAGAGAGAGCAGAGAGAACACAGCTCCCTCGCCGCGTCTGACAGGGAGACAGGCGCCCGCCGGGGGGGTCCATCAGGCCACCTCTTGGGCCCCCCCATGACATGGAGAACACCGGGGGGGGGTATTTGGGGGTGGCATTTTTTGTCACCCCCTGAATGCCTGCAGGAACAGCGGGAACGGCATTCCTGCTGTAAAAAATCCAGGAACACCGTTCTCACGCTTTCCTGCAGGACTCAAGCCCTGGAGACACCCTTCTAGAATATCTACTAAAACCCTACTAAACCCAATCAAACTAGGTGGCCTAGGAGTTTAACATAAAATTTATGTAGCATTATTCATTGAACAATCTATGCACAGCATCACAACCCTATACAACTCTTTATGGTCCATAAAAGATAAATATTTCTCTCCACATACTATATAATACTAATGGCCCTGCTAGCATATCACCAGTGTTGCCCAATGTCCTTTCAAATACAATATTAACTTTTAAGATTAAGAAATAATTCTCTTCTAATTTTCAACTTCATACCTCCTTCCAAGCATTGTATCTGGACTTAAATATTATTTCATGGATATCTCTAGACATAAAAAATATGTGCAGATTAATAATTTTCTCCTTCTCCTCCCTGAAAGTGCAGTGCTACTTTCCCAGTCCTCGTGCCGACCTGGATCCTCTGTTTGTTCTAGCTGTTCGCATGACCCATGCAGTGATGGAAGCTTCAAAGGGGACACGCGCCAAATGCTACAGCAATTTGTGTGGCCTGTATTGTAAAGTTATGAAGCTGCTTGTAGCCAGAGAGTGTTCTTAAAGGGGCAGTGGGGGTCTTGCGTGACTTCTGTGCTCTATCGTGGTTTCTGTTCTCAGTACCCTTTAGTACGTTCATTGATACAAATTTTTCTTGACCCTGAATTTCTCTGTAACCCTTTCCTGTCCTGTTTACCTGTCTGATTGATTGACTGTGTACCTGACTTTGGCTTGTTCTCGATTTCACTGTCTCACTGTTACTCTGACGTAGACTCTGTGTTTGGGTTAAACTTTGTGACAGAAAGAGACTTTTCATACATTTAGATGCCTTTACCTACATATGGATTTGCTATATCTTGTCTGCTTACCTATGTATGGATTTGATATATCTTGTCTGCTTCACGCTTGAAGACAACACACAATTTCAGTTTCTCTCATGCTTAGCCAAGTGAAAACTAATGAAACCATGTAGCTCTCCTCGACCATTTGGTTAATAACCAACCTCAATACTTTTTAAAATGGGACCAAGAGTTGGACTGTTTGAAGTTAGAAGTTGGCAAAAAGCATCAGCTAAAATGCATAATACTCTCACTGATTATACCACTGGAAAGCTTCCAGGACAAATTTTGCCCGTCGGTACATAGTGCCCTAAAGAATATCTAAGTTGGGGGCGGAGTCAAACCGCCGAGCTGATTAGACGCATCCACCACGAGCTCCGCATTGCAGGGACCTATATACCCTATTTTGAGAACTGAGACCCAGCTTTACCAGCCAGGGAGACACGCAATACCTGGTGTTGTGGAAATAAGATATAAACCTAATTTTTAGTTAGTAAAATGTCTATTTACTCATTTAACAATAATCAGCATTATTCTACTTACATGTGATTAATTAAAATGGCCGCTAGGAGCCGCCTTCTTCTTCTTTCCCCCCCCATCGTTAACTACTTACCTCGTGTAACAAGATGGCGCTGGAATCTGGGGGAGACCCTCGTGATGCCAGTGACGTCACCCCTTGTAGGCAGAACATTAAGAGAACCACTTAACACCTAACCAATTAATGATGTATTATTTCATGTTATCTCTGACAATGCATATGATGTAATTTTGCTTTAAAAGGGACTTGCCGTCCCCCCTGAATAAACTTTCCTCAAGTTTTTCATCAACCTGAAACTTGTGTCTGGTGTGAATTACTTCAGGGAGCGTGCACGCACTGTTTCTTTAATTTGGCCAGGGGCAGATACACAAAAGATCAATTTATTGATTGATTACCACTTCAATTGGTGCCCAACGTGGGGCACCAGATTTGCCGGTTCGGAGGGCCGGAAACCAACGGACCGGAGCGGACCTCCGTAAAGTGGGACAACCGGAGCCTGATCACCTCCACAATACAGCCGTTGTCTGTATTCTCCTGTTTTGTGTCGGTCTGCCTCTGCGTCCACTTCCGGCTTCCAGAAGGCTACAAGAGACAGGTACTATCTTATCCGGTGCCTCTTTTAATGAACCTGTCAATTGTCTATCTGCCTCCTGTGTGCTTGTATGAATGTGTGTGATGGCCAGTTCTTTTTTAAATATTAGCTTGACTGCCTAGTGGGCAGGGAACGCATACAGCCGATAAGGGGCTGGGTACAACCCGGGTAACAGGGTTGGGTTATTGAGTACAGCCGATAAGGGGCTGGGTACAACCCGGGTAACAGGGTTGGGTTATTGAGTAAAGCCGGTAAGGGGCTGGGTTACAGCCGACGCAGGGCTGGGTTCCACCTAGTGGAAGGTGGGGTTTTTATTGCAGACCTGGTAAAAGGTCGGATTATAGGGTTACAGCCTAAAGAGAAAGGCTGGGATTGTTACTATTTGCTGTTTGGTGTATACTGTTTTACTATGTACATGGCCATATTACTCTCTGTCATTCTGTGGATTTTGTTTAATTGTTGCTACAGTGTGGGTACCCTCGGTGTGTGCGTGTGTGTTGTGTGGCTGATCCTGGATTCTGGGGTTTACACCCATCTCTATTATTATTATTATTATTATTGCCATTTATATAGCGCCAACAGATTCCGTAGCGCTTTACAATATTATGAAAGGGGATTTAACTATAAATAGGACAATTACAAATAAACTTACAGGAACAATAGGTTGAAGAGGACTCTGCTCAATCGAGCTTACATTCTATAGGAAGTGGGGTGTAAAACACATTAGGACAGGAATGTGCAATCAAATAAGGTGGGCTGCCCTTTAGGAGAGGGCAAGAGACGGGCATGTGAGGTAGGGGTTAGTCTTGGAGGCCATAAGCTTTCCTAAAGAGATGGGTTTTAAGGCACTTCTTAAAAGATGCAAGACTAGGGGAGAGTCGGATGGCGGTAGGCAGGCTATTCCATAGGAAGGGAGCCGCCCGCGAGAAGTCCTGCAAGCGCGAGTTGGCCGTACGGGTGCGGACAAGGACAGGAGGTGGTCACGGGCAGAGCGGAGAGACCGAGAAGGGACATACCTGTGGATCAGTGAGGAGATATAAGAGGGGCTAGAGTTGTTCAGTGCTTTATAGGTGTGAGTTAGTGCCTTGAATTGACTCCTATAGCACACAGGAAGCCAATGTAAGGACTGGCAGAGGGGTGAGGTGTGAGAGAACCGACTAGAGAGGAAAATCAGTCTAGCAGCAGCATTCATTACAGACTGTAGGGGTGCAGTACGGCTTTTGGGAAGACCAAGCAGGAGAGGGTTACAATAATCCATGCGTGAAATTATTAGAGCATGGACAAGCTCCTTGGTAGTATCTGGTGCAAGAAAGGGGCGGATGCGGGCTATGTTTTTAAGATGGAATCTACAGGATTTGGCAACATGCTGGATGTGAGGCTCAAAGGTGAGACCAGAGTCAAGTATGACGCCAAGACAGCGCGCTTGCAGGGATGGGCTGATGTTGGTACCACAAACTTGAAGGGAGAGCGAAAGAGGAGGATCAGTATTAGGAGGAGGAAAGACAAGGAGCTCAGTTTTTGAGAGATTGAGTTTCAGAAAGCGTGAGGACATCCAGTTAGAGATGGAAGAAAGGCAAGCAGTGACACGTTGCAGGACAGCAGGGGAGAGGTCCGGGGAGGAGAGATATAGCTGGGTGTCATCAGCGTACAGGTGGTAGTGGAAACCAAATGAGGTAATAAGTTTGCCAAGAGAGGCAGTGTAAAGAGAAAATAGAAGGGGACCAGGGACGGAGCCTTGGGGGACTCCAACCGAGACAGGGCGAGGGGAGGAGGTATCATTAGAAAAAGAGACACTGAATGAGCGTTGGGAGAGATAAGAGGAAAACCAGGAGAGGACAGAGTCACAGAGACCAAGCGATTGCAGAGTTTGAAGAAGGAGAGCATGATCAACGGTGTCAAAGGCCGCTGAGAGGTCAAGAAGAATTAGTATGGAGTAGTGGCCTTTGGATTTAGCTGTGATTAGGTCGTTAGTAACTTTGATAAGGGCAGTCTCTGTAGAGTGGAGAGGGCGGAAGCCAGATTGAAGGGGGTCAAGGAGAGAGTTGGAATTGAGGAAATGAGACACACGGGTAAAGACGAGTCTTTCCAGAAGCTTTGAGGAAAAAGGGAGCATGGATATGGGACGGTAGTTAGAGGGGGTGGATGGGTCAAGGGATGGTTTTTTTAGTATAGGTATTACAGTGGCATGTTTAAGGTCAGCAGGGACCATGCCAGAAGAGAGCGAGCAGTTGAAGATGTGTGTTAGAGAAGGCACGAGACAAGTGGAGAGAGATCTGATAAGGTGAGATGGGACAGGATCGAGCGGGCAAGTGGTGGGGCAAGAGGAGCAAAGAAGAGCAGCCACCTCTTGGTCAGTGGCTGGGGAGAATGTCTGAAGGGTAGGAAAGGCATGATCAATGTGTGATTGAGAAACAGAAAGGCAAGGAGGGGAGAATTCTTTCCTTAGCTGTTCAATTTTGTCAGCGAAGAAACATGCAAAGTTATCAGCAGTAAGGTTGGTTAGAGGGGTGGCCACAGCGGGGCGAAGAAGAGAATTAAAGGTGTCAAAGAGACGCCTGGGGTTGCGGGAACATGAACTAATGAGAGCGGAAAAATAGGACTGTTTGGCAAGGGCAAGGGCTGCACTATGTGTGTGATTTTTGCAAATGCCTTTTGCTTAGTGTTGCCACGTTTATCTTTTCCTTTGTTCTCTATCTCTCCTGTGTTTGCTGCCCGGAGCTGTGTTAGTCACCCACGCTCGCTTGCTCCGGTTCGTGGCCACCATCTCAGGTGGGCGAACCCCTATGACTAGTCTACGTTTAGGGAAGACGCACGGGACCCAAGTCCCCGTGGCAGTCGAGCACTGTAGACTTTCCTACTTCTTCTTCTCTCTATATCTGTCCCTTACACGTGGTTCCCTTTGTTTGGTCAAGATGGGACAGGAACACACTAGACCCGCTAATGGATTTTTGGCTTGTGATATTGTAAAAGAAAGATCAGGAGAAGATGCTATGTTGAAAATTAAGAAAATAGCTAAGATTTGTGGTTTCCAAATGTCACCTAGTGGTAGGCAGCAGCCCGAGTTCTGGGGGAAATTGCTTGTTGACAAGGAGGGTTTATTGCTAGATAATGGGTTAACGAAAGCCATAGAGGCTTGGTATCGGGTCGCTAGAGGTCTCAAACGGGAGGGTTGGACAGAGGAAGAATTAGACTTTGAGGGGCAAACGATTTACGTGTATCACCGTAAATTTGAGGAAAAAGGGAGCATGGATATGGGAGGTGTAAATCAGGTCCCCACCCCCCTGTGTCCCGTGCTCGGAGCCAATCGAGCCTATTACTACCCAGTGGCGATACATTCCTTCCCTCATGCCCCTACATCCCAGTCGTTCTCCCAGCTTCCCACTGTCCCCGACCAGGCCCTGTCATCAACCCTCCTCCCAGTCGCCCCCTCTGATGCCTCTCCGCTTCCTCTATCCCCTTGTCCCCCGCCCCTCCCATTGTCCTCACCTGTTCCTGTTGTTCCCACTTTAGTCCTTCCTTCCCCCGTCAGCTCCTGCTTTGCCTCCCGATGTCACTGCTCCGCCTCTTCCCCCTGCTACCCTCACCGCCCCAGTTTGTTCATCCCCTAACGCTCCTATCGCCTCGTTATCCTCTCTCCTCTCATCCATTTCTGCCGCTCTCGAAACTCCTCATCTCCCAACTCCTGTCCCTCCCCCTGCATCTTCTGGTTCTTATTCTTCTTCTTCTTCTCCTCCTACTGACCTCTCGTCCCTTCTCTCCACCCTCTCAGCCTTAGCCCATCCTACTATCCCCAC
>OW240914.1:235166653-235240203 GCA_933207985.1 Pelobates cultripes | reverse complement strand
CTATAGATTAGGGGAGTGAGGGATGGGGGGAGGGTTTGAGATAGGCTATAGATTTGGGGGGGGCAGCAGCCTATAGATTTGGGGGAGGGGGGCAGCAGCCTATAGATTTGGGGGAGGGGGCAGCAGCCTATAGATTAGGGAAGTGAGCATAGGCGTGCACAGCCTATTGCAATAGGGTGTGCACCCTAAAGCACAAACACACGCCATGTGTATATGTGTGTGTATATATATATATATATATATATATATATACACTGCTGTGTGAGGGTGCTGGTAGTGTGCTATGTGGGTGAGGGTGTTTTTGTGTGTGTTTGTGAGAGTGCTGTGTGTGAGGGTGCTGTTTGTGTGCTGTGTGTGAGGGAACTGGTAGTGTGCTGTGTGTGTGTGTGTGTGAGAGGGTGTTTGTGTGTGCGTGTTTGTTCGGGTCCTGTTAGTGTGCTGTTTGTGTGCTGTGTGTTTGTCAGGGTGCTGTTTGTGGGTGAGTGTGCTGTTTGTGTGTTTGTGAGGATGCTGTTAGTGTGCTGGGTGTGTGTGAGTGCTGTGTGTGCGAGGGTGATGTATGTGTGTGGGTGCTGTTTGTGGGCTGTGTGTGCTGTGTGTAGGTGCTGGGTGTGTGTGTGCTGTATGTTTGGGTGGAGGTGGGGGCAGATTAGTTAATATCCCAGTCCTGCTGCCTTCCCTGGTGGTTCAGTGGAGAGTGAACTCTAGCCCGGGTTCTCTGCTGCCTCCCTCCATGCTGCTGTGGACCGGTGAGGTAGAACTTTGATCTCCCCACCGGCCCATGGAGGCTTAGACCAGAGCCGCCGCTTGGATAGCGTCGGCTCTGCATGAGCCGACCGGGGAGATCCAGAGATCTCCCCTGCCGGTCTCAATCCATTGGCGTGCCACGGGGATTAGGGTGTGCCCATGCACACCCGACACACCCCGTGCGCACGCCTATGGAAGTGAGGGATGGGGGAGACAGCCTACATGAAGAGTCAGCAAGGAGCAGGAAGGTAAAGTAAGAAAAGGAGAAGGAACAGAAATGAGCAGGAAGGGACATCAAGGAGCAGAAAGGGGCAGCAAGGAGCTGGAAGGGGCAGCAAGGAGCACAAAAGGTAAAGTAGGAGAAGGAGCACAAAGGAACAGAAATGAACAGGAAGGGTCAGCAAGGAGCTGGAAGGTAAAGCAGCACAAAGGTAAAGTAGAAGGAGCAGAAAGGGTCAGAAAGGTAAAATAGCAGAAGGGGCCAAGGATAGAAAACAGTGTCAGAAGATAAAAAAAAGACTGTCAAATGAAGGAGATTGCAGCAGGAAGGACAAATGAAGTTAACCCTCCACTTTATTCTGGACACCACATCATAAGGCTTTGGTACCTGGGCCTGGCAGGGAAACGCTGGACCTTCTCATCTCCAAAGGTAAAAAAATATCAGTATTAATGTGTTTACTTTTATTTACTGAGTGTCAGGAAGCACAGAGTGCCGTTGGGTAGGGGTGTTGCTGATTGGCTAGAGCGGTCAGCTGGCACTCTAAACCAATCAGTAGCTCCCCATTCATAACAAAGTAAAAATATTTTATGAACCGGGAACTAACGATTGGCTTAGAGCGTCAACTGTTCACTCTAGGCAATCAGCGGCACCCATGCCTGACGTCAATCTGCACTTCCTGACACTCTGTTTCAGAAGCCAAATACCACTGAGCGACCTGGAGCTGGAGGAAGCCTTTGAGGTTAAACCATTTGAGAGTGATTTAACCCCTTAAAGGAAAGCGAGCACCCAGGGGCTTCCTGGCATCATAGCATTTTCATTTAGGTGAAGTTGTTATGGTGACCTGAATGGTCCTTTAATTTGCTTAAAGGAACACTATAGTGTCAGGAATACAAACATATATTCCTGACACCATAGTTGTGAAAACGCTATTCACCCTGGCTTTATGTGATAATGGCTATGCCCCTTCCCTTTCACGACACTGTCAAAAAGGTACCAAGCATGGATGTCATTACAATTATGCCCCCCCCTGGAAAAATTCCTGCGGACGCCCATGCTGACAAGTAGCCTTGTTACAAGGGCAGTAGAGTCATGTAGCTTCAAATTCAACTTGTGGGTCAGGGGAATGTCATTTTCGATACCATCTACCCCTACACATGATAATACATCATTAGATTTCTCATACGGGAATACATATTTTTCCTGTAACATTGATTTAGCAGCGCCAGTGTCCAACAGGAAAGGGACTATTCGGTCCCCAGGCAGTGTAACATTGATAATGGGTGAGGGTCCTGCAGAGTCAGGGATATTGATGATATGTAGGGACACTGGTTTGCCAATTTCCTATTGGGGGGGGGGAGGTGGTGGTGGTGGTGGTTGGCTGTCATGGGAGTTATCATTAGAATCTTGGGGTTTTCTATTTTTAGGAGGACACTTGCAGTTACGTTTAATGTGTCCTTTCCTGCCACAATTCCAGCAGTCTACCTGCCTTCTGTCCCCATCAGCTCTAGGGACAGTTACAGCCATTAGAGGTGTGCTCCTCTTTCTAGTATTTAGATTAGCTTCCACTCCCCTAGCCACCTTCACCAGATCACCATAGGATAAACTTCTCCACTCAGGTCTAGCATTTTGGAGACCAGTCCTTATGGGTATGTGGATACCATCCATGAAGCAGTTAATAAGCAGTCTGGTGGAAGTGGTTACAACATCAGTGTAACCCAATGCCTCCCAAGCCATTTGTAGTCTGGTGAAGAATGTTTCTACAGATTCATCTTTCCCTTGTAGTATATCTCCTAATTTATGGGCTAGTTCTTCTGTCTTTACCTTAGCCCATTCTCTCATTGCAGTGACATAGCATGCTCCAGATGCAGACTTGATTCCAAACCATTCATCTGTTTGCATGTTGCTTTTTCTGAGGTTATCTTCATGGGCATCTGTATATTTAGAAATTATTCTAGCCAAAATGAGGCCAGCTTTTAGTGCCACAATCTGTTTTAAATCCATCCAAGTACACTGGTAAGTAGCTTGAATTGTGGATAGAGACTGGACTAGAGCTAAGGGGGCTTTTTCAACATCTGGCAGCTGCTGTATTATTGCCAGTTGTTCACTGGGTGTCCAGGGCTTATATTTTTCCCAGTATTGGATACCTGAGCTCGGCTGTCTGTGCTCATGGTATACACTCTCAACTTTGGGTATCATGGGAGTAGAAAATTGTGGAGCTAATGGCCCCACTGGGGTATCTGTGGGGGCAACTAGGGGTTTCTTTAAGTCTGGACTACCTTCCTGCTCTAATGAACCCATAGGTCTTACTGGGACACCATATGAAGTCCCACTGCGTAATATTACTGGAAAGAGAGGTTTTGATCTCTGTAAAAGGGAAATCGCCTTGTCTTTTGGGACCAAAGGAGTCCCTGCAGTATCCTGGTAAAGGGGTGGGTTTACAAGATTTTTCCCAGGATCTTGCCTACTCTGGGACCCTAGAGGTCCAAAACATTAATAATATGGTACACCTTTCCTGGTGGTTTCTCTACAACCACATTTAGTTAATTCAACAGCAGTATCATGCCATTTTTGTGCGACTTCTACTAAGTCATTATCTTCTAACCAACCTCTGTAATTTGCCATAAATTCTCTCCATATATGTGGGTCTAGAGTGCCCTCTGAGGGCATGCCAGCTTTCTTAAGTAACCTCTTAACATTCTTAATTGCTCCTTGTCCTTGTGTGATGCTTGACAATAGTCAAAGCCGTAAATCCCCCTTGGGTACTTTCAGAGCTACCCATCTTAAAACTTGTAAGGGTTAATTACTTCCTTACACAAGGCAAACTGTACAAAAACAGTGTATTTAAACACTTAGGACCGCTGCAGTGGAATTTTCACAGTTTTGTCTTCTAAACACAGATCAGGAGATCTGCCCTTGGAGGATTCTAACTCAAATATAAAACAAATGACAAGGCAACCAATAAAAATTATTACAACCCACAGATATATTCCACTATCTCAAGATTCCTTTCACAAGACATAACACAACCTCCAACTGAATATAACCATAATACCACAGAAAACAAGTTCTTTAGATCAGACGTTTTTAAGTCGTTCTTTACCCAGACAGACTAGTAGGACGTGGATCTGAGAGCGAAATTGATAAAGGTAGAAAAAAGTTTTTCTTACCTTGCTGCAGCTGATTTCACTGTCAGAGGGACGTCCACCTGTACGCTAGTGTCCGAGTCTCTCGACCGTCAGATCCCGGGTTTCGGCACCAAATTGTTGTGGATCAGAATGTTGATCTTTGTTATATTCAGAGGAAGCCCAAATTGTTGTTACAAGTGCACTTGGAGAAGCGAGAATTAGACACCAGACACCTGTTGGTATTCAAAATAAGCCTCTGACGTTTTATTCATGAGCTGGGTTTAATACATTAAAAAGTAAGTGCTTACGTGCAAATACTCTTAGAACAGTAATAGGAAGAGAATACAGATAAGACATAGGGATGAGCGTCATGTACCCATAACAAATAAGTTTCAAGGTAAGAGAGAACAAAATGATTAGAGCAGAGACATCTTAGGTGGGGGCTCTCTGCTCCAGGAACTTAGACATATATGGTCTTAAGTGTTGTTTAAGCATCAAGCATTTCCTGAGTCCAAGTTAGCCAATTTTAATATAGGATATCATTATATGACACCTATAAGCTTGAGCCTTGGTATCAAGATAAATTCTATCACAATCCCCTCTTTTGATCCAAGGGTCACACAAATGTCCAAGGTATATCCAGGCCTGCTAGCCAAAGCCTGTGGGACTTTCATTTATTGCTTCACCACGGTTCCCTTGGACTGAGAGACCACCAGAATCAGCAGAGGAGAGTTCCTTCATTTGTTAGGCAAGGTAACATCATAAAACCTTTTCGAAGTCGGAGCTGGAATGTAAGTTAAGGTACGACCAATAGTAAGTTTGCTTTTACATAGAGAGGTTAGTAGACATGAAAAAAATCTAAAGGTTAGAAAAATAGCCATAATGACAAATATAGCTAACAGCAAAAAGTACAAAATCTTCTTAATTAGTAAAGTCAACCATGTTCCTAGCCCAAATGTCCAATCCCAATCCCCAAAGAAGCCAGTATCCTGTTTGATATCCTGTACTAAGTCATGTAAATCTTTTATATGTTTATGGATCATAGTGCCATGGTCAGATAGGTTAAAACAGCACATACCTTCTATAGCTTCACAGCCTAAGTCATGTTTCATTAGTAAGTAGTCAATGGCTGCTCTATTCTCAAGGATTGCCTTCTTATTTGCCTGGCTGTCCATAAGTAGCTCTTCTAGGGCCTGTGAAGTGGCATTTAAACCTTTTGCAAGGGAACAGGCTACAGCATTAATTACTCGGGTAGATATTTATGGGATCTATGGGTATGTAGGTACTTCCTCAAGAGTGAGATGGGGGTAGGGACAGCTATAAGACAAGATTCTATGACGTTTTCAGTACTAAGGAGAGTGTTGAGGCAAAAGGATGTTAAATTAAAAGCCTTTGCTATCTGCAACCATATATTTTCCTGCCATGCATTATTATTTTCTGGTCTCAAGTCAGAGTAGCATAACCGAACACAGTATAAAATGGTAAAGGATAAGAACAGCTTCATGTTGGTGGATCAGTCGGAGTGACTTGTTTACAGTGACTGGCGTGTATCCACGTGGCTTTTCCTTCTAGTTTCACTGAGGTAGCCGTAGTCAAGAGCACTTGGAATGGACCGTGAAAGCGTGGTTCAAGTCCTTTCCTCACATGCCTCTTTATCACCACCCAATCACCAGGTTGCAGTTTGTGAGTTGCAGAATCAGAGTCTGGATCTGGAATAGAATCAAAGACTTGTTTATGCACCCTGCCTAATCTTTGGTGTAGGGCCTGAACATAGGCAGTCATACTACCATGCAGCATCTGGAGGGTCTGGGGAAAATAGAGGCCTGTCTTTGGGGCACATCCAAACAGGATCTCAAAAGGGGATAGGCCATGTCTGGAATTGGGGGGTGAATCTCATAGAAAAGAGTGCTAGGGGAAGGCATTCAGTCCAGGGCTTCCCTGTGTCTTGCATGGCTTTTGCAATCTTGTTCTTTAAGGTGCCATTTGTCCTTTCTACTTTCCCACTACTCTGGGGGTGATAGGGGGTGTGGAAGGCCTGACTGATCCCTAAGGCTTTAATAATTTCTTGCATTATTGGTGAGGGTGGTGGTGGGGTGATGATGCTGAGGGTGGTGGGGGATGGTGAGGCTGAGGGTGGTGGGGGATGGTGAGGTGAGGCTGAGGGTGGTGGTGGTGAGGTGAGGTGAGCTGAGGGTGGTGCTGGGGAGGTGTGAGGCTGGGGTGGTGGGGAGGGGTGAGGGCTGGGGGTGAGTGAGGTATGGGAAGGGGTGTGGTGGGGTGGTGATGGGTTGGGGGTGGGGGAAGGCTGAGGGTGGTGTGAGGTGAGGGCTGAGGTGGGGTGGTGGGGAGGCTGAGTTTGGTGAGGTTGAGAGAGTGGTGGGGGTGTGTGAGGGCTGAGGGGTGAGGTGGGGGTGAGGTGAGGTCTGAGGGGGTGAGTGGGGGTGATGAGGAGGGTGGGGCTGAGGGGGATTGGTGTGGGGGTGAGGTGAGGGGCTGGGGGTGGTAGGTGAGGGCTAGCAGGGGTGGTGAGGGTTGTGAGGGAGTTGGGGTGGTGGGAAGGCTGAGGGTGGTGATGAGGCTAGTGGGGGGGTGGTGAGGCTGAGGGTGGTGGGGGGTGGTGAGCCTAAGGGTGGTGGGGGTGGTGAGGCTGAGGGTGGTGGTTTAGGCGGCCTGACCACAGGTGGTTTAGGCGGCCGCGAGGCCCCAGCCAGCGCGAGGCCTTAGGCATCCACCTAAACCGCCTAATTAGAGAGCCGCCTCTGCTTATGTGTGCTAAGGCAGTGTAACACCTAATATGTTGCTCAGCTATGTCATGTTAGTGCAACGATAACCCAATGTGTACCTTTCTCAGGGTTATGTGGATGTTGAAGGGGCACATTTGAGACACACCACTTCCATATTTTTCAAAAGTGGATGCTGGGCCCAAGTCTCATTTTAGCAGCTCAGGACTGCAAATTACCTCTCAAAGGCCACATATATTTTTAAGTATAAGCAGCTCATCAATTGAAATTATGAACAAGCAGGGCTCGAGTCCTGCAGGAACGCATGGGAACGGTGTTCCTGCTCTTTTTCCAAAGCAGGAACGCCGTTCCCGTTACCTGTCCTGCAGGACCGGCCCTGCTTCCTGCACAGAGGGGCCAGCACACGCTGTGTTCCCTCTCCAGCTATAACTCTCGCGAGACCCGCGGCTGTTACCATGGCAACGCTCCGCACAGGCGAGTCTCGCGAGAGTTAGAGCTGGAGAAGGAACACAGCGTGTGATGGCCCCTCTGTGCAGCGGCTGGCTCCCTCCAGCATACCACCGGACCACCAGGTGATCTCCCCCCTCCCTGACAAGGTAAGAAGCAGGGAGGGGGGAATAAAATAAAAAATATACATACACATCATCCAGCACACACACACCCACCCATCATCCAACACTCACACACACACCCATCATCCAGCACACACACACACATCATCCAGCACACACACACACACACATCATCCAGCACACACACACACACATCATCCAGCACACACACACACACACACATCATCCAGCACACACACACACACACATCATCCAGCACACACACACACACACATCATCCAGCACACACACACCCATCATCCAGCACCACACACACACACATCATGCAACACACACACACACACACCGCATCATCCAGCACTCACACCATCATCCAGCACTCCACACACCCATCATCCAGCACACACACACATCATCCCAGCACACACACCCATCATCCAGCACACCGCACACACACACACACATCATCCAACACTCACACACACATCATCCAGCACTCACACACACATCATCCAGCACTCACACACACATCATCCAGCACTCACACACTCTTCATCCAGCACTCACATACTCTTCATCCAGCACTCACACACATCATCCAGCACTCACACACACGTCATCCAGCACACACACACACATCATCCAGCACGCACACACACGTCATCCAGCACACACACACACACACACACACATCATCCAGCACTCACACGCCCATCATCCAGCACTCACACGCCCATCATCCAGCACTCACAAACACACTATCCCGCATTCACACACACATCATGCAGCACACACACACATCATCCAGCACTCACACACCCATCATCCAGCAATCACACACCCATCATCCAGCACACACACACATCATCCAGCACTCACACACCCATCATCCAGCACTCACACACCCATCATCCAGCACACACACACACACATCATCCAGCACACACACATCATCCAGCACTCACACACACACCCATCATCCCAGCACTCACACACACATCGCCAGCACACACACATCATCAGCACACACACACACACCCATCATCCAGCACACACCCATCGTCCAGCACACACACACACATCATCCAGCACACACACACACACACATCATCCAGCACACACACACACACACATCATCCAGCACACACACACACACACACACACCCATCATCCAGCTTGCCTTACACACACACACACCCATCATCCAGCGCACACACACTCATCATCCAGCAGCATGCGCGCACCCACCCATCATCCAGCCGCGCACACACACACCCATCATCCAGCACACACACACACACATCATCCAACTGCAGCACACACTACATTCACTATACACCCTCTGCATTCACTATACACCCTTTGCATTCACTATACACCCTTTGCATTCACTATAAACCCTTTGCATTCATTATGCACATTCTGCACTAACTACACACTACATTCACTATACACACTCTACATTCACTACAAACACACTACATACACTGCATTCATTGTACACACTCTGCACTCACTACAAACACACTAAATTCATTATACATACTCTGCATTCATTATACACACTCTGCACTCACTACAAAAACACTACATTCACTATACAAGGTCCGTCACTCGTCATTAACGCTTTCCCCGAGCGACGGACCTCGTCCGTCATTCGTCGTTAAGAGGTTAAGTGTAAATACTGCCTTTTCTTAGAATTGCAAGTGTTTACATTTATTATTTTTATTTATAAAGCGCCAACAAATTCCGCAGAGCTTTACATTTAACTGTAAGGACACTTCTAGTGGCTGTCACTCAGACAACCATAAGAGACACTTGCTGTTGCAGTTCCTGCAGTCATTGCAATAAAAATATTCTGTGTTCTCCCTCCCCCTGGGGTCTAGTTGGGCTGCTGGTCGGGCAGGATGACTATATTGAGAGAGAATAATTTGGGACACAAAAATGTGGGAAGTTATATACTTATGAAGTTAACATTCATGCAACAATAATGATTACCTTAAAATTTGATAGATCAGCACCTACTTTACAAGGCACAGTTGAGTAGGTTTAGGAGGGTGGGGGTGGGAGGGAGGAGATAATAAGGGAACTAGTGTGAATAAACACAAAAATGTAGTAGCATTGGTTTTATGTAAATGGTAAAAGTCATATTGAGATTTTCTTTAGATATTTATACACATTCCAACTATGATGGATTAGAATGAGATGGGGGAAGAAGGGATGGGATACTGTAATGAGGGGAACGACAATTCATCTTTAGACAGAAACATGGGACATATGTATTGTGATGATCGCTGTTCCATGCTCACTCACTTTTCTGGCTGTGCTCCTGCTGCCAGTCACCACTCCAGTGGGTTCCAACGCCGGCCACTGTAGCTCTGCCCTCTTTTATGATGCAGCGTGCCAATGTCATGAAACTAATGACGTCACGGTCTGCCAAAACGTTCAAACTTGGAAAGAACTATGGTTGTGGTTCTACTCACAGTTCCCAATAGTGCTTTGCTTTTCAATGTGTTCTTGTGTATAGACCTCGGCTTTCTTACTATTCTCATTTCTGTATTCCTGACCCGGCTTTGGTATCTCTCAACTTTGTTTTCTGGTTCCCTTGACTCGGATTGTATTCCTCGATTCCGTGATTTCTGGCTCCCTTGACCTTGGCTTGTCCCTGACCATTCTTTATCTGTCTAACATTAAGTCCGGCCATTCTAAGGCCCAGTATATGTTTTTCTATTATATCCTGCTTGTTGGATCTTGTAATGGTATTTATTAATTAATGACTTTACATCATAAAGAAAGCAAATTTAGTGTAATGCTTTGGGGCACCACTAGGGGGAGTGTGTAGGAAGACACGTGCTTCTGGCAGTGACATCACAGGCCAGCCTACTTACACTGAATAAAACCAGATGGAGGAGAAAACTCTGTCCCTTTGCCTGTAACTGACTGAACCTAAGATGTAGTACCAGCTCTGACTTAACCCCAGCCAAAGGGCTGGGGCCTTGTAAGTAAAATGAACATTTGTGTAACATTTAGCAACCTTTTGTAAGTAATATGTTGTAGTTTTGTATTGTATCATAATTGTAGTAAATTGACATTCTGCTAGCATCTGTTTATTTGTTATAGTTATATTAAATATACATTTAATATTACAACGTTTTGTGTATTTTCTATCCACATATTCAACCATAATACCATGAATTATAAAAATATTAATGTTGTTCCGTATTGCTTAATTATTATGTATTAAGAGATTAATATTCATATTTAGGTCACGACCACAACAGATCTCTAAGTAATCCTGACATTTCAACAGGGCCACATGGACCCTGCAGGTGTAAGCCCCCAGAGAATTACCTATGAGGATAGATTTGTGGAAATGGATCACCACATGGACCAAATGGCCCTTGCGTTACAGACCTTATTGACACATTCAGCAGGCCAACAAGGAGAAACCCAGTCACCTGTAGCTAACCTTGTATCCACAGGTATGAAAGTGACTCCTTATGGAACTACCTCACATGTCACCTCTCCTTTACGCTGTGGTGGAGCTCCTGAAGCTTGTCGTGGGTTTCTCAATCAGATCAGTATCCATTTCGAGATACAGTCCAAGGCATACTCCATGGATAGAGCTAAAATTTGATTCATTATAACTCTTTTGATTGATAAGGCGTTGATCTGGGCAAAACCGCCATGGAAAAATGATAAGGCCCTGGTGTATAATTATGTAGCCTTTATGGAGACCTTTCATAGAACTTTTGACCCTCCTGGTAGGTGTCAGGATTACTGTTGATCCAGCACGCAGAAATAGTATCACGCCTAGGACTAAGGTATTACTGGACCTTAGAATGGACGGACTGAACGTAACCAAGAATAGTCAAAATACTTGCCGAGATCAGGGATACAGAGTGAGACACAACGATGAGGGAAAGCCAAAAGTCATGGATACCAGAAATCAGGGAAGTCAAACGAAGCCAAAGTCAAATACCAGAAATACAAAGATCAGGAACACTCTCTCAAATAACAAGCTGAGGGGAACCATGACAAGGCACTGATCAAAAGGTAATTTGGGTTTAAGTAACCCTCCTAGAGCTGTAATTGGCTATAAGTGACTTCTGACCCCAAAAAGTGTGTACACGTTTATGATGTGACATTGCACACACGTAAGCGCCATCTTTGATATGGGCAAGGGGTTTTTCTTTATTAGAAATGGAACCGGCTTCTGTTAATGCCACACACGCCGGGGACCGAGATGGAAGGAGGTCGGGTCTTGATCTGCCGCTGGTGAGATGAGTGCTTGTTATTTCTGTCAGCATGACCACTGGCTTTCAGTGTGGTCACACTGACAGAAACCTGCGGCACACTGACTGTAGGAAGGCAAATGCTGCTAGGTCTCTTTTACATCTTAGACAAGAGAACAAGGCATTAGTGGAATACGTTCTTGAATTCAGGTCCCTAGCACTAGAGGTCAGATGGAATAACCACGCCTTTGTTGATGCATTCCTTAATGGCCTTTCAGGCACCATTCTGGATGAGGTCGCGACTAAAGAATTACCAGAAAACCTAGAAGACCTGATATCTTATCTTTCTCATATAGACAAAAGTCTTAGGTTTAGACAGATCACCAGAGAAAGACCAAAAAGAGCGCAGATCCAGTTAGCTCCCTCCTTTAATACAGCAAATTCTATGGCCCTGGCTTTACCAGAACCAAAGCAAGTAGGAACTGTAACGGATCACCTGGCACCCTGACTGGGTACCTCCACTGAAGGATGCTTCCAGCGCTTCCTGAGGACTCCAAGCACTGCAACAGACACCACAACCACCGAACCGGAGAAGCATACAAATGCTCTCAAGCATTAGAATGCTGTAAGCAGCTGAACAGGAAAAGCATACAATCATCTTACACTCCTGGCAATCAGCATACAATCCAATTCCCCCAATAACGAGACGACACTTCGTTTTGAGGTCAAGCAGAACTAACTGTACTGGCACATACAGCCTCTTTTATTCACAATCCACAAACTTAGTACTGCCCACAGGGTTTTACAGAACAACCAATAACACACGTACATTACAGAAAACACTCCCAGCAATTATACACAAAATCCTCCCCTCTGCCTGTGATATAATTATGGTACACAATGGGTTAACATAATTATCACAAGCCGGAAAAATACAGGTTTTATACATGTGCTATAACTTTAAAAATATACGTCCAATCTTCATAAAAATATACACATATTCAAAAATCAGGGCAATCGGTTCAGGGGTTAAAAAGTTAAGGGAAAGTCCTATTTGGCCAAATGAAGCATGGTTTTTCTGCCCAAAACCAGTTCCACAGAGTCTTCTACCCTGGAGATAATTGGGAAGTAATCCAATTATCTCCAAGGACAGAGGTAAAACTCCATTAGCCACATGGTAGCAAAATACAATAAAATACAGAAAAATATATGAAAAGGGATAAAAAGTTCTGGTACACCCATTGTGTGCACAGAGGAGAGGGAGTTCAACTAGCACTAAGTCGCTCAGACTGGAAATAATAGGGATTCACAAAAACCTATAACTAATAACAAGAAGAGCACTCTAGGGCATAGTGCATGGATACCAGGAGCTGACTTGTGAAAATAACTTAAAATCTGATAAAGTGACTAATATATAAAATGAGTAATATGCAAAAATGTGTAAAAAAAGAATGTGTAAAATGTTGGGTACTGTGCCTTTAATAGCTGCAAAACAAAACAGAAGTGAAGGTATAAATTCTAGGTGACATATGAAAGCCAAACTAAAAACTAAAAGACGTGCCCATAAAAATGTATGTAGACAGTATGTGTCAAAAAGATGAAGGAAAAAGATGAAGGACTATGGCCCCATGTTGACATGCTGGATTTTCCCCTGCAAAGACCCTATGTGAGCAGTGTTACCACAGATAGCTATGCCATGGAGCCCATTCGTATAACGAAAGACTATGTGAAAGACTTTGGCTCCATGGCAATTGAACTATATGTATGTGATCTGAGCGCCATTCAGTAATAATTTACACTCAGATCTAAGCTATCTGGGGATATGTTGAATGTACCCGTTTTATGCAATAGCTGCACAGTTATATATTTTTATGTATTTTATTGTATTTTGTTACCATGTGGCTAATGAAGTTTTACCTCTGTCCTTGGAGATAATTGGATTACTTAGATAAGAACAAGGCCAAGTAACTTCCTCCTCATGGGACCTACGATTGTCCTATAGATCTTTTACCTGGAACTATGCCTCCTAGAGGAACTGTATATCCTCTATCACCTAAGGAGAACTTGGTATTAGAGGAGTACATTAAGGAAAATCTAAGAAAGGGGTTTATTAGGAAATCCTCGTCCCCAGCTGTGGCAGGATTTTTCTTTGTCTCCAAAAAAGAGGGAGACCTTAGACCATGCATAGATTACCGGGGATTAAATAAGATCACGGTGAGGAATGCCTATCCTTTACCATTGATTACCAAGCTCTTTGGTAGCTTGAAAAAAGCTACGATCTTTACCAAACTTGATATTAGAGGTGTGTACAACTTGGTTAGGATAAGGAAAGGTGATGAGTGGAAGACAGCATTTAATAAACGATACGGGCATTACGAGTATACCGTAATGCCATTTGGGTTATGTAATGCCCCGGCTGTCTTCGAAGATCTCATTAATGCTGTTCTAAGAGACTTTTTACATGAGTGTGTTATTGTATATCTTGATGACATTCTCATATACTCAAATTCTCTGGAAGAACAACATAGACATGTGAGGAGGGTATTATCCCATTTGTTACAAAGCGGATTGTATTGCAAATTAGGGAAGTGCCTTTTCGATCAAACCCAAATCAGTTTTCTGGGATACGTTATCTCTAAAGCAGGGTTTTCAATGGATCCTTAGAATTTAGAATCCATAATCAATTGACTGCTTCCGAGTGGTCTCAGAGCTATACCGCACTTTATAGGCTTCTCTAATTACTATAGAAGATTTATCAAATGTTTTTCCTCCATAGTAGCACCTATAACCGCTATCACTAAGAAGGAAAATAATCCCAAATTCTGGAAACCAGAGGCGATGGAAGCATTTGAGACCTTGAAGTACTCCTTTGCCTCTTCTCCAATTCTGGTTCATCCTGATCCGACCCTTCCTTATCTACTAGAGGTAGATGCTTCCGAAACAGGCATAGGAGCAGTACTATCTCAAGTACCTTGCTTACCTGGGAGAAGCCCAAAGATTGTTAGCTAGGCAGGCTCGATTGTCCCTTTTCTTGACACCGTTCAATTAAGTTTTAACATATAAACCAGGATCTAAGAATACGAAGGCTGACGCCCTCTCGTGCCAATATGAACCTCAAACCAGTTCTCTTACAGACATATCTACGGTGGTGCTAAGCTCACATATAATGGCCCACACGGTGCTTAGAATTAATTCTGATCTTGTTGACAACATATCGTCTAAACAAGATCAAGCGCCTGAATCAACTCCTGTTGATAACCTATTTGTTCCTTCCGAGTATAGAACACCCATACTTTCCCATCATCATGACTATAAAAACAGCGGGTCATCCAGGTATTAAAAAGACATACTCTCTAATAATCACCAAGTTTTGGTGGCCTTCTTTGAGAACAGATGTCAAAGACTACGTAACAGCATGTGACACCTGTTCTAGAAAAAAAACAGCTCCACACTCTCCCTTGTAGCTTATTACAACCACTTAACCTGCCAAAGATGGGGTACATTGATGTTGTGGCAGGCTTATGCAATGTATGATCATATAATGTAACGAAACCTCCATTATGTTTTGCCTAGATAAGGTGTTTTATAAAAACTAACAAAATCTGTCAGCACCAAAGTAGCTGTTTAGTAGATAAGGGAGTGCGCTTGATTTTCATTTTTATTACAACCACTTAACATACCAGACAAACCATGGAAATGCATATCTATAGACTTTGTCGAACTACAATTGTCCAAAGGTAAAACAGTTATATTGACAGTAGTAGACAGGTTCTCTAAGATGGCACACTTTATCCTGTTACTAAAGCTACCTTCTTCACCAGAATTGGCCTACATATTCTCCAAAGAAATATTTCGCCTGCATGGTATACCGATGGAAATAATATCAGATAGGGGCACACAATTCGTTTCTCGGTCACCCTCTGTTCAATGGGGCAGTAGAACGCACAAAGCAAATGCTGGAACAGTATTTAAGATGCTTTGTATCGGGACATCAGGATAACTGGGTTAATTTGATTCCCTGGGCTGAATTTGCTCATAACAATTTGGTTAGTGAGGCCACTCATTTCCATCCTTTTTATCTTAATTATGGTTTCAATCCCCTGGTCCTTTATTCTGCTCTCCTTTCTCTGGGTCTGTCATCGGTTGACCTCCACATTGACAACCTGAGACACACTTGGGAACAAGCTCAACTCATCCTCGCTACTACCTCACAATCATTTAAGTTCCAGGCTGACAAGCGTAGACATGCTGCTCCAGTGTATCAACTGGGGGATAGAGTCTGGTTGAGTACAAGACACAAGTTCGCTCCCAGGTACATTGTTCGTTATAAGGTCATTATGCGGGTCAATCCTGTGGCTTATAGTTTGACTCTCCCGCCTTCCCTGCGCATTCCCAATACTTTCTATGTGTCTCTTCTTAAACCTTTAGTCTATAACCGTTTTACCAATAAGATCATCCCTCCTTCCCCTGTTCAAGTCGATAATCAGGTGGAGTATGAAGTAGAGTCCATTCTGGATTCTCGCATGTCCCGTGGCAGTCTCCAGTATCTGGTTGATTGGAAAAGATACGGTCCGGAAGAGCAGTCTTGTGTCAAGTCCTCTGATGTGCACGCTCCTCGTCTTCTGAGGTCATTCCACTCCTTGTCAAGGGCTTCTGGTATCCAGTACTCTTTTTACAATTCTTGTTTAGTTTTTCTTGGTTTTTCTGCTTTTCTAGTCTATGTCTGGTTTTCTTTATTGCTGTCAGGGTGGCAGTCCGGTGCCCGGAACCCAGACACAGTGTCCAGGCGGCGGCGCGTGGACCGGGACCCAATATGCCTGATGATAAGTGGGAGTCTTCAGCGTGGAAGTGGATTAGCAGGGTCTGGTGCAGGGTAACCGCACGCCCCCTGGTGTTGAGCACCAGCGTTTGTGCAGCCACATACCAAGACCCTGATTCAGCCTATGCAAATAACAGGAACTAGGAACTTGGAAATTAAGCAGACCTCCCAGGAGCTTAATAGGGAGGCTCTGCAGCAGGATTGTATCCAGTACTAGAAACAAGGCAAGACTAAATTTGGCACCAAACATGAAAACAAGACAGAACTAATAGAACCCAGAACCAGAGAAGGATAGGAAGCTAAACCCAGAACATATACACAAGACATGAGGTAAACATGAACATAACATGGGCATGACTGGACAGGACTGTACATGGGCTGGGTATACAAACCAAGACAAGAGATACAAGGTAAAACAAGAGGAAACATAGCTAAGCACTAATTATGAAAAGCATGGGGATTTAGTTACATTATATGATCATACATTGCATAAGCCTGCCAACAACGCCAATGTACCCCATATCTGGCAGGTCCTACACTGCCTAATGCAAACTAAAACAACCACAATATACCACAATAGCACTTACCTGCAAGAAAGGGCAGAGAGATGAAATACTGCTGCAGGTCCAAGCTGAAACAAAAGGGTAAGTGGAAACAAACAGGTGTGGCACATAAAACAAACATTTAAAGGAAACCTGGAGACTGGGAATCCCAGGCATGGATTACAGAAATGAACCCAGAAATCCCAGCATAAAGAAAACCAGACATAGAATAGAAAACCAAAAACCAAGAAAAACTAAACAAGAATTGTAACAAGAGTACTGGATACCAGAAGCCATTGCCAGACATCTTCACAGAACAGAGCAGGACGTGACATAACTCCCCTCTTAAGGAGCGAACTCCGGACGCTCCAAACAGCCCCCAGGCAGAGACCAGGAATGGTGAGCGGATCCTGCAACGAAGTCCTCTTGACTTCCACGGAGGCACCGATCCCCCACCGGAAAGGCCTCCTGCATGGGAACCACCGGCAACGAATGGAGATACCCGCCAGAGAAGGAGCAGGAAACAAGCATCACAAGGGAACACCCGAGGCGACCACCGTACCGCTCAGCAGATCGACCTCCTCCACAACAAAAATAAGGAAGCCATCTCTAGCAGACTGGTCCAAACACAGGATCCCTTGCATGCAGGGAAAACAGGAACAAAAGCAGAACAAGATGAAACCTGCAGATACAGGTACCCTTGAAAGCTGCATAGTCCAGAAAAGCAGGGCAAGATGAAACCTGCAGATACAGGTACCCTTGAATGCTGCATAATCCAGACTGAACAGGATACAGACAGAACAGATCAGGAAAGCTGCAAAGTCCACTCCACGAACTCCATTGTGCCTACGGCCATATGTCAGGGTGGCAGTCCGGTGCCCGGAACCCAGACACAGTGTCCAGGCGGCGGCGCGTGGACCGGGACCCAATATGCCTGATGATAAGTGGGAGTCTTCAGCGTGGAGGTGGATTAGCAGGGTCTGGTGCAGGGTAACCGCACGCCCCCTGGTGTTGAGCACCAGCGTTTGTGCAGCCACATACCAAGACCCTGATTCAGCCTATGCAAATAACAGGAACTAGGAACTTGGAAATTAAGCAGACCTCCCAGGAGCTTAATAGGGAGGCTCTGCAGCAGGATTGTATCCAGTACTAGAAACAAGGCAAGACTAAATTTGGCACCAAACATGAAAACAAGACAGAACTAATAGAACCCAGAACCAGAGAAGGATAGGAAGCTAAACCCAGAACATATACACAAGACATGAGGTAAACATGAACATAACATGGGCATGACTGGACAGGACTGTACATGGGCTGGGTATACAAACCAAGACAAGAGATACAAGGTAAAACAAGAGGAAACATAGCTAAGCACTAATTATGAAAAGCATGGGGATTTAGTTACATTATATGATCATACATTGCATAAGCCTGCCAACAACGCCAATGTACCCCATATCTGGCAGGTCCTACACTGCCTAATGCAAACTAAAACAACCACACTATACCACAATAGCACTTACCTGCAAGAAAGGGCAGAGAGATGAAATACTGCTGCAGGTCCAAGCTGAAACAAAAGGGTAAGTGGAAACAAACAGGTGTGGCACATAAAACAAACATTTAAAGGAAACCTGGAGACTGGGAATCCCAGGCATGGATTACAGAAATGAACCCAGAAATCCCAGCATAAAGAAAACCAGACATAGAATAGAAAACCAAAAACCAAGAAAAACTAAACAAGAATTGTAACAAGAGTACTGGATACCAGAAGCCATTGCCAGACATCTTCACAGAACAGAGCAGGACGTGACAATTGCTGGGATTTCTGGGTTCATTCCTGTAATCCATACCTGGGATTCCCAGTCTCCAGGTTTCCTTTAAATGTTTGTTTTATGTTGCCACACCCGTTTGTTTTCCATTTTCCTTTTATTTCAGTCTGGACCTGCAGCAGTGTTTCAAGTCTCTGCCCTTTCTTGCAGGTAAGTGCTATTGTGGTTTAGTATGGTTGTTTTAGCATGCATTAGGCAGTGTAGGACCTGCCGAATATGGGGTACATTGGCGTTGTGGCAGGCTTATGCAATGTATGATCATATAATGTAACTAAATCCCCATACTTTTCATATATAGTGCTTAGTTATGTCTCCTCTTGTTTTGCCTTGTATCTCTTGTCTTGTTTTATTTTATTTTGTAATCCCAGTCCATGTACAGTCCTGTCCAGTCATGCCCATGTTATTTTCTTGTTTTCCTCATGTCTTGTGTACATGTTCTGGGTTCTGCTTTCTGTCCTGCTCTGGTTCTGGGTTCTCCTAGTTTTGTCTTGTTTTCATGTATGGTGCCCATCTCTAGTCTTGCCCTGTTCTCCTAGTTTTCTCTTGTTTTCATGTATGGTGCCCATCTCTAGTCTTGCCCTGTTCTCCTAGTTTTCTCTTGTTTTCATGTATAGTGCCTATCTCTAGTCTTGCCCTGTTCTCCTAGTTTTGTCTTGTTTTCATGTATGGTTCCCGTCTCTAGTCTTGCCCTGTTCTCAGTACTGGATACATCCTTGCTGCAGAGCCTCCTATTCAGCTTCTGGGAGGTCTGCTTATTTCCATGCTCCTAGTTCCTGGGATCCGCTGTAGCTGATTCAGGGTTCTGGTTGTGGCTGCACAAACGCTGGGGGCGTGCGGTTACCCAGCACCAGACCCTGCTAATCCACCTCAACACTGTGACTCCTACTCTGAACATCAGGCATACTGGGTCCCAGTCCTCACACCGCCGCCCGGACAGAGTCTGGGTCCCGGGCACCAGACCGCCACCCTGACGCTCTTGTTTTCCCTCTCGTCCGGGTCCTTCCCACCTGGTGGGTGGTCCTTGAGAGGGGAGTTCTATCAGGCTCACTCACGTTTCTAGCTGTGCTCCTTCCAGTCTCCACTCCAGCGGTTCCAACGCCGCCCACTGTAGCCCCACCCTCTTTTAAAAAACATCTTACCGAATAAACCTAAAATAGTTTTTAGAGGAGCCCCCAACCTAAAAAGGTGTTTGACACATAATTATACAAAGAAAACTATTCCTTAACCATTTTCTCTTAATCAATAGAAAGGTTTTTATAAATGTAAAACACGTTTATAATGTAGGAATACTGATAATATAGACACGAAAATCTTTAATTTTAAATATACATTCTCCCCCCAGATATATAGTATCAATAGCTTTATTACTTGTCATTCAAAAAATGTTGTATATCTCTTAGAGTGCCCTTGCAAATTGCAGTATGTCAGGATGACCACCAGATGTTTAAAAACCCATATAACAGAGCACTGTAGGAATATATCAAAAGGTTTTTTTTAAATCATTCAGTGTCTAAACATTTTTTACTTCATAACAAAGACCCTAAATCTTTTATGCTATAGAAAAAATATCTCCCCCATGGAGAGGGGGTAACATTTATAACATTTTAGGGAGAACTGAAATGAGCTGGGTTTTTAAACTTGATACCATGGCCCCTAAAGGGCTTAATGTTGATTTCGATTTTGTTGAATTTTTAAATTAAAAAATAAATAAATAAATAAAGGGATTAGGATTGCCAGGTTTTGGGCACTTATGCCCACTTTTGAAAAACCCTCGTTTTTTGTTTTTGTTGAGTCCTCCTCCTTCCCTATTCTATCTAGACTCAAGTTTAAGTACATTATTTGTCATTCTTTTTTTTATCCCCGCTGGTGGCGGCCATCTTTGTACCCCTTTGAAAGTGAACTCCTCTGTATTTACAATTCTTCTTGTGGATACTTATTATTCCTAATTAGTGATGTCCCGAACGGTTCGCCAAACGGTTCGCGAACGGTTCGCCACGGACTAATCATTGAGTAAACTTTGACCCTGTATCTCACAGTCAGCAAACACATTCCAGCCAATCAGCAGCAGACCCTCCCTCCTAGACCCTCCCACCTCCTGGACAGCTCACTAAGAATGCAGCTTCACAATGAATGTAAAATGGATGCTGTCTAGGAGGTGGGAGGGAGGGTCTGCTGCTGGTTGGCTGGAATGTGTCTGCTGACTGTGAGGTACAGGGTCAAAGTTTACTCAATGATGAGTCCGCGGCGAACCGTTCGTGGCGAACCGTTCGGGACATCACTATTCCTAATACATTTACACATACTATGTTGTTTTTAAACTCTCTTTTATCTTTAATTGCTTATTTGGTTTTATTTTATGTTTTAAAGTTAATTAATGTTTAGGTCACCTGATCAGTGACATTATCTAACTGTTTTTTTTTTTAATTTCATAGCTATTAAAGAGTGAAGGTCCCCTACTCTGTAACACTTTGAAAATGCCTTCTGTTTAGGTGAAACACATTAGTGTGTTACTTACTTTTCTTTTTATTTGTTTAATAAAATTAATCTGCATTGTACCCCTGGACTTTCATTGGACATCTTTTATTGGAGAAGCTGTATCTCACATTCCCGGGTGGGGGACAAACCACCTATGCTGTAAAGGACTGAACAATCCCTATTTGCTCATTCATTGTGAGTTTATTTCTCTCTTTATTTGATTTATTAATACAGAAAACACTATTCCTGTTCTTTTATATCCTATATATATCACTCGATCATCATCTGGAATACTCCACGTTGCTTATTGGCACAGGGATACGATACCTGAGGAAATCAGGACCATCCTTACATCCACAGACGGGGATTGTACCGTCCATACTCTGTGATCTGGAGCTGATCTTGAGCTCCAGAAAAGTGTGAGTGTAATATATTTTTTTCCTTATAATAACCTGCCTCTGCTGTTATAGACATACTACACTATATTAGTATTCCTGTCCCATTTTGTTTTCTCTCTTATTTTGGCTCCATTGGACTCCACACAAGGATTTTAATTGTTAAGCGCTGCTTCCCTATATTGGATTGTGTGGTAAATACTAAATTAGGATTAATAATGTGGTTGGACCACACTCCTATCTTCATCTCTATAAAAAACAACGTTGAATATAAAGTGAGAAAAAACTGGAGACTTTAATGAAAGTTTATTATGTAAGCATGAAAACATTTTGTCTCTCTCAACACATATTCAAGATTTTTTTGGATCAAAATGATAAGGGGGAGGTTTCTGATGAGGAAAAATAGAAGAGAAGTCCAGGCACTCTCAGGATACAAAAAGGCCAATGTATTGAACCCACTGCAACGTTTTGACCTACACGGTCTTTGTTAAAGCTATCAAAGGAATGCACAAATCCATTTTTATAGGAACACAAGTGATTAACACAATTAACACAATTTAACAATTAATCAATTTAAATGATTCAAGCAATTACATTTATATAATAAAAACAATAAAAGGCTGCGCACAAAAAATAAAATCCAATTAAAATAAAATAAAGAAAGTCCAATTGGTTTGTTCTTACTGGTGTCCTTGATTGGTGAGGTCTTCTATTTATTGTGGTGGTTTCACTTAATAAAAGATAAAAAGAGAAAAAGAGGGACAACCAATGGTGTAGTATGTAAAATTCGAGTCTAGAGGTAAGAATAATGGTATAAAACTCACATTTACCAGAGCTAATGTCCAGCTCTGGAGTGAAGCGCATACAGCGGTTTAATCCCCGCTTATGGGATATACGGCAGGTTCCTCTCCGTGAATGGTATCCAATTCTCGGGATAAAACAAACAGCCAATAGTGCTCACTGTATGGCAGATAATGGTAAAATAATAAAAGAAATGTACTTAAAAAGTAAGAGCAGACGCACTGCTCTTTGATGATAGCTTGGGTGGATTTCTACGGATTTCTTTGGGTACAGGAAACTTCCAGGAATTTTTTTAAGTTTCTTTTAAAACCAGTTAGAAAATAATTAAAATAACAATAAAAAGGCCAGTGTAAAGGAGAAAAGTATGTGTCTATAAAAAAGATAATTGGCACAAACGAATGACCAATAATACTTTAATATATATAAAAAAACACAATATTCAAATATCCATAACGCGTTTCGTCACAAAAAGGACTTTTTAAAATGGAATAACATAGTTTACCTGGCACATAGATGTTATATAGGAACATAATTGGTTAAATTTTGGCGCCAAAACTTGGTTCAGCCAATCAAAATTAAAAACATGTATACAGCTTTAAATTTCAAAAATAACATAATCAGCTTATACTTTATAATAATACAGCTTGATTGTGATATATTAGAGTCAAAAACGAGGGTGGGAAAGTATAGTTTTAGAAGGTTTGAAGAGGTCACATGACCGGCGGCACTTCCGCATTTCGGAAGTGCCGCCGCAATGATCTATGGGAAATGTAGTCTGTGTATTTGCCGCGAATGACGGCCGATCTAAACTTGTTTTTTACATACCTATTTGGCCACCCTATTGTAGCACATTGCAAATGCAGGGTTTTATACTAAAAACGAGAGGGCTAACTATCTAATTTAAGTATAAAAAAGATGGTCACGTGGTATTCGGCTAAAATAGCCGAAATGCCTATTGGGAAATGTAGTTAGGGTAATAACATTTAAGTGGATGATAGAATAAAACACTCATAAAGGATATTGGTAAATAAAAAGGAAAACATGGTAAATACACAAGTTTTAAAAGGAGCTAGGTAATAATAAAAATTGAAAACAAATCTATCTTATATTAAAATGGAAATTAAAGGAACAGATTAAATAAAATATAATAATAAAAAAGTAAAAATAAGACTTGTAAAAAAGAATAATATTAAAACCATAGTTTAAAGGTACAGGCATCAGATAACCTAAAATTCATAAAAAGTTATATAAGTCAAAATCTGCATTGAGGCCATGGGGTATAAGAGTCTGAAGTTTATACACCCATTCCATCTCTGTTTTTCCAAGTAGTTTTTTTATATCACCTCCTCGCCAGGAGGTAGAACATTTTTTTATACCAGTACATTTTAATAGACGGGGATCTTTGTTGTGCATAATAAAATGTTTGGATACTGTGTGGTTTAGGTATCCATTTCTAATATTTCTGCAATGTTCGCTCAGTCTTATCTTTAAGCACCTTGTGGTCATCCCCACGTATTGGAGGCCACATGGGCATTCGAGCAGATAAATAAAATTTTTCGTATGGCAGCTTATAAAGTCATAAATATCATACACTTTTTTGGTTTGATTTGACATAAATTTTGTAATTTTTGGTAAAGTGACATGATCCACAGTTTTACATACAATGCATTGTTTACATCTAAAAAAACCTTTCGTTTGAGGAAAAAATGATAGATTTTTTGGAGGAGATTTTTTTGTAAAATTTGTGGTTAAAATAGATTTAAAATTAGGTGCTCCTCTAAAAACAATGTTTGGATGAGTAGGTATAATGGGATTAAGTATCTCATCATGTTTAAGTATGTGCCAATGTTTTCTTATTATTTTTTTAACATCATTACTTTTATTATTGAAATTAAAAATAACTGGAAGTGATATAGTTTCATTGTTTTCTTTATTTTTGTATATCAGGAGTTCTTTTCGTTCTTTTTGTTTGACTGTATTAATTGTGATATTCAGATCTTGTTCTGAATATTTTTTTTCAATAAATTTATTTTTTAAAAACTCTGCTTGTTCATTAAAATCTGTGAGTTCTGAGCAATTTCTGCGAAGGCGTAAGAACTGGCTCTTTGGGGCACTCTCTAGCCACGGCTTATAGTGACAACTAAATCTGTCTATAGCCGTGTTTACACATACTTTTTTGAAGAAAGTTTTTGTTTGGAGTTGTCCATTATTAATAAAAATATTTAGGTCTAAAAAGTTGATTGTTTACTGAATTCATGTGTAAGAATAATACCCCTATTGTTGGTATTTAAATGATTAATAAAATCCATAAGAGATTTTTCAGGTCCATCCCAGATAAAAAAGAGGTCATCTATATATCTGAAATAGGAGACTAGGTTTGCCCGCCAGGTATGATTGCCCCATATGGCTTCATTTTCCCAATCAGCCATAAACAAATTGGCGTAACTAGGGGCAAACCTAGTCCCCATAGCACTACCTCTTCTTTGTAAGTAAAAAGAATCTAAAAACCAAAAATAATTGTTGTTTAAAATAATATTGATACCTTCTATTATAAAATCAATTTGAATGTCAGGAATCCTAGCTTCCTGGGTTAAAATTTATTTTATAGCTTGACAACCAATATCATGAGGGATAATGGTGTAAAGGGACTGGACATCACATGTGACTAATATAAAATTCTTATTCCAAGTAAAATCATTTAAACATTTTAAAAGTGACATGGAGTCTTTTAAATATGATTTCATAAGTTTAACCGAAGGCTGGAGAAGGGTATCTATATGGGAAAGATTACTTAAAAGTGAGCCTATCCCAGAAACGATGGGTCTTCCTGGGGGATGTTGTTCATTTTTATGAATTTTAGGAAGAAAGTAGATGACAGGGGTGATTGGATTTTCTTTGTTTAAAAAGTTATATTCATGCTTATTTAAAATTTTTAAATCTAGACCTTTATTAAGGAAATTAAGTAAAATGGTTTGGATATTTTTAATCGGATCAATTGGAAGTTGTTCATAAACATTTCGGTCTTTTAATTGCCTATGGGCTTCATCTATATACATTTTGCTAGATTGAATAACTACTCCTCCCCCCTTGTCAGCTGGTTTGATGACAATATCTCGATCTTTTTGGAGTTCTTTGATAGCCTGTCTTTCACTATTTGTGAGATTATTAGAGTCATATTTTTTGTATTTAATTATTCTAAATCTTTAAGAACAAGTTTTTCAAATAAAATCAAAGGAGCTGATTTAAAATGGGATGGATAAAATTTAGATTTTTCTCTAAGATGTGTGTTTAAAAAATTTGGTGTCTCTGAGGGAGAGGGTAAAATAGATGGGGCAGATTCTTCATCATTTTTACTTATAAAAAATCTTGTCACTTTTAAAATTTTTAAATGATTTTACTTGGAATAAGAATTTTATATTAGTCACATGTGATGTCCAGTTCCTTTACACCATTATCCCTCATGATATTGGTTGTCAAGCTATAAAAGAAATTTTAACCCAGGAAGCTAGGATTCCTGACATTCAAATTGATTTTATAATAGAAGGTATCAATATTATTTTAAACAACAATTATTTTTGGTTTTTAGATTCTTTTTACTTACAAAGAAGAGGTAGTGCTATGGGGACTAGGTTTGCCCCTAGTTACGCCAATTTGTTTATGGCTGATTGGGAAAATGAAGCCATATGGGGCAATCATACCTGGCGGGCAAACCTAGTCTCCTATTTCAGATATATAGATGACCTCTTTTTTATCTGGGATGGACCTGAAAAATCTCTTATGGATTTTATTAATCATTTAAATACCAACAATAGGGGTATTATTCTTACACATGAATTCAGTAAACAAACAATCAACTTTTTAGACCTAAATATTTTTATTAATAATGGACAACTCCAAACAAAAACTTTCTTCAAAAAAGTATGTATAAACACGGCTATAGACAGATCTAGTTGTCACTATAAGCCGTGGCTAGAGAGTGCCCCAAAGAGCCAGTTCTTACGCCTTCGCAG
The DNA here is from genome assembly GCA_933207985.1 of Pelobates cultripes. NCBI lineage: Eukaryota > Metazoa > Chordata > Amphibia > Anura > Pelobatidae > Pelobates > Pelobates cultripes. The sequence continues at coordinate 235,213,692 of OW240914.1, read as the reverse complement.
AAATTGCTCAGAACTCACAGATTTTAATGAACAAGCAGAGTTTTTAAAAAATAAATTTATTGAAAAAAAATATTCAGAACAAGATCTGAATATCACAATTAATACAGTCAAACAAAAAGAACGAAAAGAACTCCTGATATACAAAAATAAAGAAAACAATGAAACTATATCACTTCCAGTTATTTTTAATTTCAATAATAAAAGTAATGATGTTAAAAAAAATAATAAGAAAACATTGGCACATACTTAAACATGATGAGATACTTAATCCCATTATACCTACTCATCCAAACATTGTTTTTAGAGGAGCACCTAATTTTAAATCTATCTTAACCACAAATTTTACCAAAAAATCTCCTCCAAAAAAATCTATCATTTTTTCCTCAGACGAAAGTTTTTTTTAGATGTAAACAATGCATTGTATGTAAAACTGTGGATCATGTCATTTTACCAAAAATTACAAAATTTATGTCAAATCGAAACCAAAAAAGTGTATGATATTTATGACTTTATAAGCTGCCATACGAAAAATGTTATTTATCTGCTCGAATGCCCATGTGGCCTCCAATACGTGGGGATGACCACAAGGTGCTTAAAGATAAGACTGAGCGAACATTGCAGAAATATTAGAAATGGATACCTAAATCACACAGTATCCAAACATTTTATTATGCACAACAAAGATCCCCGTCTATTAAAATGTACTGGTATAAAAAAATGTTCTACCTCCTGGCGAGGAGGTGATATAAAAAAACTACTTGGAAAAACAGAGATGGAATGGGTGTATAAACTTCAGACTCTTATACCCCATGGCCTCAACGCAGATTTTGACTTATATAACTTTTTATGAATTTTAGGTTATCTGATGCCTGTACCTTTAAACTATGGTTTTATTATTATTCTTTTTTACAAGTTTTATTTTTTTTTATTATTATATTTTATTTAATCTGTCCCTTTAATTTGCATTTTAATATAAGATAGATTTTAACTTTTATTATTACCTAGCTCCTTTTATAAACTTGTGTATTTACCATGTTTTCTTTTTTATTATTTTCTTTTACCCAATATCCTTTATGTTTTAGTGTTTTATTCTATCATCCACTTAAATGTTATTACCCTAACTACATTTCCCAATAGGCATTTCGGCTATTTAGCCGAATACCACGTGACCATCTTTTTTATACTTAAATTAGATAGTTAGCCCTCTCGTTTTGAGTATAAAACCCTGCATTTGCAATGTGCTACAATAGGGTGGCCAAATAGGTATGTAAAAAACAAGTTTTGATCGGCCGTCATTCGCGGCAAATACACAACTACATTTCCCATAGATCATTGCGGCGGCACTTCCGAAATGCGGAAGTGCCGCCGGTCATGTGACCTCTTCAAACCTTCTAAAACTATACTTTCCCACCCTCGTTTTTGACTCTAATATATCACAATCAAGCTGTATTATTATAAAGTATATGCTGATTATGTTATTTTCGAAATTTAAAGCTGTATACATGTTTTTAATTTTGATTGGCTGAACCAAGTTTTGGCGCCAAAATTCAACTAATTATGTTCCTATATAACATCTATGTGCCAGGTAAACTATGTTATTCCATTTGAAAAAGTCCTTTTTGTGACGAAACGCGTTATGGATATTTGAATATTGTGTTTTTTATATATATTAAAGTATTATTGGTCATTTGTTTGTGCCAATTATCTTTTTTATAGACACATACTTTTCTCATTTACCCTGGCCCTTTTATTGTTATTTTAATCATTTTTTTTTAACTGGTTTTAAAAAAAAACTTACAAATTCCTGGAAGTTTCCTGTACCCAAAGAAATCCGTAGGTGGGGATCAATCCACCCAAGCTATCATCAAAGAGCAGTGCGTCTGCTCTCACTTTGTAAGTACATTTCTTTTATTATTTTATCATTATCTGCCATACAGTGAGCACTATTGGCTGTTTGTTTTATCCCGAGAATTGGATACCATTCACGGAGAGGAACCTGCCCTATATCCCACAAGCGGGGATTAAACCGCTGTACGCGCTTCACTCCAGAGCTGGACATTAGCTCTGGTAAATGTGAGTTTTATACCATTATTTTTACCTCTAGACTCGAATTTTACATACTACACCATTGGTTGTCCCTCTTTTTCTCTTTTTATCTTTTATTAAGTGAAACCACCACAATAAATAGAAGACCTCACCAATCAAGGACACCAGTAAGAACAAACCAATTGGACTTTCTTTATTTTATTTTATTTTAATTGGATTTTATTTTTTGTGCGCAGCCTTTTATTGTTTTTATTGTATCTTGTTTTAAAGGGTTTGAGGGATTCCCTTTTAAGGTTGCTGCCTATAGTTACTTAGCGCTGTCTCATTCCTCCTTTTTATAATTACATTTATATACCTCTCAATATGGTTTACTCAATAGTGAAGTCTAATAGCTGTGTCACAACTGAGATTCAAATAGAATTAATTCAAAGAAGTAATTAAATTCAATTGAAATTCAATACAATGATTAGATCTAGTTGGAATTCATTAAAAACCAGTAATTAGATATAATTGAAATTCACTTCATGTGGTAATTAGATTTGATTAGTTGAGTTTTTAAGCTAATAAACTTCAAATTGAGATACTGAGTAAATCCTCAAATAAATAATTTGACATTTTATTTGGGCTATAATTTGATGTGCCTCTGAAAAATGTGAGGAAATTGGTAATTCTAACATATTTGTTCTAATTGTAGATTTATGTTTAGTGAACCTTTCTTTAATTTTCTGAGTTGTTTGGCCAACATACAATAGTCCACATGGACATTTTAAAATGTAAACCACAAATGTGGTGTTGCATGTAACATGTTGTTTGACAAAATATTTGTTACCCTTTTGGGGATGATAGAAGATGGATCCTCTAATCATATAATTACAGCACACACAATTATGACATGGAAAATTGCCCTTTTTATTAAAACTTATCTTAGAGGTTATTGTCAACTCAGCTTTAAACAGCTTATCCTGTAATGATGGAGCTCGTTTATTTTTAAATTCAATTATTTGCGGATGGCAGTCTGACAGTGTATGCCAATGTCTATCTACCACTTTTTTTTAATCCAGTGGAGAGTATACTGAATCTAGAGATCAATTTAAAGGACCACTATAGTGCCAGGAAAACATACTCGTTTTCCTGGCACTATAGTGCCCTGAGGGTGCCCCCACCCTCAGGGACCCCCTCCCGCCCGGCTCTGGAAGGAGGAAAGGGTTAAAAACTTACCTTTTTCCAGCGCTGGGCGGAGCTCTCTTCTCTCCTCCTCCGTTCCTCCGATCCGTGCCGGCTGAATGCGCACGCGCGGCAAGAGCTGCGCGCGCATTCAGCCGGTCGCATAGGAAAGCATTTACAATGCTTTCCTATGGACGCTGGCGTGCTCTCACTGTGAAAATCACAGTGAGAAGCACGCAAGCGCCTCTAGTGGCTGTCAATGAGACAGCCACTAGAGGAAATAGGGGGAAGGCTTAACCCATTCATAAACATAGCAGTTTCTCTGAAACTGCTATGTTTATAAAAAAATGGGTTAACCCTAGAAGGACCTGGCACCCAGACCACTTCATTAAGCTGAAGTGGTCTGGGTGCCTAGAGTGGTCCTTTAAGTCTATCATCAAATTTTGATTTTTTTTTCTCGGGGGGTATATTAGATCCTACCACAGTCTCTAATTGTTTCTGCAAGGTGGATCTAGGGTATTCCCTTTTATAAAATCTCTGGGTCATAATCTCCAGTTGTTGATCCAATTGTTCAGTTCTAGAAACCAATCTCTTGACTCTCAAAAACTGGCTTTTAGAAATAGCCTTAAACATTGAGAGGGGATGAAAGCTGTCAAAATGCAAGATAGTATTTTTATAAAGATGTTTTCTATAAATATTAGCGTTTAATTTCCCATCTCCCTTGGAAATCAAGATATCAAGGAAAGGGAGAGATACCAAGTCCATCGACATAGTAAACTTGATAGTTACTGAGCATGTATTGAGAAAATCAAAAAACTCTGTGAGGGGCTCCAATGGGCCACAACACAATACCAGCACGTCATTTGTATAGCGCCACCAATGTTTTATGTGTTTAATAGATAGTTGATTTTTATATATCAGTGTTTCCTCAAGTCCAAATCTCCAAAAGCAAAATAATTCTCTGTCGTAACCAAATTCAATAATTGCATTAAGAAGGAATAAGATGGACCTTCAAAGCCTAATTCATGAAGAACCTTACCCATAGCTTCAATACCTCCCAAACAGGGAATGGACATGTACAGGCTAGTTACATCAAAGGTTACTAAAACTATATCCTGTACGTTCTCAGTTGTTTTTAACCTATGGAGCACTTCTGTAGTATCTTTTACATAAGATTTTATCTGTATAAGATAAGATCTGGTTAGTTGGTCTAGAAATTTTGCCAATGGAGATTATAGGGAATCAATACTAGCAACGATGGATCTCCCTGGTACATTAATCAAAGATTTGAGAATCCACACTAAGATATTTAAACAATTGTTTATCAATAATGTTATTCTCTAAGGCTTCTTTTAACATAATGTCAATTTTAGCCTTCAAAATTACCGTAGGATCAATTTAAACTTTTTTGTATGTGTCAATATCATTTAGCTCTATCTTAACCTCTTTAATGTAATCAATCCTATCCAGCACCACTATAGCACCACCCTTATCAGCTGGTTTTACAACCAGATCCTGATTTACTTGAAGTGTTTTTAGATCCTTTAATTGAGCTTTTGTTAGGGTGTGTATATTTACTCCTAGTTTGTTTGTGCTGGACAAGATTATTTACATCCCTTTTAACCAACTCAATAAAGGTTTCAACTGCATGATCAGTAATAAAAGGGTTATTGCATTTGGGGTATATATGGGACAAAACGTCAAACCTTTTCTTAAGGCGTTGGCCTCTTCTTCAGATAGGATTTTAGATGAAAGGTTAATTATTGTGTCTTCTTCCTCTTCTGGGGGCCCTTGTTTCTCCATATCGCTGGCAATGTTCTGCATCTTGTGGCTACCCCTTTGGATTCTTCTGATGTTTCTCCGCTGGATAGCCCCCTATGAGGGGGAGTTGCCCCTAACAAATGCACCGAACTATTGCTAGATTGATTTTCTTGTGAGCAATTAAATTTAATACTCGAGCGAATATGCTTTCTCTTCTTTTCTTACTAAAGCTTCTTTGACAATTAGAATTGTATGAGTAGCTGGTTTAATTCCATTTGTAGACATTATTGCTTTCATAATCAACAAGTTCACGTTGGAACTTCTTTCTCTTTCTTTCTTTCTTTCTTTCTTCAATTTGTTGTTTAAGAGTGTCCACATAAGATTTCTTGTTGTTTCCAGATTTTCTCCTTGAAATTTTTTTTATAATTCCATCTCTAGTTGTGCAACCTCTTCCTTGGTTTTAGTGATAGCACCTTGTATAAACTCAAGAGTTTATAATATCCAGTCCATTGAACATTTATTGAAAATACCTTCAAGCCTTGTACGATATTCTGAGTTCTCTTTAAATAGGGCAGGTTGCGCATGCATCCGCATCCCCCTTGGTATACATAGTAACACAGCTGAAAAGAGTCTTGCATCCATCAAGTTCAGCTTTCCTCACATTTGTTTTTTGCTGTTGATTCAAAAGAAGGCAAAAAAAAAAAACAGTTTGAAGCTAGGAAAAAATTCCTTCTTGACCCCAGAATGGCAGTCAGATTTATCCTTGGATCAAGCAGTTATTACCCTACATTGAAAGATTATATCCTTGAATATTCTGTTTTTGCAAGTATGCATCTAGTAGCTGTTTGAACATCTGTATGGACTGTAAACCACTTCTTCAGGCGGAGAGCTCCACATCCATTTTTTTTTTTTATTGGATTTGCAATCAATATAGCAAAAACAATTAATATATTTTTTAAATGCTTTAACCCCTTAAGGACCAAACTTCTGGCATAAAAGGGAATTATGACATGTCACGTGTCCTTAAGGGGTTAAATAGCTGTCAGGGTGGTGCAAAATTCAAATGGTACTCACTATTTGAATATAATATAGCATATATTTTTTCTCATCAAATTCTTGGTTCCTGGTACCGGGTCTGGTCTGGTGCACCCGGATACATTTCAAATGGGTTTGAGTGCAGTTCGACATTCCTGCTTGTAACGGATCACCTGGCACCCCGACTGGGTACCTCCATTGAAGGATGCTGCTAGCGCTTCCTGAGGACTCCAAGCACTGCAGAAGACACCACAACCACCGAATCGGAGAAGCATATAAGTGCTCACAAGCATATGAATGTTGCATACAGCTGAATAGGAAAAACCATGCGAATAGGTTTACACTCCTAGCAGTCAAACTGGAACAGCATACAATAAATCCTCCCCCAATAATGAGACGACACTTCACTTTGAGGGTTAAGCAGGAACTCTCTGGACTGGCACATACAGCCTCTTTTATTCCCAATCCACAAACTTAGTACTGCCCACAGGGTTTTACAGAACAACCAATAACACACATACATGACAGAAAGACACTCCCACACAAAATCCTCCCCTCTGCCTGTGATACAATTACCTTACACAATGGGTAATCTAATTATCACAGACAGAGAAATACAGTTTCATAAAACACATCACAGGGACCCCAAAACATGCAATAACCCCATAAAAATATCCTTGGAACCAGGGGATCTGGGTGTACCACATATCCAAAATTCACCCAGATCCGTTCAGTACTTTGGAAGATACAGTTTAATGCAGATTCTGCAGAACATATACAGGCTAAATGAAAAACAATTACTGTATAATGTGCCCCCTGCTGTATAGTCCAAAACCACTGCACGATGTCTCTGTGCACCAAATACTGGCGAGATTGCACCGTGTTGAAAAGTCCAAACAGTGTCTGTGAGTTAAAATGGCCGCCATCCATTGTTCTCACCATGTGCTTCATCCATTGTTCTCACCATGTGCCTCTGATACAGGAAATGGTGGCCACCCAGAAACTCCACAGTATGTCCCCAGATGGTTTTTAAAGGGCCAGCAGCAGCACAACACAAATCCCTTATGCCCAAATCATGTCTTTAAAGGGCAATACATCCCAGGGGCCATAGTCACATGGCAGGAGGCGGGCAATCAGTCTTCTCCAATGCCCAGTGGCGAGGTTGGTTTCGCCACACTGCTATATTATATTCAAAGGGGGAGGTTTCTGACATGACCTTGTGGTGTACCTTAAAATGCTACATAAGAGGTATAATCATAAAAATAGGTACTCAAACAAAAAAACAAGTTTGGAGAAACATTGAGTAACTTGCAAATTATTTAGACAAACTAGAAAGATTCCATAAGGTCACCTTAGATCCATTCACCTTTTTAGAGATCAAAAAGATGAGAGATGATATAGCAGAACAGACACTTATAAAAATCAATAAAGCTATCTTAACTTTAAAACAAAGATGCTAACCGATCCAGTAGAATTTTAACAAATAAGTTAAAAAACAAGAGAAGTGCAGACATAATTAAAAAAAACTAGTGGTTAAGGGGAAAAAAGCTTCTAACGCCCAAACAGATTAGCCAAGCATTTGAGGACTATTACATCCTTATACAATTAAGAAGATCACTGTTATTTTACTGTAGAAATGTCTAATTTTTTAAAATAATCTCAAACTTCCCAAAATTAGATTTCTTGAATAAACCTATATCAATATCACAAATGAAAAATTGTATTAACTCTTTGAAATCAAATAAGTCTCCTGGCCAGATTGGTATTCCACAGGTTTTTTTCAGAAGTTTGAAAAACTATTATCACCTTTTATTATTAAGAACTCTGGTAACATTATTCCATCTGAGATGTTCCAAGCTACAATTACTCCAATACCAAAGGTTAATAAAGATCCTACTTCTATTAGAAATTACCAGCCAATATCCCTTATTAACTTGGATATAAAAATGTATTCTTAAATTTTAGCTGAGGGGTTCAAAGAAGCTCTTTCAGATTTAATGTACTTGGATCAATGTGGGTTTATTAAGGAAAGAAGCACTAATGATAATACCAGAAAGGCTATCAATATATTTTATCATGTGAATTTACAAGAAGATGGTTCGATTATGCTGGCCCTCAATGCCGAAAAGGCCTTTGATCGGGTGAATTGGCATTTTTTAGATGTGGTATTGGGAGCCTTCATCATCGAGAGTATATTTAGGAAGAGTATTATGCTTTTGTACACCAAACCTACAGCAAGGTTCTTGGGCTATATGTTTCTTTCAGATTGGTTTGAAATTAGAAACGCCACTTGGCAGGGTTGTCCTCTTGCCCCACTGCTGTACATACTGAGAATGGAATCTCTGGCTAACTTGATAAGACAGGATAAGGAAATTAAGGGTATAACTATTGGAACATTGGAAGGTAAACTCACCTTATATGCGGGTGATGTTCTTTTAACTCTAGTGAATCCAAAACTTTCTGTTCCTAAAGTACTTAAACTGACTGAGAAATATGGCCGTTTTTTAAATTTTAAACTAAATCTTAATAAAACCCAAATATTATTGAACAATGTACCTATACCTGATCTTGATTATATCAAACCAAGATCTAAATTTGACTGGTACTCTTAGTATATAGATTATCTGGGGACCTACTGTCCTCCCCCCCACCCCTGAGCGGTGAGTGGGGTCCATAAATTACAATGGGGGGGAACTACTGTCCTCCCCCCGGCCCCCACCCTTGAGCGCTGGCTGGGGGCCATAAGGATAACGAGGGGGGGGACCTACCATCCTCCCCCCCGGCCCCCACCCTTGAGCGGTGGATGGGGGCCATAAAGATAATGGGGGGGACCTACTGTCCTCCCCCCGGCCCCCACCCTTGAGCAGTGAATGGGGGCCATAAAGATAATGAGGGGGGGACCTACTGTCCTCCTCCCCCGGCCCCCATCCCTGCGCGGTGGGTGGGGGCCATAAATCACAATGGGGGGACCTACTGTCCTCCCCCCGGCCCCCACCCTTGAGCGGTGGATGGGGGCCATAAAAGTAATGAGGGGGGACCTACTGTCCTCCCGTCCCCCACTCCTGCGCAGTGGGTGGGGGCCATAAATTACAATGGGGGGACCTACTGTTCTCCCCCCCGGCCCCCATCCCTGGGCAGCGGGTGGGGGCCCTAAGACAAATCTCCCCCCCATCAAAGGTAGAAAATAGTGAGGGGGGAATAAAATAACTAACCTGTAAATAAAAATTTAATTTACCATTTGACATCTTTTTTTTCTAAAATCTTAATTTTTCAGCCCCAAAAAAGGCCAAGTAAAAAACCATCATACCCGTCGAACTTAAAATAAAATAAAAAACCTGAGCGCAAAAAAAAAATCCATCTTCACCCATGGAGGGCTCCACGCAGACTGAGCTCTGCAGGGCAGGGGAAGGCTTATAAAGCCTTGCACCGCCCTGCAATTAGGCTAAGAACACGCTGATTGGCTGCTTTAATTTTTTGATTTCCAAAGAATTTTCCCACGCTGTGTAAAATGACACAGAGCACTCTGATTGGGTGGCTTTATAAGCCTTCCCCCACCCTGCAGAGCTCAGTCTGCACGGAGCCCTCCATGGGTGAAGATGGATTATTTTTTTTTGCGCTCTGGTTTTTTCTTTTTAGTCTGTTTTTTTTTTTTTCGCTCAGGTTTTTTATTTTATTTTAATTTCGGATATGGTGGTTTTTTATTTGGCCTTTTTTGGGGCTGAAAAATTAAGATTTTAGAAAAAAGAAGAGGTCAAATGGTAAGTTTAGTTTTTCTTTACGGGTTAGTTATTTTATTCTCCCCTCACTATTTTTTAGGATGAGGAGGGTAGGTAGGGGGTAACATTTTTCTGGGGTGGGGGGGTGGGTGACTAGGGGCTTGGGGACCCCTAGTCACCTTTGATGGGGGGGAGATTTGTCTTAGGGCCCCCACCCGCCGCCCAGGGGTGGCGGCCAAGGGGAGAACAGTAGGTTCCCCCCCTCATTATCTTTATGGCCCCCACCATGGGTGGGGGGCGGAGGAGAGGACAGTAGGTCCCCCTCATTGTAATTTATGGCCCCCACCCACCGCGCAGGGGTGGGGGCTGGGGGGGAGGACAGTAGGTCCCCTCATTATCTTTATGGGGTGGGGGCCAGGGGTGGGTGCCAAGGGGAGGAGAGTAGAGTCTCTCCCCTGATTGTCTATTATTATTATCCATAATAGGTTTTTAATAAAAAAAAAAAAATGTTTTACAGTGAGCAGCCACTGTTTAATAGACATGCCCCTACTCGCAGTATAGTGAGTAGGGGCAGATCATTTAATAATACTGAGTATTCTTTTTTTTTTGTATTAGTAGATGTGGCTGAAAGACCAATTTAGGTCTTTCAGCCTTTTGGTAGATAACTCCCTGATACCGTGGAAATTAGGGAGTTTACTACTAAGTAGCTGCAAGATGCAGCCGCGGCACAAATTGAATCGAAGTTTCATTCATTCGAACTTTATTCCGATACGAACAAAGTGACGAATTGTGTTCTAAAACAAACGAACATACTGTTCTCATTCAGTTAGAATGCAATTCGGCAGTTTCGTCTAAAATGACAGGAAGCATCATGAGATCAGAGGAAAGGTAAGAATTATGGGAAAATTGCTCTGACCAGCGGAAATGAAGCACACTTTTCTCCTCCGCTGGTCAAAGAAGACAGGAAGAAAAGAAGAACAGATCCTGAGAGAGGGGGAGAAGAGGAAGAGAATGAGGAAAGGTAAGTTCGGCATGACAGTGCTGCTTTAAATTAGGTGATCTTAGAAATACTTTATCAAACTGGAAAGGGATTGAATTATCCTGGACGGGCAGGGCGGAAGTTATAAGATCTTACCTGCTTCCAAAAGTTATGTATTTATTTAAAAATATACCACTTAGAATTGATAATACTGTGCTTAAAGAAATTCAACTTATAATTAATAAATTCATCTGGTACGACAAAAAAAAAAACAAATAACGTCAAACATTTTATAAAGAGATTTCAAAGGGAGGGGGGTATTATCTTTTTCCCAATATATTTTCTTTGTATAACAACAATATGATAACACACGCTATTGCTTGGGATAATTTTTCAATTTTCGATATGGTTGGAGATTGAAAAACAAGATTTGGGAAAAGTGGAACCGTTCTTTTTACTATAGGTATAGGTGTAGATCCTAAAGGTAAAACAGGTTTACTTTCACTCAAAACCCAATAACATTTATACATTTTTATTTTTATTTTTATTTTTTACAAATTAAAGATTACAGCTTTGGAATTACGAAACTCTCTGTTGTCAAATATGTCATTAAAAACTATAGAACTACAGGCCACCTCAGATGTCGGGCCCAAGCCGAGTGATCAGCAGGCAATGATCAATCATATCTAAAAGGCCAACCCATAGGCACCCAACAACTCCCTATAGACCAATATCCATCGAGACAGAATAAGGGCCCCTCGACGATATAGCTGACGGGCTCACCCCACCCCACCCCCTTAGCAACTTTGCAGCTTAGGTTTAAAAAAGTGTTTTTACCCGGGGTCCATTAGATAAGACTAGATTTGACTACAGATGCTTCCATACGCAAAAGACAATGCATACTACCAGCCATGCTCTTTATACGGAATAGGGCTAATGATTGTGTCGATACATACATTGTTCCCCTTAACCCTTTTTTTCCATTCTGTATCCCTCTATTTTGTATGTCTGTTATTTGATATACTGCGAAAAAAACTAATAAAAATAAGACATTGGAAAAAAAAAAAACTATAGAACTGGACATAGGAGATAATAATTTGTCTGGTTGGAGAGAAAAGAACATTAAATGTTTAAATGATCTTGCACTACATGGAACACTGTTATCTTTTGCTTCGCTTCAGTCTAGATTTGATCTTCTGCGTAGAGAAGTCTTTAACTATTTTAGACTGAAAAACTTTTTAAAAAAACAAAAATGATTGTAATAGATAATCCTTTAATCCATTTTTTAAATAAACATTACAAATATAAGACCACCTCTAGGGTTTCTAATCTCTTACCCAATTGCAGCCACAAGAAAAAATCCTACCATTGATTAAATGGGAAAAGGAGTTGAATATTGAATTGAACGACGAGGAAGAACATACATAGTATAAATTTTGCAGAAATCAGTTTAACCCCTTAAGGACCAAACTTCTGGAATAAAAGGGAATCATGACACAGGAGGATGACTAAAATATTTTGTTTGTTTGTGTGTATGTGTCTTTGTATGTATGTCGTGTGTGTCTTTGTATGTATGTCTTGTATGCATGTGTTTGTATGTGTGTGTGTGTGTGTGTGTCTTCGTATGTATGTGTGTCTTATGTATGTGTGTGTCTTTGTATGTATGTCCTGTGTGTCTGTCTGTATGTATGTGTTGTGTGTATGTGTCTTTGTATGTATGTGTGTCTTGTGTCTGTCTGTATGTCTTATGTGTGTGGATGTGTGCATGTCTGTGTGTCTGTATGTGTGCCTGTCTGTTTGTATGTATGTGTCGTGTGTGTGCCTGTCTGTTTGTATGTATTTGTCATGTGTGTGCCTGTCTGTTTGTATGTGTGTATGTGTGTATGTTTGTCTTGTGTGTGTGTCTGTATGTATGTGTGCCTGTCTGTTATAGTGGGCTATAGTAAGTAATAGTAAGTGGGCTACCTAGCTCAGCCTTCCTACTGGGCATTGCTATAAGGAAGGTTAAAAAATAGAAAAAAGGGAAAAAAAGTGGGGAGGGGAATTGAGGAGGGGAGCTGACACACAGATGAGAAATCATATTATGCGCAAACAGAGAAGTCGTCTGAATATCACTGAAAGAGGAGACCTTCGTTTGTTCCTTACGAAAATTTAACCAGATATCAAATATTTAGTCTCGCAGCATCAACCTCAAGGATCTCATTATTCACTAGTAAAGGTAATTTCAATTTACTTTATTGTTTTCTTATTAAACTTTATAAAGTTAAAAACATTATAAACATGCATTAAGTAGAAATAAAAAGATAAATGTACGTACATTTATTTTTTTTAAAACACCCTACTTTCTAAAAAAATATTTAGCACTTGCGCGAAAACTGATGGGCTGGTAAGGAAATATTTCCATCAAGAAAGATGCATTAGTGGGTGGTAGGTAGAAAAAGGTTGACTACAACTGCTCTAACGTGTCACAAATGTGTTGGAGATATGTAGTTTTTGTTTTTTTTCCTTTCTTCTATTTCAGCCTATACCAGCCCAAGATAAGTTTCAAATACTTCATTGATTGTGGCTTTTGTATATTTGTCATCATAAATAATTTGCTCGCCCCTCCCCTTACCTCCCTAAGCTTGCTCTTTTCCTTAAACTACATAACTAATATAGAAGGAAAAATTTAAAAAAGGTTAGCGCTAATAATAAAATGAATAAAAGGCAGCGGCCTAACAGAGAGTCACCCTCTAACCCTCTACAGTAAGAATATTCAAATAAGAACAAAGGAAAGGCTGCGCCAAGAGGGATAAGTTAGTATTACACAAATAAAATTATATGTGATTACAAAATGTAATATGAAAGAGTCCCAATTTTATCTTTAGATGTTGTCTCAACTGGTGTAGTGTCTTCTCTGTTAAGAGTCGTCCGTCTCACGATATGAAAGACACAATGGGAAAGAACCAGTCGTGCAGAGTGTATAGATAAGTAATCGTGAAATTAAAATATAAATTCCACGCTCACATTTCTATGAGCTAAGACCAGCTCTAGTATAACAGGCATACAGCGGATAACCCTCCGCTTGTAGGGTTGCTTGTCCTCCTGGAGAGTGCTGGTATCCAATTCTCAAAGGAAAAGAAATAAAAACAGCCAATAGTGCTCTATGGTGAGGTAGTTAGCAAAGGAGTTAAAATAAATAAAATATACTCACAAGTAGAGTGCAGGCCTTTCTGCACTCTATTACTCGTGTGGGTGGTATGATCCCCACCTTAGGATATTCCAGGAACGGTAAATAAGGATAAAATAGTATAAAAGGGTAATATATGTAAAATGATTTATTAATACAATATATTAAAACCAATAAAGCGTTTCGCCACAATGGCTTTATCAAATTGGAATATTATTACTACCTGGCACATAAGGGGTATATATAGCTCATACATACATTCAAAATTGGCGCCAAAAAAACAATCACCAATCAGGGCTGTACAAAATGTAAATAGAAAATACACTAAACAAAAGATAAAAAAAATATACAGCACTAATATATTCAGACATACAATGGTATTTGTGTAAATATAATGTAAAAACGAAGGTTGTGTAGAGTAAAATTTATTTAAACTTAAAATAAGTAATTCGTGCGTGTCACGTGACCCACAGTGCACTCTGGGGGCTGTAGTGCCCGGGCCACGTGACCGCATGCTATTTACAGGTATGCAGCCAGTCCGTGCGGCCGTTGCACAGAGAAGGCGGCTCGCACGGACGGCAGGGCGGGGTCAGGCTGCGTCACGTGACCCGCGGCGTCACATAACACTACCCGGAGCCGCGGGTATCATGGGAAATGTAGTTTCTGGGCACATAAGAAAAAGTTTAAATTAAATAAAAGGTTACATAAAGTGCAAGTAATATATAAGACTTTGTTAAAAAGGAAATTAGAAAATGGAATCTGCATTAAAATATAAGAGGGAAACAATAAGAAATATGCCTTAATAATACCCATAAAAAAATCATAAAGTGAGCTTATATGTACAACCTCAGGGTGGATAATATTGGGCAAAAGTGGATAAGTAAAAAAAGTGGATTAGTAAACATAATTGCATAAAATTATACATTGTAAAAAAGTATACAGACCTACATAGATAAAACCAAATAAATAAAAGACAAATTAGTAGGTAGAAGTTATACCATAAGAGATTTCATCGGATGCAATACTACCAATGTTATCTACCTATTGGAGTGCCCTTGTGGCCTCCAATATGTAGGTATGACCACTAGGTGCCTAAAGATAAGATTAGCAGAACATTGTAGGAACATAAGAAACGGGTACCAAAATCATTCTGTATCAAAGCACTTTATTAATCATAATCAAGATCCAAAATTTCTCAAATGTATAGGAATTCAGAAATGCCAAATACCTTGGAGAGGTGGTAATATAAAAAATATCCTTGGTAGATCAAAGATGGAATGGGTATGTAACTTACAAACCCTAACGCCCCAAGGTTTAAATGTAGATTTCGACTTATATATTTTATTTTTATTTTTTTAATATATGTCCTTTTTATCATATTGTCTCTACCTTATTTCTTTTTTCTACTCCTAGATTTTACCTACTAATTTGTCTTTTATTTATTTGGTTTTAACTATATAGGTCTGTATACTTTTTTACAATGTATAATTTTATGCAATTATGTTTACTAATTTCTACTTATCCACTTTTGCCCAATATTATCCACCCTGAGGTTGTATATATGTATACATATAAGCTCATTTTATGATTTTTTTTTTTTATGGGTATTATTAAGGCATATTTCTTATTGTTTCCCTCTTATATTTTAATGCAGATTCCATTTTCTAATTTCCTTTTTAACAAAATCTTATATATTACTTGCACTTTATGTAACCTTTTATTTCATTTAAACTTTTTCTTATGTGCCCAGAAACTACATTTCCCATGATACCCGCGGCTCCGGTCACGTGACCCGCGGATAGTAGTGTTATGTGACGCCGCGGGTCACGTGACGCAGCCTGACCCCGCCCTGCCATCCGTGCGTGCTGCCTTCTCTATGCAACGGCCGCACGGACTGGCTGCATACCTGTAAATAGCATGCGGTCATGTGGCCCAGGCACTACAGCCCCCAGAGTGCACTGCGGGTCACGTGACACGCACGAATTACTTATTTTAAGTTTAAATAAATTTTACTCTACACAACCTTCGTTTTTACATTATATTTACACAAATACCATTGTATGTCTGAATATATTAATGCTGTATATTATTTTTTATCTTTTGCTTAGTGTATTCTCTATTTATATTTTGTACAGCCCTGATTGGTGATCGTTTTTTTGGCGCCAATTTTGAATGTAATTATGAGCTATATATACCCCTTATGTGCCAGGTAGTAATAATATTCCAATTTGATAAAGCCATTGTGGCGAAACGCGTTATTGGTTTTAATATATTGTATTAATAAATCATTTTACATATATTACCCTTTTATACTATTTAATCCTTATTTACCGTTCCTGGCATATCCTAAGGTGGGGATCATACCACCCACGCGAGTAATAGAGTGCAGAAAGGCCTGCACTCTACTTGTGAGTATATTTTATTTATTTTAACTCCTTTGCTAACTACCTCACCAGAGAGCACTATTGGCTGTTTTTATTTCTTTTCCTTTGAGAATTGGATACCAGCACTCTCCAGGAGGACAAGCACCCCTACAAGCGGAGGGTTATCCGCTGTATGCCCGTTATACTAGAGCTGGTCTTAGCTCATGGAAATGTGAGTGTGGAATTTATATTTTAATTTCACGATTACTTATCTATACACTCTGCACGACTGGTTCTTTCCCATTGTGTCTTTCATATCGTGAGATGGACGACTCTTAACAGAGAAGACACTACACCAGTTGAGACAACATCTAAAGATAAAATTGAGACTCTTTCATATTACATTTTGTAATCACATATAATTTTATTTGTGTAATACTAACTTATCCCTCTTGGCGCAGCCTTTCCTTTGTTCTTATATGTATATACATAATTAATATACCCATATAAAACATATATTTCCCTACTTTATTAATACTCCGCAAGGGAATATACCTTGGACCCCTTGCTCACAGTGCCTAGAGAGATATCAGCTATGCCTCACTGATGATGCCTAACAAGGCTGAAACGATCGTTTGGGGTTGCTGTATCTCTCGTGCAGAGAGAACTTGCTGGCATTTCGCATCTGGACTGCCCATATGGGTGGGACCAGTCTGATATGCTTCAGATATGTTCTCTCTGTAATGGCACAAGATGAGCTAAAACCAGCTTGAGTTCTGAGCGGGGACCCACCGAAGGGCAGGCTATTTTAGCTGTTGTCCGTTCTCAGAATACTCTTGTGACCCGTTTTTGTTCTCCATTAATCTGCTAAATAGTACATTTTGGGGCCTGTTCTTCATATCTGAGAGTCAAACAGAAGCGTCAAATAGTGTGCTTACTGTGCAGTGGTAAACATTCTAATTGTTTTGCTGCTACTCTGCTAAATAGTACATTTTGGGGCCTGTTCTTCATATGTGAGAGTCAAATCAAAGTGTCTAATAGTGTGCTTACTGTGCAGTGGTAAACATTCTAATTGTTTTGCTGCTAATCTGCTGCTTACTTTGGAGTTTTAAAAAGTCATTTTTTTTTTGCGCTAAATAGTATATTTGGGGAGTTCACTTCATATCTGAGAGTCAAATCGAAGCGTAACTTTGATTCGAATTTACTACATCGGTCACTTGTAATATTGTTTCACACCTACAACACTTGTTACACAGATCTAAGCGATAGAAAACAGATTGATATTTTCTACACTAGAAACTACCAGATAACAAGCTGCTATATTTAAACCAGTGATCAATAGCTAAGAGTTACTTCAACAATTTTGTAATTCTGGGGCAATACCCTCACAAACTGAGAGGTCAGTTTATAGGGAAAACTGTTGCCTGGATACAATTCTAAAACAATTTCCATATGTCCTTTGCAGACTTTACATGCTGGAAAAAACACAGGTGCCAACTGATGTGGCTTTCTGCAGTGTGCATTCCGGCAAGGAGGGCAGGGTTGAGGAGTGGGTGGAAGATGATGTGGAGGATGATGAGGTCCTAGTCCCCACATGGAATCAAGGTCATGCGAGTGACGTGTGCAGTTTGGAGGAAGAGGCGCCAGCACAGCATAAGAGGGAGCAGGGTGCAAAAGTGGAGCGGCCGTCCCCTAGCACTCTTTGACATGTATTAGCTCGAGAATTACCAGTTATGCAAGTAATACATGTAGCGATCAAAGGATCCATAACAGACTTGAGCGCGGGTTCGTACCAGATTTAACCATCCATTCGTAGTTTCATAGTGAGGTGGGCAGTCCGGTGACCAGGACCCAGACACAGTCTGGGTGGTGGTCGGATGACCGGGACCCAGTATGCCTGATGTTGAAGTTAGGAGTCAGTGTGGAATGGATTAGCAGGGTCTGGTGCAGGGTAGCTGCACGCCCCCTGGTGTCGAGCACCAGCGTTTGTGCGGCCACATACCAGGACCCTGATGCAGCTTCAGTAAAATGAGTACTCAGGCCCAGACTGGCCATCGCCGCGGTGGCCGTGGGCCGAGGCCGGCAGGGAGATCACAAGATCTCCCTGCCGGTCTTTGCAGGGCAGGTACTATCCGAGCGCCGGCCCTGCAGTAGACTACAGTGGGCCGGTGGGGAGATCAGATTTCTCCCTCACCGGCTCACATAGAGTATACTGCTGCCGGCGGCGGGTAAGGAGGGAGGGAGCCAGCCTGCCAGCAGAGGAACCCGGCAGAGCTTTAACTTACAGCTTCGCCAGGTTCCTCTCGCGAGATTCGGAGCGTTGCCACGGCAACGCTCCGGGTCTCGTGAGAATGAACTCTAGCCTCACAGGCTAGAGTTCACTCACCACTAGGACCACCAGGGATGGATGGCAGCCCCAGCAGCAGGATCCCCCCTCCCAGGCATAAGGTAAGCAGGGAGGGGGGCAAATAATCACTCAGGTATAATCACAGCAGCCTCACTCACAGATACCCTGCACCCCTAACACTCACAGCACACACACAAACACTCACAGCACCCTAACACACTACACCCCTAACACTCACAGCACACACACTGCACCCCTAACACTCAAAGCACACACACTGCACCCCTAACACTCGCAGCACCCTCACACACACACACACACACTGCACCCCTAACACTCGCAGCACACACACTGCACCCCTGACACTCACACACACACTGCACCCCTGACACGCACAGCACACACACTGCACCCCTGACACTCACAGCACACACACACACACACTGCTCCACTGACACTCACAGCACACACAAAATGCACCCCTAACATTCACAGCACCCTCACATACACACTGCACCCCTGACACGCACAGCACACACACTGCAACCCCTGACACTCACAGCACCCTCACACACCACATCTGACACTCACAGCACACACAAAATGCACCCCTAACACTCACAGCACCCTCACACACACACACTGCACCCCTGCACACCTGCACCCCTGACACTCACAGCACCCTCACACACACACTGCACCCCTGACACGCACATCACACACCCTCACTCACACACACTGCACCCCTGACATGCACAGCACACACACTGCACCACTGACACTCACAGCACCCTCACACACACACTGCATCCCTGACACGCACATCACACACACACACACACTGCACTCCTGACACTCACAGCACCCTCACTCACACACACTGCATCCCTGACATTCACAGCTTCCTCACATGCATACACTGCACCCTCACAAACAGCTTCCTCACATGCACATAGCACCCTCACGCAAACACGGCACCCACTCACACACAGCACACCCACACTGCATCCATCACACACACAGCACCCTTACCCACATAGCACCCTCACGCAAACCCAGCACCCATCACTCACACACACACTGCACCCCTCTCACACACACTACACCCCTTACACACACACGCACACACACAGAGCACCCTCACACATACTGTGCAATATGCTTTCCTGGCATTTTTGTCTCCTGGTATCCCAACTATGGAGACACCAGAGACAAATTTCAAGCAAACACAGTGCAAGCATGTTATTAAATTTGCTTGCGCTGTGCAGAACAAATACAGGGTATTTTTCTCATGCCAGAGCTCTTCAGCAGAGCTCTGCGCATGGTCTACCCTGGAAGAGCATTGAACCAATATGCTCACTTTGTGATGGGGCGTGCTTGTCATTGGTGATGACAAAACACACCCTATCTGGCCCCATCCCCTTTTTAGTGGGCCGCTGTAATTAAAAAATGCCCAGGCCGAATTTTCTTCCCAGTCCGGCCCTGTGAGTACTTGATACCAGAAGCCATCACCAGACAGGATGTGACATTCACTGTAGTGGCTGTGTGCGCTTTTGGCGTTGTCAACCTGCTGCTGCTCGCCTGTCTGCGCTGTAGCGTAACTTCGGCCTTCCCGCTCACCACCTTATTAGACTTTGCGAGCAGCAGCAGGAGATAGAGGAGTTTCAGCTGCAGCACGCACGGGTCAGTGGCTCTGCACCAGACTTCCCTCCAATTGATCAGAGTTAAAGGATTTCTAAAGAGTCCTGTATTGTTATTTGTCGTCACTACCTTCCCGCGTCGGGAGTAGATCATTGCGCGCCTGCTGCTTTCCTTACATGTGGTAGCCGTTTCTCAGGGTCCCTGTACGGAATGGTACCCTGATTTCCCGTTACCTGTGGTCACCATGGTAGGCGCAGAAACTGGCATCGAAAGTTGATATGGATAACATCCGCATGCAAAGTTGCCGCCACTGGGAGGTGCGATTTGCCCGAGGTTCTCTAGAGTCAACAAAGTTCCTGCGCAACTATAATGTCAACAGCTACTCTGCGGAACAGAGTTGTCTTTTTTTGCGAAAAATTTGTAAACCGAAACGCAGTGTCCCATAGGAATGCATTGAAAACCAAATAATCCGTTCTGGATGTCAGGAAAAAGTCAAAATGAGCTGGCATGGAAACCAACCCACAATGCAGAGCACACAATAAAAGGCATACAAACAACGAAGATCAGCTCCCTACCTTTCCACAGCTTGAGAAATGCAACAAAAAGTCCCCAAACAACTGCAAACAATTTCCAGAATGGCTCCAAAATTCGATGCAAAAGCCGCTCCAACACCTCCACACTCGACGCCACGTGCTACCCACAGGCTCCAGCATGCAGGGGGCGGGGCAGTGCTATAAACCTCACAGGTGCAATGCATCCTGGGGAAACTTGCTTTGTATTGCAAAACAATTTTGTAAACCGAGGCATTATTTTCAATGGATTTTTATTTATAAACCGAAAATTATTTTAACCGAGGCGTTTGTAAACCGAGGTCCCACTGTGTATATAAAAACAGTGTTGGCTACCTCATCCTCCTCCTCCACCGCTGCTTCCTCCTCCACCGCCACGGTCACTGCCTCCTCATCCTATGGGTCACTTAGTATAAACTAGGTACACATTAGCAGAGGCTCGTGAAGGCCTTTTCTCCATGCATCAGGAGTTGAGCATTTCTCCATGCATCAGGACTGCAAGAAATACAACGCAGGCCGCAAATGTTACTTTATTTGTATGTCCCAATATTTTGTGGGCTACCACAATTAAAAAAAAAACAACATAAAATACAGTGTTGGCTACCTCATCCTCCTCCTCCACCGCCTCCTCAACCTATGGGTCACTTAGTATAAACTATGTACACATTAGCAAAGGCTTATGAAGGCTTTTTCTCCATGCATCACGAGTTGAGCTCAGTTTGAACAATGAAAGAGAATACCCTGCACGCCAACCCTCTCTCAAATGGATAATTCTGGTGATCCTCCTGACAGCCATGCTTTAGATTTTGTTTATGTTCTTCCAAAGCTAAAATCAAAGATTCCATCTAGTGCTATTTTATGGCTCCGGCTGTATTTTTCATTTTTATGTATTCTATGTTATTTTAAGTGATTTCAATATCCACATTTGTTTGCAGGGCACTTGCTTTTGCAGCTCTCTACTTCTTTCAAAGGGTTTTTAGAGGGATATTTGTGGCCAAAAGTTCGGGTCCCCATTGACTTCAATGGGGTTCGGGGTCAAGTTCGAGCCCGAACCCGAAAACGCCGGACCCGAACATCCAGGTGTCCGTTCAACTCTATCAACTCTATTAACGAGTTATGTGTCCCCGTTGTTCAAGAATACTTTATTCCTCAAATAATTATTTACTCTTAAACACAAAAAGGCCTCTTAAGTTGGGGGGAGCAATTTCCTTGTTAATATATCAAAGGGCTTCATCTTATTATCCGATATTCAATCTTCAATCTTTACAATATTTACATCTTTTCAGCTTTTTAAAGAGATGTTTGATATATCCATTTCAATGCATTCTATATATTGGAAACCCAAAATCTTATGGTTAATGTCTAATTTATTTTTTATTTTTTCCCATGTAGGTATTATTTGTTTCAGCACAAATGAGGCTGAAAAGTCACACAGTTTGCTGTTCCATACAACACTGGAAAGGTTTTTAGTTTGACATATATCCGATTCTAGCCAATACCAGCCCTCTTTGTGTAATATATCTTTCTGCAGCATTGCAATGTGGGAAATTACCTCAGCTTTGTTATATTTTTCTCTATTTGGTAAACCTAAACCACCTTTATTTATGTTGTCACTCATCGTGTCTTTTTTTTATCCTAGACTTTTTTTCCCTCTCCATACAAAGTTGGCAAAGGAGGACTTCACCATTTTTAGCCATGGTATAGGAATTGTTAATGGCAACATCCTAAAAAGATAAATCCACTTAGGGAGAACAAAGGACCTCAAAGTGTTGACTCTACCCCACCATGATATTTCTAATTGGCACCATTCTTTTAGATCTTTATTAGTGTTTTTCAAAAGATGTATAAAATTTGTTTCCATTATTCTTTCTAAATTTTTGTTTATTCTAATCCCCAAGTAGACAAATTCCTCTGGTTGAGAGAAGTTGAACTTTTTTTGAAGTTTTTCTATTTTACCCAATTCTATATTCTTGTACATTGCTATGGACTTAGACAGATTCAATTTATAATTTGATATCTTACTATATTGTTCGATTTCTGCTATTACTTGTGGTAGAGAATTCTCTGGGTCTGTAATACATAGGAGGGTTTCATCTGCGTATAGTGAGATCTTCAGATCTCCTTTATAGGTGGGGAGTCCCATTATTAATGTATTTTGTCTAATTTTGGATGCAAAAATTTCTACAGTAATAATATACAATATTGACGACAGGGGGCACCCCTGTCTAGTTCCATTTTCTAATCCAAACCAGGAAGAGCATATATTCTGACCTATAGACCTTGCTACTGGTTTCTCATATAAAGTGCCTATCGCATCCAGCATCCATCCCGAGATATTAAAGGCCTTCAGAGCCTTAAACATGAATCCCCAGCTAACCCTGTCAAGCACATTCTCTGCGTCTAATGACAGGATCAGCAGGGGACTCCCTTTCCTGTCGGATGAATCAGTTGAATCTATTAGTCGTCTTATATTATTTCCTGCGTTCCTCTATGGAACAAATCCAATCTGATCTGGATTGATAATTCCAGGCAGAACTATTTTTAATCTCTTTGCAATAATTGAGGCAAAAATCTTGACATCCACATTTATTAAAAAGAGATCGGTCTGTAACTTTTCACGTCATTTGGTGTTTTTCCTGGTTTTAATATTGGCAAAATATTTGCCCTCAACATCTCTTGTGGGAACGAGCCCTTTTTTATAGCACAATTAAAGGTTCTAGCCAGTGGATCCACAATTATATTTTTCATTAATTTATAAAACCTATTACCAAAATCGTCCGGCCCAGGAGTTTTAACGTTAGCCAATTTATTTATTGCTTCCATTACTTCCTCTTTTGTGATGTCTTTATTTAGAACCTCTAGTTGTTCTGAAGATATTTTTGGTAACTCAAGATCTTTTATATATTTGTCAATTGACTCATCCGTGGCACTAAAAGGCAAATTATACACAGTCTTATAGAACTGATTTAAAGGACCACTATAGTGCCAAGAAAACATACTCGTTTTCCTGGCACTATAGTGCCCTGAGGGTGCCCCCACCCTCAGGGACCCCCTCCCGCCCAGCTCTGGAAAGGGGAAAGGGGTTTAAACTTACCTTTTTCCAGCGCTGGGCGGAGAGCTCTCCTCCTTCTCTCCTCCTCCGTTCCGCCCCGTCGGCTGAATGTGCACGCGCGGCAAGAGCTGCGCGCGCATTCAGCCGGTTTTCTCTGAAACTGCTATGTTTATTAAAAAATGGGTTAACCCTAGCTGGACCTGGCACCCAGACCACTTCATTAAGCTGAAGTGGTCTGGGTGCCTAGAGTGGTCCTTTAAAGGCTTCACCTATTTCCTTCAGTGCTCTACATATCTTTTCTTCATATATAATTTTATCTATTTGATTATCTGCTAGGTTTTTTTTTAGTTGATTTGATAGTATTTTATCTGCTCTGTTTTGTCGATAATAATATTTAACTCTTAATTTGATCATTTTTTTTTATGTATATCTTCTGAAATTTTATTTTTAAAGGACCACTATAGTGCCAGGAAAACATACTTGTTTTCCTGGCACTATAGTGCCCTGAGGGGGCCCCCACCCTCAGGGTCCCCCTCCCGCCCAGCTCTGGAAAGGGGTTAAAACTTACTTTTTTCCAGTGCTGGGCGGGGAGCTCTCCTCCTCCGTTCCTCCCATTCGGCTGAATGCGCACGCGCGGCAAGAGCTGCGCGCGCATTCAGCCGGTCGCATAGGAAAGCATTTGCAATGTTTTCCTATGGACGCTTGCGTGCTCTCACTGTGATTTTCACAGTGAGAATCACGCAAGCGCCTCTAGCGGCTGTCAATGAGACAGCCGCTAGAGGAATTGGAGGAAGGATTAACCCATTTATAAACATAGCAGTTACTCTGAAACTGTTCATTAAAAAATGGGTTAACCCTAGAGGGAGTGGTCCTTTAATAGCCTGTTTGATTTTTGCTAATGATATTTGCCCTTCTTTATCTGGATTTATTTTATATTCTTTAGAAACCTGTCACATCCTGTTCCTCGCTGCGGATCATTCTGGCAATGGCTTCTGGGATCCAGTACTCTTTTTGCTGTCCTTGCTTGGTTTTTCTAGTTTTCTGGTCTGTCTGGTTTTCGTTATTGCTGGGTTTCTGAGTTCATTCTTATATTCTGTCCCTGGATTTCCCAGTCTCTTGGATTCACTTAAATGTTTGTTTTATGTTGCCACACCCGTTTGTTTTCCACTTTCCTTTTGTTTCAGCTTGGACCTGCAGCAGTGTTTTATGTCTCTGTCCTTTCTTGCAGGTAAGTGCTATTGTGGTATAGTATGGTTGTTTTAGCATACCTTAGGCAGTGTAGGACCTGCCAGATATGGGGTACATTGGCGTTGTTGGCAGGCTTGTGCAATGTATGATCATATAATGTGACTAAATCCCCATACTTTTCATAATTAGTGCTTAGCTATGTTTCCTCTTGTTTTACCTTGTATCTCTTGTCTTGTTTTACTTTGTCTTATAATCCCAGTCCATGTACAGTCCTGTCCAGTCATGCCCATGTTGAGTTCTTGTTTTCCTCATGTCTTGTGTAGCTCCTGGGAGGTCTGCTTATTACTTGCTCCTAGTTCCTAGGATCCGAATAAGCTGAATCAGGGTTCTGGTATGTGGCTGCACAAACGCTGGTGCTCAACACCAGGGGGCGTGCGGTTACCCAGCACCAGACCCTGCTAATCCACCTCCATACTGTGACTCCTACTCTGAACATCAGGCACTCAGGGGTCCCGGTTTCTGTACCACCACCCGTGACAGTGTCTGGGTCCCGGGCACCGGACTGCCACCCATGACAAAACCTTATATAATTGAATGTATAGATTAGATAACCTCAAGTCTTCTTTTTTTTTTTGCATCCTCTTTTTGATATTTATATAATACCCTCTTATAGTCGCCTTATACGTGCACCAAGTTGTTAAATCTGAGGTATCCGTTGGTCTGTTTTCTTCAAAAAAGTGCACTGACATTTCTTTCAAAAGCTCTTGATTTTCAGTGCTATACAGAATTGACTCATCTAATTTCCAAGTAGTCCTGGGATGGATGAGCTTTCCTTTAAATCCAATATAATAATATTGTGATCTGACCATATCATTGTTTTAATCTCTATATGTTCCACTTTTTCTAATACTTTTGGATCTCCTAGAAAAAAATCTATTCTCGAATATGAATTATGGGGCCATGAGTAGAAAGTATATTCTTTAGATGAGGGATTACAAACCCTCCAGATATCGTAGAAGTTATTTTTTTTTTTACAATGTTGTGAAAAGTTCTAGCATATTTTATACATTTTTAATCTGGAATTGTATTATTGTTACTGTATTTATCCATTGTTGTATCCAAGACACAGTTAAAATCTCCTCCCATAATTACGTAACCCATAGAAACTTTATAGACCTGTTCTAGTATTTGGGAAAGCAGTCCCATCGGATTAATATTAGGCAAGTATACATTTACTAAAGTGTATAATTCACCATTAATTACACAAACTAGAATTATAAACTTACCCTCAGTATCAATATTTTGATGTTTTATTTCTACTTGTACTAATTTTGAAAAACTGATTGCCACACCAGCTTTCTTTTCATCGAGGTGGAGGGTCTGAGAGCAAGAATGGCTTCGGCCCGAAGGTACTGACCACACAAGCGGAGGGACAAGAGACATTCCACGACACCCACACTGTCAACCAAAGGTGAAGGGGAGGGGAGGTAAGGTGAAGGTGAGGAGAGGCGAAGGGGGGAGTAAGAAGAAGGTGGGTATGAAAAACGGGGGGTAAGAAGAACAAGAACACAAGGAGTGTGAAGAACACAAGGAGGGTAAGGGTGAGGAGAAGGGGAGATGAGAAGGGGGGACTGAGAAGAACACAGGGAGGGGGAGGGTGAGGAGGACACAGGGAGGAGAGCGGATAAGAAGAACACAGGGAGGGGGGAGGTGAGGAGAACACAGGGAGGGTGGATGAGAAGAGCACAGGGAGGGTGGGGGAGAGGAGAGACCACTAAGGGGCAGGGGAGAGCTCTAAGGGACAGAAGGGACAGCTCTATAGGACAGGGGGCAAGACAGGGAGCTCTTTCACACTACGCGCACACACACACAATGCATCCCTATACATACACAGAAACACACAATGCATCCCTACACACAGAGAAACACAACATGCTTCCCTTACACACAGAGAAACACACAATGCATCCATTACACACACACAATGCAACCCTTACACACAAAGACAATGCATTCTTTGCACACATACACAGAAACACTCAATGCAAACCCTTACACACACACTGCTTTTCTTACATACACACAGAAACACAATGCATCTCTAACACACACTCAATGCACACACTTACAGACACACACCTTGCATCCCTTATGCATACAAACACAGATTCACGCAATGCATCCCTTACACACAACCAGAAACACACAATACATCCCTTATACACAAATACACACTGCTTCCACTACACACAAACACACTGCATCACCTGCACAAACTGGTATCCCTATACACTACATACCATAAGCACACATATTAGATCCTCTACAATAACACATAACACATCCCCTACACACTCCACTCCCTGTGAGCGAACTCATGGGTGGGTGGAACATTTAAGTGGACTTATGAGTGGGCATACTCACCGTCAGGCCCTGGGGCCCAGATCTTGAGCTGTGTAAGGGGCCTCCAAAAATTGGAGCTGTTTCCAATTCTCCCAGAACATTGAATTTTGTGACCACAGTTGCAAACAGCCTCCAGAGATCCTGTTCTACACCAGACCAGTGGAGCCAAACTGCAGCCCATCATCATCCTCATCTTGTTGTAAGTAGGCAATCTAGTATATTATTAGTGACACTAATCTATAATTTACCTCACATTAAAGGGACACTATAGTCCCCAGAATGACTGCAGCTTAATGAAGTGGTTCTGGTGTCTATAGCCGGTCCCTGCAGGCTTTTTAATGTAAACACACACTGTGGGCAGCACTGGCGTTAGTTCGTATGGCAGCTCATATAGGTGGGGCATTGTGATGTCACATGGGGGGCGGCAAATACAGCTGTTCCCCATGCAGCCACAGGTGCCGCTGTGCTGGGAGATTGTGATTACTCTTCACTTCCTCCCAGCCTACAGAGCAGCGCATGGGAGAGAGAGAGGAGGAGGCATGATTTAATCTTACAACAAATCCAGTAAGCAAATCTTTATAAATTTGGGGAGATCAGCTCTGTTTCCACAGTTTATTGGTGTTTACTCTGATATCTGTATTAATATTGAGGGATTTCTAAGTAGTAACATCAGTGTGTGTCAGCAGGGCCAGCCGTTGGGGTGTGCACGCTGTGCGGTCACGCAGGGTGCCATCACAATAGAGGCGCCCCGTGGACAACACAGCTCACAAGTTGGGGACACCAGCCTATTCAGTTTAAACGATTCGCTGGTGGTCCACTGGTGCGCACCAGCAGTAGGTGCAGTCAGATTATAGCCTCTCCCTCATGGTTCCGACGCTCAGTTAGTGAGTCAGAGCACAGGCTCAGAGAATCTCAGCCTGCGCTGACAACATTGAAAGTCAGAGCCGTGAAGGAGCGGGTATGGCAAAGAGCTACTGATTAGCATAACATCAATATCCGTTATAAAACCAGGAAAAGGTGGGCACCATTGCACTGATTTGGTGGTGCAATGGGCCACTTGACTAGTTTTGTCACCTAGGCCTAAGGCTGCCAGTCCTCCCCTGCTGGTGTCTCGGGGTGATCTTCCTCCCCCCATGAGCCCTTACCTCCCAAGAGTTTCAAGAGGGTGTGAACGACCACATGGGAGAGGGGACTTTTGTTACCCTCCAGATTCCCAGCTTCCACCTCCCCCAAAAGAGTCCCGCGTGAACCCCCCCTCATGAGGCAAGACATTGGTCGTATGACGTGTGGCCCTCGGGTTGTGTGTGAGGGATGTTGCCAAAGCACGTTGGGCAAAAGCCTGGCCCACAGCGTGTAAGGGGAAGCCCATGTACTGTAGCCTGTAGGAGTGAGGTTAAGATCGGGCCCATCCCAACCCTGTCTCGCCATCCCAAACTCTTGGTGGTCATGACAGTATTTGTTTGTTCCCCCGTGACACCCCCTCCCAAGAAAGTAATTACTGTGGCTATTTACATATGCGGAAAGGACATAGGATGACACTACGTCTCCCCTTCCTGGGCAAACCTCCAGGCTCCCCCAGGCATCTGGACTCTGTTGTGTGGGGGGACCTGTGTGTCGATTGGGGATGGTGTGTTACCTTTTGTGGGCGCTGTAAAGGGCCGGTCCCCTTCGTTGTATTAATGTACTCACTCAGCCTGTTCCACACATCCTGGACGTCTCTGTGGCGGTGGCCCCGGCCGTGATCGTCCCCCCGCCTGCGAGGCGCTCGTTGCTGTCTGTGTCCAGACCCTGAGGGGTCCAGGACCCAGTCGGTGAATGGGTCGAGGAGTCTCGGCACTTCGTCAGGCCACCTAGCTACTATCCAGCCATCTTGATGTCTAGCCATTAAAGCGAAGGGGAATCCCCATTTATATGTGATGTTGCGTTCGCAGTGCGGCGGTCACCGGCCTGAGTTCTCGCCTAGCTTCAAGCGTATGTGGAGAGAGATCATTGTAGAGGGACACTTGGGCTCCACGGAAAGGCCATGTGGGCCATTCCTGGGCTTTCTGCATTATTGCATCATTGACTGGAAACTAATGTAGGCAACAGATCATGTCTCTAAGGCCATCCTCCATTGAGTGCGGGTGTAAGGCCCTATGTGCCTGTGACGAAGTACCCTTCGCCACTTGGTCCTGGAGAGGCCTACTTGCCAGCCTCCTCCCCTGTGACTATGACTCTTTCATGTATCTGGCTTTAAAGCCCCTAGTCTACCTTCAGACAGACTATTTATGTAGGCTGCTTTATTTATCTTATGTTTTAGTCACCCTGTACCCATTATAGGTGCAGGGTGTGTGTAATGTAATTGTTTATAGTGTGTGTGTATGTACTGTGTAATGTATTGCCTGCTCTCTTGTATTGCTGAGGTTTGCTACCAACTAGGTGGGTTTGGCTATGGAGCTTGTCTAGTGCCCTCTGTTGGTAGCAACAGCAATATGCACTACCTGAATTGCAAGACTGGTTCATTTGCATATTCGGGTAGATTTGCATATTGCTAATTCTGCAGGCAGGTGAGATATTTACTGTTAAATATTGTCTCCCCCCACCCCTTTAAACATGTGCTATTGTGTTGTGATAAGTCACTGTGTGTTGCTTGATATGGTTTGACTGTTTGTGATTTTATTGAGGTTTCACAACAATGTTATTGTGGTGACCCTATTGGCTGGTCCCAAGGGAAATAAAGGTTTTGACAGTTCTTCTTGATCCCTCTAAACGTAGCCTTGTCTCGTTATTGGAGGGAGCTGTTATAATCACACTGGGGATTGCTATGCTCTGCATGCTCCCCTGAGCTTGAGTCACTTAGCTCTTTTAAGAGCTTGTTCCTGACACGCTCTCCTTGGAGGAGGGGTCTTCACCACACAGTCCTGGATGCTGGAGGTTCATACAGGGTGGAAGGAAGAGTTCTTTCCCACACAGTCCTGGAGGACAGAAGCTGATCCAGGGTGGAAGGAAGACGGCGAGACTCCAGTCAAGATACGGCGGTTGCGGAGTCTGCGGTGGTTGTGGTGTCTGCTGCACTGCTTGGAGTCCTCAGGAAGCGCTAGGAGCATCCCTCAACGGAGGGTACTCAGTCGGAGTACAGGGAGCTCCGTTACAGTGCCCGTTCAAATTCAATCGTTTGTGGTGCATCAGTGTGCAGAATATTATGAAATAGGCCTGTTAGTACCTCTTCCACGTTCTCTCCACCGTCAGCTTAGGGAATCCCTTTTATCCGTATGTTGCACCCGCGGCCTCTATTATCAAGGTCCTCCAGGTTTCTGCGCATATGGAGAATCAGTTATCAGTTCCCCCTGTCTGGCTATGGCAGTGTCCGTTGCATTAATTCTGGCAGAGTGTGTTTCTGAGGTGTGTTCTAAGGTCTGGAAACGACCTGCTTGAGCAGCTACCTCTATGTGGAGCCCCACCATCTCTGCTCGTAGGGCATCTTGAATAGTGGTGGTGAGCGTTAGCAAATCTGCTTTAGTTGCCATAGCAGCCGCCATGGATCTCGGCTCTTTCCCAATCCTTTCCAGTGCTGGTGAGTCTCCCCCCGTCATTGAGGTCGGGTGCTGCGGAGTTGGGCCCGGGCTTTCATTCCCGTCACCATTCCCACGTGGTGGTTGCAAAATGCTTGTGAGTCTCTCGGGGTTTGCGGGTGCTCTGAGCGGCGATTGCGCCCATTTGTCCACACTGGCTTATGAGGGATCGACGATTTTAGAGGTCAGTGCAGCGGAGCTCGGTGATCAAGCGGCCATCTTGGTCGGTGTCCTGGCCACTCCCCCACAAACACCATGCCTTATACATAACCACAAATACACTGCCTAATACCTACACATACACACAAACTGTCTTATACATTTTAATACACACTCCCTAATACATACATACTCAACTATCTTATACATATAAATAAACACACTGCTTAATACATACATACTGTTACAAACTGCCATTTGTAACTGTTATTTTATTTGACAAATTGCCCTGCTTCCCTGTGTTATGGAGAAGCCTAATTGCCAGCCTTCTGCCCCATGACTATGGACCTAGTGTGTATGGCGATTTGACTGTATTTGTGGGATCTGAGCGCTGTTTGGATATATTGAGCGCTCAGATCCAAGCCATCTGGGGATAGGTTGAATGTGGGGGTTCTGTTCAGTTCAATAGGAGTTATGTATTTTTGTGTCTTTTTGTGTCTTTTGCTAACATGTGGTTAATGGAGTCTGCCTCTATCCCTGGATAATTGGATTACTTTCCCCATTGTCCAGGATAGAGGCCTCTGTAAAACCGGTTTGGGCCAGAAAACCATGCTGCCAGCCAGGCCCCAAAAGACACTTTTGCTAACTTTTGAACCCCTTGTCTGATTTGTGCCATTTTTTAATATGTTGCTCCCCTTAATGGATTGATTCCAAATATGTAATTTTTATGAAGATTGGATGTGTAGTTTGGAAGTTATAGTACATGTATAAAAACTGTATTTTTACTGTTCTGTTTTAAAGGACCACTATAGTGCCAGGAAAACATACTCGTTTTCCTGGCACTATAGTGCCCTGAGGGTGCCCCCACCCTCAGGGTCCCCCTCCCGCCCGGCTCTGGAAGGGGAAAGGGGTAAAACTTACCTTTTTCCAGCGCTGGGCGGAGAGCTCTCCTCCTCCTCTCCGCCTCCGTTACGCCCCGCCGGCTGAATGCGCACGCGCGGCAAGAGCTGCGCGCGCATTCAGCCGGTCTCATAGGAAAGCATTTACAATGCTTTCCTATGGACGCTGGCGTGCTCTCACTGTGAAAATCACAGTGAGAAGCACGCAAGCGCCTCTAGTGGCTGTCAATGAGACAGCCACTAGAGGATTAGGGGGAAGGCTTAACCCATTCATAATTATAGCAGTTTCTCTGAAACTGCTATAATTATGAAAAATGGGTTAACCCTAGAAGGACCTGGCACCCAGACCACTTCATTAAGCTGAAGTGGTCTGGGTGCCTAGAGTGGTCCTTTAATTATGTTATGTGATTATCTGAGGGATGGGAATTTCCCCGAATGTATATTGTTCCGATTGGTTATACTGCTAATTATGTGGGTGTCTCCCTTGCATGGGCAGAATCTCATAAAAGCAGAGTGTGTGCCATTAAACATCAGATCTTCTTGACCCTCAATACGTAGCCTTGTCTCGTTATTGGAGGGAAC
The DNA here is from genome assembly GCA_933207985.1 of Pelobates cultripes. Classification (NCBI taxonomy): domain Eukaryota; kingdom Metazoa; phylum Chordata; class Amphibia; order Anura; family Pelobatidae; genus Pelobates; species Pelobates cultripes. Next base: position 235,181,068 of record OW240914.1, on the reverse strand, counting down.
TGCTATATCACACTGGGGATTGCTATGCTCTGCATACTCCCCTGAGCTTTTAATCACTTAGCTCTTTTAAGAGCTGTTCCTGTTACGCTCTCCTGGAGGAGAGGTCTTCCCCACACGGTCCTGGAGGACAGAAGCTGATCCAGGGTGGAAGGAAGACGGCGAGACTCCAGTTAAGCTACGGCGGTTGTGGAGTCTGCGGTGGTTGTGGTGTCGGCTGCAGTGTTTGGAGTCCTCAGGAAGCGCTAGGAGCATCCATCAACGGAGGGTACTCGGTCGGAGTACAGGGAGCTCCGTTACACATACATACTCACACACACAAACTGCCTTAAACATATAAACACACACACCCTGCCTAATACAAAGATTTTAAATATATACACACAGAAACTGCGTTATACATACATGCACACAAACAAACCTAAGCCTAATACACAAAAATCCAAGGAAAGTGAGTAGATGGCACTTCAAACCATTTGCTATACAGAATAAAAAATTATCAATAGAGCTGCACCTTTACAGTTTAAATAAGCTCTATCACACTCTTTCAGTAAAACATAAAAAAAATAAAAGGTGCACACTCTATATCTATATATAATTTTGTAAAAATTTTTTTTTAATTTTAAGCCTAATACACACAAACTGCCAAATACAAACAGCCTCATAAAAACACACAATGCTTAATACTCATACACACTGCCTCCCACACAAATTGCTTTGTAGATGCATACAGTGGTGTTGCCTGGGGGGGACCAGAGGGGCCCTGGCCCCAGGGGAGGGCTGGCAGCCTTAGGCCTGGGGGACAAAACTAGTCAAGTGGCCCATTGCACCACCAAATCAGTTCAACATCCATGCCCACCTTCTCCTGGTTTTATAAGGATATTGATGTTATGCTAATCAGAAGCTCTTTGCCATACCCGCTCCTTCACGGCTCTGACTTTCAATGTTGTCCGAGCGCAGGCTGTAGGGGATGTGTTATATGTTATTGTAGAGGATCTAATATGTGTGCTTATGGTATGTAGTGTATAGGGATACCAGTTTGTGTAGGTGATACAGTGTGTTTGTGTGTAGTGGAAGCAGTGTGTGTTTGTGTATAAGGGATGTATTGTGTGTTTCTGGTTGTGTGTAAGGGATGCATTGTGTGAATCTGTGTTTGTATGCATAAGGGATGCAAGGTGTGTGTCTGTACGTGTGTGTGTGTGCATTGAGTGTGTGTAAGAGATGCATTGTGTTTCTGTGTGAAGGTAAGAAAAGCAGTGTGTGTGTGTGTGTGTGTGTGTGTTTGCATGTGTATGTAAGGGTTTGCATTGTGTGTTTCTGTGTATGTGTGCAAAGGATGCATTGTCTTTGTGTGTAAGGGTTGCATTGTGTGTGTAATGGATGCATTGTGTGTTTCTCTGTGTGTAAGGGAAGCATGTTGTGTTTTTGTGTGTGTAGGGATGCATTGTGTGTTTCTGTGTATATATAGGGATGCATTGTGTGTGTGCACCTAGTGTGAAAGAGCTCCATGTCTTGCCCCCTGTCCTATAGAGCTGTCCCTTAGAGCTCTCCCCTGCCCCTTAGTGGTCTCTCCTCTCCCCCACCCTCCCCTAGCGGTCTCTTCTCACACCCACCCTCCCTGTGCTCTTCTCATCCCCCCCCCTCCACCCTCCCTGTGTTCTCCTCACCCCCACCTCCCTGTGTTCTTCTCTCTTTCTTTCTGTCTTTCTCTCTTTTTTTTTCCTTCTCTCTTTTATTTATTTAATTTTATTTTTATCTTCTCTGGACCTGAGGCTAGACTACAGTACAGACAATCATACAATGACATTGGTTCTCAGGTCCAGGACACTCCCATACTCAAACAATGTAATCCCATATATTTTTCATTATCGCAAAAGAGACCTCGCGGGAATTGTAGGTCCCATATAAAACAAAGAAAGAGAAGTTAAATAGTCCTGTAAATCCATGGTTTTTATATGGGCACGCAGGCCCCAAGCGTCTGAGGACGTGCAGGTGTAATATCAGATCAAATTACTAATATAACAAAAGCAGTTTCTTGCTGGGGTCTCGGGTATCTTTATTTTTTCCCCTTTGCACCCCCTTTTTACCCTTAGTTAGAGATCTTCACGCGTGTTATCTGACTAGAAGCTGTGAGGGGACAGGGAGATGAGTGGGTGTCAGGTCATCAGGGTTGTCGTCGGTGTCACTGGTAATTGTATATACATCGGGCTGTCGCCTGTCAGTTTCCTGCTATGTTTTGTCAAAAACTTAGTTTGTCTGTGAAGTTTGCGGTCACTAGTCATCAGCCAATGTAATCATGTATGATTGATGTGTGTCAGTTGCCTTAGCTTGTAGGTCTTCCACTGTCCGTAGCTCCTTCATCTGGGATAACCATGAGGTCAGTGCTGGAATTACTGTATGCTTCCAGTACTTGTGAGCCATTTCCTGTGTTTTGCTAAAGCTAGAGCAGTTGTGTTTGAGGTAGCACATCGTCTCCCACTCTGTGTCCCCATAAGTGTGTTTAAGAATAGTCAACCATTTCCCAATGAAGCTTGGTTTTTCAGTGGGGGTTTGTGTTTGCAGCTTAGAGTAGAGAAAGGAGATCCCATGTGTCATAGGTCAATACTTTCAAACAGTGTTGGTTCTCGTGACAGTGCCCTGCCCTGGGGAGTGTGGTTATATAGCTCTGTAGCTGTTTGTATTTTAGGAGTAGGAGGAGGGTGGTACTTGCATCACCCCTGAGGTCTGTTAGTTTCTGTAACGGACCGTTTTGCACACAAGGGGTAAAAACCGTTTAGGCGATCGGCCCCCTTTCCAGAGATACAGGCACAGCTACTGCAGAACACCAAACTCCCAAACTGGATACAAAATAGCACTCCAACTCCCGAACTGGAACCTCCCAAATAGCTGCTAGCAGACGAACAGGAAAAGCCGACAATCAGCTTACACTCCTGGCAATCAGTCTCTAACAGCATACAGTGAATCCCCCCAAGAACGAGACAAGGCTCTGTGTTGAGGGTCAAGCAGTGGTCTGAGGTGCTGGCACACCCAGCCTGGTTTTTATTACAGTCTTGCAAATACAGGACTGCCCATTACATAAAGTCACCTTTTATACATAAAACACAGACATTTCACATATCCCCAGATAGCTCAGGTCTGAGCGCACATTATTAAGTGAATGGCGCTCAGACCACACGAATACAGTTTAATCGCCATGGAGCCAAAGTCTTTACAGTCAGTTTCATACAAATGGGCTCCATGGGATTCCTATCTGGGGTATAACACATTCAAACAAATCTACCGAACCCCAGACAGAAAAGCCCGAATGAAGCTTTTCTGCAGGTAAAAAATATGTCTTTTTTAACAGGGGGCCATAGTCCAAAGGCAGTAGGCGAGCAACCAGGCTTCTCCAATGCAATGTGGCGAGATTGGTCTCGTCACAGTTTCGTTATGCCTTCAGCCAAGTATATGTGTCTTAATCTAGGCAGGGGATTGTTTGAGTTCCCTGAAAGCGTTATAGGTCAGTGGGAGTTGTGGGGATGGGTTTGTTGAGAGGGCAAGTCTTCCCATGGCACAAAGCCATACTTGTAGTGAGGCTCTTGTAAATACAGAGCCCTCCATGACTCTCTAGGTGGTAGCCAGGGCAACAGAGCAATAGGTTTACCTACCCCATTATCCTCCACCTGTTTCCATAATTTGTGCACATTGTGTTTGGACCACTCCATCACCCATAGGAGATGGCAGGCCATGTAGTAAAGATAGAAATCCGGCATTGCCAGACCACCTCTATCTTTGGGTTGCATAAGTAGAGTGTATTGTAGTCGTGGTCGCTTGCAATTGCATACATAAGTTCCCAGGGCCGTGTGCAATGGGGTGAAAAAGGTGAGTGGGATAGCTATGGGAATGGTCTGGAATAAATATAGCAGGCGTGGGAGGAAGTTCATCTTGGCCACTATCTTGGTTCATCTATGGATCACTCTTGCGTTTCCATACAAAATGCAATCATCGGGAGAAATTATCTCCAAATAAACTTCCTTCCGTGTTAGCCATATGCCCACATTTCTGATTTTATGCTCTGCCCACTGGAAGTTGTAGTTCTGTTGGATTATGTCTGCCCTGTCTTTCAGAACGTCGACGTTCAGAGTGAACAATTTAAAAACCTAAAATTTTAGGTTAGACAATGTTCCAAAGACCTTGAAGGCCTTGAGAATGTTGAGGAGTGACACTTCAGGGTTTGTGACATAGAAAAGTAGATCATCCACTTACGCAGTGATCTTATGACGCATATTCCCTGTGATCACCCCTGTAATATCAGGGTTTTGTCTGATCACTTTCAAGAAGGGCTCTAGAGCAAGGACGAAGAGCAGCGGGGATAGAGGGCACCCTTGGCAAGTGCCATTGTGGGTTGGAAATCCGTGGTCAGAGCCCTATTAACCACCTGTGTGGTGGGTTGCGCATATAGGGCCTCTATCATCCCCTCATCTTGGGACCCAACCCCACATGAGCTAATGTCCAAAAAAGTTATTTCAAACAGACCCTTTCGAAGGCCTTTCCGCAGCCGTGGATAGCAGAAATTTGCAGGAAGAATCCCACTTTGGGTCTAGTGCAAGGTTAAAGTCCCCTCCCAGAATCAGAACCCTTCCTGCAATTTTTTGTAGTTTGTGGAGCATACGGGAGAGACATCTGTAGTGTCTTTGGTACGGGCGTATAAGTTAAAAGTAAAAAGGATTGGACGTTGGGGAGTCTGTAAGATTCCAGTCATTCATGAGGCTAGACTGTTTGGTAAAAAATGAAAAATACAAAATAATTGTGGTTTGTTCCTTGTTGGTAATGTTTCCTTTCTTTCGTAGGTTGGGTCGCCTTGTTGGTGGGCCACTCGTTCATTCAGTGGGCGCACAAGAGAGCCACCGTTAGACATCAAGAAGGGCAGCTGGGCTTTCCACTGTACTTGGTCCAATTATCTTGGTTTGGCTATCAGGGTTTTGGATGGAGGAAAGTTTGTTTGCAGATTTTTAGGCAATTAGGTTCTGGGCAGTCAGCTAATGATTTGGGTTGGGTGCCCCAGAGGGAATTAGTGCAATGTATGATGTGGGACATGGATAAGTTGAGGAGTCTGGTTCCAGGTGTAGTGTTAATTTTGTCAGATATGGTGCCCCAGTTCCATTGGTGTCATGCTAGGTATCCTGTGGCAGTGGCTAGGTGCAGGGGGAAGTTAACCAGATGTAGTCCATTTTCATTAGACACACTGGGGGTATAGTTGTAAGATATGTTGAGTTGGCAGCCATGCTTCCTGGTTATTTTAGGCATGATGGGGTGCACCTCTCCAATGTGGGTAATGACTAGCTTAATATAGTTTTCAGGAAGGTTTTCAGCGTGCTTGTTTGTTGAGGGTGGGTCTCTCAGATATAAGTAAAGTGCTAAGCTTTTGAAGGGACTGGATAATAAATTAGAGGTTAGGTAGGATTGTTGGCTGGGATGTTTTAAAGTTTGTTAACAATATTCACATGGTTGAATTTGTTAATTGCTAGGTTGGAGCCCTTAGGTGGCTTTCAACCTGGGTGTGTAGGGGTATCTCAGGATCCATGAACCCATTAAATAGCTGGATATCTTCCTTCAGAGACCGGAATGAAACCAATACAGTGAATAGTAGGGGTCACTAGATTTCCCGTGCCCCCACAAACAACCTGGCTGTATCGCTCCCAGCAGATCTGCTCTTTCTTTCCTTTTGCCTATCCACTCCTGTTCCCCAGGACTCCTGCTCCCTTCCTCCTACACACGCCAACAGAAAAAAGGCATACAGGGACAGGGAGGGCTATGAACCCATCTTAAGATAGCGCAGCACCATAAATCCTAGGACGTCAAAAAGGATCATGGTCTACACCGTTGTGAAGGTTGCTGCCATAGGGGTCTGCATAGTGCAGCGGAGAATAGGGGACGCTCCATTATACTTGACTTTCTGATTTATTTTCCCAACCTTCTAACTCACTATAACAAAAAACATGATGGCTAAATTGATTGTCCACAAGTAAACATAGACTAACTGTTATTGATTAAAATGTCTATGTGTTAAACATTATTAACCGATGTCTGATGTAATTTTGACCTGGATGTTTTACCGATTGCACTGCTATCACGCAAAAATAAAGAATCTTTTTTTTTATTTTTAAGTTGGGATGAATTTATGTGTCTGTTTAAAATTGGGTATGTTTGGCAATTACCCATTTAGTTTATTAAATATTTTAGTAAAGCCGTGATATTTTATCCACTTTAAATCTGGTGTCTTGTGGGGGAGGGGGTTTAAGGTTATTGGTTCATGAAATATGCAAAAGAACGACTATGCGCACCTCATTTTTCTGTGCCAATTTGTTGTGATGATCATTCACCTTGGTATAATTGCACTGATTACCACCTGTACAAATATTATTAATTTTTTTTTTGTTAAGCTGCTCATGGACATATAGCATGATCTACTCAATTATTAGGCTCATTTGTGTTTGTATTTTTAAGTGTTCTTGCATGGCAAGACCACCTACTATTATCTCTCATATTTATTATTTTTATTGTAGCCAAATTTACCACCCTAACTCCTGCCACAGTTTTTACACTAAATAGACAGTAATTTACCGAAACGTGCAGATTGTTCCCGATCGGTGTGCTATTACTTTGTGGAACGTTTCACCGAATGGTTCACGAAATATCGTTTTTGTGGCAGAATTTGTCCCGTAGGAATGAATGGCAGAATGTTCAAAACTGTGAGCTGAAAAATCAGGACATGTTTTCTAAACTGCCACCACTCCCTCATTTTTAAGCCCACCTACACAAATCTTATATCAAAACGTTCAGCTATCCCTGCTGCCACTAAAAATCCACAGCTAGGCCATAGTCCTGACAGTTTTCACAATATGACCATTTGTTTGCAACTCACGCTGTCCATTGACATTAATTGAAACTCCACTCTAGCCACCTCAAATTTGAAGGGCAATATCTAAACTGCGACTGTGCCTTCATTTTTAATATTTCAGAGACATACTATGCATCAAAATGTAGGTCTGAGTCTTGTGATTCTCGCAATATAAAGCTCTTCGCTGTAGGATTTATGGCAACCGCCAGTGAAGTGAGCAATTTGGAGCAGTTTGTTTTTAACCGCTCTTCTCTGCTCTTGCTGTAGAGTTGCCATAGGAACCCAGGTGTGTGAGCAGCCAGCAGAGTGTTCCGGAACACAGAGACTGCTAGATGAAACACATTCTCTAAACTGCTGTCATTCCTACAGTTTTGATAACACAAAAGTGAGCACTATCACATTTAATAAATATATTTCTATCTTAGTCAATTCGTTATACCTGTAACAGAAAAACAGTAACGTACAGTGTTACAACAATACAGCTAATCAATGTTTCATAAAGTTACTCTGCCCAGTCCAACCTTTCCACAGTTACTCCAACCACACAAGTTACTCAAGCCACTCCACCCACTCCACTTGTAGACTACTGGTAGAGGCAAGAACACTTCACACAATTTCCCCAGAAATTGTAGCTTTTCTATTTGTTTCAAAATATTAATAAACTCAGTGGTAACAAGAAAAACATTTCCTTTCACGTTAAGATTATATTAAAAAAAAATTTGAGGACACAAATGCCTCTTAAAAATAAAAGTACTAATTACAGCTTTTTGTGTTAATTGCTTCCAGTAGCAGAAATGGCAGCACACTGCTTTAAATTCAAAACCACCAAATATTCATTACTTTGTTTCATTTTGGTTGAGTGAATCATATGCAGATGGCAAAATAAATATCTTTTTGCATTAAAAGAGGAGCTTTCCCCAAAGGGCATTAATACCCACTTGTTTTGTGCACATGGTCAAGATATCTATGTACTTTGTTCTGGTTTTCCTTGTCCCGATGTACAAATCCTGAAAGTAATTGTTACATAAACTGTTATCCTCTTGTATTCAATGTTACTTGAAAAATAAACATTTTTGGAGTTCACTCATGATAGGAGTTCAGCAGAATGTGATGGGATCGGTCATCGGTCTTGGGATCTGCCTAGAAAGTGCTTTCATTATGCTCCATGCGAGCAAATGCAATCATCCACACACATGCAAGTTTGCTTTGTGTGCCCCGGTATTGACAACATATTCTGTCAATTTAAATTGAAAAATGCACAGTTTCAGTTAACTATTTGGCTGCTCCAAAGTTAGGGAAATGACAGTGACACTTCAATCCACACATGCATCTGACACAAATTATATTCACACGACATGGTTATGGAACGGTTTTATTTACGTAACACCACTGCAGTAGAAAAGTGATTTTATGCTTTGATTTTCTAAGTGCCACTTTGAAAAGTGTATTACCAATATTTAGAAAGTTTAAATCACAGGATTTCATTAAGATTATTTTTTTAATTATATTCTTTTGATCAGATGGTGCAACTTATTCTGTAATATAGCACATGTTCTGAGCTCAGACAAAACTACATTTCATGGATCATGTATGTGCAGATATTCAGGGATAAGTTTACCTGGGGTGTGAAACAAACTATTATAAATGGTTAGGGAAAGGAGTATACCTGGTCAATGACAACCTCTGGACTCCCCACTGTCTGCAAAGCAGATTGCAAATCAAATAGTGCAGATATTGATAGAATACTATCCAACCTGCAATACTTTTGGTACTAGATGTAAATGATTAACATCACCTTGGATAATTACTTTTGTTTTTTTGTTTTTTTAAAAAAACGAAATTTTAATAATTGAAGCCAGCATTTGATTTTAAGTGCAGTATGGTCAAAGGTAATCTAAAGATTTGACTTAATATTCTATGTTGAACGGATAATCCTTATGTTTATTTGCGCTGTGGGAAGAAAAAGATACAATTAGGACCATGCAGTAAGTCAAGGATGCATAACAATGACTTTAATGGAAAAGGCTCATATTTAAATTAATTCTTTAACTGCCACAATAATCAACACACTGCTTTTTAAATCAGTTAAATGTAGTGTACATCCAGCACCATAACCACTACAGAGTGCTGTAGTGGACATGGTTGTGTAAGTGTTCCTTTAAAAAGGAAATATGGTAGGCACTACAGGGAACGTTAAGTAATACTTGGCTACACTTTCCCTATAACCAGAGGAAATTACTCATAGTCCCCCAAGTGTTGTGATTGAGGATGTCAACAACTACAAGTTTGAAAAGGAGGAACCTGCTGTGGACAAATAGTCATGGAGCGATGAAGGGTACCACATACTCCATGTAAGTGAAAGCCTGAGGATAACGCTATTCCCACACCCCGTGAGTGGTGAGATATGGGTAAAATTGAAAAGTAAGAACAAGGGATGATTGAGAAAGTCATTTGATGAGGCACTGAATGATTGGGATATTTGCAGAAAAACAAACACTTGAGTATCCATAAAAATGAAGTAGAAGATGGCTGAGAAAACTGGCAAAATAAAAAGCAGATAATGGATGGTGAAAGGAAATGGAATAAAGATATTGTAGGGAAACAAGTTGAGAATGCTAGATAAACAACAGACAGTGGTTGGAGGTAAATATAGAGAAAATGTTGGGTATATAATGGGAAGAAACAAGAATGTTGGCTGAAATAAAGCGAAATCGAAAAATTTAAATCCAAAATGGATAGATTAAAATATGTCTAACATGGGAGGGGGAAAACAAAAAAGTGCATCGGGGAGGGGGACCAGAGGTTTATTCTGCCTTGGATGCAGACTGCTCATGATAGGATACGTTAATTAAGCATGCTGATGTAAAACATACGTGGGACGACATGTATGCCTTTTGTAAGTATAAAAGGTGCAGATGCAAGACTTACAATGACCATTCGCCAGATCTCCAGCCACGCTCAAATCCACTGATGGTCTCCATTTCTTCTGGTAATAATTCAAAGTCAAACACCTGGGAAACAAAACATACCCAGTTACTGAACAAGAGAACAAATGAAGTGTAAAACATTCAAACTTAGGTTACCTAGCACATTACAAGAGATGTTCTTAGGATGGGTAAATACTTTTTCTCACAGAAATGAAAGACACACAGAAAGGAATAAACATGCAATACACTCTAAAATGGGTAGGGACATTGTTAATAAAAAAAATATATTTTTATAAAAAAAAATGAATGGATGCTTTTTGACAAGACAGGATTTTCAGGGTTGTAATAATAAATATGGATGGTAAAAAATAGCTTGCTAATCAAAAATAGAATCCAGTTGCCAGGATATGTTTTTGACCTTTTTTTGGATGTACTAGCAATTGAGAAGTGAATGAAAAGGTGAAATATGAGGCACTTTTTTTCCAATCTTTATTACTATTTTGCCAGGACACAAAGCTTATTTTTGGTTCATTTCTGAGTCAAACCTCTTTCACTGAAACAAAGTGGATTAAAGGGCCAAAAGCTCACAAAACTTTAATCCACAAGAAAATGAATGTAGAAGGCAGCACAGCAGCAGATGTTGGTTCCAGGGTATTTTACAAGCCAGCTAAAGGGCTTGGATTATATCAGATGACAGGAACAGTGATATTTAAAAAGAATTTTTTTTTTTTTAAAGTGAATTCAGTCTGTGGGCTTAAAGGAACACTCTAGTGGCAGAAATACAAATATATTCATAACACTAGTTTTAAAAATAGCATTTAGCACCCCTTAAACCACCCCACCCCACGTTAAAAAAAGTCTTAAACTTAAAGTATACTTGTTTTCCTGGCACTATAGTGCCCTGAGGGTGCCCCCACCTGCAGGGTCCCCCTCCTGCCGGGTTAACATAGAAACATAGAATGTGACGGCAGATAAGAACCATTCGGCCCATCTAGTCTGCCCAATGACTAAGGTGAGGAAGGGGTTAAACTGACCTCTTTCTCCAGCACTGGGCAGGGAGCTCTCCTCCTCCTCGACTGAATGCGCATGCGCGGCAAGAGCCGCGTGCATTCAGCCAGTCTCATAGGAAAGCATTCACAATGTTTTCCTATGGACACTGGCGTCTTCTCACTGTGATTTTCACAGTGAGAAGCACGCAAGCGCCTCTAGCGGCTGTCAATGAGACAGCCACTAGAGGCTGGATTAACCCTAATATAAACATAGCAGTTTCTCTGAAACTGCTAGGTTTAGAGAAAAAAGGGTTAACCCTAGCTGCACCTGGCACCCAGGCCACTTCATTAAGCTGAAGTGGTCTGGGTGCCTATAGTGGTCCTTTAACTTATTTCCAGTTCTGTGCGGGCCCTTAAGGACACAACTTCTGGAATTAAAGGGAATCATGATTTAAGGGGTTAAACTATGATCCATAGGAAAGCATTGGGAGGCTATTGAGCAAGGCCACTGGGAGTAGGAAGACCACTGGGAGTAGGCCTAAATAAGTGTGCGTTCTATAACCTCCTGCCCTTGTGCGGCGAGAGACCAGAGAAGGTGCAATTGGAACAAAATGTCATGAAGGCGGTTATTTTAAAAGATGGCAAAGTAGGTCAGAAAAATAGAGATTCTAAAGACATCAACACGTCAAGTAAGGTTAAGGCTTTAGTCTGGCAGCATTAGATGACATGTAGAGAGGAGATGGATCCTTGATGCATATATAGGCTTCTCGGTAGAATTTAGAACAGCTCCTATTGTACACAAGTTGAGCATTTGTAATTTAACTGCCAAGAGGTACTCACCCCTCAGTGTTCATCTGTCTAGTATTCACTGGACAGACGGCAGGGCAGAAATTGACAGAAGTTCAAACAGCAGCTCATAGTAACCAGATAGTGAAAGAAAGTTACACAATACACTGAGATTATAGGCTGAAAACACATTACACATTCTGAGAAGAACCTAAAACAAACAACAAAAAACAAAAACACAAACAATACAGACATTGTAGAAGAAATTTTTTTTATTAGCTTTCACCTAAGGCTTACCTGGAAGTTTTCCTTAATGCGGGCAGGGGTTACAGATTTTGGGATAACTATGACATCTCTTTGGATCTGGTAGCGGATCAGAACCTGCATTGAATATATTAAAATGAGATAACAGAAAAAAATAAATAAATCTATGGTTAATATCCATGAAAAGGATATTATGGACTATAACAACTTCATCTCATTGAGTTGGTTAAAAAGCTTGGAAGCCCTTGGCATATTCCCACTGTTCATTGTTAAACCATTTAGGATTAGTTTAAAACTGAATGAGAGTCCCCAGGAAACCACAACCAGCCCCTCTCTGCCACTGTGGCTATTGCTTTCACATTAGACCAAGCAGTGACGGGCAGCACTGACAGTTTGACAGAGTGTCAGCTGAGCACTCAACATATAATGGTCGACCATCCCTAGTATGGATTGGTATGGGTAATGCAGAGTTGTAATTATTTTAGTCGTGGGCAACTGAGCCACAGAACACCATGTACCCTCATTCAGTGTTAAACTGATCAGAAACAGTTTAACACAAGTTGTGTAATGGAGTTTGTTCCCTTTCTGAATACAAAATTAATTAGAAATCTATAACTATTAAATGGAATACAATGAGGAAAATGTGGAATATGGGTAAATATCTGCTTTGGGGAAAAGAAGGGAAACCAACTATTGGTTGGGATATGTTATAAACCACCTAATGTTAATATTGACGAGGAACAACAGCTGTTTGAGCAAATTGAGAAAGCTGCAAATCTGGGTAACACTTTAATTATTGGAGATTTTAATTACCCGGATATAAATTGGGACAGAGGGACTAGTAGCTCAGCAAAGGGAATTAGGTTTTTAAACTTGTTAAATGACACCTTCATGTCACAACTTGTACAAGCACCAACTAGAATGGACGCTTGTCTGGACCTGGTTTTAACAAACAACGTTGATCTTTTGACCAACATTCAAGTAGGTGAGCACTTGGGAAATAGTGATCACAATATAGTATCCTTTGAAATAAACTCAAAAAAACAAAAGCACATGGGGTATACTAAAACATATCATTTTAAAAAGGCCAATTTCAATACGTTAAGGGAAGCTTTACAATATATTGACTGGCATAAACTCTTTAGTGAAACGAACACTGAGGATAAATGGATCATCTTCCAACAAATATTAGACAGGTACATTTCTCAGTATGTACCATTGGGAAATAAATATAAAAGAAACAAATTAAAACCAATGTGGCTTAATAGAGAAGTAAAACAAGAGATTAAAAATAAGAAAAGGGCATTTAAAGCATTTAAATCGGATGCATCTTATAAAAGATATAAGGAAGCAAATAATGCGTGTAAAAAGGCAATTAGACTTGCTAAACTTCAAAATGAAAAAATGATAGCTAAAGAGAGCAAAACCAACCCCATTTTTTAAGTACATAATTTCTAAAAAAAAACAAAAATGAAAGTGTAGGTACACTAAAAACTGAAACGGGGGTGTTAGTTAATGAATACCAGGAAAAGGCAGGAATTTTAAATAACTTTTTCTCCTCCGTATATATTAAGGAAGAACCAATGGCAATAGATGTGCAAATGATTGCTACTAAAAACTTGCAGAATAATTGTAATTGGTTAACTCAAGACAAGGTGCTGCAGCAACTAAAGAAAGTTAATATTAACAAAGCTCCAGGGCCTGACGGCATCCATCCATGTGTACTTAAGGAACTAAGTGTAGAAATAAGTGAACCTCTGTTTTTAATCTTTCAAGATTCTTTTCTTTCAGGAAGTGTTCCGGAGGATTGGAGGAAGGCAGATGTGGTTCCTATATTCAAAAAGGGTTCAAAATCCTTGCCTGGAAATTATAGACCTGTGAGCTTAACTTCTTGTCACGTATTCATCCGCTTATAGAAATGTGGTTAATGACATTTACTGTCCACACAGGAAAAGTTGTGCCGAGCAGCAACCTAATCCACAGAAGGTTTAATGCTGAGCAGTAATTGTGCAAATGAAACCTGGTCTCATGTATTCATCCGCTTATAGAAAAGTGGTTAATGACATTTACTGTCCACACAGAAAAAGTTGTGCCGAGCAGCAACCCAATCCACAGAAGGGTTAATGCTGAGCAGCAATTATGCAAATGAAACCTGGTAACTGACTTTGGGGTCAAAGGCCGGTTACAGCCTATCAGAAAGAAAGGAGGGATATTTAGGCCCAGTTCTCAGCCTGCTCAGTTCCCTGTCGTGGTTTCCCTTGTGGTTGTCCGAGAGCACGTTCCGGTTTATAGTTTTCTACCTGGTTTTTGACTTTGGCTTTGTTTATTGACTTCTCTATATTCTGGTATCCTGACTCCTGGCTTTCCTCATCGCTGTGTCCCTTTCTGTGTTCCCTGACCTCGCTAGTATTTTTGACTATTCTTTGTACGTTAAATCCGGCCATTCTAAGGACCGGTAATACGTTACTTATTTGTCATCCGTGCTGTACAGTTCTACGTGTTGGATCAAACAGTAATCCTGACATTACGACATGGCCATAGATCCTGTAGAACTGTGTCAGCACATAGCTGC
>OW240914.1:235050634-235152352 GCA_933207985.1 Pelobates cultripes | reverse complement strand
CTTCCCACTACCACTCCTCAAACTCCTGGAGTTCCCATACAATACCGAGAACTTCAGGAGGTGTTTAACAAGGCTCAATCTGATGTATTGCCTCCCCACAGAGCATATGACTGTGCCATTAACCTGTTTCCAGGCGCTATGCCACCTAAGAGGGCAGTTTATGCCTTATCTCCCAGGAGAGTAAAATAATGGAGGAATACATCAAAGAATCCTTGAGCAAAGGGCACATAAGAAAGTCATCCTCACCAGCTGGTGCAGGATTCTTTTTTGTTGAGAAAAAGGGTGGTGAGTTACGCTCTTGCATAGACTACAGGGCACTTAATAAAATCACTGTAAAAAATGCATACCCTATCCCACTCATTTCCGAATTGTTCGATAGACTTCAGGGAGCTAAAGTATTTACTAAGCTATTTACTAAGTATTTACTAAGAGAATCATGAGTGGAAGACGGCATTTAATACCCGTAGTGGACACTATGAATATCTGGTAATGCCATTTGGGTTATGCAACGCCCCGGCCGTATTCCAAGACTTTATAAATGATGTACTCAGGGAATTCATTTACTCATTTGTCTTGGTTTATTTGGACGATATTTTGGTGTATTCCCCTGATCTTCAGACTCACCACTCCCATGTGAAATAGGTTCTGCAGACGTTGTTGAAAAATAAACTTTATTGCAAATTAGAAAAGTGCATATTTGACCAGCCTGAAGTCCACTTTTTGGGTTACAACATCTCTGCATCGGGATTTCAAATGGATCCTAAAAAACTAGAGGTTGTACTACACTGGCCATTACCCTCTGGTTTAAAAGCCATTCAAAGGTTTATTGGTTTTGCCAACTATTACAGAAGATTCATCAAGGGATTTTCTTCTGTATTAGCCCCAATCACAAATATGACTCGCAAAGGGGTTAGTAGCACGGTATGGTCCAAAGAGGCTGTGAATGCTTTTGAGACTCTTAAACAAAGATTTGCCTCTGCGGACATACTAAAACATCCCGACACTAGTAAACCTTTTATATTGGAGGTTAATGCATCCGAGACAGGGGTAGGGGCTGTTCTCTCTCAGAGAGAAAGCCAGGGAACACCATTGCATCCTTGTGGCTACTTCTCCAGAAAGATGTCTCCTGCTGAGCGCAACTATGATATTGGCAATACTGTTGGCCATTATTCTTGCCTTCAAGGAGTGGCGACATCTTTTGGAGGGTTCCAAGGACCCCCTGTTGATCATAACCGACCACACAAATCTGGCATATATAGGGGATGCCAAACGTTTGTCTTCCAGACAGGCTAGATGGTCACTATTCCTTTCACGCTTTAACTTTCTCATTACTTATAGACCTGGTTCTAAAAATACCAAGGCTGATGCCTTGTCCAGGCAATTTGATAATGAGTCAGCACCGGAACAGGTGACATTTCCTATTATTCCACCAGAGTGTATTATTGCCACTACTGTCCTCTCACTGTCTTCTCCACTGCTTGGCACCATACTGGAGGCCCAGCCTCAGGCGCCCAGTGGTAAACCGTGTGATAAACTGTTCGTTCCCCTATGTGAAAGGGTTAATATCATGAAAGTGTTCTATGACAATATAACTGCTGGACACCCGGGCATCAATAAGTCCACTGCCGCGATCACTAGATCATTTTGGTGGGATTCACTCAGGAAAGATGTAAAGGAGTATGTGCAGGCATGTTCTGTGTGTGCAGTTTCTAAGGTGACTCATGCACTTCCCTGTGGCCTGTTGCAGCCTCTTCCTGTTCCTGAGATTCCATGGTCCCACTTATCCATAGACTTTATTGTTGAGCTTCCTAGCTCTGCTGGGTTCACTACTATTCTCATGGTTGTAGACCGATTTTCTAAGATGGCTCACTTCATTCCTCTCAAGAAGTTGCCATCTTCGCAAGATTTGGTCCTAATTTTCATACGTGAAATTGTCCGTTTGCATGGCATCCCCCACAATATTGTGTCTGATAGGGGCTCTCAGTTTGTGTCCAGGTTCTGGAGGGCGTTCAGTAAACAATTGGGGATTGATCTCTCCTTCTCCTCCTCCTACCATCCACAGACCAATGGTACAGCTGAGAGGGCTAACCAGTCATTAGAAGTTTATTTGCGTTGTTTTATTAATAGCACACAAGACAATTGGTCCGAACTACTCCCGTGGGCCGAGTTCGCTAGAAACAATGCTGTTCATGACTCCTCTGGGCACAGTCCATTTTTTGTCAATAATGGTAGGCATCCTACGGTTCTCCCTGCGGTATTTTCTGATACTGCCATTCCTGCTCTGGATGAGCGTCTGGCCTCCATTCGGGATACCTGGGTTAAGGTTCAAACTGCTCTAGGGGCTGCTGCTGAGCGCTTCAAACATTTTGCTGATAAGCGTAGGAGTGCCAACCCGGTGTACCAAGTGGGGGACAGGGTTTGGTTGTCATCTCGCAACATCAAGCTTAAGGTCCCTAGCATGAAGTTTGCCCCCAGATTCCTTGGTCCCTATAGAGTGCTTCGTAGGATCAATCCAGTGTCTTACTCTCTGGCTCTTCCTGCATCTTTAGGGATTCCCAACACTTTTCATGTGTCCTTACTCAAACCTCTTGTCTGCAATAGATATACTGTTCCTTGTGTTCCTCCCCCTCCGGTGGTGGTGGGTGGTCAGGAAAAGTATGAGGTATCTTCTATCGTGGATTCTAGGTTTTCTCGGGGCACTTTACAGTACTTGGTTGTTTGGAAAGGTTACGGTCCTGCTGATCGTTCTTGGGTTTCGGCTCCTGACCTGCATGCGGGCCGTAAGATCCGCGCTTTTCACACTAAATTTCCTCTCAAGCCTGGTCCTGTCCGCCCGGTGGGCGTTTTTCAGGTGGGGGGTAATGTCAGTCACCACCTCCCTCACTCTGTCACTAGTCACCCCTTCCTTCCCTCACTCTGCCACTAGTCATCCCTTCCCTCACTCTGTCACTAGTCACCCCCTCACTCTAGTGACAGAGTGAGGGAGTGACAGAGAGAGGGAAGGGGGTGACTAGTGACAGAGTGAGAGAGGGGGTGACTAGTGAAAGAGTGAGGGAGGGGGTGACTGTCACTAGTCACCCCATCCCTCTCTCTGTCACTAGTCACTCCCTCCTAACTCTGTCACCTGCTCCCTCACTCTGTCACTAGTCACCCCCTCCCTCACTCTGTCACTAATCACCCCCTCTGTCCTTAGTGACAGAGTGAGAGAGGGGGTGACTAGTGACAGAGTGAGAGACGGGGTGACTGTCACTAGTCACCCCATCCCTCACTCTGTCACTAGTCACCCCCTCTCTCACTCTGTCACTAGTCACCCCATCCCTCACTCTGTCACTAGTCACCCCCTCTCTCACTCGGTCACTAGTCACCCCCTCTCTCACTCTGTCACTATTCACCCCCTCTCTCACTCTGTCATTAGTCACCCCCTCTCTCACTCTGTCCCCAGTCATCCCTTCCTTCCATCACTCTGCCACTAGTCATCCCTTCCCTCACTCTGTCACCAGTCACCCCTTCCTTCCTTCACAGTGACAGAGTTAGGGATGGGGTGACTAGTGACAGAGAGAGGGATGGGGTGACACAGTGACAGAGTGAGGGAGCGGGTGACACAGTGACAGAGTTAGGGAGGGAGTGACTAGTGACAGAGAGAGGGATGGGGTGACTAGTGACAGTCACCCCCCTCACTCTGTCACCAGTCATCCCCTCACTCTGTCACTAGTCACCCCTTCCCTCCCTCACTTTGCCACTAGTCATCTCTTCCCTCCCTCACTCTGCCACTAGTCACCCATTCCCTCACTCTGTCACTAGTCATCCCCATCTCCCTCCCTCTGTCACTAGTCACCCACTCCCTCACTCTGTCACCAGTCACCCCCACTCACTGTGTCTCCCCCTCACTCTGCCACCACTCAACCCCTCCCTCACTCTGCCACCAGGTACCCCCTCACTCTGCCACCTGTCACAACCTCCCACACTCTTCAACCTGTCACCTTCTCCCTCACACACTGTCACCTGTCACATATGCATTCACACAGACACTATATACAAAAAAGCACATGTAGTCATCCAGACATGCACAAGTGCATTCACACAGACTCAAATACAAACATGCATTGATACACAGGTCTTCACAATACACACATCCAACGGAATGCCGTATTATGAATTATATTTAACATTTATTTAATGCACATATATTTGGCCTTCAAAGGGCCTGGGATCTAATTTTGCCCGGGGGCCCCAAAGGCTCTCAGTCCGCCCCTGGTTCTACGTGCTGGATCAAACAGTAATCCTGACACTTCTGTGGCTGGTAAAATATGTGAAAGGTTATTAAGGGATAATATTCAAGAATTCCTTGAGAAGA
Organism: Pelobates cultripes; assembly: GCA_933207985.1. Taxonomy (NCBI): domain Eukaryota; kingdom Metazoa; phylum Chordata; class Amphibia; order Anura; family Pelobatidae; genus Pelobates; species Pelobates cultripes. Next base: position 235,147,998 of record OW240914.1, on the reverse strand, counting down.
ACATGGTTATCAGCAAAAATCAGCACGGTTTTATGAAGCACAGGTCATGTCAAACTAACTTGATTGCATTCTACGAAGAAGTAAGTAGAAGTATAGATCAGGGTGTTGCAGTGGATGTGATCTATTTGGATTTTACCAAGGCATTTGATACAGTTCCACACAATAGATTAGTGTTCAAACTCAAGGAAATCGGTCTAGATGAAAATACTTGTTCTTGGGTAGAACATTGGCTTAAAAACAGAGTACAAAGAGTTGTCATTAATGGTAAATTTTCAAGCTGGACAGAGGTGGCAAGTGTCCCTCAGGGGTCTGTTCTGGGACCCCTTCTATTTAACATGTTTATAAATGATCTTGAAGACAGCATTGAAAGCCATGTTTCAGTGTTTGCAGATGACACAAAACTTTGTAAAATAATACAATGTGAGCAAGATATTAATTTGCTGCAGAGGGATTTAGATAGACTGGGGGACTGGGCACTCAAATGGCAGATGAAATTTAATGTTGAAAAATGCAAAGTTATGCACTTTGGCGTAAAGAATACACAAGCAACGTATACCCTTAATGGAATAACATAGGTATAACAACATACATATAGGTATAACAACACACATATATATATATAGGTATAACAAAACACGAAAAGGACTTGGAAATTGTTATAGACAACAAACTATGCAACAATGTGCAATGTCAATCAGCAGTGACCAAGGCCAGTAAGGTAAGGTATCCTTTTTTTTTTTTTTTTTCTTCTATTTTTCACCTTGCTGGTATTATTTAAAACATTTTCCCTCCTTTTTTTTTATTTTTTTCCCCTCTCTTGTTGTTTCTATTCCCCTCCTTGTGGGTGCTGCTGCTGCTGAGCTAATTAGGGGGAGTGCCCTTTAATTTCCACCTGTGTGGGATTTGTATTGCCAAATATAAACCCACTACTGACTCACAGAGCTTGCTCACTGGAGTTTGCTTGAAAGTAGGCTATTTAAAGTAGTCTCTTTTAAGTAGGAGTTAAAACAACAGGAGTTTGTTGGTGAACTGGTGGACTGTGGTTGGTATTAGTTAATACCAAGTGGAAAAGAAAAGCAGGTTTAAATTTTAGTATTTGTTTGGTTTTTTTTTTTTTCTCTTTTTGGGTTTTGTTTTGTTTGTATTTTGTGTTTTTTTTTTGTTTTTTGTTTTTTTTTTTTTACCCTTTTTAAAAAAAACAAATTATTTCTCCTTACTGTTTTGATTTATTTTAATATTTTGTAACTTTTTTCCCCTTTTCATATATATATATTTTTTCTCTTTGGATATATTTAAACTTTGTTCCTTTTTTTTTCTTCTATATTTTCACCTTGCTGGTATTATTTAAAACATTTTCCCTCCCTTTTTTTTTTTTTTTCCCTCTCTTGTTGTTTCTATTCCCCTCCTTGTGGGTGCTGCTGCTGAGCTAATTAGGGGGAGTGCCCCTTAATTTCCACCTGTGTGGGATTTGTATTGCAAATATAAACCCACTACTGACTCACAGAGCTTGCTCACTGGAGTTTGCTTGAAAGTAGGCTATTTAAAGTAGTCTCTTTTAAGTAGGAGTTAAAACAACAGGAGTTGAAACTACAAGGGAGTTTAAACCAAGAGGGTTAACATTTTTTTTTATTTTTTTTTCTCACTTGTGTTTTTTGTTACTGGGGATGAGTGCTAGCAAGATTGCAAATTTAACTCAGTGCACATCATGCCGCATGTATGCATGCCTGGATGATTCTGTCCAGGGTCCATACCTCTGTGGTGGGTGTGAGCGAGTGGCATTTCTGGAAGCTCAGATTAGAGATCTGGAGAGGCAAATTGTAACACTGAGGGAGATTGACAATCTTGAGAGGAGTCTGCTGCTCACTGAGCAGAGTTTAGTGGGGACAGGTAGTGGAGAGGGAGGAGATAAGACAGATGGGGAACAGGCACGTAGCTGGGTGACAGTGGGGAGAGGAAGCAGGGGGGGAGGGAAGAGAAAAGGTTTAGCTAGTCCTGATCTCATGCAGCCTAACAGATTTGCCCGTTTGAGTGAAGATGTTGGGAGCATCAGCTCAGGAGTAGCTGTACTGCAGGAAGCTGTTCCTGCTAACAGCCGTGGAAACAGCCCCTCTAGTACGGGTGGGGTTGAGAGGGTAAGGAAGGCTAGACAGGTTGTGGTGGTAGGGGACTCTATTATTAAGAGAGTAGATAGGGTAATCTGCCACTCTGATCGACTCAACCGGACAGTTTGCTGTCTCCCGGGTGCTCGGGTCCGGCATGTTGCCGACAGAGTGGAGGGATTATTGGGAGGGGCTGGAGATGACCCAGCTGTCATGGTCCATATTGGTACCAATGACAAAGTCAGAGGAAAATGGAAGGTCCTAAAGAATGAGTTCAGGGAACTAGGAAGTAAGCTTAAGAAAAGGACCTCCAAGGTAATTTTTTCAGAAATATTACCTGTGCCGCGCGCTACAGCAGAAAGGCAGCGGGAGATTAGAGAGGTCAATGATTGGCTAAAGTCTTGGTGCAGGAAAGAGGGTTTTGGGTTTTTAGAGCACTGGGCCGATTTTGCGCTTGGGTGGCTAGAAGGTTGGAGGAGATTTTAAACTAGTGGTAGGGGGGGAGGGTCAAAGCAATCTAGAAAATGGAGATATGATGGAAAAGAGATGGGCTTTAGCTCAGAACAAAGGGGGTGGAGATGGGGGGAGGGGAAAACTCAGAACAGACGAGGTATGTAATATTGATAATTCACAAAAAGTACAAAAGACTCATGATAATATTAAATGTATGCTTACTAATGCAAGGAGCCTATATAACAAAATGGGGAACTAGAGGCAATAGCATACACTAAACAATATGATATAATAGGCATAACAGAAACATGGTGGGATGAGACACATGACTGGGCAGTTAATTTAAATGGGTATACGTTATTTAGGAAGGATAGGAAAAACAAGAAGGGTGGTGGGGTATGTTTATATGTCAACCGTGAGTTAAAGTCAAATCTTAGGCATGTGGAGTGTGACGAGGAAAAGGTGGAGGCTTTATGGGTAGATATCTGCTTGGGGAAAACAAAGGGAAATCAATTATTGGTTGGGATATGTTATAAACCACCTAATGTAAATATTAATGAGGAAGAACAGCTGTTAGAGCAAATTGAGAAAGCTGCAAATCGAGGTAACACGTTAATTATTGGAGATTTTAATTATCCAGACATAAATTGGGAAAGAGGGACTAGTACTTCAGCAAGGGGAATCAGGTTTTTGAATGTGTTAAATGACACCTTTATGTCACAACTGGTACAAGCACCAACTAGACAGGATGCTTGTCTGGATCTTGTCATAACAAACAATGTTGATCTTTTAACCAACATTCAAGTAGGGGAGCATTTGGGGAATAGTGATCACAATATGGTAAATTTTGAAATAAACTCAAAAAAGCAAAAGCAGGTGGGGTATACTAAAACATATAATTTAAAAAAAGCCAATTTCAATAAGATTAGGGCAGCTCTACAACATATCGACTGGCATAAACTCCTTAGTGATAAAAACACTGAGGATAAATGGAAACTATTCAAACATATATTAGAAAGGTACATTTCTCAGTATGTACCATTGGGTAATAAATATAAAAGAAACAAATTAAAACCAATGTGGCTTAGTAGAGAAGTAAAACAAGAAGATTAAAAATAAGAAAAGGGCATTTAAAGCATTTAAATCAGACAAATCAAAGGCATCCTATTTAAGATATAAGGAAGCCAATAACACTTGCAAAAAGGCAATTAAAGTGGCTAAACTAGAAAATGAGAAATTGATAGCTAAAGAATGCAAAACCAACCCCAAATTTTTTTCAAGTACATCAATTCTAAAAAAACAAAAAATGAAAGTGTAGGTACACTTGAAACAGAGTTGGGTTTATTAGCTAATGAAGACCAGGAAAAAGCAGAAATTTTAAATAACTATTTTTCTTCAGTATATATTAATGAGGATCCTATGGCAAGAGATATGCAAATGTTTGCTGCAAAAAACTTGCAAATAACTTGTGACTGGATAACTCGAGACAAGGTGCTACAGCTATTAAAGAAAATTAATGTAAATAAAGCTCCGGGGCCTGACTGTATTCACCCACGAGTACTTAAGGAGCTAAGTGGGGAAATAAGTGAACCTCTGTATTTAATTTTTCAAGATTCTTTTGTTTCAGGTGTTGTACCGGAGGATTGGAGGAAGGCAGATGTTGTTCCTATATTTAAAAAGGGTTCAAAATCCTTGCCTGGAAATTATAGACCTGTGAGCTTAACTTCAGTAACTGGGAAAATATTTGAAGGGCTATTAAGGGATAATATTCAGGAATTCATTGGGAAGAACTTTGTTATTAGCAATAATCAGCATGGTTTTATGAAACATAGGTCATGTCAAACTAACCTAATTGCATTCTACGAAGAAGTAAGTAGAAGTATAGATCAGGGTGTTGCAGTGGATGTGATCTACTTGGACTTTGCCAAGGCATTTGATACGGTTCCTCACAATAGGTTAGTCTTCAAACTAAAAGAAATTGGTCTAGATGAATATTCCTGTTCTTGGGTAGAACATTGGCTTAAGGACAGAGTACAACGAGTTGTAATTAATGGTAAATTTTCAGGCTGGACAAAAGTGGTAAGTGGTGTCCCTCAGGGTTCTGTTTTGGGACCACTTCTATTTAACATATTTATAAATGATCTTGAAATGGGCATTGAAAGCCATGTATCAGTGTTTGCAGATGACACAAAACTTTGTAAAGTAATAAAATGTGAGCAGGATATTGCTTTGTTGCAGAGAGATTTGGATAGATTGGGGGACTGGGCACTAAAATGGCAGATGAAATTTAACATAGAGAAATGCAAAGTTATGCACTTCGGGGTTAAGAATGCACAAGCAACTTACACACTAAATGGTAGTGAATTAGGGATAACCACACACGAGAAGGATTTGGGCATTGTTACAAACAACAAATTAGGCAGCAATATGCAATGTCAATCTGCAGTTGCTAAGGCCAGTAAGATTTTGTCATGTATAAATAGGGGCATAAATTCTCGGGATGAAAATATAATTTTGCCTCTTTATAAATCGCTGGTAAGACCACACCTTGAATATGCTGTGCAATTTTGGGCGCCTGTTCTAAAGAAGGATATCATAGCACTGGAGAGGGTCCAGAGACGAGCTACAAAATTGATAAAAGGAATGGAGCATTTTAGTTATGAAGAAAGGTTACAAAAATTAAATCTGTTTCGTTTAGAAAAACGGCGCCTGAGAGGGGATATGATAACTTTATACAAATATATTCGGGGCCAGTACAAACCTTTATCTGGAAATCTATTCATAAACAGGGTTATACATAGGACACGAGGTCACACATTTAGGCTGGAAGAAAGGAGATTTCATCTAAGGCAAAGAAAAGGTTTTTTACAGTAAGAACAATAAGGATATGGAATTCTCTGCCTGAAGAGGTGGTTTTGTCAGAGTCCATACAGATGTTTAAACTGAAATTGGATAAATACTTACAAAAACATAACATACAGGGATATAATTTCTAATTAGTGGGGTAATAGCTGCTTGATCCAAGGAGACATCTGACTGCTATTTTGGGGTCAAGAAGGAATTTTTTCCTAGTTTGTGGCAAAATTGGAAGTGCTTCAGACCAGGTTTTTTGCCTTCTTTTGGATCAACAGCAACAACATTTCTGAGGAAGGCTGAACTTGATGGACGCAAGTCTCTTTTCAGCTATGTAACTATGTAATTCATTCTCGAGACGAGAATATCATTTTGCCTCTTTATAAATCACTGGTAAGACCCCATATTGAATATGCTGTGCAATTTTGGGCACCTGTTCTAAAGAAGGATATTATGGCACTAGAAAAAGTGCAGAGGCGGGCTACAAAATTAATAAAGGGAATGGAACATATCGGCTATGAAGAAAGGTTAACAAATTTAAACCTATTTAGTTTAGAAAAACGTCGCCTGAGAGGGGATATGATAGCATTATACAAATATATTCGGGGCCAATACAAACCATTGTGTGGAAATCTATTCACAAACCGGACTTTACATAGGACACGAGGTCATGCGTTTAGACTGGAAGAAAGAAGATTTCGTCTAAGGCAAAGGGAAGGTTTTTTTACTGTAAGAACAATCAGGATGTGGAATTCTCTGCCTGAAGAAGTGGTTTTATCAGAGTCCATACAGATGTTCAAACAGCTACTAGATGCATACTTGCAAAAAACAGAATATTCAAGGATATAATCTTTCAATGTAGGGTAATAACTGCTTGATCCAAGGATAAATCTGACTGCCATTCTGGGGTCAAGAAGGAACTTTTTTCCTAGCTTGTTGCAAAATTGTGCTTCAAACTGGGTTTTTTTGCCTTCTTTTGGATCAACAGCAAAGTCTCTTTTCAGCTATGTAACTATGTTTTAAAAACGTTAAATGTGGGGGGCAAGGCCTGACCATCGAGCTTAGCGGATTCTGGTTGCTTTGGCTCATGATCTTAACTCACATAACCACTTGAAACTACTGTTTTCAGCCCTTTAAAATGCACTGGCTCTACACCTCGAGACTCCTGGGCTTCCCTTTATATGAGAAGCAATTCTCAACATACTGACAGCACTTGTGGCCTAGCCGGGGCTTTGGCAGAGGATCCTCTGACCCTGACCTAGCCGTGCCGCATCAGCGTGAAATAAGGGCCCCGTGCTCGGCCCCATGGTCCTTGGGAGTTATCCCGGACCGCACCAAGATTGCACTCTCCTGGGCAAACGCTGCACGACCCACTCCTGTGTCACCACCTCTGGGCAATGCAGTGACCCGGAAACTTCCTCATCGGAAGTACACCAAGCCAGCTCGGGCTACCAAATGCAAACCGCGCACCTGGAAGAAACCTGGTTTCCCCAACTACCGAGCCTATTTCCTGACTGTGAAGGGTAAGGCTTGTAGACCATATGTTGAAGAAATGTTTAGACAATTTAAACAATAAGAAAACTTATTGCGAGTTAACAAAGAACCCTGAACCAGATATACACCCCAAATAAACTGACCAGCCTAAGATAATATTTAATTTCTTAAAAGAAAGTTTATTTCGGTTTTGAATAGATTAGATCTTGAGTACCTGGGCAGATGACTTCTTGTACTTGTCAGCTATTTGTTTAATTCTGGGATCATCAAGCAATGATGGGTCTTCTGGCGTGGCCCTATTTATTTGTAAACAAATGGAGTTAGTGCTCAACTGGTTAGACACCGATGCAGCCACATATATCAACCCCTCAATACGTGCACTGAATTTAGATAGAACACATTATTACTAATAATTAGTAAATTCCATCATTCTTACCATGGACGGTCAGGCGACCCCAGTGGACTAAATGAGGTTACAGCAATACCTTTGGATTGGCAATAAGCAATAAGCTTCTTCTGTGTCAGGTAAGGGTGACATTCAACCTGGTATTGAAAAGGAAAAAAACACACTTTAAAAAAAAAAAAAAAACACATACAAAATGCACCCCCTCAAAAGAATTTACATTTTAAAAAAAAATAAAATAATGTCTATTTTGTAAATGTTTACATTATTTGAGCTGTATACCATACAATAGCCACTTCATCACAGTGTAGTAGTTATACTGCAAAGAAGCTAGGGGTTCTATCCCAATGGTTTTTTTCTCTCAAACCGTTTTGTAGCAATTTCGAGAAAAACAAACAAAACAAAACCAAAATGGAATTCCCTGGCACCCAGAGAATACAGAGTCCTTCGCTGATTTGATAACGTATACATTGCACTTCTGATAACTCACTCCGAACTCTAAGCAATCATCAACAACAAGGTTGGACAGAAATTATATTTGTTAATGCTGAAGAGTAAATGCCATTCCAGTCTTATACAGAGCTGTGATTGATGTAGCCAACATACCATCTGCTGCTCTACAATTGGCTGGTGTCAGCTATAGCTAGACCACCAGGATTTGCATGTAGATAAAGACAGAGTCCTTTGTTGGTATAAATCAAATTAATTCACTTTCTACAGTTTTATAATATTGATGGACATGTTACTTTTTGCCAAAAATGCAACAAGCTAAGAGACAGCAGGCCAGCTTCAAAAAGCTAATTTAGGGGATGGGGTTTTTGAGATGCATTGAGAGAGATTCTTTATCCCCTGCTCCAGAGGACTTGCTTTCTCTGTCTCCTCCCACCCCGAGATTGAATGTATTTCATATTGATAGAGTATTTGAATACAGCATTTCCCTTATTGCAAAAAACAAGAGGAGTTTCCAGTAAACCACGCTTACCTGGTTAACCGCTGGTTTGTATTTTAATCCAGGCTTGTTTAGCAGTTCTTCTATCTGCTTGTGATTAAAGTTGGAAATGCCAATGGCTTTCACTAATCCAGCATCCACCAGTTCCTCCATACCCTGACGGCACAATAACAGAGGGGAAGATCAGTGAGCACTGCAGCGCTTTTAGGGTTTAACATGAGCCATTCACACAATAATCAATATAATTACCTAAAAAATAGGTAATAAGAATATTACAGGAACCTGAATTATTTTAGCTGTATTGATAAAGCTTTTTAAAACAGCACATCCCACAAACACAATACATCACTTCATGGGAACTAGTACACAAAAATACCATCTACCGTAAAGGGCCCTAAAGCCAGCTAAGTAAAATAACTAGCATTAGGGTAACACTATTAGCATTACTCTTATGGTATTGAAAGAACGCAAAAATTCCTGATACTTGGAGTACAGGCAGAGTGTAACCTGTTAAAGGGACACTATAGGCACCCAGACTACTTCAGCTCACTGTAGTCAATATCGTTGGAGGAGGTAGAGCCGAGGGTCATTGGTGCTGGGATCAGGTAACCAGGTTTTTTTTTTAACCCTTTACCACCACAGGGAGTACAGCTTTGTATTCCTGAAGCTATAGTATCATTTAACCCTGCATATCCTGGCAGCAAATCCACATGGTCTGCAGTAAACTGCCTGTGAATGTTTGAAATGGTGTTTACATGAGTTATATCAGTGTTGTGCATCTCTTGGCTGTACAAGTGTATTCTCTTGAAATTGTGCCTTTGTGTTGTGCCCTACACCACTTTCTAAGTGTCTACATATTTTTTCTGATTTTCTGTTTTAACAGAAACAAAACCTGAGTAAAAGTGAGCGGGTTTTATACAGAATGTCAGAATTCCTGATTGCAGTTTCTCACAGCTAGAAGAAAAAACATTATCAAAAAGGGGAGTTGCCTTGCAAAATGTTATTAAACAGACTACAACATATTTTTCTTTCCCTCTTTTATTATATTAAAGATTTAGCAAAGTTACTTTATAATCCAGCTTAGACAATGCAGAGCCAGGGCAAGTATTGCAAATGAAAAAGAGAAATAAATATTGCTTAAGTCTTTTCTCTGTATGTTTTCTCTACACTGACTGCCAGCTTCAAAAGCCTTACACTGATCAGCCACAACATTAAAAATCACCAACAGGTGAAGTGAATAACATTGATCATATTGTTAAAATGACACCTGTCAATGACTGGGATATATTAAGCAACAAGTAAACAGTCTGTTTTTTAATTTCATGAGTTGGAATCAGGAAAAATGGGCAAGCAAAAAGATATGTGTGACTTTGACAAGTGGTAATTCGTGTGGTAAGTATCTACCAAACGTAGTGCAAAGAAGGACAACTGGTGAACAGGAGTCATGGTTATGAGTGCCCAAGGCTCACTAATGCATGTGGGTAGCACATGGTGTCTGATCACACAGAAGAGCTACTGCAGCTTAAACTGCTGATACACTTAATGCAAGCCATAATAGAAATGTGGAGCAGTATAGCCGCAGAACAGTCCGTGCTGAAAGCGCCTTCAATGGGGACGTGAGTGTCAGAACTGGACCATGAGCAATGGAAGAATATGGTCTGGTGTGATGAATGTGCATGGTTTACCTGCGGAAGAGATGGTAGCAGGATGCAATGTGGGAAGAAAGCAGGCCTGCAGAGACTGTTATGCTTTGAGCAATGTTCTGCTGGGAATCCTTGAGTCCTGGCATTAATATGGAGGTTACATTGATATGTACCACCTACCTACAGTTTGTTGCAGACCACGTACAACCATTCATGGCAATGGGGTTCCCTGATGGCAGTGGCATCTTTCAACAGGATGCACCCTGCCAACTGCAACTATTGTTCAGGCTTGGTTTGGGGAACATTACTAAGTTTTCAAGTTATTGCCTTGGCCTCTAAATTCCCCAGATCTCAATCAGATTGAGCATCTGTAGGATGGGCAGGAACAACAAATACAATCAATGGAGGCCCCATCTCGCAGCTTGCAGGACTTAAAGGATCTTCTGTCATGGTGCCAGATATTGCATAGATGCTACAAGATCGTGTCTTGCATCGATGCAGCAGAGCAGTTTTGGCAGCACAAGAAGGACTTACACAATATTAGGCAGTTGATTATGTTGTGGCTGATCAGTCTATGAAAGTAAAAAATGTTGGCTCTCATATTAATTCTACAGTCCCTACCAGCGATTCACTGGTTCAACCTAATCAGCAACTGATACAACATAAGACTGAGAGACTAAAAATCCCTCTTATATTTCCCTAGTCTGCCAAAGGTACATTAGACCGAATATACTCAATATATGACTCAATATAGGGTTAAGTCTTGACACTCCATTTCAATTGCCTTGTCTTTTAAAGAGGAGGCCCATTCTAAACTAAAATCCTACAGTGGAAAAGTTGTTAAGCATAGAAGTCAAAAAAGAGTCTAGTTACCAGTGGGGTACCTCAGGGATCTGTACTTGGACCCATTCTCTTTAATATTTTAATTAGTGACATTGCAGAAGATCTTGATGGTAAGGTATGTCTTTTTGCTGATGATACTAAAATTTGCAACAGGGTTGATGTTCGAGGAGGGATAAGCCAAATGAAAAATGATTTAGAAAAATTAGAAAAATGGTCAGAGCTGTGGCAACTGACATTTGATGTGGATAAGTGCAAGATAATGCACCTTGGACGTAAAAACCCAAGGGCAGAGTATAGGATATATGATACCCTACTAACCTCAACATCTGAGGAAAGGGATTTAGGAGTTATTATTTCAGATGACTTAAAGGTAGGCAGACAGTGTAATAGATCATCAGGAAATGCTAGCAGAATGCTTGGTGGTATAGGGAGAGGTATTAGCAGTGGAAAGAGAGAAGTGCTCATACCATTGTACAGAACACTGGTGAGACCTCACTTGGAGTATTGTACGCAGTGCTGGAGACCGTATCTCCAGAAGGATAGTGATACTTTAGAGAGAGTTCAGAGAAGGGCTACTAAACTGGATCATGGATTGCAGGATAAAACTTACCAGGAAAGGTTGGAGGAAAGACAAGACAGGGGGGATATGATAGAAACATTTAAATACATCGCTGCCTAGGTGTTCTCTTTGACTCCGACCTCTCCTTAAAGCCTCATGTTCAATCTATCGCCAAATCCTGTCATTTCCATCTCAAAAACATTGCGCGCATCCGCCCCTAATTAACGCCAGATGCGACTAAGGTGTTGGTCCATTCCACTGTCCTTTCTCGCCTCGACTACTGTAATCCGCTTCTCAGTGGTCTTACGTGCTCCCAACTTGCGCCGTTACAGTCCATAATGAATGCGCCAGCGAGGCTCATCTTCCTGTCTGCCCGCACCTCCCATGCCTCACCCTTCTGTCAGTCACTACATTGGCTTCCTATAAAATATAGAGCTCAATTTAAAATTCTGGTTCTTGCTTTCAAATCGCTACATAATGCTACTCTCACCTATCTATCCTCCCTTATACACAAGTATGTCCCGTCTAGGCCCTTACGATCTGCTGAAGGCTATCTTCTGTCCGTATTCCCACCTCTGATGCTCGCCTTCATGATTTCTCGAGGGCTGCACCGTTCCTGTGGAACTCGCTTCCCTCCTCTGTTAGATGCTCACCCAGTCTCCCAAAAAAAAGAGTTAAAAACCCACTACTTCATAAAAGCGTATCAATTAAACTGTTCATAGCTCCTGACTGATTCCTCTTCTGCAACTGTCACTAGTCTAATACTATCCTTATCTTTTTGTGTCATTTTACCCCACTCCCTCTAGCATGTAAGCTCATTGAGCAGGGCCCTCAATCCCTCTGTTCCTGTGTGTCCAACTTGTCTGGTTACAACTACATGTCTGTTCGTCCACTGCGCTGCAAAATTTGATGGCGCCATATAAACAACATAATAATAATGGGAATCAACACAGTAAAGGAGGAGACTATATTTAAAAGAAGGGGAACTACCACAACAAGAGAACATATTCTTAAATTAGAGGGGCAAAGGTTTAAAAATAATTTCAGGAAGTATTACTTTACTGAGAGGGTAGTGGATGCATGGAATAGCCTTCCAGCTGAAGTGGTAGAGGTTAACAGTGAGGGAGTTTAAGCTTGCATGGGATAGGCATAAGGCTATCCTAGACTTAAGATAAGGCCAGGGACTAATTAAAAGTAATTTTAAATATTGGGCAGACTAGATGGGCCAAATGGTTCTTATCTGCCGTCACATTCTATGAATGCTCTTAACATGGCGTGAAATTGGTGTGGAAGTTTGTTTGAAACAGAATAGTATATGTTGAAGAATCCTTCTCCTAAACTGTCGATATGTCTTCCCAATATATTGTCAACAACTGTATGATATGATGTAGACTATATACGTTAACTGCTGGCCATGTTGATTGGGATCTTTTAGGATAAGAGTATATGATCTGCTGGACAAAGCAATTTATTGATTTACAGGAAGTCACAGATGGATGTAATGAAATAACAGCCTTCAATTGTCCTGATGTCACAGAATCGGACAGAATTGTTTTACTATGGAGAGTACCTCATCCCAGCCCTTCATATAGGTCCCAATGCATCTGATGCATGAATCCTTCACTTTTGGAGTATACTTTTCTATTCTATTAATTCGTACTGCTCTTTGATAGGCTCTTTTAAGCAAAATGTTAGGATAAAATTTTTGACTGGGGATCCCTGTGGTCCTGATGAGCAAAAGCAAAATGTGCATTGGGGCACCATAGTGTTAGACACTGCCACTTTCTGAGCCAGATATGAAGGATCTGTGGTCTGACACAGTTGATTGATATCATCCTTTATAGTCTAGGGTTTTTCTTTTATTATTTCTGGCTTGATTCCTCTACTACTCTGCACTACTTGGGGCAGCTAATGACTGCTTAGTTAACTTACGCTGTCTGTATATAGTTTTACTGTGTTAGGGAGGAAAATAGTTTGCTATATATATCTGCCCTTTGTCGACATAAAATCAATAGATGTATACTCATGCCAGTGGAATTTAGAACCACCAGTTATGGTGTCGGTTTTATGTATTGCATTGAGACTGTTAAAGGGATTTTATAGTGTTAAGAATACAAATCTGTATTCCTAACACTACAGTGGTCCCTCGCACCCTTCTCCCTATTTACTCACCTATTTACTCCTGATTCCAGCGCTGATGTCCCTCGGCACTGGGTCGGTGCATAATGCTCAACAGGCCGTCCCCACGAGGACATCCAGCGTCCGTGAAATCCCCATAGAAAAGCATTTCCTCAATGCTTCTTCTATGGAAATTTCACGGATGCTGGATGTCCTCAAGAAGAGAGTGAGAACGTCCAGCATCTCCAAGTCAACCTAGAGCCTAGTAAACTCCTGGAAGTGACTCTAGTATCGGTCTGATTGACAGCCCGTAGAGGCAGTCTCAGCCCTGGAATGTAATCATAGCAGTTTCTAAAAAAAAACAAAAAAACACAAAACCCAAATGTTTTACATTGCAGGACTAAAGGGGACAGGGACAGTGCACCCAGACCACTTCAATGAGCTGAAGAGGTCTGGGTGCCTATATTGTCCCTTCATGGGAAAGATACTTGGATACACATGGTATTAGGCACCACTCTGTAGCATATTTAGAGATGATATTGCCACCTGGTGGTCATGTTCATGTATAGTGATATGTAATTTTTGTAATTGATGGGATTTTTTTTTTTTTTTAATTGGATGGGAATATATTGCATTTTATTATGTTTTATTTATATAGCGCCAACAAATTCCGCAGCGCTTTACATTGGGTGGACGAACAGACATGTAGTTGTAACCAGACAAGTTGGACACATGCTTAAACTCCCTCACTGTGTTAACCTCTACCACTTCAGCTGGAAGGCTATTCCATGCATCCACTACCCTCTCAGTAAAGTAATACTTCCTGAAATTATTTTTAAACCTTTGCCCCTCTAATTTAAGACTATATTCTCTTGTTGTGGTAGTTCCCCTTCTTTTAAATATAGTCTCCTCCTTTACTGTGTTGATTCCCTTTATTATTATGTTATTTATATAGCGCCATCAAATTCCGCAGCGCAGTGGACGAACAGACATGTAGTTGTAACCAGACAAGTTGGAAACACAGGAACAGAGAGGCTGAGGGCCCTGCTCAATGAACTTACATGCTAGAGGGAGTGGGGTAAAGTGACACAAAAGGTAAGGATAGTATTAGACTAATGACAGTTGCAAGAGAGGAATCCGTCAGGAGGTATTAACAGTTTAATTGATACGCTTTTATGAAGAAGTGGGTTTTAAATGATTTTTTGTAGGAGTGGAGACTGGGTGAGCATCTGAGGAGGGAAGTGAGTTCCACAGGAACGGTGCAGCCCTCGAAAAGTCTTGAAGGGGAGCATCAGAGGTGGTAGTAAGGACAGAGGATATACATAATAACTATCTGTTTAACTTAAAAGAAAGGAGGGGAACTTTGAATACAAGACACAATATGGAGTTGAAAAAAGAGGTTAGTAATCAAAATGTAATATTGTTTAAAATAAAAAAAGTTAAGCTTTGTTATTTTACCACCAAATACTTTGTTCTTTTTTTAGTGTATATACTTAATATAGGGGTTACCCTCCCATTGTGATTTTTGTGGTGTTGCTATTTTCTATGGTAGCTCAATTTCCAAGCAAACATATTAGAAATAGTTTTGTTACGGCTTTGAAACGTTTTTCCCACAAGCCAACAATTGCTTCATATTTAATAATTCTGTCCCATTTGATTTGTTTCAATATATTGTTCAGTGAATGTATATATATATATATATATATATATATATATATATATATACAAAAAATAACCGTCACTCACGGTTTTCTCGAGTAATTTCACTTTAATTCACTTTAATTCTGAATATCGACGTTTCAGCTCCCCAAAAGAGCTTTCATCAGGAAAGCTCTTTTGGGGAGCTGAAACGTCGATATTCAGAATTAAAGTGAAATTACTCGAGAAAACCGTGAGTGCCGGTTATTTTTTATTTTTTGTATTTATCAATTTTTGCAACCTGAGCACCAGGTACTTATATTTATGCAGGCTGGAGTGCATAAAAATATATAAAAACTTGTTATACGACATGCATGGTGGGCACCTATTAATTGCTGTTTTAAGGCCAATGAGTGTGTATTAATAAAGTGCTTAATATACTTTATTATACCAGGATAGCATATTGTGACAGTTTTTCTTTTTTGTTGTTGCACTGCTTTGGGTTTATGGACCTTGTAGCTTGGTTAAAGGGACTCTCCAGTGGCAGGAAAACAAATCGTTTTCCTGGCACTGCAGGTCCCCTCTCCCTCCCACCCCCGATCCCATGTTGCTGAAGGGGTTAAAAGCGACATCAGCGCTGGGTCAGGCCCCGCCTACGGTCCTCCCTCGTCGACGTCATCTGGCGGGGGAGACCTTTTGAGCATGCGTGGTCGGCGGCTGCGGAGACCTAATGCTTATGCGCGTCAATGCTGCGCAAGTGCATTAGACCTCCCCCTAGGAAAGCATTGAATAATGCTTTCATTGCTTTCCTATGGGGATTTCAGCGACGCTGGAGGTCCTCACATAGCGTGAGGACGTCCAGCGTCGTTATAGCACACTTTTCATGTTCTATGAACATGGAAGTGTCTTCTAGTGACTGTCTAGTAGACAGCCACTAGAAGAGGGCTTAACTCTTCACGGTAAATATTGCAGTTTATGAAAACTGTAATAATTACACTTGCAGGGCTAGGGTAGTGGGAGTTGGTACCCAGACCACTCCAATGGGCAGAAGTGGTCTGGGTGCCTGGAGTGTCCCTTTAATTTGAGCTGGCGAGCGATCAATAATTGAGTTCATCAATAGATTTATATATATAAAAAAATATATAATAATAATTTTGGTATAGTTGTTTAACCCCTTAAGGACTGGACTGTTTTTGCGATGTTGTACATTTGCGACCAGGAATATTTTTACACTTTTCTGGTGTTTGTGTTTCCGCTCTCTCATTTACTGTTCCCATACAATTATATATTGTTTTTTTCAGGACAAAAGGGGCTTTCTTTACATACCATTATTTATATAATCTCACGTATTTTAATTTAAAAAAAAAATACAAATAAAAAATGATGAAAAATTGAAAAAAAATACATGTTTTTTGACTTTTACTTGAAAAATCTTTTACTCATCTACAAAAGCGAATGAAAAAAACAGCTAAATAGATTCAAAATTTTGTCCTGAGTTTAAAAATACCCAGTGTTTACGTGCTTTTTTGCATGTTATAGGGCTATAGGTACAAGTAGGATATGGCGGTTTCAAAACAAACATTTTTAAAATGCATCACTGCCAAATACCCCAATATGTATTCAGCAACATCTCCTGAGTACAGTGACATCACCCATGCATAGGTTTGCTGGGTTGTTTGGGGGCTAACAGGCCACAATCAAGACTTGTAAATATCAGTTTTTCAACTTGATATATAGGTATGCTTGGCCTATCTTCAGTTTGGCATATTTTTGCATCGCCCCGTTAATGTTAACATCATGAAAGTTTATATTTTTATAAAGTAGACATTCCAGAGTATTGCATATGAGGTGTTTTCACATCCTTACCCCAACCATTGTGCTAAACAAATTTCAGAGAACGTGCATGGTGGTTATTTTTGAATTCTGCTTTTTATACACACGTCATCTGGTTTTGGCCAGCCAGTTATATGTTACTACCATAAAACTTTTTTAACCAAATGTGCAGGTATCAAATGCACCTTTAGCAGCATTCTCTAAACTATCTCCTGCAAAAAGAATCTAATTGGAGATTTGGGGGGAAGGAAACTGACTAACTAAAATTTGCTGCTTTCAAAAGAAAAAAAAAACAGTGCAAAGGGGTGTCTGTCCTTTTCCCTTTTTTATAACAGACCCAGCAACATTTCAGGGGATTTGTTCTTTTTTTTTTTGCAGTTGGCGGTATCTTAAAAATAAAATGTCTGGACTCCTTTGGCACCGTTGTTGGAACTTGACCATCTCCATAAATTATTGTGGAAATCAGCTTGAACTAAAATTGGAGAAAGGTGGTTCTTTCTGGATTCATTTTTTTTTAAAGAGTAAAAATTAATTATGTGTTGCTACTTGCATCAGGTAGATAGCCACCTTTTTATACCAGGCTTTTGTCTTTCTTAAGATAAGATATGGCTGCATCAGCTGATCAGCCAAATCAACACCCCCATGTGCATTTTATAAGCCCTGATGCAAACAGGTTTGGTCTGTACTCTGCCTCGGACAGTGACGTCTGACATGCTTTCGTCATGGATGGTGGTTAGTATATTAACATCCTTCCTGTCCTTAAATTTTATTGCAAGCACTTTAGCTTTGTGCAGACCTTTACATTCACTTTTTTTTTATTTGGCCTCTATAAAAGGTCTGGGGAAATCCTTGGCATATCTTCTCACACTGCCACAGGCCAGTATCTAGAAACCCTAAAGAGTTTGAAACAAACGGACAATGCTATAAAAATTGTCCACATAAAGGTGGTAACCCTTATTGAACAAGGGGATCAGTAAGTCAAAAACAAGTTTCCCGCTTGTCCCCAGAGAGTCAGTACAGCCAGGAGGGTCCAGTTGACCATCTTTCCCCTCATATATAAGAAAGGCAAATGTATAGCCACTTTCGCTCTCGCACACTTTGTAGAATTTTACGCCATACCTAAAGCGCTTTGAGAGGATGTATTGTTTGAATCCTAATCTCCCTTTATATTTCATTAACGATTCATCAATAGATACATTTTTTTGAGGAGTATAAACTTCAGTAAATTTGTGCTGAAGATGGTCTACCAGTGGGTGTATTTTATGAAGCCTATCATATTGGGTGTGATCTCTGGGGTGACAGAGGGTATTGTCATTGAAATGTAAGTATCTCAGCAGCAGCTCAAATCTTGTTCTAGACATGGTTTGAGAATACACTCGACTAGAAAAGATTGGGTTGGTGCTCCAGTAAGAGCAAATTGATGGCTTCTTTATAATCCCCATGAGAATTGTAAGAGCCCAGAATTTTTTAAGTTCAGCGACATCTGTGGGATGCCAAGCACACTCCTCCCTGACTGCATAGCTATCTGGATTGGTAACAATAAATTGGGTAGCATATAAATTAGTCTGGGGAGCAATCTCCTCCCACATGGTATCCCCTAAAAATAGCTACATATATTGCATAGGGGAGAAGTCATCCACATTGACATTAATGCCTGTGTTGGCACTAAAAGGGGTGATTTGGGGCTCAGCTAACTGTGGAGAAACCTGTTCCTCCTCCACATTCGGCGTAGCAAAGAAAGCACAGCTTCTTTTTGCAGCTGGCTCACACACAGATGACATGTCAGAAAACTGACCTGGGTCAAAATCGGACGCAGTGTCAGTGGCGTCAGAGTCTGGCTAACACAGAGTTACTAACACACAATTTTTTTTTATTTTATACTAAAAACAGACTAAAACTGATAAAAACAGACTAAATGAGACTAAAACTTTTGTTAGCAGCAATCTGTAAACTAACTCCTGCAAAAAGAATCTAACTGGAGATTTGGGGGAAGGATACTGACTAACAGAAATTTGCTGCTTTCAAAATAAACAAAAAAAAATAAATCAGGAACAAGTATTATAAAAATGTATTTTCTGTGTAGTAGACCTTAAAACATGCTCCAATACACAGTCCAGGTTTTGTAGGGCAATCGGGACAGTGAAAAGGGGTGTCTGTCCTTTTCCCTTTTTTATAACAGACAGGACAACGTTTCTGGGGGTCTCTTTTTTTTGGTGTTAGCGGTATCTTAAAAATAAAACGTCTAGACGACTCTTGCACTGTCGTTGGAACTTGACCATCTCCATAAATTATTGTGGAAATCAGCTTGAGCTGAAATTGGAGATAGGTGGTTCTTCCTGGATTCATTTTTTTAAAAAAGTAAAAATGAATTATGTGTTGCTACTTGCAACAGGTAGATAGCCACCTTTTTATACCAGGCTTTTGTCTTTCTTAAGATAAGATATGGCTGCATCAGCTGATCAGCCAAATCAATACCCCCCATGTGCCTGTTATAAGCCCTGATGCACACCGGTTTTGTCTGTACCCTGCCTCGGACAGTGACGTCTGACATGCCCTCGTTATGGATGGTTGTTAGCATGTGAACATCCTTCCTGTCCTTA
Organism: Pelobates cultripes; assembly: GCA_933207985.1. Lineage (NCBI taxonomy): Eukaryota > Metazoa > Chordata > Amphibia > Anura > Pelobatidae > Pelobates > Pelobates cultripes. The sequence goes on along the minus strand of OW240914.1, from coordinate 235,128,513 downwards.
AATTTTAGCGCAAGCAGTTTAGCCTTGCGCAGAGCTTTGCATTCCCCTTTTTTTAATTTGGCTTCTATGAGAGGTCTGGGGAAATCCTTGGCATTTCTTCTTACAGTGCCGCAGGCCAGTGTCTGTAAACTATAAAGAATTTTAAACAAGTGGACACTGCTGTAAAAATTGTCCACATAAAGGTGGTAACCCTTATTGAACAAGGGGATCAGTAGGTCCCAAACAAGTTTCCCACTTGTCCCCAGAGAGTCAGGACAGCCAGGAGGGTTCAGTTGAGCATCTTTCCCCTCGTATACACGAAAGGCAAATGTGTAGCCACTTTCGCTCTCGCAAAGTTTGTACACTTTAATGCCATACCTAGACCGCTTTGAGGGGATATATTGTTTGAACCCTAATCTCCCTTTGTATTTCATAAGGGATTCATCGATGGATAAAGTTTGTTGGGGAGTATAAACTTCAGAAAATCTGTTCTGAAGATGGTCTACCAGTGGGCGTATTTTATGAAGCCTATCATATTGGGGGTGATCTCTGGGGTGACAGAGCGTATTGTCGTTGAAATGTAAGTATCTCAGCAGCAGCTCATATCTTGGTCTAGGAATTGTTTGGGAGAATATAGGAGTCGAACAAATTGGGTTGGTGCTCCAGTAAGAGGGGATTGATGGCTTCTTTATTATCCCCATGAGCATGGTAAAAGCCCAGAATGTTTTAAGTTCATGGACATCTGTGGGATGCCAAGCATGCTCCCTGACTGTATAGCTACCTGGATTGGTCTCAATAAATTGGCTAGCGTATAAATTAGTCTGGGAAGCAATCTCCTCCCAGATGGTATCCCCTAAAAATAACTCCATATATTGTATAGGGGAGAAGTCAACCACATTCACATTAATGCCTGCGTTGGCACTAAAAGGGGGGATGTTGGGCTCAGCTAACTGTGGAGGTACCCAGTCCTCCTCCACATTCAGCGTAGCAGGGGAAGCACAGCTTCTTTTAGCAGCTGGCTCACACACAGATGACATGTCACTAGACGTGCCGCTAAACTGACCTGGGTCAAAATCGGACGCAGTGTCAGTGGCGTCAGAGTCTGACGCCAAGAAGGCATATGCCTCCTCCAAGCTGTACATGCGCTGCATGTTTCACATTAACAGACCTAACTAACAAAATACTAAACACAATATTTTATTTTTTTTTAAACACTAAAACTGACTGACTACGACAGACTATGACAGACTACGACAGACTAAAACAGACTACGACAGACTAAAACAGACTAAGACAGTCTAAGACACAGATTTTTTAAAATAAAGTTAACCCTTAAGGGCAAAAAAAAAAAAATACAGACAGTACAAATGCACTGGATCTGGCAGGGAAGGGGTTAAAATAGGATTTTTATTAACTGCAGATACTTTTTAATTTTCTCTGGAACAGCTGCTGCAACAATATATCACGATCTCTGTCTCTCTCCTCTCACAAAACGCTACAGAGGGGAGAGAGGCAGAGATCAGTGTCAAAGTGAGTGTTTGTAACACCCACTTTGACACCAGCCAATTGTGAGCGATCGCGGATCGCTCACATTCCGTAATTGGCTGTTACTATCTGCCTGGGATGCCGGGCAGATAGTAACAACGGGATTTCGGCGGAAGCGATCTCTGATCGCTCCCGCCGCCCGTTTTCCGTTAGGACGGTTCAGGACCGTCCTCGGTCAGCAACGCAAAAATGCTGAGGACGGTCCTGAACCGTCATGCGTCGTGAAGGGGTTAAGAATACTAGACACCCATTTCAATTAAACCTATAAAAGCTGTCACATACCTCCCATGTCTCCAGGAAATGAGAGTCATCTGGATAGACCTGGCCTTCATCATCAGCGGGAAACAATAAATCGCCATCCTATCAACAATACAGAAATTTAGTTTAGAATGATGTAACTAGACAATAGTTGTGTTTTTAAAGCAGAATGATCACTTATCTTTAACTGATTTTTATGGGTGACATCCATCCTTTCATCATAATTATGTTCTATAATAGTCTGGAGAATTAGAGTTCCTAACTCTCACATGGAGTACCCCACTATGTACCCCTTACTTTCATCTAGTATGGGTAAGATCACAAGTTACAGTCTGGCACACATTCCCTCTGCTCACATTAACTGGCACATTTAATTCTTCCTTCATTAGGAAGTACATATTGGAAGGCAAAGACATAAATTTGTTATCCTTGTAGATAACGATCGATTCCTTATTCCTACTACACCTTGCCTGACTTCACTAATTCATTCTAAAGTTGTTCCCTGCAACATTCCAGAATGGACGTCTCAGTGGCATTTGCACAGTATTAAACAGTAAGGGCATTTCATTTGCCACCGTCTCATGTCTGGGGTCTCTTTGGGGGAGGAAGTCTGCCAATTACTACTCAAATGCAGCAGTATGCGAAGTTACTTGGCTGGAAGCAACACAGCCATTTTACCTTGTCTGCATACACATACCAGCCTGTCATAACATAGCAGCTGAAGCCTTGTCTCAATCCCCTTTCAGGAATTCCTCCAAACATTCCACGACTGCTTGACAACATACTAAAACTCCTACATTCCAGGATCTCATGCTGGATTAGCTCATCTTATGGTCATGGTAGAATGCCGGCACACGTGGCTCTCTCTGCTTATACCAACCGTTTATATACCAGAACTCTGGCTGTTTTTATAAGTTTACTTTGGAATATCGAGTAGTCTATCCGTACTCCATCGATACCATGGTGACACTCACATTCTTTTTCCACCTTTAACACTAAATTAGCTAATAAACACTTAAACTTCTCTCATACTCACCTGCAGACATAAACCTACAAACTATCAGCAATAAATGGTGCCAGGTCAACATACTAGACCAATTGTCTAATACTCACAAGACTACGGGCATAGACAGCCAGACAGACACACATGTAGAAGTCAGCATGCGTTTCCATGGATGTAATACTTCTCCACTTCTCCCCTGCAGCTCTGCTAACACTGCTGTCAATGGCTAAGTGCCCACCGAAAAGCAAATACCAGTTCAGGAATTCATTGCGTGAGAAGGAAGCCATGGTCTAGAGGCCAAGTTAACCTTTCCCCCTCTTTTTAACAAAAACTATATAGATATGAACACAGAGAAACATACGTGCGGACAATGAGGCCAAAGCCAATTGTGCACAGTTATGTTGATGCCCATAGTGTCCCTCAGCATGCACACTGCAAAGCAGTGGAAAAAATATCAGCCATTTCTTTCTATATATGGCAGTAATCATCAGCATTTTAGTAAATAAGAAAAAAAAGTAAAAGTTCTGCACGACACTTATTGGTTCAATGGGAGCATTTTAGACAAATGCAAACTACTTATTATAAGTGTGTTTGTAAATTATGTCCCCTGGGTAGCCATTTGATATATATTATATATATGTTCATGAATTGTAATTGAATTTGCTTTTGAATTTTTTTATAATAAACATTTAATTACCGTATATACTCGAGTATAAGTCAAGTTTTTCAGCACATTTTTTGTGCTGAAAAACCCCCACTCGACTTATACTCGAGTAACTGTCTGTATTATGGCAATCTATATTGCCATAATACAGACCAGGACCGCCAGTCTCATTACAAGCCCGGCGGTCCTGTTGGGGGCTGGCAGAGAGCTGTAACTTACCATTCCTGCAGCTCCTGTCAGCTCCCTTCTCTCTTCTCCGGTCCGGTCAGCTCCCACTGTAAATCTCGCTAGAGCCGCGGTGAATGGTCCGCGCGGCCGCGAGACTTACATTGGAGGAGAAGGGAGCTGACCAGACGAGAGAGAAGGGAGCTGACAGGAGCTGCAGGAAAGGTAAGTAACAGCTCTCTGCCAGCCCCCCTCCTACACAACCCATCCACTGGACCACCAGGGAATGAGAGCCCCCCTCCCTGGCCAACTAACAAGCAGGGAGGGGGGACGAAAATAAATATAAATAAAAAATTATAATATAATAAAAATATATTAATAATTTTATTTTATATATATATATATATATATATATAATTATAAAATTAATAAAATGTCCACCCCCGCACCAATCACATACACACACTGCACTCATACTATACACACACCTGTAAATAAATATTCAATTAATATAATTTTGGGGGGATCTAATTTTATTTAGAAATTTGCCAGTAGCTGCTGCATTTCCCACCCATAGTCTTATACTCGAGTCAATACGTTTTCCCAGTTTTTTGGGGTAAAATTAGGGGTCTCGACTTATATTCGGGTCGACTTATACTCGAGTATATACGGTATGTTTTGACCCTGGAGGGAAATGGGGCCAAAGTGCACCTCTAGTCTCATTTTAGACTAGACTGGTGGAAGTGCACCTCTAGTCTCATTTTAGATTAGCTTGTTTTTTCAATGCCTTCTATATACTATTGATAACCACGATACTGCCAAGTGGTGTTCAGTTTATTAAATCACTGTTGCCCACTCACCTTGAATCCTCCTGGAAAATGCATTAGATAAAGATCCAGGTAGTCCAGATTCAGATCAGATAGCGTTTTTTGGCAGGCTCCCTTCACCAGAGACTTCTTATGGAAAGTGGACCAGAGCTTTAAAATAAAAAAGGAACAAACAGCATATAAAAATTTCAATGTTTTAATTGTAAGTGTAAATTTGTTCCCCCTTCCCCCATCTGACTAGTTTTGTGGTCAAATAAAATTTAAAAATAAAAAAAATACATCAATTCAGCCTTTCCCATAGCGCCAGTCCAAGGGGAGAAAAACCCAAATATTATGCAATTTCCACTTTTGCCTCAAAATTGGTAAAAAAAATATATATTTTATTGAATCCACCTGGAAAATGCATTAGGAAGAGATCCAGGTAGTCCAGATTCAGATCGGATAGCCAGATTTTTCATGAATCAACAAGACTGTGCACTATTATATCCTTAAATACTATGTTCTTCCACAGTGAAAAGAAAATGCTTCTGTCAATGACTGCAGGACTCCTAGCCACGGTAAAGAGGTGGAGGAGATCTTAAAGCAGCTTCTAAAGGTCATCTGCACCCAGTTGAGGTGAAGACCACAACGCTCCGACAGGCAATCTTGAGCCGGCACTAATCACACTGCCGGCTCAATGAGGGCCTCTCCCACAGCAGGAGCAGGAGCTCCAGGCTCACTGGACTATTGTCTTGAGATCATATGAGCTCTGCCTTATGGGTAATCTGGCTATGCCTTGGAGTGTTCCTTCCACAAAAAAATAAAAAAATAAAAAAAATAAAAAAGAGATGGAAACGTATGTATTTATTCATTGTGGGTAAATCTAAAAAAAAAAAAAAAAACAGCTTGTGAAACCTGCAGATCTCTTGTATGCAATCTTGCAAGTCTTCTTCTTCCCCAGCAAATCATTTCTATGGTCACTGAGGACACACTCTTCCCACCGAAAACTTAAGAAAGCTAAAGTGCTTTAGGTGTGCGAGTTGTTTCTTTTAACGGCTGAATGACATTCAGTGGGGTGGGGTGGCAGAATAGCACTATGTATAGCCCTTGCCCACAGTACTTGTACTCCCCGAGGTACACATACTATGAGTTGAGAAACAAGTCTGTAAAGAACTATTTTCTGCGTTAGGCAAAATCCTGCAAATCTAAATGGATGCCCACTTATTATTTGAAGAGTCCTGTTAATGAATAGACTATCAAAGAGCCATTTGTAATGACAATTTATATTCAAAGTAAAAATAAAAAGATATACAAATCACATTGACACAATGTAAAACTAATATAATGTCAAGGTTTTTCCACTAAAGTGAGAATTGTCTGGAATACAAAATAATTTTAAAATTTGAAACTCAATTTAAAATTTCCGACAACCTACACTTTAGAAAATAACGGTTACTAAATTCAGCACACATGGAAACACAGGCACACATACTTGGCCATATCAGTACAAACTATGTTTATTTCCAAATCGGTATATTATGTAAAAGTTGTCAAAATAGAATATGAATGTCAGTCTTGCTTGCTTTGCAGGGAGCACACGTTGCTAATAACAAGAAGGTATTTACTCTCTTTCATTAATCTTTGCATGGGACTGTGTGCAAGAGTTTATGTATGTGTGGGTGTATTTAGTGCAGGGGCGGTGAGCTTTATTTTTGCAGTGTTTTTACTCACACACCTTGCTAACCATAAACAGGTCTCCTCTCTTCACCACTCCTTCCTTAAGCTTTGTGTGGATCCCCTCTCCGACCTCCTTCTCATTCTCATACGCGTAGGCACCATCCACATGTCTGTATCCCACATCGATTGCTTTTTCCACAGCTGCCTTTACCTTTCCTGGCTCAGCCTGGAAAGAATACAATATAATTATTACTACGTGACAAAAAAATATATATATATGTTTTTAAGATATGCAAACATTTTTTTACGGTAAGGAGAGAATGAACTGATTAGGATGGAGAAAATAGAAATGCTTTAAAATGGAACTGCCATTTTCTTCAAGATCTTTGATATGGTTTTTACTTATCCCATCTAACAAATATGTATTTTTGTGGCGTGAAAAGTAAAATGTAATGTAGACATTCACACCATTTTATCCCTCAATGGAGTGCCTTTATCTTTGCTGCAAGTCAGTTTCTGTTATAAGCTCAGTCCTTACCATCTGTCAGTTTTGAGAGAGCGTATTAAAAAATTAATAAATAAAAACGTCCAATACAAAAACTTTAAGTCCACAGATCCTTTATTAAGATGCCAAAAAAGTGACGTTTTGGTCAAATACAGTCTCAGTATTGATAAAGCATACACAGAAGAAGGGAAGTTAAGGTTTCGATTTATCCTTCTCATTTGTGTATCTAGGTTGTGCCTTGATGGAAGTGGAATCCTCCAATCTGGTAAAATTCCTTATTGAAAAATGTTTTTAAAGAAAGATGACGCCCAGGCACCCATAAGGGGTTAACTGTTTAAAAAAGGTTTAACCCCAAAATTGTCCAAATAGCAACCACCCAGTAGCTCTGCTTCATTCTTTCTTCAGGAAGCCTCAAATTGGGCGCTGGTGACAGTCTGAGAGGGTCAGGTAAGCGGGGGGGCCCAGAACTTGCATGCACCATCACAACTTCATTGAGATGAAGGTGTAATGGTGGCCAGAGGTTCCTATAAGTGCTATCTCACATATCCAGTGTTTTTAAATGGCTCAGCGTTACACTTCGTTACAGTAGTCAGCAGTCTATGTTACAGTGATATACCTGTTGGAAGTACAGTCTATATCCTGCACACAAATGCACACGCCCAAACATATTACATATTAAAATGTTGTTGACCCCTGGCTTATAGAGGGAAAAACACTGCTGTATTGGCAGGGGCGGACTGAGCACTCGGGCAAATCTGTCATGGACCAAGGCTCTGGGAGATCCGCCCTTGATGCAGTGCAGTAAGGGCTGAGCTGAGGAGTTAAACAATATCCCCAGCCAGCCTGCGCTCAATAAGGGGCCCATGCTACAAATCTTCTCCCCCCATGCAGGGCACACTGAGGGACAGCTGAGGGGCCTTCCCAAAGACCCCACTAGGCTGCCCTTCAGTGTTCCTGAAGGAAATCGGCAGAGGCTCCAGGAGCAGAGCCTATGCCAGCAGATAAGCACAGCCACACTGAACATGCTGTCTGTAACACTGATCTGTGTTACAGACAGCATGTCCAGCATCCACTCCAAGGATAAGAATTCCACCCTCCCTAGCCAAAGATAACACTTAGGGAGGGGGGAATACATAATTTTTTTTTTTTTTTTTAAATGTCCCGTCCCCCCCTCTTTTTCATTAAAATTTAAAATATTTAGTGTCTAATCTTCCCCGCCCCCCCACAACTGCCCCTTCACAGCTCTTATCTCTCCAACCCCATTAACAACAAAAGCCCATATAACCCCCTACACTGGCTATACCCCTGCTCTTAATACAACTCCTATTGCCCCCACACACTCTCAAGAGCCCCTATACCCCCTGCACCCACTAAAAAATTGGATTGGCTGAGATCATCTAATTTTTTTTATCTCAGCCAAGGAAGCGGAGTGGGGCGGGGTCAGCCATGAGGAGACTCGGCGTGCTGGAAAAAAAGGTAAGTATATTACCTTTTTAACAGGGCGGGTGAGGGGGGCTAGAGACCTAAACGGCTATTTTAAAACTATAGTGTCAGGAATACACATTTGTATTACTGATACTATAGTGTTCCTTTAAGGGGGCTGGTAGTTTTTAACACCTGGATTGTAATTCAAGACACAAAATGTGGAGGCCTGCATACCTCATACAAACACATTACCACAATTCACACACACACACACACACACACACACTCTTATACATACTGCCATGTTAAATAAACAAATACTACCCTCTTTAAAAAAAAAAAAAAAACATGTACTGTATTTAAGTATACTCTAAATCCACATATTCTGACACTACACACAGACATACTTACACCAGGACTCAGTGAAAATACACACAGAAACCTACATTAAATTTACGTACACATACAATCAAATACATGGTACATCTACACCAGCATATATATCGGTTTGCAGGGGGCCCAGGCCACTGTCAGTCTGTCCCTGTGTAGAAGTGTACAGTACTCTGGGAAAATTACCTAGTTTAAAAATGTGGCTCAAAATATACATATTTGCGCTGGTGCTAATCAGAAGTAAAAGAAAGTAATCAACATTATCATTCAAGCTAGCCCAAACCTCAGACCAACACTGGAAAGCACAATTTGGCCTCACATCACACATACAATGTGTAGAACACATTTAATTAGGACGTGTACCCAATAAATATTAAAATTATGTTTGCATAAACATGTGTACACCAATTAACCTTTATTCATTAATTTAGTTTACAAAACACAATTAAAATTAAAAAAAAGGGCAGAAAATTACATCTTATTTATTGAAGTACTAACACCCGCCTCCCCAATTTTTAGGATTTTAACCCAAAATGACCAAAAGTGTAGTAGCACTACTTAAACAGGGACCAGAGAGCCCAAGCTGTCCCTGCATTAATGCAAGCCTACCCACATCTACATGAGAATATCTGTGACTGCAAATGCCTAGGATAATAGAGAACGGATGTCATAAGCATTAAACAAAACAAAATATCGTCCTTCAAAATCAAAATAATAAAATTACGGTCAACGCACTCCATGAACTATGAAACTGAAACGGTCATCACAAACAACATATGTCTATAAGAGAAAACACAGCAATTTGTTGGTAAAGTTGTTGCGACTTTCCTTACTAAAAAAAAACCCATATTTTAATATTTAAATGCATCTGGAAATGAAAAGTAACAAATAGTGCGGCCAAACAGTGTGCAACTTGGATTAACTAACCCGCCATGTGCCCAGTCCCAGGATGGGCATCTGAGCCCCGGTGTTGAGTTTGACATGTGTTGGTCCTGGCATGCTGACAGGCTCTATGACACTTGACCTTGCTGAAGGTTACGGTGGATCCCTGCTCTTGTAGCTATCACCCACTCCCAGGGCAAAGTTCCAATGGCACGGAACGTTCTCATTGGCTTAGAAAGGGGTGGGGGGAAAGGCTGATTGGCAGAAATGCCAGTGAGTAGAGGTTTTGTAGAACATGTACTTGAGGTTAACCCGTTCTGATTGAATTTGTTAATCTGCCAATATTAATGAATGTAAGAGGTAACATGTAAAACGTAAAACAACATTTAAATAAGATATAGATTGTGCTGCCTTACTGTGCTGACAGTTACTATACAATGGGAGTTCAATTAAATACCTCTAATTCCCTGGGCAACGTTCCAAAGCAGAGAGACTTTCTATTGGCTGGGGCTGGAAGCTGTGCTGATTGCTATCATTCAGACACAGTAAGTATTACCTGAAGGCAGGCAAGCAGGCATACAAAGTTAACGTATTCTGTTAGAAATAAAGATACAAATAAGGTAAAAGAATCTGTCTAACAAAGCTAGAAACCCTCCTTACTGAAATTACCTCCTAAGTTGAATCATTCAAAGGTAATGGCAAAACATCAAAAAATAAACTTTATTTAAATAAGATCCTAAAGTTAAAATACGATAGAGTAAAGTGGAAAAAAAAGAGACCAGGAGGAGGGCGGGGCCTGGGCATCATGGCGGCTGGCTGTACACCGAGCTCCTGTTCTCACTCACCAAATCAGCCTGAAAAACCGGCAGCTAGCTCGCTCCCAGTTGCGCAACACCACCCAAAGCCCTGGAGGAAGCTCTCGCAAACCGGAGCGACTCACCTGCTGAGATTCCCCACGGAGATCCTGCTGCGGCCTACCGTCGCTAAAGGACAGGTGAAAAGGCAGGCCACCCAGACTACGAGGCGCAGCTACAAGTGGGACCGGTGGGGCTTATCCCAGTCCCCACTGGGGCAAGCACATGCAGACACGAGGCACACAAGGCAAATCCAACACGGCCAATCTCGGGTGATCTCACCCCCTGCTTCCCCACAGCTCCACAAGGACACCCTTGTAGCCAGTCTCCCAACCAAGCTAGCAGCATCCCTAGAACAGAGCACACGTCAGCCCGCACTTCTTGTAGCACAGTTGGGCGTTACTGCTGGACTCCTTGATCGCTCTTCTTCCAAGTCGGGCGCTCAATTGGAGTTACCCCCGCACTCCCATCCATACACCCTGGTGTCTATTTACAACTCAGAATACCCGAGGGCCCACAATCCTGCTGAAGGGATTAATGGATTTAAGGAAAAGGCACCTGCCAAGGCCTTGGGCCGGAGACGCAAGGAACATGAGACCCCGTGGATCCACACCCTGGCAGCGTGTGACAATGCACGGACCATACAGAACTGGAAACAGGAAAGGCATGGTGAGAGGCGACGTGCCTCATCAACTGTGGCATGGACTTTCCATCTATCTGAAGGGACGGCCACACAAGGGAATCGGCTGAACGTAATCCAGGGGGACACTGACTAGTTGAACCTAAGCGGCACCTGCATATACTGATTGCAAAATATGCATGTCTTTATGTTTGCTTTTGGCCTGTTGCCTTTTATTTTAGTTAGCTCAAGCCATGACACAACCATGCCAACCAGGTCACCCCCCTTAGTGGAGCTACTCATCACGGCACACAGCCCGTACCTAATAGCCCCGAGCTGGCCTGGCAATCGCACTGGCCTCAGTGGTTTAATCCTGCCTGTTACATGACCCACTATTACCCTTATATTAGCACAATAGCCTAAGCGTGCATAGAGTATTTTTAGAGAGTTGTGCCAACTGGTCATTTGGTTAGTAGTTCGTTCAGATATGGATATCAATTCTTTCTTGATTTTACTCCTTTTGGTTATATCAGCTGAACTGACACACACTTACTGCATTTTGGTAGTTACACTTTCCAAATTGACATAACCTGACTATCCTATGTAACGCTTTTACCACCACTCTACGCTGACGCACCCCCATGTTAGCCTAATTATCTTGTATTAAATATTTCATGCATACCTAGGCTGACATACCATGTCTAGAGCATGTTAACTCCATAACAGATGTCCATCGTATAATTATCATGTAATTTCTTGTCTTTATTATTACAAAAATATGGCAGCCTAGCGTAGGAGTTTATACCGTTGATTGTTAATGCACCTACTTTTATGTCTATCTGCTCTAACTCCTCTTTATATTCTGTAAACCGTGAATCACATGCCATAATAAAAGAAAGATTGAAAAAAAGAAAGGAGAGCAGGAGAAAGTATCTTGTTGTAATTATCAACAAGTATAAAGGGTATTGAAAAATCCCTATAAAAATCCCTAAGAGGTGCCTTGCATGGTAGGCTCTGAGGTCTCCAAAACTGACACTCAGGCCCTCACAAAACGCCACAGAAACACCACAGTATTACCCTCCAAGACTACAAGTAGCGCAATGGTCAAACGACCCAAACGCCTAGCAGTCTCTGAACTGCCTCCGCCTATACCATCCTCTGAAGAGGGAGTTAACTATACCGCTGCTGAACTTGACGTCTTGGCTGAATGGCGGGCTGACGATTCAGCGTCAGGAGAGAAGATGACTGGCTGGACCTCCCAACCACGGATTCTAAATACGTCAAAGAGTCGTATGTTGGTGGTCCCTCCTCGCAAGAAATGGATGGCGTGTTCCTGGACACTTAGGACCAGAGAACCATCCGACAGCAGAGGTCATTGGAGTGGACCCTGCCACCCCACCTGGACAAATTCGTCCACTTCTGGATTCGCAAACCCATTGAATGGGACGTCAGTGTCACGGTAGTTTACCCCAACACGCAAGATTAGTCCAACAATTGACAATATAAAGCTGATATGTCTTACCGGACCTTAGAATGACCGGACTCAACGTAGAACAGAGAATAGACAGAATCAGGTACGAGCCGAGGTCAAGGGGACAAAGAGACAGCGAAAACAAGAGTTAGCCAAGGTCTGGTACACAGGAATCAGTAAGCCGGCAAACAAGACAAACAGGGATAAAGAGAAAAACGGAGTCAAAAACAAAGCCAAGGTCAAGCACAAAAAAATTACAACTGAACACAACAAGCGCTAAAGCGAACTGAAACAGAAACCACGATAGGGCAGGGAGTTAAGGGAGAGGTAAGTATAAACACCCTAGAATTTAATTTGATTGGCCCCTGTCATATCCACACCCCCAAAATGTGAGTGTATGGGGAATGTGGGATGACAGGGGCCAATGGGAGACCTTTTTAATTTTCGGCTCCCACTGTCCCTTTAAGAGCGTGCCCGAGATGTGCGGCGCGCTCTTAGAGCTAGGCGGAACACGTGACCGCATCTCGTGGTCGGTGCCCACCTTCGCCGGAACGGTGAACAAGCCGTGCGCGGCTCGTGTAGGACCGTCCGCGGCGGGAATAGAGGACCCCAGCCGGACCCTGGACAAGGTAAGTACCGCTACAGTCAGAGACAGACTACAGGCGGAATGCCCACGATCTTCTCTATTGCATATGATGGCAGTCACACCTGAGTTTGACCAAACAGTGATGATTTTCCTGTCCCATTCAGGCAGGGAACCCCACAAAGGCAAAAAAAAAGGACTGAAAGCCACCCAGGACAAAATACTGGACATCCTGGAGCTGTTAGCAAAAATCTTATATTTTGCGGATCTTGCTCTCTCTCAAGGAGAATGGGCACAGTGCAGCATCTGCCTACTATATAATACTAATGCTGTCCATTGTACCAAACGGCACAGAGCCGCACTCCTTTGAATAGACACCAAATTGCTGGATATGGCAAAAAAGGGACTCGGAGCTTCGGCCAACAGCCTCCTGTTCGGCGATGCCTTCATCCATGAGCTAAATTAGCATGTATCGCTCTTCACAACCTTCAGCAAGGCCCAAGCATTGATGAGCCAAGTGTTCCGGACGACTTCCTTGAATGGTGTTTTTGGGAGGGCTACAAGGTTGAGCCACCATCCGTTTCTGGGCCTCTGGCCCCAGACCTCATCCACCATCGAGGATATATGCTCACTATTCAACAAAGGTGCAGTGCAATTTGCACCCGACAACGGATAATTCTTCAGCAACAATTTCTTCCCGACTTCCTTACACCAGGGCTCTTCCTACTACAGAGGAACTGACAGATTGAGAGGATCACATGGCAAAGGTTGAGGACGCTTTCCCACAGGTGGGTTCCTCTCCATGTTCCCTCTCTAATATATGAACTGCAGGCAGATTGTCCCTTTTCTTACAGCAATGGGAAGAGATTTCCGCAGATGCATGGATTCTGCAGACAGTGAGAGGCTACGTCACCGAGTTCGTCTCAACACTACACCAATACCATCCGCCTCCCCCTCTATGGGTGTCCGAGGAAAGCAAGACCCTTATAGACGAGGAGATATGCTCACTATTCAACAAAGGTGCAGTGCAATTTGCACCCGACAACGGATAAGTCTACACGGACGTTTATCCATCAATGACGGTAGTGCCCTCCTGTTGGAAATTCCTCCTATTCTTCTGGAAAGCCAGCCAGTACACCTGTCTACCCTTCAGACTTTTTTCACAAGCTCGTGAGAAGGGCAGAAACGAGTGTCGAGCCTAGGTGCCGTTGTGCCTTTTGAATTGATTTTATTTTCACTGTAGGATGGAGATCCTATACTACTATTGACCATTCTTTTTCCTCTTGATACAGCAGTAGGGGCCTTTTGGATAGAAGAGAACTGCATAGAAGCAGTGGGCTGGAGGATTATATGTCTATGTAGGAGGGTAACTAATATGCCTCCCACTTGAACGGAGACACCCTACCTTTACCCTTATATTTATATGTATGCATGTTGTAAGATGAAACTTGAAAGCCTTCTGTAGCGAGCCATGAATAACCCCACTGGTTACCCCCATAATTCCTTCTCTCAGCCACTTTGGAACCATTAACATAAGCAGACATCCATTCCCCCAGTAACCAGACGAAACATAATTCTGGGACTCAACAGATTTAATTTCGACCACACACGGCTTTTATGCACAGACCCATACATGGGCTCTCCAGTACAATGATACGTTGGTTTCAATCCCAAGATCCTCTGTGCCTGAGAGATAATTGTGTGACAAAAACCTATAATTAAATTATCTCACAGGTACAGAAAATCAATACAAAATAAATAGTACCCCCAAAAGTGCCCCCACCATAACTAGGAACCCCACAAAAGTTATGTCCCCGGATAGCGCCGATCTAAGTGTATAGCATATCCAAAGATCACTCAGATCAGTTTGGTGAAATGGGAATGCCATTGAGATAAAATTCTGGCAGGTCTTTGTTCGGGGTTCCTGTGCGATCACCATGCAAGGGATTCTCTTGTATGAATACTCCGCCTGTTCGGTAGTTCCGATCTCCTGAACGTCGTTCGCATAGTTGGTCGGGAAGTAAAACTGGCAGCGGTCTAATCTTTACCGGAGTTCGTGCGAGTGCCTAGCCAAAAAGAGTTTCAGGCATTTAACAACCAAGTGCGGCTGCCCACATTCAGGAGACAAAATGGCCGCCATTCTTTTGTCGACCATTTGCATTCGGTTATACAAATGGTGGCCACCCAGTGGAAGCATTCATTAATTACTTATCTTGCGGTTTCGCACTCAAGTTGCTGGTGTGAATGTTCTAATGGGGTATAGAGGTGGTCCTAATTCAGGAGACGAATGGAGGGAGTTCGTATATAAAAACTCCCGAACAGAAAAGGGAAAAAAAACACAAAAGGGGGCAAAACATAGGAAATTGGTGGTAGGTTTGATTTACCTCTATGTTTTACTTCTAATTAGATGTAAATGTATAGATGTTTGAGGCAAACCAATAGGGAGTAGCAACAGTGGCTGGTGTTTTCTCTACCTGACTTCAAGCCATTCTTTTCATATTTTTGTTCTATTTTAGGAATATCCTCTCAAATAGGGTGTTGTCCCCTAGAAACCACTAACGGAGGGATACACCAAACATAGTATTTCTGATTTTTTTTTACAATATCACAATGTTATGTTTTATGGCTATTTTCAAAAAGCCTTTTAATTGGAGAGGGGAAGATAATTTTAAAGAATTATGTAAGATAGAGAGTAAGTGGATATTCACTCTAAATTTTTTGTCCCCTAAAGGGCTTAATTTAGACTTTGAATTGAGTAATTGCCCTGGTTATGTTTTTATGTATTGGATTTGCATCTTTTTGTATTAGTTTTACTGTTCCTTTAAGACTGTCTTCCACCTCCATGCTAGGATTTTTTTAAATTATATAGTTCTTGTTTTTACTATATGGTCCATTCTGTATTTTTAGTTTTCCATGTACTCCTGGGTTATATATTTGGCATACATGTATTGACCTGTTGGTTTTTTTCTCCTTATTATATTATGTTATATTCTGGACTATTTGCCAAGCCTTTTTGAAAATACTAAATATGGGACTTTCTCCAGTTTGCCCTCACTTTAATGATCGGGGGACCGGAAGTGACGTAGTCGCGCCGCGTCACGTGACAGGCATGACGTGATGGCGCGGACATGCCGTGTCAGAAATGGGAAGACACACAGATGTGTAAAGTTGAAGACTGATTCAGAAGGGTATTTATTGTTAATGAAGAGAGAGCACTGCAGCAGTGAAAAAGACTCCAGCTGGAGTTGAAACGTGTCTGCTATTTGACTTATTTATTTCATTTTGGGACTTTTTATACTTTCTTGCGGTGTTTGCTTAGGCTTTTTTGTCCTGTACATTTATTGTATATATTTCACACTGCTTTATTGTCCCTTATTTTTAATTGTTCATCAATAATTTTTTTGTTTTACTATTCTGATTCCTATGCTGCTCTCCATCTAGGATGTCGTTTTAGCCTTGATAGGCACCCTTCTGCACATCATATGGAGCCTGGTACAGCTCTGCTTCCTGTGAGTTTTATCCTAAACAGGGGTTTATTATGTGTATATACAGTTTGCACTATGTTTTATATTTTTGTCTTTTAGACTGATCCTGCTATCTGTATTTTGCTGGCTGGTGCAGTATTTGCTTTACTTTTGATTTACCACTGTTTTTTACTTTTAATTAGATGTGAATGTATAGATGTTTGAGGCAAACCAATAGGGAGTTGCAACAGTGGCTGGTATTTTCTCTACTGACTTCAAGCCATTATTTTCCTATTGTAACAAACCACCTCTTTTACAGGTAAGATTTTGTAACAGATCTTACAGTAACCACAGCCTTCTAGGGTATACAAAGTCCAGGACACATTCAGTTCGGTTTTCCTTTTTATTTGATAGGAAAAACAGGTGCTTTAAATAAAAATAAACAAAACAAAATCCCTTGCTCTTACTTGAGCTTTTACTAGACAGAAATCACTATCTGTTATTGGGTGGCTTTCTCACTTACAAATTTTCAAAAAAACAAAATAAATTAGCAATAAACACAGTTGTTGTTGTTGTTGTTGTTGTCTCCTTCAGCCCTCCTAGCTGGGTTTTTCTCCCTCACTCTACAGCAGGCTGATATCATCTTTTTAAAGACCTGCCTGTTAATTGACCAGCTACAGGTGAGTGCCAATTAGTTAACTCTTAAGTTAAAACCACATTCTGGTCTGTTACACAGCAACTAGTGCTGTTGGAGCACTGGCCCACCCCGCTTACCTCTTTCTCCAGCACCGGGCGGGGTACTTTCCTCCTCTTCGGCTGAATGCGCATGCGCGGCAAGAGCCACACGCATTCAGCCAGTCTCATAGGAAAGCATTCACAGAGCTCTTCTCTTCTTCTCTCTAACTCCCGCGACGTGCGGCCATCAGAGCGTTGCCATGGGTTACCATGGCAACGCTCCGCACAGCACGCATGCCATGCTCACGGGAGTTAGAGAGAAGAAGAGAAGAGCTGTAATGTACTGCTGCAGTCTGCTGGGCCCCACTGCAACTATAGGGACCACCAGGGATCATGGAATCTCCCCCCTCCCTGGACCAGGTAAGAAGCAGGGAGGGGGGAATAACTTTAAATTAATGTAAAATTTATGTGAAAATGACCCTCCTCCCCCCCCTCCCCCAGTTTGCACATTTACATATACTCTGCATTCACTAATACAACACATACTGCATACAGTACACTGACACACATTCTGCATTCACTACACTGACACACACTCTGCATTCACTACACTGACACACTCACACACTCTGCATTCATTACACTCACACACTCTGCATTCATTACACTCACACACACTCTGCATTCATTACACTCACACACACTCTGCATTCATTACACTCACACACTCTCTGCATTCATTACACACACACTCTCTGCATTCATTACACTCACACACTCTCTGCATTAACTATACTAACACACACTCTGCATTCACTATACTAACACACACTCTGCATTCATTACACTAACACACTCACACACTCTGCATTCATTACACTTACACACACACTGCATTCACTACACTAACACACACTCTAAATTCACTATACTGACACACTCTGCATTCACTACACTGACACACACTCTGCATTAACTTTACACACAGCATCCACTTCACAAACATCCTACATTCACTGTACACACACTACATCCACCACACATGCAAACACTCTGCATTCACTATACACAGACACTTCTTCTAATACACACACTACATCCACTAAACACATTGCATCTAGTACACACAAACACTACATCCACTACACAAACACATTCTGTGTTCACTATACACACTGCATCCGCTACACAAACACACACCCTGCATTCACTGTACAAACAGTATCTAATACAGACAAACACTACATCCATTACACACATTCTAATTCACTTCCACTATACACACCACATTCAGTCCTGCATCCAGTGGCGTACCAAGGGGGGGACGGTCCGCCTGGGGTGCCACTCAGTAAGGGGGTGCCACTCAGCAGGGGGGTGCCAGGCTCTGTACCTCCTGTTCTCCCGCAGCTCTGGCAGACCGGCGCTCAGTTTGTGAGTCAGGACACAAGGAGGGGATTCCCAGCCTGTGTTCTGACACACACTGAGCTGCAGGGAGGCTATTTTGGAGTGTACCAGCAGGGGGCGCAGAGCCAGGTTGCTCCCCCGCGGTCACTCTGTAACCATGTAAGCGTGCAAAAGCCAAACACAGAGAGATGGACACAGGTATTCAGGAAGTAAGAGGATTATTCACGTACCGATTGGGTCTCAGATGGACTAACGTTCCACAACAGATCTGAGCACCGAGCACATGGAGTACATTCATTATATAGCACTGTAGCTCCTCCCATAATTAGCTACGCCCACACATACCCTTAACCAATCATTGAACAGAGTCTAAACTCGTCCATCCGGTCTTACCACGTGGCTCATCTGTAACAAAGGAGAAGGGCGCGTAATTCCAGTTCCTGCATTCCTGCACATGCTCAGTACATTGATGACAGTATCTTAGCTATGTGTAACTAACTAACTGATACTACAAACACATGTACCTACATATGCCTTGTGGCAATCTTGGCCTACTAAACTTTTATTTTACTGGAATTACATCACATTCCCCCCTTTGATGCTTCTGATTTAAAATAATTCCAGATGCATCACCAATCATAGTTTGCCAACACCTCTCAAGTAGCCATGAACCAGAACAGACCTCGTAAGCATCCTTAGCATATTCTTTTAGCGTTCCCCATCCTGAATATGCTCTCTCTGGGCTAAAGGTTCATATTTACAGACAGCCATTACATGGGCAGCTGTCCATGCTGTACATGCTGTACATGCGCAAGTTTAACCATATGACTGCTAAGTTCAGCCACTGCCTGCCCTTCATCATCTATGTGCAGACAACAGTTACTTAGATTAAACTTCCCGCATACACCTCCCTCTACTGCTAATAAGTAGTCCAAAGCTAATCTATTTTGATAGATGGCTGATCTCATTTGGGTATTATGTTTAGCTAAGAGATTGAGCGCTTGTGCTGTCTCATTGGTGATAATCTCAACCACCGCCTGTAGTCTTATAATACGATTCAGCATATATATTGGGTTTCTATATCCATAAGTACCATCTTCTGCCCAAGTAGCCGGTCCATAATAATTAACAATACGTTGGGGATGCCACTCATCATCTTCCCAGCTACCTATATTCAAAGATGCTCGCTTCTTTTTTATGATTCACATCATAAACCTTAACTCCCAAGGTCTCTCCTGTTTTAATAGGCAACAAGAAGAAGGATGGTTTGAGCATACCTAGTACACATGCCCCTTCCCAGTCTTGTGGTAACTCCAAATATGCCTTCTTACCACAAATCCAGTACAGATTTGCTGTGGCTCTCCAATTGGATAAATCAAACCATACCTCTTTCAAATTGGTGTAATTAGCAAATGGCTTAGTAGGCTCCGAGACATTTGACCAAGTAATATATTTTGTATTATCATTATAAGGCTTTTGTCCCAAACATGTTAACTCACCTACGGATGTGTTATACATTATCCCTTTCCTAGCTATATAAACATGACCTATAATGGAGGTTTTTAACTGCCATTCTGATTTACTTCTAGTACTCACTTGATGATCAGACTGAGAAAGTATCTGTTGTTCATCTGTCTCAGAACCAGGGTACCATGCCTCCTTTGCTTCCCATGGCCACTGGTCTCCCATGTTAGTACCTCCACATACAAAACAGTTAGTTACATTAAGACTACCTGCAATACTCTCAGCTAAATCTACAAATAGGTTCTTAACATTATGGGGAATTTTATCCTCAATACTCATCTCCTCATAGAAGGAATGAAAAACCTGATGAGTTTGGGTTGCTACTGTCTCCGTTTGAATGCCTACATATACAATAGCCCCAGGATCCAACCCTGTTCCGTATATTTGGAACCCAAATAGATTTCCAAACTTGTCCATGAAGTGTTGCGAATTAGAAATAGTCATATGAACCGGATTATACTCCATAAACTTACAATATGGTGTGGTAGGCAACCTTTGGATAATTATATATCTTGGTCTACTGTTTTACCCCAGGCTGCCCACCCCACACAAGACCAATATGGACAGAAATTAAAATCTCTATTTGGGCAATCAGGATCAGTAGATCTTTTACTGGGACATAAATATTTGTCATTGAACCCATAAATTCGTTCCCACTTTAAATTACCACATACATTCCAAGGTTTTCCACTACCCGAGATCGCCTTACATGCATCAAATAGTAGAATACCAGTAGAATGTATGGTATTTATCACCGTCCTATTTATCAAGGTCCCCTGAGAGTTGCTATTCCGAATTACCAACCAAATTGTACAGGGTTGGAATTGGAGATCAAAACATTTAAGCTCTCCTTCTGCTAGGTGACACACACTGTAATCAATATCCAAATATCTACATTTAGATACAGACCCCTTACATTCATACTGTGAGTGCCAAATAAGAGTTTGGGATATTTGATTACCTGTCTTAGTAGTCTTAATGCAACTATCACAATTCTGTATGTCTGTACTCTTACCTTCCTGAAAATTTATAATAACACATAAATACACAATAAAATGTATTATTCCTGTTATCCTCATTCTTGTTTCTTTGACCATGCGACGGCACCTCAGCTTCCTGTCTGTGAGGGCTGCAAGGATTGGCGTTCTTCTGATCCTCACTTTCCTTCACAGAGATCTCTTCGAGACACTCTGACTTATGATACGTAGGCAGATGGTCAGGCTCTATTATGGCCGTCAAAACACCTACTTGCTGATCTCAAAATAATACTTCCAACCACGATGTCCCAATACTTTGCACTCACTCCGACTGAGTCACCCGCTTTAACCGGATCTTACAAGGATTTTCAGGGTCTGGAATAGCTTGCCAAGAGTCTGCTGCTGGTTTAACCCTAGAGTGATGAATCCACGGAGTCACTTCTGCAACCTTTACAGCTGTTGGAGTGGACAAAAGAACAACATAAGGACCTCTCCATTTCAGACCTAATGGAACACTATTCAATTCTTTTATCCTCACTTGATATCCTGGATGGTAAGAATGAACAGGTGGATATATATTCACAGGTAACCTATCTTGTACCCATTTCTGTACTTTCTCCATAGTTCTCCCCAACGCTACAACCTGCTGCCGAGTAATTCCTTCACCCAACTGACTCAAATCCCCCCTTAGATTACTGAGTATAGGAGGTGGACGCCCATACATAATTTCAAAAGGAGACAGACCCATTCTCCTGGTTGGAGTACTATGTATGTGCAACAGAGCTATTGGCAAAAGAACATTCCACTTAAGCTGGGTCTCTTGACACATTTTTGACAACTGGGTATTTATAGTTCTGTTCATCCTTTCCACCTTCCCAAAACTCTGAGGTCTATATGCTGTATGAAGTTTCCACTTAATACCAAGCATATGAGTCAGTTGTTGTAGGCACTGATGAATAAAGGCTAGGCCATTATCTGATCCTATAGAGCACGGGAGTCCATATCTGGGTATGACCTCTCGCAACAGGAATCGTACAACTTCTCCTGCTTTTTCCATACGGGTTGGACAAGCTTCTACCCAACCTGAGTAGGTACACACAGCTACCAACAGATAATGATATCCTCCAGATTTAGGCATTACCATATAATCTATTTGCAGATCTGACATGGGGAGTGCTCCCATATACTGGACCCCAGGAGGTTTAACAGGGCCTTGTCTTGCGTTGTTCTTTGCACACAGAACACATCTTTGAACAATGGCTTGAGTTAGATTGCATAATCTTGGTATATAGAAATGTTTCCTGAGAGTTTCTTCAATACTATCTCTTCCTGTATGTGTGCCATTGTGGAAGTTCTGAACAATTTCTATAGCCAGAGATGTCGGAATGACTATTCTTCCATCTTCAAATTGATACCAATTGTTCTCCAAATATTTTCCTGCCTCAGTCTTCAACCACTCCACTCTTGAGTTGTATAAATTGGAGTCCATTGAGACAAAGGGGCTGGCACAAGGGCAGCGACGTACCCCACATATTCCTCCTGTCCAGATTCAGCAGCACGCTTAGCCGCACTGTCTGCCATACGATTTTCTCTTACCACATCACTATCGCCTCTCAGATGTGCTCTACAATGTATAATACCAACCTCCTTTGGCTCCCATACTGCTTCCAATAGTTGAAGAATTTTAGCTGCATACTTAATTTCTTTTCCTTCTGAATTCAACAACACTCTTTCTTTATACAAGGCTCCATGGGCATGAGTGGTTAAAAATGCATATTTTGAATCAGTATATATGCTCACCTTCAACCCTTCAGCCAATTGCAAGGCCCGTGTCAATGCAATCAATTCTGCCTTCTGTGTTGATGTCCCTTTTGACAGTGGCCGTGCCTCTGCCACCTTGTCTATAGTTGTTACCGCATATCCTGCATAGCGAATTCCTTCTTTCACATAGCTACTACCATCCGTATAATACTGTACATCCGGGTTCTGGATTGGAAAGTCATGAAGGTCCGGTTGGCTTGAAAACACCTCATCCATTATCTCCAAACAATCATGTTGACTTTCAATAGGTTGTGGCAAAAGGGTAGCTAACAGTCAGGGTATTAACAGTCTCAAGGTGTACTCTTGGATTTTCACATAGCCTGGCTTGATATTTAGTCATTCGGCTATTACTGAACCAATGATTACCTTTGTAATCCAATAGAGTCTGTAATGCATGAGGTACTCACACATAGAGTTTCTGTCCCAGTGTAAGCTTGTCAACTTCTGCTACCAACAGGGCAGTGGTGGCCACTGCTCGCAGACAAGGTGGAAGACCACTAGCCACTGCATCCAACTGTTTGGACATGTACGCGACAGGTCGTTGCCATGATCCCAAATACTGAGTTAGTACTCCCACAGCCATTCTTCTTTGCTCATGTACATACAGATAGAATGGACGTGTATGATCAGGTAGACCTTGGGCTGCGGCACTCATTAGTGCTTTCTTGATATCCTCAAATGCCTTCTGCTGTTCAGTAGTCCATAGGAAGGGGTCATGTTCTGTGCCTTTTATAGCTCCATATACGGGTTTCGCCAATATCGCGTAATTAGGAATCCATATCCTGCAGAATCCTGCTGCTCCTAAGAATTCTCACAAATGTCTTCTATTCTTAGGTATCTGACATACTGCTTCTTTCCTTTCGGGTCCCATTATCCTTTGACCTTCAGAGATATGGAATCCTAAATACTTGACAGTTGACTGGCACAATTGCGCTTTCTTCCTAGATACTTTGTATCCTGCCTTCCAGAGAATTTGAAGTAGATCATAAGTTGCTTGTTGGCATATCTCTTTAGTAATTGACGCTATCAACAAATCATCCACATACTGAAGTAATACACATTCTCCTGGGATGGAGTTGAAATCTTGCAGGTCCTGGCTTAATGCGGATCCAAATAGGGTGGGTGAATTCTTGAACCCTTGAGGTAATCTAGTCCAAGTCATCTGACGCTTTGAACCCGTAACAGCATCTTCCCATTGGAAGGCAAAGATACACTGACTTTCAGCAGCAATTCGAAGACAAAAGAAAGCATCCTTGAGGTCTAAAACTGTAAAGTATGTTGCCCCACCTGGTATCAAGGCAAGCAGATTATAAGGGTTGGGTACAACTGGGTGTATATTAACTACCGCATCATTAACTGCTCTTAAATCTTGTACAGGATGATACTCATCTGATCTGGCTTCTGAACAGGTAACAATGGAGTATTCCAGGGGGAAGTACAGAATTTTAGGATACCATACCTTACGAACTTATCCAAGTAGGTCTGTATGTTTCTCTTTGCCTTTTGGGGTATATTGTACTGTCGTATACTCACGGAATAAGCCCCAAACTTCAACTCAATACTTATAGGTGGAATATTACGGGCAAGCCCTGGTGGATTATTTTCTGCCCATACTCCTGGAATGTCAAATAGGGATTCATCACTCTTAGGATTTACACTTGTCATTATGGTATAGAAGCGCCATTCTTCTTCCCTTGGCACCGATATTGCCATTATGCCCGATGATCCATTAAACTTCAGGGATGTCGATCCATTGGGTAAAAAGGTTATCTGGGCTTGAAGCTTTGATAATAAATCTCGTCCCAGAAGTTGGATTGGACACTCAGGCATATATGGAGGATGCAGGTGCGACTCTTTAGAACCGGTCTAGCAGTGCTCTTCCCAGTTGCTCCTATTACTGTAATGGTTTTTCCTGATGGAGGAGCAACTAATTTAGTCACAACGGAATGTTCAGCCCCAGTATCGATCATGAAAGGACTTCTCTTTCCCCCTATTGCTACATCAACCATAGGTTCCGCTCGGCCAAGGGGATGGAGCCCGGTCGGTATCAATAGTCCTCCATGACAGTGTCAGCCAGACCCACAAAATCTCTATCCTCTCTTTCTCTAGGTGGACAATATCTGTCCCCTTGAACACTTCCTCTATTATTCCCACTATTTCCTCCAAAACTTCCTCTTCCTCTATAATTATCACCATAACCTCCCCGTACTCTTCTTGTCGATCATTTTCATACTGCTCTCTCTGTGGGCATTCATTCCTCCAGTGTCCTCCCTCCCTACAATATGCACACTGATTCCTACTTAGTGGTCCCCTACTCAACCTGTTTTCAATTCCTCTATTCATCTCCCTTCCCGGTCTCTCTACACTTGTAATAGCATATCTGCCTTCTTCCTCATTTTAAATTCTTCTTCCCTCTTTGTCTCTGTTTCTCTATTCATGTATACCTTATTCGCAATCTCCATCAACTGTGATATTGACATCCCTACAAATCCCTCTAACTTCTGTAATTTCCTTTTAATATCACCTTGGGCCTGGCTGACAAAGGCTGAATTGACCATTCGGGAATTCTCAGGAGCCTCTGGATTAAAAGGAGTATACAATCTATATGCCTCCAGTAATCTTTCATAAAAGGCACTAGGTGACTCGTCAGTTTTCTGCAACACCTCAGCCGTCTTTGACATATTGATTGCCTTTTTCCCTCCTGCCTTCATGCCAGCAATAGTGGCTTCCCTATAAGCTCTTAAATGGGGCATATCAGCTCCATTAACATTCCAATTCGGATCCACATTCGGGTAATGGGCTGTAGCCCATGCAGCCGGACTGGCCTGATTCTGTACATGGGCCGCTTCCTCAAGCGATTTAATAGCAGCTTGATTGATCCGAGTCCTTTCCTCATTATTAAATAAAGTCAATAATAATTGCTGGCAATCAGCCCAAGTAGGATTGTGGGTTTGTATGATCGAGGCAACCAAATCTGTCATAGCTTGAGGCTTATCAGTGTATGAAGAATTATGTGTCTTCCAATTAAATAAGTTAGTCGTAGTGAAGGGAACATAAACAAATACAGGGTCTGCATGTTGCAATTGACCATTATCGTCAACGTGTGTTGGGCCCGGTGTAAGTCGGAGAGGCATTTGGTAATGTTGGGGTTGGAGGGTACCAGTCATCTGTTGGGTTAATACAGGGCTTCGGTGAGGTTGTTTAGTATTAAGTTCCGGTCTAGGGATAGTGAGACAAGGGGATGGGGACAACTGATTTTTACTGAATGAAAGATCAGTTAACAGGATATTCCGGGCTGGGAGGAGCCTGGCCAGGAACCAGAAATGACGTCAAATCCGGATATGTAGAATTAATGGAGGTAGGTACCGGAAGGGGAGGGCTTAAGGTGAGTGGGCTGGGCTCTGAGCTGGATGAATGCGTGGGAGGAGACACTAGGGTAGGGGGAGTGGCAACACCTCCTCTAGCTTTGGAGAGGAGTAAAGGGGTGGCAGAGGAAGCTCAGATTCAGTGGGCATATCTAAAATGGGCGGAGTTGCGGCCCTGATGGACAGACGAGTCCTGGCCACCATGAGGTACTATTGCTCCTCGTGGCATACTTTAATCCATTTAGGCAATCCTTCCACAACCTGTTTCCAACAATCAATATACGGAAACTGATTGTAAAATTCAGGCCTACTAGATACAGCCACGTGTACACGCTGCACTAGATTTGGATCAAGACTACCACGTGGAGGCCATGCGGTCACCAAAATAGGCCATTCTCTGCTACACAATGTAGTCAGACGTTTTGGGGATAATTTTACCCCAAAATCACAAACCTTTGCGAAATTATCTAGCATGCATGACAAGGGATCAACGATCTTTGAATCAGACGCACCCATACTTGGCAACGGAGCGTCGAAGAAACACAACAAACACACTCCCAGCAGTCGCACCCGTTTCCCTGGCAGCAGCACCACGTGGCACAGTTACTAGGCCAAACACACACAAAAACACGAGGAGAATTCTCATACACACACAGCGCTAATACGACGTCTTCACACACAGAAAATTCACCAAACACTAGATACTCATCACTGTAACTATAAATCAAACCCTGCAACCATCCATGCAGCAAATCAACTTTCAATTACCCGACTATAACACACTCCAGTAACATCGTCTTTACAATCAGTAGTTATAGTACGGTTAGCAAGTGGTTATGGTACAGTTTTAGAATCACAGGTCGATTAGTAACAGTTATGGTGTTACACATATAACATAAAACAACAGATTGTTAGTAGTTATATACAATACACAATGTCAGTAATTATAATACATGTTAGTGGTTATGGTACCGTGCATTATTATACAGTTATACACACAATTTACACTCCCGCTAGATGGCAGAGCTCAAGCTTTCTAGCAGGACATACAATTTAACCAATTCACCAGCTTACCAACTACAGTATATCTAACAATTATTTACAATAATCCCAACTATCCTAATTGGCCAGCACCTCGAGAACTATCGAACAATTTACACCAAGGTTCGGTTAGTCTCCGCTGCCCAAGCACCACATATAGCGAACTAATGAGCGGAATGTACAACAGAACCCAATTAATCTATCTACTCTATCAATAGTCTAGTGGTTAAATTTACACGCCTTCCACTTAGCCAAGATAGGTTGAGATCTAGCAGACAGAATGTACACCAGAATCTGCTTAGTCTCCCAGTCCCCCCGACCCAGCGACCAAAATTTACACCTAGATTCCAATAGTGTGCCTTCGCTTCTTCCATCCAGAGGGATGGGGCAGATTCCATACAACCAATTCCAAATATAAAACCCCTTGTGGGCCTACCGCTCTAACGGTATCAGTCTTACCTCTTCGTTCCTGAACCTGGGCTTCACACTCATTGACGGGGCACCCCGGTACTCACTGCGCAGAAGCCGATGATCTCCTGGACAAAAGGCCAGTGGCGCCGAGACGAAAGGAGGTCCACACAGAAGTCCAGGGGTGCTGACGTCCAGAAAGTTGGTAAAGATCTACCGTCTCACGTCTCTGTCTCAGCTACCGTGACTATGAGCCTTCCGGCCAATGCACCAGAGATGTAAGCGTGCAGAAGCCGAATACAGAGAGATGGACACAGGTATTCAGGAAGTAAGAGGCCTTTATTCATGTACCAATCGGGTCTCAGATGGACTAACGTTCCACAACAGATCTGAGCACCAAGCACATGGAGTACATTCATTATATAGCACTGTAGCTCCTCCCATAATTAGCTACGCCCACACATACCCTTAACCAATCAATGAACAGAGTCTAAACTCGTCCATCCGGTCTAACCACGTGGCTCATCTGAAACAAAGGAGAAGGGTGCGTAATTCCAGTTCCTGCATTCCTGCACATGCTCATTACATTGATGACAGTATCTTAGCTATGTGTAACTAACTAACTGATACTACAAACACATGTACCTACATATGCATTGTGGCAATCTTGGTCTACTAAACTTTTATTTTACTGGAATTCCATCACAACTCTGTACTTGCAGGGGATCAGCTCTCTAGATCCCCTGCACCTGCTGCCTTCCTGGGAAGGAGCTGCTGCCCCTGCACCCTCCAAAATGGTAAGTAACTATTATACCCCCTGCCCTACACCCCCTGCCATTATACCACCACCCTCCCTGCCCTATACCCAACTGCCATTATACCCCCACCCTCCCTGCCATTATAACCCCCCTGCCCTATATCCCCCCTGCCATTATACCACCACCTTCCCTGCCCTATACCCCACCCCACTGCCATTATAACCCCCCTGCCATAATACCACCACCCTATCTGCCCTATACCCCACCCCCACTGCCATTAGACCCCCACCTTCCCTGCCATTATAACACCCCTGCCCTATATCCTCCCTACCATTAGACCACCACCCGCCATTATACCACCACCCTTCCTGCCCTATACCCCACCCCCAATGCCATTATAACCCTTCTGCCATTATACCACCACCCTCCCAGTCATTTATATTTACCTGCCTAGCCTTTACCTCCTTGCCATTTATAACTTTACCTCTTCCTTTACCCCCACCCCTCTGCTCTTCTTCCCCCAACCTCACTGCCATTACAGCCCCTGCCAAATTTATGCTCCCCACCTTCTGCCCATACCCCCACCTCACTGCCATTATAATAACCCCAGATCGGGCTAAAATGGGTGGGGCGGTCTGCACCCTCCTAAATGGTAAGGCACTACTATACCTCCCCCTGCCATTATAACCCCAACCCCTGCCCTATATCCCCCACCCTCCGTGCCATTATACCCCCACCCTCCCTGCCCTTTTCCCCCATGCAATATCACACACTAAGTCCAAGACCTCAATCTACTCTGACCCACCCAGGCACATACAACTGTTCCACTACTGTCACATAGACACATTACACACAGGCTCACATTCACAAATTACATATGCAGTCACACACAATGCACATACATACGCTGTCACAAACATTTTTTTTACACAAGGACAGATATATTCTGGGAGGCAGTGAGGTTAGTGCGCGTCCTGCAGTGAACCAGCAGCTGGGATAAGATGGCATCGGCATCACTACTGGGAGCACAAGTGAGCTGTGCAGGAAGAGCACCCAGCCCAGCATCAACCGCTAATCACCATGGGGAAGATCCAAGAGCAAGGTAGGGAAGCTACGTGGACCTCTTAGTTACATAGTTACATAGCTGAAAAGAGACTTGCGTCCATCAAGTTCAGCCTTCCTCACATATGTTGTTGCTGTTGATCCAAAAGAAGGCAAAAACCTAGTCTGAAGCGCTTTCAATTTTGCCACAAACTAGGAAAAAATTCCTTCTTGACCCCAAAATAGCAGTCAAATGTCTCCTTGGATCAAGCAGCTATTACCCATAATTAGAAATTATATCCCTGTATGTATTTATGTTTTTGTAAGTATTTATCCAATTTCAGTTTAAACATCACATGGACTCTGCAAAACCACCACCTCTTCAGGCAGAGGGAATTCCAAATCCTTAATATGAATAGATTTCCAGATAAAGGTTTGTACTGGCCCCGAATATATTTGTATAAAGTTATCATATCCCCTCTCAGGCGCCGTTTTTCCAAACTAAACAGATTTAATTTTTTAACCTTTCTTCATAACTAAAATGCTCCATTCCTTTTATCAATTTTGTAGCTCGTCTCTGGACCCTCTCCAGTGCCATGATATCCTTCTTTAGAACAGGCGCCCAAAATTGCACAGCATATTCAAGGCATGGTCTTACCAGCGATTTATAAAGAGGCAAAATTATATTTTCATCCCGAGAATTTATGCCCCTATTTATACATGACAAAACATTACTGGCCTTAGCAACTGCACATTGACATTGCATATTGCTGCCTAATTTGTTGTCTATAACAATTAAATCCTTCTCGTGTGTGGTTATCCCTAATTCACTACCATTTAGTGTGTAAGTTGCTTGTGCATTCTTAACCCCGAAATGCATAACTTTGCATTTCTCTACGTTAAATTTAATCTGCCATTTTAGTGCCCAGTCCCCTAATCTATCCAAATCTCTCTGCAGCAAAGCAATATCCTGCTCTGGGGGGGCCAGACCTTGTGCTTTGTCAGGGGCCCCAATATTTCTGATGGCAGCCCTGCTAGCAGACTATGGAAGGGTATTTTTTTTTTAAATGTATTTATTTATTTTTATTGTGCAGATAAAAAAAAATACGCTTGAGTAGCCAACAGTTTTGACGTATATCGCATCACCTCACAAGAAAGAACATTGCTATGGCGTAATAGAACTGCACTTTTTTTTACGTCAACTAGCAAGATATTTCATTTCTTTACAGAGTTTGCAGTGTCATTGTGTGCCAAGACATTTGCCTTCATCGTGTGCTGAGACATTTTCCTTCATGGTTCATGAAATGTGCCCTATAGTGTAGGGAATGAGAAGAAAACAGAAAAAGAAAAGAGCGATTGGAGGGAGGGGGGAAGCAAGGAAGGTTGGGATGGCCCCTGCCGACTGGTTAGAGATGTGTTCGTCAGGTGGGGGGATGGGTTGTTTTTGTTTTTTGTTTTTTTTATATCATAAAATGAATTGGTTTCAGGCTGCTAGGGAAGCACGTGACATATTTTGCATCAGTGGAGAGATACCTTTCTTACATACCTTGGGATACACATCCCCAAAAAGGTTTAGCCCATAGTTACCCTTACATTTAGCAAAACAATGAGCTCCTCCTCCTATAAAGAGACCAACAAGCAAGTTAAAGACAACGTCCTTGTCTTCTGCAAGGGCAGGTGGTCTGGCAGTGGGGTGGCACCTAGGAAGGCAACAAGAACAGGTGGCTGAATACCTCATTAGGACTGGGCGCATTAGTCGACGGGCCCTTACGCCGCAGAGGAGTCCGGGTAGGCAGGAAGAAGGGGTCAGGGACAGCAGCAGTGGGTCCCCACCAAGGTGAATTACAGAGGGGCCCATTAGGGCTGACTGGTTACGGGTTAGCGGATCGCGCTGCTCCCAGGACTGTGACACTAGATCCTCTGGCGTAATTTCCCAAGGGAAGGCTGGCAGGCATGCTAAGCACAGATCTAGGAGCGGCCGCCGTTCGCTGCACAGGTTAACAGGTGAGCGGTCAGGGAGAGCATGGCCATCCCCGTCAGCTAATTTGCCACTGGATAGGGGTGATTCCAGGTCTGATAGCAGGAGCTCCCCTGTCTGATAGAATGGAGACACACATTAGAGTTGACGGCCAAAAGGGCCAGGACGACAGACGAGGCACGGGTATCTAGAATAGGGGTACTCGTTGATAAGGTATGCAGGTCAGGAGCCGGATAGATGGCCTACCCATGTTTTCGTCTCCTTGCAGATCTTTGGTGCTTTCTTCCACGGACCGGGCGCTGGTCCAGGAAATGGGTCCCAGAATGTTGGCGTTGACTGTTGAGTCCTTGGACGGCCGCGATAGAACTGCAGCCCCACAAACATTACCAGCTGGAGGCTCGGCTGGTGAGTCCTCTTCTGGTGATCTATTACAGGGTCTCAAGACTTTCCTCGATAATCGGAGTGCTGGGCAGGATCAGCCAGGGTGGTCAGGTTTGGGAGTCAAGTTTCACTTTGGTCTGGGCTGTTTGGGATTGAATCCATTACAGTTTAGCACACATACTTTTAGGATTGGAGCCGCAGCGGAAGCAGCACGGTTGGGCCTAGGGGACAAATTAGTAAAAAGGATTGTGGGTCTGTAAGGTTCCAGTCATACATGAGACTAGACCGTTTGGTATAAAATGAATTAATAAAAATATAAATAAAAAACTTGTGTCTTGTTCCTTGTTGGTAATGTTTCCTTTATTTCGTAGTTTGGGTTGCTTGGTTGGTGGACCACTCATTCATTCATTGGGCACACAAGAGACTCGCAGTTAGACATAAAGAAGAACAGCTGGGCTTTCCATGGCACTTGGTCCAATTTATATTGTTTGGCTATCAGGGTTTTGGATGGAGGGAAGTTTGTTTGGAGATTTTTAGGCAATTACGTTCTGGGCAGTCACCTGATTTTCTATTGATACATGCTGGGGCTAATGATTTGGGTTGGGTGCCCCAGAGGGAATTAGTGCAATGTATGATGTGGGACATGGATAAGTTGAGGACTCTCGTTCCAGGTGTAGTGTTAATTTGGTCAGAGATAGTGCCCCAGTTCCATTGGCATCATGCTAGGGATCCTGTGGCTAGGCGCAGGGGGAAGTTAACAAGATGTAGTCTATTTTCATTAGACGCACTGGGGGTATAGTTGTGAGACATGTGGAGTTAGAAGCCATGCTTCCTGGTTATGTTAGGCATGATGGGGTGCATCTCTCCAATCTAGGTAATGACTTCCTTTAATATGGGTTTTCAGGAAGGTTTGCAGCGTGCATTGTTTATGCGGGGGTGGGACTCTCAGCTTGAGGAGTCAAGCTCTAAACTGTGGCGGGGACTGAATAAGAAATTAGGGGTTAGGTAGGACTGGTAGCTGGGATGTTTTGAAGTTTGGTAACAATATTCACATGGTTGAATTTGTTAATTGGTAGGTTGGAGCCCTTAGGTGTCTTTCAACCTGGGTGTGTAGGGGTATCTCAGTATACCCCTACACTGTTAAATCACTTGGAGTATGTCTGCTGTGGCGGTGTCTTGGGTTATTGTTAGTGGTTAAAGTAGTGTTAAAAGTTGGGGTGCGAACACCAGGGTCCATAATCCCACTAGAGACAGGAATTAAACCAATAAGGGGTATAGCAGGGGTCGCTAGATTTCCCGTGCCCCCAGAAACAACCTGGCTGTACCGCTCCCAGCCAATCTGCTTTCTTTCTTTCCTTTTGCCTATCCTGCTCCCTTCCTCCTATACACCCCAACAGAAAAAGGCATTCAGGGTCAGTGAGGGGTATGTACCAATCTTAAAATAGCGCAGCACTATAAATCCTTGGACGTCAAAAAGGATCATGGTCTACATCATTGTGTAGGGCTGCTGCCATACGAGGGGTCTGCATAGTGCAGCGGAGAACAGTTGACACTCTATACTTGACTTTCTGATTTATTTTCCCAACCTTCTAAATCACTATTGCAAAAAACATGATGGCTGAATTTATTGTCCACAAGTAAACACAGACGCACTGTTATTGATTAAAATGTCTGTGTTAAACGTTATTAACCGATGTCTGATGTAATTTTGACCTGGTTGTTTTACCGATTGCACTGCTATCTTTTTTAAGATGGGGTGGATTTGTGTCTGTTAAAATTGGGTGTTTGGCAATGACCCATTTTGTTTATATATTAAATATTTTATTAAAGCCGTGATATTTTATCCACTTTAAATCTGGTGTCTGTCTTTCTGGGGTGGGGTTTAAGGTTATTGTTTCATGAAATATGCAAAAGGACGACTATGCGCATGTCATGTATTTTTTTTATTTTTCTGTACCAATTTGTTGTGACGATCATTCACCTTGGGGTACGATGTTCTTGCGTGAATATCAACGCAATAATTGTACTGATTACTACCTGTACAAATGCCTTTTTTGTGTGTGTGTATTAAGCTACCAAGTGGCTCATGGACACAAAGCATGATCTACTCAATTATTTGTGTTTTTTATTTTCTGTTATTTCAAATTATTATTAAACTCATTGGTAACAAGAAAAACATTTCCTTTCACATTAAAGATAATATAAAAAATTGTTTTGAGGGGGGGGCATGTCCTGGAAGCCGAGCGCACCAGTCGCATGTGCTGAGAGCTCTGCTCGAGTCTGCTTCCTAAGAGCAATTAACCCGACAAACCCAGAGAAAACACAGTCCGATACCGACATGTCACAGCCCAAAGACAAGCGGACAACGGAAAAGCACGAAAAAGCAAATTTCTTTGCGGCGAGAGCTGCTCACGGCAAACACTGGCAGCCGCCAGACCAGGCCCAAGATGGCGCCAAAAGCGACCACGAGGCTACTACACAGCCCCTCCACTCACCCACAGCATGATGAAAAATATGCTGGAAGAAATGTCAGACAAGCTTCTCCAGAAACTGGATACAGCACTGAAATACCTCAGAAAAGATGTACAAGACTTGGGACACAGAACATCCCATATAGAAACTAAAATGGAGGAAATCTCAGAAGATCACAATGCTCTGGCAGATAAACTGGAGGGGCTGACAGCAAGAGTACTGGCACAAGATATCAAGATAGCACATATGACCTGCCCGCAGATACGCTCCTCAGGATCCACCGCACGGCGAGGCCCACATTTCTGCCCCCAGGGACCCCCCGAGATGTACTCCTGAGGCTACATTACTTCCACGCCAAGGAGGCCATTTTGGCGGCAAAAAGAGCAGGTAAAGCGCTACCGGCCGAATACAAGAACCACACCATTTATGCAGATATATCAGCATATACCCTAAAGCGGAGGAGAGATTTTAGACCCATCACGACGGCACTGCGGGACCACAGACTGCCGTATAGATTGGGATACCTCACCAAACTGTTGGTAACAAGAGGGGGGAAGACAACAGAAATCGCCACACCAGAAGAAGGGGAACAGGTTTTGAAGACCTGGGACATTTTCCAAGACCTGAATGCACCAAAGAAGTGCCCAGAATCTCCCCAGAATGGAGGAAAACCAAGAAAAGATAGAGAAAAAAAAAAAGAGGACACTGATGGACATTGGTCACCACAGTAGCACCCTTTAAAACAACAGCTTCACGAATGGACTATGAAACACCGGTTGGGTAATGTACCGTTTTGGTAACGGGGAGGGAATGTGAAAATGTTTAGGAGGTTGTTGGGAGACTAAGGGGTCTAAGCAAGAATAGACAACCTGATTGGTCCTACCCAAACAGGAGACATACTGTATTAATTGCCACATTGCCAAGCTCAACGATGGGCAGTCGCTTCAATGAATGACCGGTAAGAAAGGGCCCCAATGGGAAGGACAAAGGGGTCATAATAGAAGGACTCGTATAAGCTGAGGGCGTATAAAAAAAAATAACAGGGTTTCACTATGTTAGACACTCACTTAGAAGCACTTGAGGGAGGGAGCTCCCACAGGATGAGAGGTAGTAACCTCAACCCCCACGGCACATACAAGCAGTGCCAAGCCAAACTAGTGGCATATATAGTAATGGTTAAGGATTTTCTTTATCAAATGTTTTTGGTACTTAAATGTTATGTTCTTTGTACAATTGTTGATGCACACATTATGGGGCTTGTGGGTAGCCCCAAACCACTCCTACGTAGTACGATACTTACAGCATATGCTAGACAAGACCAACGTCCTCCCACCACACTGAGGGGTAGAGCACAAACCACATTGGGGACCACCCTACTCAGCTTGACTCGGCTGGGAAGAGCAGGGACCCTCGCACCAATACGCATTCCAATGAAATACATACAAATTCGCACAAGACGACCACCGTGAGGATATGCACATATAATGTGAGGGGACTGAATGTCCCTGCAAAAAGACATCTCCTCGCCCGCGACCTCAGAGCAGCACGCACTGACATCCTTTGCCTACAAGAGACCCACTACCGCACAGATGACTTTCCCAACTCACTGCTTAAAGATTTCCCACATCAATTTCACTCCACTTCCAATACGAAGTCGAAAGGGGCTTCCATCCTGATAAGCAAGGAAACCAAATTCTCCCTCCATGGCCAAGACATAGACCCTAATGGCAGATATGCCATAGTATCAGGCACAATGAATGACATAGAGTACACGATTGCAAACATATACTCGCCCAATACTAACCAAATACATTTTCTACACAAAATCCTACGCAAATTAGCGAACATACAATATGGCATCACAATACTATGCAGGGACCTTAACCACATTCTAGACCCAAAACTGGACACCACCCTACCCCTACACAGCCGCAGACACCGCCCTCTGAAAAGACAATGCAAGGCCATACAACAACTCCTACACATGCACCACTTCTATGACACCTGGAGAATCGCACACCCCAACGAAAAAGCATACACACACTACTCCCCAGTTCACAACTCATATTCCAGGATAGATAGCATCCTAATATTCGGCCCCCATTTGAACCAACTGCAATCCTGTGACATAGGCCAAATAACGTGGTCTGATCACGCCCCGGTAACACTGGAGCTTAAAGATATTTACGACTTCAAGCACTGTAGCCCCTGGAAAATAAACGACTCCCTACTGCTGGACAGAAGCTTTACGGAGGAACCGACAGAAGAGCTGGGGGCTTACTTCGAGAATAACGACACTGGGGACATGGCAGCCACAATGGTGTGGCAAGCCCATAAGGCAGTCATGAGAGGCCTACTGATCAGGAGAGCAGCGTTCATAAAAAAGACCACACAAACACAACTTAAGGAATGGCAAAAGGAACTGTATGACCTAAACACGCTAAACCAAATTTCACCGACCATTATAGCGAAACAACGCATAATCCACATAACGAGACTCATACACCAACAAGCTATTGACCAGGTTAACAGGCACATGACCAAACTAAAAACGACACACTATGTTCAGGGCAACAAAGCCAGCAAATTACTAGCACTCCGCCTAAAACTCAGACAGGCAAACCAAAAAATCCATCATTTAATAGACCATAAAGGGACAAAAGTCTCAACCCCAAAAGGCATTAGTGATGTATTTGCCCGGTACTATTCGGACCTAAGACAACGCAACCACCACACAACCAGGTGAACAGGGAATAGCCGACTAACTGGGGGGAGTATACTGACAAAACTACAACAAGACACACTCAGTAACCCGATCACCACCCAGGAAATTATCGACACGATAAACTCCTTGCCAAACGGGAAATCCCCGGGCCCAGATGGCCTTAACAACACCTATTATAAAACCTTTCAGAGGACCCTAGCACCTCAACTGGTTAAAACATTCAATGAAGCAATAAACACCCAATCTCTCCCTAAAGAAATATTACTAGCACACATAGTAACACTCCCAAAACCGAACAAGACACCAACGACACCACAGAACTTTAGACCCATATCACTTCTCAACACGGACGCAAAGCTACTTGCAAAAATATACGTCAAGAGACTGGGGTGGGGTTCATCAAAGGGAGGCAAGGGTCAACACCAGGAACTTTACTGCACAAAATACGCACTCACGGCGAAGGGGGGATACTGGTCTCCCTAGATGCAGAAAAGGCCTTCGACCGTCTGCACTGGGGATTCCTCCAGATGGTCTTAAAAAGATTTGGGATCTTGGCAATCGTGGCCGTAATAAAAGCCTTGTACAGTGCACCAACAGCGCAGGTGCTAAATTCCGGATTCCTGTCAGATCCCTTTAAGCTCACTAACGGGACGAGGCAGGGGTGCCTCCTATCCCCATTGCTTTATATGCTAGCCCTGGAACCCCTGGCGATAGAAATTAGGGAAAACACTTCCATACACGGTGTGAGAGTGGGAGGAAGCGAATACAAAGCGAACCTCTTTGCAGACAACATCCTACTCACACTCACGCAACCCCTATTGTCACTGTCGAACCCATTGAAGGAGATCCACCTTTATGGGGACCAATCGTATTATAAGCTAAATGTCACGAAGACACAGGCAATGGGGGTAGGGGTACCTACAACACTTTCCTGGGCCTACGAATCACTAGGACGATAGCCGGACTCCATGAACACAACTACGGGAAACTAAGGAGCGACATAATTGCCACTTTACAAACATGGGAGGACAAGTACCTGTCTTGGGTGGTCAGGATAGCAGCCATCAAAATGATGGTGATGCCCAAACTGCAATACTTATTTCACACATTACAGATACAACTACCTAACATATTTATTTAAAAACTCCAACAAACCCTAAACAGATTCGTCTGGGCAAACCGCAAAATCCGAGTAGCAACTAAAACGCTAAGCAAACCAGTGACAGCAGGGGGTTTAGGGCTACCGGGCGTGGGCACATACTACAGGGCGACCCTAATAGCCACGGTGGTGCTGGCACACAAGGCGGAAGACAGACTGCAGTGGGTAGACATAGAAACGATTTGGGCATGCCCAAAAGGGCTACACCACCTATTCTGGATACCTCACCACTTACGCCCCAAACCCACAGGAATGCCCGACACCACATCACTCCTATTGAGGACGTGGGATGCAACCAAACACCAGATAGGATACACGAAAAAGTGGTCATTAGCAACCCCGATACAGAGCATACACATAGCTAATCCCACATTCAACTACAAACCATGGGAAAGAGGTGGCTGCACATTGGTCAAACACCTGTATCACAACAACACCTTAATGCAATTCCCAGACCTCCAGAGCCGATACGGCCTACCACCGCAATCACTATTCTCATACCTCCAACTCAAGTCACTCCTGGAGCATGACACAGAGGTTACCACACCTAAAAAAGCAAGGAACATTGAGGGAATTTGCATAGCTAGAATGATACCAAAAAAAATGATTTCAAACATATACAAGTTACTGACAGACCCACCAGGCGAGGACAAGGAGAAGTTCCAGGAAACATGGCAAACAGACATAGGCAAAACACTAACAACAGAACTTTGGCAAAATGCATTCATAGCACACAAGGGCAGATCCAGATGCGCTTCCCACTTAGAACTGATACGCAAAATACAGTATAGATGGTACATGGTGCCGACTAGGCTAGCGACTATCTACCCCAACACGTCTATGAATTGCTGGAGATGTGGGAGGGAGAAGGGAACGATGTACCACATATGGTGGACATGCCCCCTTATCACCGATTATTGGGTGGAAATAGGCAACATAATTGCGATCGCTACACACCAAACTGGGAAACTGGAACCAGAGTGCGGACTCCTTTTCATGACCTTAGAAAAACTCTCCAAAACCCAAGCCTTCCTAATGTTTCACATACTAATTGCAGCAAACTTACACATCGCAAAGGCGTGGAAACAGACAGACACCCCAAACATAGACACAGTGATTAAGCAAATCACAACGAATATAGATTACGAGACAAGGATACACACAGGGCATAAAATACAAGAGTATAGAATGAGAGCCAAACATGAGTGGGAAAGGTTCCTTGAAAGGAATGACGAAGTACGGAGAGGCAGTGACACACCATAGAACACAACAGTAGGCAGCGGGAACAACGAGGGCAAGAGGGGCGAACCTAGATTCAATCGGGAAGCTCACACGGAACCCCTAAGGGACAGTATCAGAGGAGTGGACACCCACAATGTACATAGTTGTGTCAGTTGACACCCAACACTACCAAGGGGAGACAACTAGGATATTCACTAGCCACCCAGGCAGAGAGGCAAAGCACCAATATCACGCAATAGATAACACAAAGGGACCGAGTGAGCCCAAGTGCTTACGAGGCTTATCAGGAAATACCCTCTGGGGCTAGACGAGAAATGCAGCAAAATCCCCCTATCCCCCCCAATCTACCCGCCTTCCCCTGCATGTAGTATCCTTACCACACATACCACACGGGGTTCACTGGTACATCCTGGACCAAGGAGACTCCGAGTAAGGGGCCAGCACAGCTGTTCGAAGCAATAAGGCAGAGCGAAGCCAAGTACGCATCACCAACTCGACAGCATTGCCAGACACACACAGTGTTCTGATGTAACAAGTATTGTTGAATGAGCATGTATAACAATGTATTGTACTGATTGGAATTGTACAGTGGTAAAGTTACTATTAACCCTACCCTTCATGCCTTTTGTATCCAATGCATACTTAAGAAAAAAAAAAATGTCAAATTGGAAAAAAAAAAAATTGTTTTGAGGGCACAATTGTCTCTTAAAAATAAAAGTACTAATTACAGCTTTTTGTGTTAATTGTTTCCAGTAGCAGAAATGGCAGCACACTGCTTTAAATTCAGAACCACCTAATATTCATTATTTTGGTTGAGTGAATCATATGCAGGTGGCAAAATAAATCTATGTTTTTGCATTAAAAGAGGCACTTTCCCCATGTTTTGTGTACATGGTCAAGATATCTGTGTACTTTGTTCTGCTTTTCCTTGTCCCGATGTACAAATCCTCACTAATTGTTATATAAACTGTTACCCTCTTGTATTTAATGTTACTTGAAAAATAAAAATGTTGGGGGTTCACTCAAGATAGGAGTTCAGCAGAATGCGAGGGGACAAAATCGAGACGTAATGTGCTGGGATCATTCATCGGTCCTGGGCTTCTGCTTGGAAAATGCTTTCATTATGCTCCATGTGAGCAAACTCCCTCATCCACACACATGCAAGTTTGCTTTGTGTGCCCTGGTATTGCCAACACATTCTGTCAATTTAAATTGAAAAATGCACAGTTTCAGTTAACTATTTGGCTGCTCCATAGTTAGGGAAATGACAGTGACACTTCAATCCACACATGCATCTGACACAAATTATATTCACACGACATGGTTATGGAACGGTTTTATTTACTAACACCACTGCAGTAGAAAAGTGATTTTATGCTTTGATTTTCTAAGTGCCACTTTGAAAAGTGTATTACCAATATTTAGAAAGTTTAAATCACAGGATATCTTTTAGAATATTTTTTTAATTATATTCTTTTGATCAGATGGTGCAACTTATTCTGTAATATAGCACATGTTCTGAGCTCAGACAAAACTACATTTCATGGATCATGTATGTGCAGATATTCAGGGATAAGTTTACCTGGGGTGTGAAACAAACTATTATAAATGCCTAGGGAAAGGAGTACACCTGGTCAATGACAATCTCTGGACTCCCCAGTGTCTGCAGAGCAGACTGCAAATCAAATAGTGCAGACATTGATAGAATACTATCCAACCTGCAATACTTTGGGTACTAAATGTAAATGATTAACATCACCTTGGATAATTAGTTGTTTTTTGTTTTCGTTTTTTTAAAAACAAAATTTGAAAAACTGAAGCCCGCATTTGATTTTAAGTGCAGTTTACATAAAAACATTTTATTTATTTTTAGATATAAACCAAAAGCTTTTAGAGATCATAAACTAGCAAGGAACTTGTACAAAAGCAATAACCTCTGCTCTTG
Organism: Pelobates cultripes; assembly: GCA_933207985.1. Classification (NCBI taxonomy): domain Eukaryota; kingdom Metazoa; phylum Chordata; class Amphibia; order Anura; family Pelobatidae; genus Pelobates; species Pelobates cultripes. Next base: position 235,087,307 of record OW240914.1, on the reverse strand, counting down.
TGGTCAAAGGTAATCCAAAGATTAGACTTAATATTCTATGTTGAACGGATAATCCTTATGTTTATTTGCGCTGTGGGAAGACAAAGATACAATTAGGACCATGAAGTAAGTCAAGAATGCATAACAATGACTTTAATGGAAAAGGCTCATATTTAAATTAATTCTCTAACAGGCACAATAATCAACACACTGCTTTTTAAATCAGTTAAAGGTAGGGTACTTCCAGCACCATAACCACTACAGAGTGCTGTAGTGGACATGGTCATTTAAGTGTTACTTTTAAAATGAACTAGGGCAGGCCCTACAGGGAACATCAAGTAATACTTGGCTCAGCACTACAAAAAGGTTGGCTACACTTGCCCTAAAAATGAGAGAAAATTTCTCATAGTGTTGTGATTGAGTAAGTCAACAACTACAGGTTTGAAGAGAAATACCTGTCTGAAAGGGAGGAATCTGCTGTGGACAAATAATAGTCACGGAGTGATGAAGGCTACCACGTACTCCATGTAAGTGAAAGCCTGAGGATTGTAGATATTTCCACACCACGTGAGTGGTGAGATATGGGTAAAATTGAAAACTAAGAACAAGGGATGATTGAGAAAATCATTTGATGAGGCACTGAATGATTGGGATCTTTGCAGAAAAACAAACACTTGAGTATCCATGAAAATGTGAGGAACATAAAAATGAAGAAGATGAATGAGAAAACTGGCAAAATAAAAAGCAGATAATGGATGGTGAAAGGAAATGGAATAAAGATATTGTAGGGAAACAAGTTGAGAATGCTAGATAAACAACAGACACTGGTTGGAGGTAAATACAGAGGGAAGAAACAAGAATGTTGGCTGAAATAAAGTGAAATCAAAAAATTTAAATCCAAAATGGATAGATTAAAATATATCTAACATGGGAGGGGGGCCAGAGGTTTTTTCTGCCTTGGATGCAGACTGCTCGTGATGGGATACATTAATTAAGCATGCTGATGTAGAACATACGTGGGACGACATGTATGCCTTTGTAAGTATAAAGGTGCAGATGCAAGACTTACAACGTCCATTGGCCAAGTCTCCAGCCACGCTCAAATCCACTGATGGTCTCCATTTCTTCTGGTAATAATTCAAAGTCAAACACCTCAGAAACAAAACATACCAAGTTACTGAACAAGAGAACAAATTAAGTGTAAAACATTCAAACTTAGGTTACCTAGCACATGTTCTTAGGATGGGTAAATACCTTTTCTCACAGAAAAATTATGGATGTTTTTTGACAAGACAGGATTTTCAGGGTTATAATAATAAATATGGATGGTAAAAAAAATAGCTTGCTAATCAAAAATAGAATCCGATTTCCACGTTATGTTTTTGACCTTTTTTTTGGATGTACTAGCAAAAGAGACATGAATGAAAAGGTGAAATATGGTGCACTTGAGGTTTTCCAATATTTATTACTAAATAAATATTTTCCCAGGACACCAAAAGAAAGAGCTCATTTATGGTGGACTTTCAAGTCAAACCTCTTTTACTGAAACCAAAGTGGATTAAAGGCCCAAGAGCTCACAAAACTTTAATCCACAAGAAAATGAATGCAGAAGGCAGCACAGAGGCAGATGTTGGCTCCAGGGTATTTTACAAGCCAGCTAAGTGGCTTGGATTATATCAGATGACAAGAACAGCGATATTTAAAAAAACAAAAACAAACAGAGAGTGAATTCAGTCTGTGGGCTTAAAGGAACACTATAGCGTAAGGAATAAAAACACCCCTTAAACCACCCCACGTTAAAAAGGTGTTAAACTTATCTTATTTCCAGCGTTGGCCTAGCCCTGCCCTTCTTCCTTTTTTGAGATTAAATTTTATGATCTCAGCCAACCAATGCTTTCCCTTAGGAAAGCATTGGGAGTCTATTGAGCAAACATGTTTGTTATGAGTAAGGAAGAACACTGTTTTTATAAAATACACTTCAATTTAAGGAACTAGAAATCCGAATAATGAAAGTGTTAATCGCACCACAGTTCTTGAGTCATACAAACAAAGCATCATGCACAGAACCACATATGGTTGACTAATTTATCATCATTAGATCTTATTCTGTGTCATTTTAAGTAATTACTTTTATCAAGTGATGTGGTAGGTTTTACCTCGTGTTATCTACATACATACATATCATTATTAACAGTAAATGCAAGACCACTGTGAGGAGGCCTAAATAAGTCTGCTGTTCTATAACCACCGGCCCTGGTGCGGCGACAGACCGGAGAAGGTGCATTTGGAACAAAATATCATAAAGGTGGTTATTTTAAAAGATGGCAAACTATGTCGGAAAAATAGAGATTCTAAAGACATCAGCATGTCATGTTAGGTTAAGGCTTCAATCTGGCAGCATTAGATGACATGTAGAGAGGAGATGGATACTTGATGCATATATAGGCTTGTCGATAGAATTTAGAACAGCTCCTATTGTACACAAGTTGAGCATTTGTAATTTAACTGCCAAGGGGTACTCACCCCTCAGTGTTCATCTGTCTAGTATTCACTGGACAGACGGCAGGGCAGTAATTGACAGAAGTTCAAACAGCGGCTGTGAGTTTTTGTAGCCAGATAGTGAAAAAAAATTACACAATACACTGAGATTATAGAGTGAGACCACAATACTCATTATGAGAAGAACCTAAAACAAACCAAAAAACCCCACAAACCATACAGACGATAAAAAAATTCACAAGAAAAAAAAAATTACCTGGAAGTTTTCCTTAATGCGGGCAGGGGTCACAGATTTGGGGATAACTATGACATCTCTTTGGATCTGGTAGCGGATCAGAACCTGCAGTGAATATATTAATATCAGAAGAGAGAAAAAAAAACAACAACATACAATAGAAAAAAAATACAATCTATGGTTAATATCCATTAAAGGGATACTATGCACTATAACAACTTCATCTCACTGAGGTGCTTAAAAAGCTTGGAAGCCCATGGCATATTCCCATTGTTCATTGTTAAACCCTTTAGGATTAGTTTAAAACTGAATGAGGGTCCCCAGGAAACCGCAACCAGCCCCTCTCTGCCACTCTGGCTATTGCTTTCTCATTAGACCAAGCAGTGACAGGCAGCACTGACAGTTTGGCAGAATGTCAGCTGATCACTCAACATACAATGGTCGACCATCCCTGGTATGGGTAATGCAGAATTATAATTCTTTTAGTCATATCTCCAATGGAGGGGTGGGCGGCTGAACCACAGAACGCCATGTACCCTCATTCAGTGTTAAATTGATCAGAAACAGTTTAACACAAGTTGTGTAATGGAGTTTGTAACCTTTCTGAATATAAAATTAATTATAAATCTATAAATATGCCTTGTAAACTGTTAAATGCGGAGGGCGGGGCCTGACCATCGAGCTGATCGGACGCTGGTTGATTCACATAACCGCTCAAAACTACTGTTTTTAGCTGTTAAAGGCACTGGCTCTACACCTGGAGATTCCTGGGCTTCCCTTCATATGAGAGGCATTGAAAATGGAAGCCCAGGAATCTCCAGGTGTAGAGCCAGTGCCTTTAACAGGCTAAAAACAGTAGTTTCGAGTGATTGGCAAGTGACAGCACTTGCCAATCAGCGGCCGACATTTGCGGCCTAGTCTGGGGCTTTGGTGGAGAAGGTGGCTGAACCGAAAATCCTGACCCAGTCGGGCCGCATCAGTGTGAAATAAGGGCCCTGTGCTCCCCTGCAGCAATGCAGCTCTACCACACACTGTGAAAGCCTCGGTCAGCAGCTGGGAAGTTAGTTTTCAGAGGGCATTTGATTCCATATGACAGTGGTTTTGGAGGAAACTGCAGGAAAGGCAGAGTGACCCTCCACAACCCACTCCTGTGTCACCACCTCTGGGCCATGCAGTGACATGAAAACTTCCTCATCGGAAGCACACCAAGCCAGCTCGGGCTACCAAGCGCAGACCGTGCACCTGGAAGAAACCGGGTTTCCCCAACCACGAGCTTATTTCCGGACTGCGAAGGGTAAGGCTTGCAGATAGCGGGCGCATGTTCCTACTGGAGCCTGGACTTGGAGGGCAGCCGTGCAACGTGACAAAATGGGAGACACCAGCTATCTTCTCTATCTATCTGGACTCTGCCTGAACACAACAGGCATCATCTGAACGGGCTACTAACCTGGGGCCCCTCGACCAAACAGTCTGTCTGAGCTGTAGCCCTGATAGCCCTCTCCTCTTGAGCACCTCTACTGGATACATCTGCCCTGACGGGTACATGGTGCCCAACTATTATGCTTCATGGTGGTCTAACCTTTATATTTTCTTTTACTATTTCTACAGTTTAAACACAAGTCTAGTATTTATTTATTTTTTATGCCTGACTGCAAAATTGTGCTTGATGCTTAAAAGTGTGGAAGTGCTGCTTGATCATCTTAAAGAGTGAATTTATGCTATTATTCAGATCTAGAATTTACAACCTGCAACTTACTTATATTTAACCTGGCATGTCTCACTCAATTAATTATGTCTGCCTAACATGCATGTTACTACTTTTCAGATCTTCTCTAAAAGAATAAATGTGCATTTCCTCTTGACATTTTGTGTCTGTATTCAAACGTTTTGCACTGCAACATGTCACGGTCATATTGTGTATACTTAACTGCACTACAACAACAACAACAACAACAAAAAATTATAATAAAAACTGTTACATGCGTAAATGGGATTAACACAATATCAGTATGGGCTACAGATTGTTTCTGCCTTTAAATATCTGGGGATCCAGGTTACCTCTGCCCTCAACTCAGCTAATGGCACTCCTCCTGATAATTAGCTTTAAATGGGAGGCCTGGAACACAGTCAATATTACTGAGGCTGCTTTTTCTCCTCCTGGCTCTCCCCATCCTGGTTACTAAAAGCGATTTAGAAGAATTACAGCCAGCCATATATTACTTTAAAGGGACACTCCACTGACCAAATATAAAATAAAAATACCTCAGTTAGCTATTTTTCCATTGGGGACATATCTTAAAAAAAAATTTAAAAAAAAATCAGCTTGCATTTCTATTGAATTCTGCACTTTTTTCAAAGTGAAAAAACAAAACAAAAACACACTCTTTACACAAAGCTTTTCAAAATCTGCTTAGGGGTTTGGTAGGCTTGCTAGGAATATGCTATCTACACCCAAAATAAAGTGAACAGCCTAAGATAATATTTAATTTCTTGAAAGAAAGTTTATTTCTAAGCTTCTGTTTTGAATAGATTAGATCTTGAGTACCTGGGCAGATGACTTCTTGTACTTGTCAGCTATTTGTTTAATTCTGGGATCATCAAGCAATGATGGGTCTTCTGGCTTGGCCCTATTTATTTGTAAACAAATGGAGATAATGCTCAACTGGTTAGACACCGATGCAGCCACATATATCAACCCCTCAATACATGCACTGAATTTAGATAGAACACATTATTACTAATAATTAGTAAATTCCATCATTTTTACCATGGACGGTCAGGCGACCCCAGTGGACTATATGCGGTTACAGCGATATCTTTGGATTGGCAATAAGCAATAAGCTTCTTCTGTGTCAGGTAAGGGTGACATTCAACCTGGTATTGAAAAGGAAAAACAAGCTAAAAAAATCCCACATACAAAATGCACCCCCTCAAAAGAATTAAAATTTAAGAAAAAGAAATAAAATCATGTCTATTTTGTAAATGTTTAAATTATTTGAGCTGCATATTATAAAGGGTAACACAATTTACCATAACCACTTCATCTTAGTGTAGTAGTTATACAACAAAGAAGGTGGTTCTATCTATAGGGGTTCTATCCCAATGTTTTTTTCTCTCAGACCATTTGTTGCAATTTAAAAAAATTTAAAAAAGAATTAAAAAAAATAAAAAAAATTGGGGAATTCCCTGGCACCCAGAGAATACAGAGTCCTTCGCTGATTTGATAATGTATACATTGCACTTCTGATAACTCACTCCGAACTCTCAGCAATCAACACCAACCAGGTTGGACAGAAATGATATTTGTTAATGCTGAAGAGTAGATGCCATTCCAGTCTTATACAGAGATGTGATTGATGTAGCCAACATACCATCTGCTGCTCTACAATTGGTTGGTGTCGGCTATAGCCAGTGGCGTACATACCGGGGTTGCGGCTGCGACCGGGCCCACCAGGGGGCCCGGCCACCCTGTGACCCAGTATGTACCCACTGTGGCCAGCCTCTTCTCCTGGGGGGCCCAGGAGCTGGCCACCACATTCCCCCCTGAGGCTGGCCATGGTATCACTGGGCGGACGGGTTGTCTGGGTGGCCGGCGCGTGAGGGAGCACTCTCCCCTGAGTGATTCTTCTTCAGCTCCCTCGCACATTGCATTGATATCGGCTCTGGTATCAATACGCAGCCCGCAAGGGAGCTGAACAGGAAGCACTCAGAGGAGAGTGCTCCCTCGCGCCCGTCAGCCTGCCCGCCGGGTGACACCACTGGACCCAGGGAATCCCCTTAGCACTCCCACAGGTAAGGAGGCTGGGGGATTAAATTTAAAAAAAAAAAATGTGTGTGTGTTAGAGTGTGTGTGTCTGCTAGTGAGTGTCAGTGAGTGTGTTACTGAGTGTGTTTGTGTGTGTCTGTTTGATGTCGTTTAGTGAGTGTGTGTTTGTCAGTGAGAGTGTATGTTTTGTAAGTGAGTGTGTATATATGTCTGTTGCTGAGTGTGTCTCTGTCAGTAAATGTGTGTGTCTGTTAGCTAGTGTATATGCGTCTGTTCGTGAGAGTGTGTGTGTGTCTTCAGCACTTACCTTTCTCCAGTGCCGGACTCCCTTGGCGCTGGGGATCCCTCCGCCTGTCTGCTCCGAATGCGCATGAGCGGCAAGAACCACACGCGCATTCAAACCACCCATAGGAAAGCAATACTCAATGCTTTCCTATGGACGTTCAGTGTCTTAGAATCGCGGAAGCTCCTCTAGCGGCTGTCAATGAGACAGCCACTAGAGGCTGGATTAACCCTCAGTGAAACATAGCAGTTTCTCTGAAACTTCTATGTTTTCAGCTGCAGGGTTAAAACTAGAAGGCCCTGGCACTCAGACCACTTCATTGAGCTGATGTGATCTGGGTGTCTGTAGTGGTCCTTTATGTGTGTGTGCATCTGCATGCACTGGCGTACATACCGTGGGCGCAGGGGTTGCAGCCCTGCAACTCCTGCGACCAGGTGCCTGCCTTTTGTTGCAGCAGAGTAAGCGCGGGGGGGGGGGGTCCACGGATCAATTTTCGCACCGGGGCCCCATGGGTCATGTGTACGCCACTGGATATAGCGAGACCACCAGAGATTGAATGTATTTGATATTGATAGAGTATTTGAATACAGAATTTCCCTTATTCCAAAAAACAAGGGGAGTTTCCAGTAAACCACGCTTACCTGGTTAACCGCTGGTTTGTATTTTAATCCAGGCTTGTTTAGCAGTTCTTCTATCTGCTCGTGATTAAAGTTGGAAATGCCAATGGCTTTCACTAATCCAGCATCCACCAGTTCCTCCATACCCTGACGGCAAAATAACAGAGGGGAAGATCAATGAGCACTGCAGCGCTTTCAGGGTTTAACATGAGCCATTCACACAATAATCAATATAATTACCTAAAAAACAGGTAATAAGAATATTACAGGAACCTGAATTATTTTAGCTGTATTGATAAAGCTTTTTAAAACAGCACATCCCACAAACACAATACATCACTTCATGGGAACTAGTACACAAAAATACCATCTACCGTAAATGGCCCTAAAGCCAGCTAAGTAAAATAACTAGCATTAGGATAACACTATTAGCATTACTCTTATGGTATTGAAAGAACGCAAAAATTCCTGATACTTGGAGAACAGGCAGAGTGTACTCTGGGATCAGGTAACCAGAGGGTTTTTAACCCTTTACCACCACAGGGAGTACAGCTTTGTATTCCTGGAGCTATAGTATCATTTAACCCTGCATATCCTGGCAGCAAATCCACATGGTCTGCAGTAAACTGCCTGTGAATGTTTGAAATGGTGTTTACATGAGTTATATCAGTGTTGTGCATCTCTTGGCTGTACAAGTGTATTCTCTTGAAATTGTGCCTTTGTGTTGTGCCCTACACCACTTTCTAAGTGTCTACATATTTTTTCTGATTTTCTGTTTTAACAGAAACAAAACCTGAGTAAAAGTGAGCGGGTTTTATACAGAATGTCAGAATTCCTGATTGCAGTTTCTCACAGCTAGAAGAAAAAACATTATCAAAAAGGGGAGTTGCCTTGCAAAATGTTATTAAACAGACTACAACATATTTTATTTTTTTCCTCTTTTATTATAGTAAAGATTTAGCAAAGTTACTTTATAATCCAGTTTAGACAATCCAAGCCAGGGCAAGTATTGCAAATGAAAAAGAGAAACAGAAATATTGCTTAAGTCTTTTCTCTGTATGCTTTCTCTACACTTGTGATGGGATTCCAGCATGGTTAAAATTTAGTAGGCCAAAATCTCCATGTGGCATATGTGTATGTTGTGTCAGTTGGTTAGCTACATGTAGCTAGGATACTGTCATCAGTGTACTGAGCATGTGCAGGAATGCAGGAACTGAAATTGCACTTATTTCCTTTGTCTTGGATGAGCCATGTGGTTTGACTAGATGTACAAGTCTATATTCTGCTCATTGATTGGTTAAAGGTATATGTGGGTGTAGCTATTAATGGGAGGAGTTATGTGCCTATATAGGGAGCCTGCACTATTGTTCAGGGCTCAGAACTTGCTGTATTTTTGGTGACATTAGTCCCTCTGAGTCCCGATCGGTGATCCAATAAAGAATCTCTTCCTTCCTGAAGAAACCTGTGTCCATCCCTCTGTGCTTTGCTTCCGTCAGTTTCTCCGGTATCATTTGGTGCATTGGCTGGGAAGCTCATCGTTCAACGGTAGCTGAGAGGCAGAGGCGTGAGACGGTCTATCTTTGCCCACGTTCTCTACGGCTGCACCCCTGAACTTCTGCGTGGACCTCCCTTCGTCTCGGCGCCACTGGTCTGTTGTCCAGGAGATCATCGGCCTCTACGTAAGAAGTGCTGGGGTGTCCCCGTCGATGAGTGTGAACTCAGGTTCAGGAACGAGGAGGTAAGACAACTGCTGTTTTAGACGGCAGACCCACTAGGGGTATACCGATTGTGCGGTAGGCCCAAAAGGGGTTTAAATCTGTGTATGGAATCTGCCCCCTCTGTCGGAGGGAAGGAGCGAAGGCGCACCGCTCGATCGAACGCTCTTTAGTAAGACCGTTTGATCTGGTTAGTCAGGCGGGGTCCTGTGTAAATAGCCCTAGCCGGACACCGGTGTCTTGTCTAGACTAGCGTTCTAGGGTGTATATTACGTTCGCTAGGTCGGAGGGACCGGGAGACTAAGCGGCGCCTGTGTAAATTCGGTTCGCTAGCTCTCAACCTATCTTGGCTAAGTGGGAAGGCGTGTAAATTTGGAACCCACTAGACTTTTGATAGAGTAAATAGACTAGAAGGGCAATTTCTGCCCTCTAGTTCGCTATATGTGGTGCTTGGGCAGTGTGGCTAACCAAAACGGGTGTATATAGTTTTAGGTAGTCTATTCAAGGTACTGGCCAATAGTTTAGTTGGGATTATTGTAAATGTTGTTAAATATATTGTAGTTGGTGAATTGGTTAACTTGTATGTCCTACTAGAAAGTTAGAGCTCTGCTGTCTAGTGGGAGTGTAAATTGTGTGTATAACTGTAAAATAGCGCACGGTACCATAACTACTGACATGTACCATAACCACTGACATTGTGTAAAAATTACTAACAATTGCTGTTTTATGTTATATGTATAATACCATAACTGTTACTAACTGATCTGTGACTTTAAAACTGTATTATAACCACTTACTAACTGTACCATAACCACTGACTGTAAAGATGAGGTTACTAGAATGTGATATAGTTGGTTAGTCAAAAGTTGATTTATAGTACAGATAATTGTAGAGATGAATTTGTTGAAATGTTATGTGATCGGTTAGTTTATATGGATTAATAGCGTGGATAGTTGTATGGTTTGAATAATAGTTACATTGATAAGTGTATAGTCTTTGGTGGGTTTTTGATTTAATTTCGTGTGTGCGACGTCGTGATATTGTTGAGCATGTGAGGATCCTGTGTGTGTGTTTGGGCCTAGTGACTGCGCAATGTGTTGCTGGTGATAAGGAGATTGGTGTGACTGTTGAAACTGTGTGTATATTTGTACAGCTTTTTGAATCAGACGTTCTGTTGAAATAATCTGATTCACTTGGCTGTTAGTCTTTTGTCTTGTATGTTTAAAAAAAAAAAAAAAAGTAGGGAGTAGCTTGTCCTGGTGGCCGCATGGCCTCCATGTAGCAGTCTTCACTTAAATTTAGTGCAGAGTGTACATGTGGCTGTAACTAGTAGGCTGGAATTCTATGATCAGTTTCTATATATTGACTGTTGGAAACTGATTGTTGCCTTGGTGAATTAAACTGTGTCATATGGGAAACAATGTAGCCACATGGTGGTCAGAACTAAGGACTTAATTACAACTGCTTTGGACATCCCCTCCCCCCCCCCTGGCATCTGATTACCAACCCCCCAAACATCCTCCAGAGCCAGATTAGCCACGCCCATTTCTGGCTGGTATAATCAGTATTTGCACTCCCCCTGCTCTACTGTCCCCGCCTACCCACATACCTATCTGTTCCTGTGTTTCAAACTCTTGTATTTCTGTACTACCCCTCCCCCTAATCAATGATCAATGGTATCAGATGGTATATTGGTTTTTTTTAGTTACTGGATGGGCCCCTCCCAGCTTTGTCCAAAATGTCCCCTTTTACTAAACTACAAACTGAAATGTTTAATTTACCTTAGAACTAAAGATTTAATCAAGCCTAGCTAGCAGGGTGGACATTGATTAAAATAAGTAATAATAAAATAGGACATAATTAATTAAAGTCTATTTGTTTCATTTGACTTTAGGGAGGCACTCTAGGCCACCTACTGGCCATCTTCGGGAGTTACATTGATAATACATTGTTTATAACAGATAGATGTAGGATTGCTTACCCTATTTTAATATATTTATTGCTATAAGGTTTTATTTTATGTATAAATATATTAAAAGTTGAGTTTTCTTATTAGACCCATAAAGATTATTTTGATACAATTACCCTCTGGTGACACCTACTGGTAGGTTTTTGGTTTAACACTTTAAAAAAAAAAAACGTTTTTTTATCCACCAAATGCTGACTAATAAAATTATCTTACTACTCCTAGACTGGAACCTATTATTGGGCAGCCTTGCCGAAGTCCCATATTAGACACTGCTTGAGTCAAATAGGTTGTATACTCCCTTTAATCCAGAGGCCCCTGAAAACTTCCGAATGATAGACTCAGCATTTGTCAGCCAGGCCCAAGGTGATAGTAAAAGGAAATTAAAGAAAATTAGAGGGATTTGTAGGGATGTCCATAATACAGCTAATGGAGATTGCAAATACAGTATATATGAATAGGGAGATGGAGGAAGAACGTAAAATGAGGAAAAAGGCAGATATGCTAGCGGTAGCTATCTTAAGTGTAGAAAGACAGGGAAGTGAATAGAGGAGATGAGAATAGGCTGAGCAAGGGACTTTAAGTAGGAATTAATGTGCGTATTGTAGAAAGGAGGGACATTGGAAGAGTGAGTGTCCACAGAGAGAGTAGTATGAAGGTGATAGACAGGAGAGAGAAGGGTACGAGGAGGTTATAGTGGTAGTTATAGAGGAAGAGGAAGTTTTAGAGGGAATGATGGGAATAGTAGAGGAAGTGTTCAAGGAGACAGATACTATCCACCCACGCAGAGACCTAGAGAAAGAGAGGATAGAGATTTTGTGGGTCTGGCTGACACTATCATGGAAGACTATTGATACCGACTGGGCTCCATCCCACTTGGTCGAGCGTAGCCTATGGTCGATGTAGCAATAGGGGGAAAGAGAAGTTCTTTCATGATCGACACAGGTGCTGAACATTCTGTGGTGACTAAGATGGTGGCTCCGCCTTCGGGGAAGACTATAACTGTGATAGGAGCTACTGGGAGAAGTGCAACTAGACCGGTTCTTAAGAGTCGCACTTGTATTCTGGGAGGCCATGTGGTGAAGCATTAGTTCCTATATATGCCAGAGTGTCCGATTCAACTTTTAGGACGAGATCTATTATCGAAGCTTTAAACTCAGATAACCTTTTACCTAATGGATTAACATCTCTGAAGTTTAAGGGATTACCAGGCATAATGGTGATATCGGTGCCGAGGGAAGAAGAATGACGCTTCTATTCCATAGTGACAAGTGTTAACCCTAAGAGTGATGAATCCTTACTTGACATTCCAGGAGTATGGGAAGAAAATAATCCTCCAGGACTTGCTCGTAATATCCCACCAATACATATTGAGTTAAAGCTCGGTGTGTATCCTGTTAGCCTTTGTATGTTGTTCTTTTATCTACCCCAACAGCTGTAAAGGTGGCGGAAGTGACTCCTTGGATTCATCATTCTAAGGTTAAACCAGCAGCAGACTCTTGGCAAACTACTCCAGATCCTGAGAATCCTTGCAGGACCCGGTTGAAGCGTGCAACTCAGTCGGAGTGACGAGGGGATATCGAGACATTCTAGTTAAAAGTCTACAAAGATCATCAAGTAGGTGTTTTGACGGCCATAATAAAGCCTGACCACCTGCCTACGTGTCATAGCCAGAGTATCTTGAAGGGATCTCTGTGAAGGAAAGTGAGGATCAGAAGAACAACATCCTTGCAGCCCTCACAATCGGGAAGCTGAGAGGCCATCGCACGGTTGAAGAAAAATGAGGATTTCAGGAATAATGTGTTTTATTGTGTCTTAGTATTTTTATGATTTTTCAGGAAGGTAGGAGTATAGACATACCGAATTGCGATAGTTGCATTAAGACTACTAAAACAGGTAACCAAATATCCCAAACTCTCATCTGGCACTCACAGTATGAATGTAAGGGATCTGTATCTAAATGTAGATATTTGGATATTGATTATAGTGTGTGCAAGCCAATATCAGGAGAGTCTAAATGTTTTGATCCCCATTTCCAACCCCGTACAATTTGGTTGGTAATTCGGAATAGTAACTCCCAGGGGACATTAATAAATAGGACTGTGATAAGCACCATACATTCCGCGGGTATTCTACTATTTGATGCATGTAAGGCGATTTCGGGTAGTGGAAGACTTTGGAATGTATGTGGTAATCTTAAATGGGAACGAACTTATGGGTTTAATGATAAATACTTATGTCCCAGTAAAAGATCTACTGATCCTGATTGCCCAAATAGAGACTAACTTCTGCCCCTATTGGTCATGTGTAGGTTGGGCAACCTGGGAAAAACAGTGGATCAAGATATGATTATCCAAAGGTTGCCTACCACACCATACTGTAAAACTATGTGTGTAACCCCGTTCACATGACCATTTCCAATCTGCAGTACTTTATTGACAGGTTTGGAGGTCTGTTTGGGTCCAAATATATGGCACAGGAGTAAATTCAGGAACAATAATATATGTAGGTCTTGAAACTGAGACAGTGGCAACTCAAACTCATCAGGTTTCTCATTCCTTCTATGAGGAGATGAGTATTGAGGATAAAATTCCCCATAATGTTAACAACCTATTTATTGATTTGGCTGAGGGTATTGCAGGTAGTCTTAATGTAACTAATTGCTATGTGTGTGGAGGTACTAATATGGGAGACCAGTGGCCATGGGAGGCAAAGGAAATATGGTACCCTGGCTCTGAGACATATGAACAACAGATACCTTTCCAGTCTGATCATCAAGTAAGTACTAGAAGTAAATTGGAATGGTGGTTAAAAACCTCCATTATAGGTCATGTTTGTATAGCCAGGAAAGGGACAATGTATAACACGTCTGTAGGTGAGCTAACGTGCTTGGGACAAAAAGCCTATAATGTTAATACTAAAAATACTACTTGGTGGTCAGCTTCAAATGTCTCGGAACCTACTAATCCGTTTGCCAATTACACTCATTTAAAGGAGGTATGGTTTGACTTATCGGCTACATCTAGTTGGAAAGCCCCAGCAAATTTATACTGGATTTGTGGTAATAAAACTTATTCGGAGTTACCACAAGATTGGGAAGGGGCATGTGTATTAGGTATACCAAAGCCATCCTTCTTCTTGTTGCCAATCGAAACAGGAGAGACCTTGGGAGTTAAGGTTTACGATGTAAATCATAAAAGGGAGAGAGCATCCTTGAATATAGGTAGCTGGGAAGATAATGAGTGGCCCCCTCAACGTATTATTAATTATTATGGACCTGCTACTTGGGCAGAAGATGGCACTTATGGATATAGAACTCCGATTATATATGCTCAACTGCATTATTAGACTACGGGCGGTAGTTGAGATTATTACTAATGACACAGCTCAAGTGCTTAATCTTCTAGCTAAGCAAAATACCAAGATGTGATCAGCCATATACCAGAATAGGCTAGCCCTTGATTACTTACTAGCAGTAGAAGGAGGTGTATGCGGAAAGTTTAATCTAAGTAACTGTTGTCTGCACATAGATGATGAAGGGCAAGCAATAGCTGAACTTACAAGCCACATGGTTAAACTAGCGCATGTGCCTACTCAGGTATGGAAAGGGTACAATCCAAGTAGTTGGTTTGGAAGTTGGTATGAGCAGCTTGGAGGAATTAAGACATTAGTAGGAGGAGTAGAATTTATTATATTTTTTTTGTGCCTCCTCCTGCCCTGTCTAATTCCACTAGTGGTAAGGTCCCTACGTAGTATTATAGAGAGTACTATAGAGAGAAAGACAGCGGCTCATGTAATGGCTGTCTGGAAGATATGATCCCCTAGCCCGAAGAGAATATATTCAGGATGAAGAATGTTGAAGGAGTTTTTAAGATGCTTACAAGGTCTACTCTGGTTCAATGGCTACTTGAGAGATGTAGGTAAAACTGTGATTGGTGATGCATCTGGAATAATGTTATATCAGAGGCATCAAAAGGGGGGAATGTGATGGGATTCCAGCATGGTTAAAATTTAGTAGGCCAAAATCTCCATGTGGCATATGTGTATGTTGTGTCAGTTGGTTAGCTACATGTAGCTAGGATACTGTCATCAGTGTACTGAGCATGTGCAGGAATGCAGGAACTGAAATTGCACTTATTTCCTTTGTCTTGGATGAGCCATGTGGTTTGACTAGATGTACAAGTCTATATTCTGCTCATTGATTGGTTAAAGGTATATGTGGGTGTAGCTATTAATGGGAGGAGTTATGTGCCTATATAGGGAGCCTGCACTATTGTTCAGGGCTCAGAACTTGCTGTATTTTTGGTGACATTAGTCCCTCTGAGTCCCGATCGGTGATCCAATAAAGAATCTCTTCCTTCCTGAAGAAACCTGTGTCCATCCCTCTGTGCTTTGCTTCCGTCAGTTTCTCCGGTATCACACTGACTGCCAGATGCAAAAGCCTTACACTGATCAGCCACAACATTAAAAATCACCAACAGGTGAAGTGAATAACATTGATCATATTGTTACAATGACACCTGTCAATGAGTGGGATATATTAAGTAACAAGTAAACAGTCTGTTTTTTAATTTCATGAGTTGGAATCAGGAAAAATGGGCAAGCAAAAAGATATGTGTGACTTTGACAAGTGGCAATTCTTGTGGTAAGTATCTACCAAACGTAGTGCAAAGAAGGACAACTGGTGAACTGGAGTCATGGTTATGAGTGCCCAAGGCTCACTAATGCATGTGGGTAGCACGTGGTGTCTGATCACACAGAAGAGTAACTGTAGCTTAAACTGCTGATACACTTAATGCAAGCCATAATAGAAAGGTGTGAGAACACACAGTGCATCGCAGTTTGCTGTGTATGGAGCAGCATAGCGGAAGAACAGTCCGTGACGAAAGCGTGAGTGTCAGAACTGGACCGTGGAGCAATGGAAGAATATTGCCTGGCCTGATGAATCAAGTTTTCCTTTAATTAGGTGGATGGCAGGTTGCGTGTGCATGGTTTACCTACGGAAGAGATGGTAGCAGGATGCACTATGGGAAGAAGGCAGACCTGCAGAGAATGTTATGTTCTGGGCAATGCTCTGCTGGGAATCCTTGAGTCCTGGCATTAATGTGGAGGTTACATGATATGTACCAGCTATCTAGAGTTTGTTGCAGACCACGTACAACCATTCATGGCAATGGGGTTCCCTGATGGCAGTGGCATCTTTCAACAGGATGCACCCTGCCAACTGCAACTATTGTTCAGGCTTGGCTTGGGGAACATTACTAAGTTTTCAAGTTATTGCCTTGGCCTCTAAATTCACCAGATCTCAATCCGATTGAGCATCTTTGGGATGGGCAGGAACAACAAATACAATCCATGGAGGCCCCACCTCGCAACTTGCAGAAACTTAAAGAATCTGCTGCTAATGTCTTGGTGCCAGATATTACAAGACACGATCTTGTAGAGTACATGCATCGATGCAGCAAAGCAGTTTTGGCAGCACAAGAAGGACTTACTGATTACGTTGTGGCTGATCAGTGTATGAAAGTGAAATGTTGGCTCTCATATTAATTCTACAGTCCCTACCAGCGATTCACTGATTCAACCTAATCATCAACTGATACAACATAGGATACAATTTTTGACTGGGGATCCCTGTGGTTTACTCACACCTTGATGAGCAAAAGCAAAATGTGCATTGGGGCACCGTAGTGTTAGACACTGCCACTTTCTGAGCCAGATATGAAGGATCTGTGGTCTGACACAGTTGATAGATATCATCCTTTATAGTCAAGGGCAGGGGTAGGCAACCTACGGCACTAGTGCCATGCACGGCACTCGAGGTGCTGCTAGAGCCAAACAGGGTCTGGCCTATCAGGAGTCTCAGTGAAACTTCAGATATCTGCTAATACAAAGAGGTAGTGAAGGACAATCCTCAATTTATGCATTGCAGCACTTAGAGGAAGTGATCTCAGATCACTTCCTCCCATCACTTGTGAATGGGAATCCACACTGTAGTAGAGCAGCCCACAGCTGATGTTGCAGCTCCTGTCCTTGACCTGTACCTGCCCAGGCTGGTCCCCACTGGAACCCAGGGAAGCCACCCACACTGCTAGATATACACAGACCTGCAGAATAAGCCTCCCCTCATACAAATAATACGAACAGCCCACACACAAACATACACAAAATCCCCACAAACGCAACACCACTAACAATCTACATACATGCACACAATCCCACATGCAGCCTCTCACATGCAAAACCCCAAACAGCCCCCATACACTACCAAACACACAATGTGACATATCCACCCACACACAATTCCACAAGCAGCCCTCATACATAGCCCATATTCATATGTATCATACACGATACCATAAACTACTAATGAACATATACAATATAATAGCTCATATACGCACAAATACAACGATACAAAGCAATTACAGTATAAATAACACAAGCAGAATACGGCAGCACACACACCTCAATTTAAAAAAATAGGATCGGCAGGGCCGTTTGAAGGAATTTGGGGGCCCCAAGCTAAATGGACATGGAGGCGCCCCCCCCGCACGCAAAGCCCACAGGAACCACAGCATAGCCATACAGTTTAAGTTCACCCACACTTTAAATAAATAAAAAAGGTTTACAGTGCAAATACTGCTGTTGCATATACTGTGCATAAATAAAAAATGTTTACAGTGCAAATACTGCTGTTGCATATAATGTGCATAAAATTTGGACATTTTCAACAATTGAAAATTCCCTGTGTTCTCCTCATCTCCCCTTCTCCTCACCCCCCTCCGTGTTCTCCTCATCTCCCCTTCTCCTCACCCCCCATGTTCTCCTAATCTCCCCTTCTCCTCACCCCCCTCCCTGTGTTCTCTTAATCTCCCCTTCTCTTCACCTTCCCCTCCCTGTGTTCTCCTAATTTCCCCTTCTCCTCACCTCCCCCTCCCTGTGTTCTCCTAATTTCCCCTTCTCCTTACCTCCCCCCTCCATGTGTTCTCCTTATCTCCTCAACCCCCCCCGCGTTCTTCTTACTCCCTGTGTTCTTCTTACTCCTTCCCTCCCTATGTTCTTCTTACTGCCCCCATGTTCTTCTTACTCCTCCCCTATGTTCTTCTTACTCTCCCCGCCTCCCCATGTTCTTCTCACTCCCTCCTTATGTCTTCTTAAGGTCCCTCCCCCGTGTCCTTCTTACTCACCTCCCCGTATCCTTCTTACTCCCCCGCCTATGTTCTTTTTACTCCCCCCCTCTCTATTCTCTTCTCACCTCCCCTTCCCCTTAGCGTGGCCGTGCTCATGGTGCACTTCCTGTCAGTCCAGCCGGGAACAGGAAACTGACTCTCCTGTACCGCATGGAACCCGGCCGGACTGACAGGAGGAAGAGGAGCTAGGCCACACTACAGGGAAGGGGAGGTGACGAGAGAGGCAATGCTGCAGCCGCCTGAGGCTCTCTATAGAGCGCTCAGGCGGCTGCAGCCTTGTAGGAAGTGCCAGCCCTGCTTGGGGGCCCAGGCCAGCTCGGGGCCCCAAGCAATTGTTTGGTTAGCTTGCCTGGTAGCGACGGGCCTGAGGATCGGCACGCTACGGGACATCACAATCCTATATCGGCACAGTGCTGCTAAAAGGTTGCCTACCCCTGATCTAGCTGGACGTTCTCACTCCCTTCATGAGGACATCACAGACGTTGGATGTCCTCATGAAGGGAGTGAGAACGTCCAGCTAAGTCGACCTAGAGTCTAGTAAACTCCTGGAGGTGACTCTAGTAGCGGTCTGATTGACAGCCCCTAGAGGCAGTCTCAACCCTGCAATGTAATCATAGCAGTTTCTCAAAACAAAAAGCCACAAAACCCTAATTTTTTACTTTGCAGGACTAAAGGGGGCAGGGACAGTGCACCCAGGCCACTTAAATGAGCTAAAGAGGTCTGGGTGCCTATAGTGTCCCTTTATGGGAAAGAGGCTTGGATACACATGGTATTCGGGATTATTCTAACCTTAGTGACCGAATAATCTAAATTTTATGAAAGACAGGAGGCGAATATTTGCTTTACTTTCTTTACTGTAACTCCCAGCAGCAAAGAAACAGTTAACAGTAAGTAAAAAATTTAACCAATCCGAGTGTACAATAGAGTATGTCCAGTTATCAGGCTCCTCCCAATTCCTCTTTCTTGATGCAGCCGACAGCCGCAGAGTCAACCATGTAAACATAAACGGTGGAACAATGAAGAGTTCAAAATGTAGTCAACCATGTAAACGATGTGGGAAGCGCATAGGTAATTCTTGAGAAGGTATTGAAGGGTTTTCACACTAGGAAAAAGAGAGAGAGAGAGAGGTCGTGAAAATATGGTTTCTTGGATTACTTTAGCTGTTATATTTCCCACCCAGGTGTACAATAATATTCTGACAAGTCTTAAGTTATAAGTTAATGTGTGTAGTATCTGTAAAGGTAGTTGCAAGGAGAGGCCTGAAATTTAGATTATAAAATATTGGTTTAGTTAATAGAGGTGTAGTGGAATACCTACCTATTTGGGTTGGGTGCGTGTATTAGCGGGCGGGAAAATATTTGCCTCCTGTCTTTAATAAAATTTTGATTATTCGGTCATTAAGGTTAGAATAATCCCAAATTTTATGGCAAGACAGGAGGCTTCATATTTGCTGTTTAAAAGCAATGATATGATGGAATTAGAAACATGAGGAGATTGTCTAAAATAGAAGGTTCTGAAGGTGGATTCTCTGGACCAATCTGTGGAGGTGAGGATCTCCGTTAGGGAGCCCCCAGCTGTAAATGCAGACGAGGCGGCCGCGCCTCTCACTGAGTGAGCACCAAAACATGGATCAATGCCTGCTAGGGTTAGAAGCCATTTGATCCAACGAGCAATCGTGGGGCATGAGACTGGCTTGTGAGGTCGAACGTAGGACACCAGTAGGGGGCCCGTTTGGGGTCTAAGGTCCTTAGTGCAAAGGATGTAGTGTCGGACGCAACTAGCTATACAGAGCATGGGTTTGTCATGAAAGTAAGGATAGCTTACTGTAGATGAATTGGTTTTCGTGCGTCGGGTAATAGAAATGTGTACTCCCTCAGGGGTAAAGTCCACGGCATGGACGTCAAATGCTATGATGTCCGAAACTCTTCTTAATGATACCAGACAGAGCAGTAGTGCCAGTTTGACCGACAGTTGTCACAGAGAGAGTTCTCCATTAGGGGGCCAAGTCTCCAAAAATGATAATACCATAGTAACATCCAAAAATTGATTATATTTGGGAGCCGGGGGTCTCGCGAGGCGGATGCCCCGCAAAAGTCTACATATGGAGGGGTGTTTACCAACCACGGAGTTGTCAACGGGGCTATGGGCTGCCGAAATGGCCAAATGGAAAATGTTAATTGACCGATAGGATTTATCCTGTGATGCCAGGAAGTTCATAATGTTAATCAAAGGGGCTGAAAAGGGATCGACGTCCCTCTCCAAGCACCAGCTATTCCAACGTTGCCACGCTGAGAGATAAGAGTGTCTTGTTCCTGGGGCTCTAGAGTCCCATAGTAGTCCTCGAGCAGCAGTTGAAAGGCCAGAGACATTCCAGGATCCCCTAAAATGGTCCAGGCCACTAACCGAAGGTGGCCTTGTCATGCTAGTGTCCGGAAGTTGCCTGAAGGGTCCCTGAGAAGGATGTAGGAGGTGGGTAGTAGTAGTGGATAGTCCACCGACATCTCGAGGAGAGAAGGAAACCATGACTGGGTTTGCCACAGAGGGGTTACCAGAGTTATGGTGACGCCCTGTGTCTTGAGATATTGAATCGTGGAGAATGGGGGACATATGCTCCCGATGTTGGCCATGGTTGAAGGAAGGCATCCACTGCCAGGCACACTGGGTCTGGGAGCCAGCTGAAGAAAGCGTCCGTAAACTGGCGGTTCAGGCGAGACGCAAACAGGTCCAGGTTGAATGACCTTCTCAGGACCTGTAGATGGTGGAAAATTTGTGGGTCCAGTTGCCAGTCGCTGTAATCTCTCCAGTGGCGGGAGAACCAATCTATGACGAGATTATTGGAGCCCGGGAGATATTCCGCACGAAGGGAGATATTCCTGTCCAGGCAGAATTGATATAATTCCTTTGTCAGGTCTGATAGCATTTTTGATCGTGAGCCACCTAGGTGGTTCACGTATCGTACTGTTGAGACATTGTCCATCCTCAGGACAAGACTGCACTTGTAGGCTTCCTTGGCAAAACTGCAGATCGCGAAAGAGCCAGCAATTAGTTCGAGGCAATTGATGTGAAGAGCCTGTTCGGCTGGGGACCAGAGGCCCCCGGTAGAACGTTCCGAGCAGGTGGTGCCACATCTGAGGAGGCTGGCGTCTGATTCAAGAATGAAATCGGGTTGTCGGCCAAAGATAGCCCTTCCATTCCAGGCCTCCATATGTTGAAGCCACCAGTGGAGTGGAGTTCCAATTGGACTTCGTTTGAGAGAAAAATCTGTTATTCGTAAGATGTTGAGCGATGTAAGTAGTGTGTTTTCAAACGTTGCATTGCCCAGTAGTGCAGTGGAGCTGGAAATATTGCTTGGATTGAGGCGGAGAGTAATCCAATTGTGCGGGCTAAATCCTTGAGTCGGAGGTATGGTGAAGCCAGCAATCTCCGGATGTCCTTTTTTATGGTTTTGATTTTCATAGCAGGGAGTTGTAGAACTGCCTGAATCGAATCTATCGGAAATCACAGAAACTGTATCGTCTGGGATGGAGTTAGCGATGACTTTTGAAGATTGATGACAAAACCCAAATTCTGGAGGAGAGCCAAAGTCATATCTGTATGAAGGCATAGAGTCTCCTCGTCTTGATCCATGAGGAGGATATCATCCAAGTATATGATGGAGCAAATCCCTTGTGAACGGAGTAGTCCCATCACCGGTTTCATTAGTTTGGTGAAACACCAAGGTGCGGAGGACAGTCCGAAGGGGGGACAGGTGAACTGCCATATTGTTTTGCGCCAATGGAATTGGAGGAAGGTGCGGTGTTCTGGCGTGATTGGTACCGTGAGGTACGCATCTTTAAATTCGAAGCGGAAGAACCAATCTCCCTCACAGAGGAGGTCTCGTAGTAGATGGATGGCCTCCATCTTGAAGTGTCTGTATTTGATGAATTTGTTGAGCTCTCTTAGATTGATGACAGGTCGGAACTCTCCCTACTTTTTCTTGACTATAAACATGTTGCTCACAAACCCTCGTGGGCTGAGGGATTGTTCGACGGCACCCTTGGAGACTAGGTTGTCTAGTTGGACCTGAAGGGACATGTTGTCCCTTTGAGACATTCTGAGGGGGGCAGGTAAAGACATTTGAACTGGATTCTCTGTGAATTCTAGGTGGAAGCCCGACACGGTCTGAAGGATCCACGGGTCTTGTGTGAGCCGAGACCACTGTTGGGAAAAATGGGTTAATCGGCCTGCAATAGGTATATGAAAAAAATGAGAGCCCATTACCTGTAGGAGTGCGACCGTGGAGGGAAGCAGATCCACGTCCTCTAAAAGAGCCACGAGAGGGGAAGAAGTGTCTGTGGTGGAAACGGGTATTGCCCGAGTTCCAATGGTCTGAAGGTCGAGGCCTGAAGCCTGTAAAGGCAGCTCTGCCAGCCGAATGGCCTCTGTGAGGGCTGGCTCTCCCGGAAAAACGTTGGGTCCTAAACACCTTATGTAAAGAGGATTGTGCTTTGGTTTGGTTTTTTTTTTCTCCCCCTTGGGGTAAAATTGTAAACTTGTAAATATTACTACCTCTTTTTTGGACATACCCACTTAGTGTCTAATTTCAAGACACAGTAAAGACTGAATTTCTAAATAAAAATTTACAGTCTTTGTGTTAAAAAAGGAGGATTTCCTCCAATGATTTTTAATTTATGTTTTGTGTGTTTGTATGTATATGTTTATGCAGCAATAGGGAAGGATAACGACTACTGAGTGGAAAGGGATGTAGAGAAGTTTCTGAAAATAATATGATAAAAATGCTTACACTCAATGTTCAGGGATTGAATACTATAGCAAAAAGAAATTTACTGTATAAATATCTCAGTGAAAAACAATTGAATTTAATATTTTTACAAGAAACCCATTGGAGGCAAGTGGACAAACAGAATTGGCAGGGCAAAAGATTTCCACTTATAATTCAAGCCTCTAACAAGGAAAGAAAAAAAATGTGGAGTAGCTGTAGTATTTGGAGAAAAGATCAAAGTTGAAATTATTCACCAGATACAAGATATTAAAGGTAGATATTTAATAATAATATGCAAAATTGACTCCATACTTTTTACATTATGTAATATATATCTCCCTAATCATTCACCAGTTGCCTATTTAAAAACAATTTTGGAAAAAGTAGATGAAATTAAAGTGGGAAAGTTAATATTAGCAGGGGATTTTAATGCAGTACTGGATCCTCAGATCGATAAAAAATTAATGAAAGGAAATACTCTAAACCAAATGGTGATAAAACAAGCAAAAGCTTTAAAAAAAAAATTAAAGATGAATATAATTTATTTGATATCTGGAGAATTTACAATCCCAATGAGAGAGATTATACGCATTTCTCTAAAGTGCATTTTTCCTATTCAAGATTGGACATGATTTGGGTAGATCCAAGTATTATTGATATGACCAAAAAAACAAAGACTGATGAGATAGTTTGGACAGATCACAATGGAGTTTTCTGTGAAATTGTTTTTTGTACATTTAAAAGAGAAGCCTATACCTGGCGGTTAAGAGATAATTTGCTTTGCTGTGAATTTAAAAAAACTTACATAGGAAACAATATAAAAAATTACTTTAAAGAAAATACTTCAGAAAATATTGATCCATCTATTTTGTGGTGTGCCTTTAAGGCTGTTATAAGAGGTCACATTATCAAGCTACAAAGCCAGCTTGATAAAAATAATACTTTGGCATATTTACATACAGAATTAAGAAATATGACTCATATGAATAAACAATCTCCATCTCCCGAAATTTATGGAAAAATATTAGAACTTAAAGAAAATATAAAGCAAAAATTAATAGATACGATAGCTAAAAATATGGATAGACTAAAACTTAAATATTATTCTAAAGGTAATCGAGCTGAAAAGATGCTATCTCAAAAACTTAGAAAACAAAAAGGACAAAACAAAGTAGATAAAATAATATAGAATGGAAAAATAGCAACAACCCCTAGAGAGATTGGAAAATGTTTTAATGAATATTACGGCAATTTATATAATATATCTCAAATTAATACAGATGAGGATATTAAAAATTATTTAAATAATATAAAGAAGTTTCAATTAACATCTATTGAAAATGAATTTTTGAATAAACCTATAACTATGGAGGAGATTATGAAAGCTATAAATGACTTAGAAAGATCTAAAACACCAGGCCCGGATGGGTTTAGCAACCTATTTTATAAAACATTTAAAGATCTATTATGTCCATATTTGACCTCTGCTTTCAATACAGCTGCAAACAGAGGATTTCTACCAGCAGAGATGCTTAAAGCTAATATCTTGCCCATTCTAAAAAATGACAAAAATCCCACCGACATTACAAATTACCGTCCAATATCTCTAATAGATGTAGACACTAAGCTATATGCTTCGGTATTGGCTGCCAGAATAAAAAAACTTCTTCCATTAATTATCCATAAAGATCAAATAGGATATGTTCCAGGTAGAAATTCCTATACAAGTATAAGGAAAATTATTAACATCTTGGATGATGCAAATAGAAATGATGTTCCAGTTCTGACTCTGTCGATTGATGCTGAAAAAGCATTCGACAGAGTCAGATGGAAATACTTAGAAGCCGTCTTAGCACACTATGGATTGGAAGGTTGGATTAAGAAAGCTATAATGGCCGTATATGTAAATCCAGTTGCACGGACTATTGGACCTAATATTGTTGCCCCATGGTTCCAACTTAGAAACGGTACTTGGCAGGGTTGCCCCCTTTCACCATTACTTTACTTGCTGACTATCGAACCATTGGCTGAAAACATTAGAAATAATAAGGAGATTAATGGATGAGGACCCAAAAATTAGTCTATATGCTGATGACATTTTAATTACTCTCACAAATCCTAAAAATTCTTTAGAACATACAATGCAAGAAATAGACCGATACAGTTTTATATCAAACTATAAGTTAAATACAAATATATCCCTGATATAAGATATTAATCACAATAAAAAGATGCAACAAGAGATTAAAAACAAATATGATTTTATTTGGGTTAAGGAAAGCATGGATTATTTAGGAATTAAAATAACCAGAGAGACAAATAAGATTATGGAAGTAAATTTTTTAACACTATTATTGGACCTTAATAAATGGTTAAAAGATCGCAGAAATTTAGAGATTACTTTTTGGGGACGAATAAATGTCATCAACTCATATGTTATACCAAAGTGGAATTACATGTTCCAAATGTTAGCTCTCCATATTCCAATCCATTGGCTTCAATTAATACAAAGAAGCTTTACTCAATACATTTGGAAAGGCAAGAAGCCAAGATTAAAACAGTCAATATTAGTGCAAAAATTACATAAAGGTGGACTCGCTTATCCATATATAATGAATAATTTTAAAGCAGCTACTATCCTACATATTTATACAATGCAAATTAAAGAAAATAAAGATGAAGGATGGTATAAAATGGAAATGAAGGCAGGAGAAGTCTCTAGCTTAGACTGCTTAATTTGGAATATAAATAAAACGTTTAAAAAAAAAAAAAAGAGTATTCTAATATTATTTTAACTCAATTATTGGAAAACTGGTCCAAAATTAAAAAAGCAATGAATATAGAAAAAAAAGTTCCAAGCTACTTAGAGTTAGATATTGTAGAACATCAAGTGGAAGACTTAAATTTAAATAATTGGAAAAAATTAGGAATAATGACTTTAGATCATTTATTGACAGAAGGATCAATCAAAACTTTTGCTCAAATAACAGGTGAATATAATCTCCCATCTAGAGAGGTGTTTAATTTTTTTAAGACTCAAAAGTTATATGAATACACACATTATAATACCAAAATCTAATTTGAGCAATTTGATTGATTTATTATTTACCTCAAAAAAAATTAATAAACCACTTTCTAAAGCTCTAATATTAACTAAATCAATGGTCAAGGACATAAATCCTACTGCTATACAGGTATGGAAACAAGATTTAGACATTGACATTAGTATGAAACAATGGGGTTCTTCAATGATGGATGTTAAGAAGAATATAAACTCATAAAATTTACTAGAAACACACTTTAAAGTTTTAAATAGGTGGTACTTAGTACCAGCTAAATTGAATAAAATATACCCTTTAACTAATCCTACCTGTTGGAGATGTAATAGCACTAGAGGCAATTTTAGACATATTTGGTGGGACTGCCATAAATGTAAAAATCTCTGGTTGAAAATACAACATTTCATATCCAATAATCTAAAACTCGAGTTGATAATTTCCCCAGAGGTAGTTCTGTTGCATTTGAATTGGCCACATATGACGTACGAGCTAAAAGTAATTCTTATACATCCTTTTTTAGCTGCTAAAATAGTAATTGCGAGATGGTGGAAAAAAGATTCAGAAGTCCCCTGGAAGAAAGTTAAAACCCAACTCGAGTTTCAGATTAAAATGGAGTTGTTGCTAAGTAAACAAAAATTAAGCAATAAGGTATTTGTTTGGTCAAAATGTATTGAGATGATTGATGTAGAAAATAATGTTGATCAATTAGAAGCAGACTAATTCCATGAACATTGTAAAAATTATGAGATATATTTAAATGATATTACCACTCTACTAAGGAAACTTTTCTGGTATTTTTTTCCCTTTCCTATTCTGCTGCTATATTGTCTTGTATTGTAAATTTGTATGATATATGTATTTTGTATGATATATGTATTTAAAATAAGGTATTAAAAAAATAAAGATTAAATATTAAAAAAAATAATAATTGAGTTCATTAATATATATATATATATATATATATAATAATTTTGATATAGTTGTTTAAGAATTACTAGACACCCATTTCAATTAAACTTATAAAAGCGGTAACATACCTCCCATGTCTCCAGGAAATGAGAGTCATCTGGATAGACCTGGCCTTCATCATCAGTGGGAAACAATACATCGCCAACCTATCAACAATACAGAAATTTAGTTTAGAATGATGTAACTAGACAATAGTTGTGTTTTTAAAGCAGAATGATCACTTATCTTTAACTGATTTTTATGGATTTATTTTAGAATTCTTTACTTAGTTACAAGCATAATGACAAACCACAGCGTAAAATGTAATACATGCTCACAAAGATTTTTCAGTTTTTGAAAAGAAAAAAAAAAAAAACAGAAGAAATTACACAGTGTCCACTTTACATCACAGCGTGCCTAACTGATAATGGTCCAGTTAATTTGCAATGCAATATCAGTTCGTAACAGTCTTACAGGTGCCATATCAGTGAGTAGTAGCTGTGTATATAGCTTGACTAATCAAAACAAGTCATGTAGAAGATAGGAAATGTAGCGTTCTACATAGACACCTGTATCAGGTTATATATTAAAGTAAAGTGTACAATAACTATAATTCGGTATTCATTTTTTTTTTTTTAAACTGAATTTTTTTTTCACAGACATGCATGACATATTGCAGTAAGCTTTACATACGTAAGTACAGTATAAATAAGCATATCATCATTTGTAATTACATTGGTAAATCAAACATAGAAGGCATGTGGGAATGAATATATTTTAACACTTAAATGTCAGCACGTACTGTGAGGTCTTTTCATAGTACAAACAGTGAAGGGAGCTAACCAGAAATGGGGGGCGAGGGGTTGGGGGGGTTCCCTGGTGTGTTCTATGTCCATCCTTAGGTCATTCTGAAGTCACTAGTGTGGCGCAATTGCGCGGAAGGTATTTTCCTGATACATTGTTTCCAATTTGGTACAGTAATTGTTTGGTATAACATTGGTATGGTAACATTGGTATAATAACCACTCACATGGGTATTTACTTGAGCATTTACATATTTATTTTTTTTGGTTGGCCGCTTGTCTTGCTGCACATTCGGAGGTTTTGTTTTGTCCCACTAAGTGGATACAGTCCTGTATTGACGGGATTTCCTTATTACCCCATTTTCTACTAATAAGTGTTAGTGCAGCTATGTTTATTTGGTAAATGATATACACCATAGTTGACGCAATTTTGGGAGGATATTTGTGTAGGAGGTAGGTCTCCGGGGTGGCTGGGATTTTCAGGCCTGTTGCTGATGCCACTAGGTGTGTTACATCATTCCAATATTTTGATAGTCGTGGACAGCTCCACCAGATGTGGAGCATGTCTCCTTTGTTGTCTTGGCACCTCCAGAAGCGATCAGATACTGTGGGGTGCATGCGGTGTAATCTTGTCGGTACCAGGTACCACCTATATAATACTTTCTTGGTTAGTTCTATGTGGGAGGAGCATCGGGTCAATTTCTTTATGGGCAGAGAACAACCTCTCCCATGCCGAGTCGGGGAGATTGAGGTGTAATTCTCGTTCCCAGGCTTGCACAAAGGGTAGTTTTTTGTAATTTACGCCTTTATATAATAGTGAACTCGTTTTTTTCCCTGGTATTTGCACAGTTAGTGCCCGTTCGAAGGTAAACAGCCGCTGCCCATTTACATTTTTCATTGACGGCATATAGTATTTGAGTAGCCATGCCCTCATTTGGAAGTATTGAAACTCTTTTTTTTTTTTTTTTAAGGACCACTCTAAAGACATAATATACTTTGCAATTGTAGATTTCATGATCTCACTGGCAGCACAGACTGCTGGGGAAAAAGCAGAGACACTAGATATGCAGCTATTGCAAGCTAATTTTTCATATAACCCCAAACAAAAACCATAGAAAAAGGAAATGCATGCATGTTTTCTCTGTGGTATTATCTCCTTAATAAAAAAATAAAAAATAATAATATTTTTCTTAATTTTAATGTGCAATATTTTACACGGGAGGATCTTGTTAATGGTCTCAAGGCAGCTTGGACCATAGTCACCAAGAAAACAATTGGTAACACACTACGCTGTTAAGGACTGAAATCCTGCAGCGCCCGCAAGGTCCCCCTGCCACAGGCTGCTCACTGTTTAATAGACATGCCCCTACTCGCGGTGTAGCAAGTAGGGGCAGAATTGACTAATACTAAGTAATTTTTACCAATTTAGGTCTTTCAGCCTTTTGGTAGATAGCTCCCTAATACCGTGGGAATTAGAGAGTTATCTACTAAGCGGCTGCAAGAGAAGTGCCGAAGTTCCGAATTGCCGAACTGAATATTTTCCTTCCCCATGCACATCCCTACTTTGCAACGTCCGTTTCACGTGACCCTCAGGGGGCAACAAACTATGTTCCTATTTCACCCCTCCATTGGGCTTTTTTATTTGCATAACATCCACTTATAGAGGTTAGAAAAAGGAAAATAATAGGCGCTCGTTATAGTGATCAGGCAGCAGTATACAAAACAAGGATTCCCCAACCTTGTGAGTGAGTAATAGAAAAACAGAAAAGAGAGCGTATACCGCACCTAGTAATTTATATATGAAGAAAATACATACATGTATCCTTGGATATTCCAATTAATCGTAACCTCGGAAAAGAATTAAGATAAAAAAATAATAGTGCAATACAGTAAATTTTATCTTAAAAACAGGTAGTTTATGGCTATGTACAGTCCACTCACATTTGAATGAGCTATAACAGAGCTCTGCTGTGAAGCGCTTGGACGGTACAATCCCCGTCTTTGGATTTGTAGTAGTTGCCACGGATGTTTTCAAAGTGCAATTTGCGTAGTTGATATAAAAGAAAGATAGCCGCAATATGGTGAAGTAAGTACCAATAATATAATGGATGGTAAATAGTATTGTACTTACACCTTCTAGAGCATGTGACCTGCTCTCGTATAAACAGCTTAGGTGGTATAATCCCCACCAAGGATATACAGGATCCAGGAAATAAAAAATAGTAAATATAAAAAGTAACTTTAAAAGTATACTTTAATATAAACAAACAAAATAATAAAGGATAAAATATATAAAATATAGTCCCACTTTAGAGGTTGCATACTACCCCACCACACTACACAATATCGATAAGCTAATCATATCTTACTATATGGCTTTCACTAGGTCATCCTCCTGGGGATACACAAGAAGCAATAAAGGTAAGTGCTAATTCACAGACAATATGTAGGTAGGCAACAACCTTAACGAAGGGGATCCCTCCAACCCTTCAAAAGGACACAGAGTAGTAAAAAGACAGACAAGGCTGTGCCAATAAAATACTAAAAAGCAAATAAAGGAGAAACAATGTTCCAATAATAAAGGTATAGTCCACTGGAATAAATAGTCAGAAATAAAGTCTTACTAAAATATCAGGATAGGGTGGGGGTGAAATCCTCAGAAGTTGATCCGTCCGGATGGTTTAAAATATCCAAATATGTGGAGAGACAAAGGGGAGATACAATGACTAATAGTGCAATATGTCAAAATCCAGGGATAAAATTCAATGATGGTAAGTAAAACACTCACATTTAAAAAAGCTATACCAGCTCTGGGATGTAGGGCGTATAGCGGTATAATCCCCGCTAAGCGGATATACAGGAGTGGTACGTCCGTCAATACAGTCTGGGTATCGCTACTATTTGGCTGTAAGGGGTCCCCTCACTTTTCTTTATGTGCGGCATAGGCGTGCGCACGGGGTGTGCCGGGTGTGCCTGGGCACACCCTAATCCCCGTGCGCACCCCTATGGTTTGAGTCCTGCAGGAACAGCGTTCCTGCAGGCACTCAGTGCCCCCTGTTTCACCTCTTGCCCCTGTCATGGGAGGGCAAGAGGTGATGATTCCACCCACCCTGCAGTTCAGCCGCGGCGAGGGAGCTCTCTGCTGTCTGCTCCCTCTCGCCGCGCGCTGATGCCGGGAGCCGGAATATGACGTCATATTCCGGCTCCCAGCTCAGCAGACAGCCCGCGCGGCGAGAGGGAGCAGACAGCAGAGAGCTCCCTCGCCGCGGCTGAACTGCAGAAAGGCGCCCGCCCCCACTGGACCCCAGGGACAAGTCCACCAGCACTCCAGGTAGGAGGCTGGGTGGACATTTAAAAAAAAAATTAAAATATAATAATTTGTGTGTGTGTGTGTCTGTGAGTATGTGTCAGTGTGTGTGTGTGTGTCAGTGTGTGTGTGTGTCTGTGAGTGTGTCAGTGTGTGTCTGTGAGTGTGAGTGTGTGTCAGTGTGTGTCTGTAAGTGTGTGAGTCAGTGAGTGTGTGAGTGTGTGTGTGTCAGTGTGTGTCTGTGAGTGTGTGTGTCAGTGAGTGTGTGAGTATGTGTCAGTGTGTGTGTGTCTGTGAGTGTGTGAGTATGTGTGTGTTTCTGTGAGTGTGAGTGTGTGTGTCTGTGAATATATATATACGTATATATATATGTATATATATGTGTATATATATACACATACACACACACACACACACGCGCGCGCGCGCGGCGTGTGTTTGTGCTTTAGGGTGCACACCCTAATGCAATAGGCTGCGCACGCCTATGATGTGCGGCTGTGTACCACCGCCAATCGTTATATGGCGGCTGCGTGCCGTCAATCCAAACATGGCGCTTGATCACATCTCTCTCCTCCACCGGCGGCACATGCGCAAAAATTTAATAAATTAAAAACTGTACATTCTACACACACGATCAGCACTAATACTGATCGTGTATTTAACATTTTATATCAGCCACCCAAGGGCGTTTTAGCCGCGAGCCAAACAAGGCATTTGCCTTGGGCGGTATTTTTCGGGGGCGGCAAAAAAAGCCACCCACCCAAATGCCCAGGGCAAATGCCTAGTTAGCCTTGCGGCTAACAGACATGCCGGGCACTGGGCACAGCTGGGCGGGCAGCTGGCTGGCGAGGGAGCTCTTCCTCTGAGCATTCTGCTCAGCTCCCTCGCGTGCCGCAGAGTGAGGCTGGGAGCCGGAATATGATGTCATCTTCATCTTCCGGCTCCCAGCCTCACTGTGCAGCGCGCGAGGGAGCTGAGCAGACAGCTCAGGGGAAGAGCTCCCTCCCCAGCCGCCCGACCAGCAGCCACTGGCCCCCCCGGGAGATAGAGAACCGCCCCCCAGCATTCCCAAAGGTAAGGAGGCTAGGGAGCGGGGGGTTAAATAAAATACATGTGTTAATGTGAGTGAGTGTGTGTCTGTTAGTGTGTGTGTGAGTGTGTCTGTTAGTGAGTGTGTCTGTGAGTGTGTGTCTGTCTGTTAGTGAGTATGTGTGTGTCTGACTGTTAGTGTGAGTGTGTGTGTCAGTGAGTGTGTGTGTCTGCTAGTGAGTGAGTGTGTTTGTGTGTCTGACTGTGTGTGTATGTTTGCCAGTGAGTGTGTGTGTCAATGAATGTGTGTGTCTGCTAGTGTGTGTCAGTGAGTTTGTGTTTCTGTTAGCTAGTGTATGCGTATCTGTCAGTGAGTGTGTGTGTGTGTTTAGAAGGCGGGGCAGGGGGAAGGAATGGGTGGGGGTCGCGCGCGGGGAGGCTTGGGGGGCGCCTGAATTTTGTCCTGCACCAGGATACACCACTGCAGCCACCACACAGATTGTGTGTGCTGCCAGGCTGATTACAAATATAACAATATACACAAACGATGTACATAAAACTACATCACCCATAATTCCCTCTAATTACTGTGACTCATAAGTCACATGTTCTATCGTTTTTAGTTAAAAAATACAGTTATTGGATGCTCGTTTTAAACACTAATTATAGCTATATGACTCTGTATTCTTTTATCTACTGTACTGTATGAATGTTGTTCAAGTTTTAAACAATTTTTAAATCTGATTTTTCTATTGGCAAATTGTTTTTTAGGCGCCAATTTTAATCTGATTGTATCCCTATATAAACTATATTTGCCAGACTGTCATTTTTATTCCATTTGAAAAAGCCAAATTTGGTGAAACGCTTTATGGTTTTAAATTGTGTATTTTAAACATTCAAAGTCTTTTTGTTTACTAAATTGTACCACCTTTTCTTTTATTGTAATATATATATATATATATATATATATATATATACATATATATATATATACACACATATATACACACACACACACACACACACACACACGTTTTATGCTTTTATGCCCTATTTTATGCATCTATTTTGTTCCTGTACCCAAAGAAATCCTAGGTGGGGATCATTCCACCAATGCTTTATAATAGAGCAGTAATTCCTGCTCTATATTTGTGAGTATAATTTTATCTATTTTATATCTCATTTTCTATCATATTGAGAGCACTATTGTTGTCTTTTTATCATCTGTTGGAGCCTTGGATACCCAGACTGTATTGACGGACGTACCACTCCTGTAAATTCGCTTTGTCCTTTGTTTCTTCACATATTTGGATATTTTAAACCATCCGGACGGATCAACTTCTGAGGATTTCACTCCCACCCTATCCTGATATTTTAGTGAGACTTTTTATTTCCGACTATTTATTCCAGTGGACTATACTTTTATTATTGCAACATTGTTTCTCCTCTATTTGCTTTTTAGTATTTTATTGGCGCAGCTTTGCCTGTCTTTTTACTACCCTGCATCCTCCTGGGGAACCTGTATCCTTCATCACGTACGTTGTCCCTAGTCCATGTCAAACACTCTGGTTCAGCAGTATCTGAAGACTGAGTGTCATCAATACTATCCAGATCTTGATTCATGGAATACTTTTAAACATGGTCCTGACTTGACCTTCACTACATTCGCTTCACAAGGCCCTCTATGGGCAACCCAATACAACACAATTTTGGCCCCTCATTTAGGTTTGAAATTAGTATACCTTCCTGCTTTACGAGGGTTATATACTGCTTATCTTACTTTGTTCAATTATACCCTTGGTCTTGCTAGGCCTACACCAACCCAACCTAAATGGCCCACCCCATCTGATAAGTTTTATCATTACTCCACTTATTAACCCACTTCGGTCTAGCATGGTATTGGCAACTCAGACAGCCCTCCACTACATACAATGTTGCCACCCTGGTATTCATGACAATTCTCCCTGCCACTACATATGGACCAGTTCAAACAAAAAGGCATAATTATTGGCCTCTATACAACTCTTAGAACCTTGACAGGTTTATTCCACATTTGTTTGTTCCATACATCCATACCCCTCATACAGGACTTACATTGGGCACTCTCAGCCTTTCGCTATGATACCTCTATAAATGGCCTTCACTCCATATGACCCTCTTTGGGCAATCCAATTTCGGCCCCCCATTTGGGTATTTACATACATTTTCCTGCTTACGAAGGGAAATTACAACCCTTACATATCACATTCTACTATTGCACACAAGTTCTCCCTATACAGCCCATCTCTCGGCACACTCCCGAGAACCCCTCATTATGCAGTTATACTTATTCAGACCTCTTCGATCGGTCTATTTTACTTAAATTAGTGTAACCCACACCTTCAACTAAGGCGCTTACTAGATCTCATAATTTGCTACACGTTAGTAAGGTAGAGATGTGATATACATGTGTTGGTGTTTAATTACTATTCCTTCTCACACATTCTTCAGATCCTTCTAGTAGAAGGATGCACAGTGGGAACTCATATCTATCTCTTTCCATACTTATTTTGTTTGGCCTAGGTATATACTCATTATACACAATATATTCCCACCATCTCTACCAATCAACCTGTTGCCGTATTAATCCATAACCACAACAAAGGTACGTTAACTCAATTAGCACTTGCATCATCCTGGACATATTCCCATTGTGTCTTTAGGTTACTCTCTACGATATTCCTTTCTCAAGCTCAACCTCACTAGTTGGGTAAGGTACATATGTTCCGACATACCTTCTATTAATCAATTAAGTTTCTATTCCCCTACATTCCTTAGGGATAGATTGACTGGCTGCAAAGGGTTTGGTGCAGGCCATTTTCTCGTATATTCATAATTCAGTCCCGCGGGACCAACACCCATCCTCACTCAGAGGTATTCACCTATTGACCCAACGCATAGCTAGAGCCTCGCTCCAACCTCTACAGGTTATTAGATAGGGCCTCACCTGTCAAGGCCACTCATTTGAAACTCTTACTTGTCACTGAGAGGCCAACATTTGCGCCACTTCTTTCGGTGGCCTTAGTCCCTCAGCCAAAAATCACAGCTATAGCCTATCTGAGCCACTTGGCATTTAGCAAGGCCTCACCTTCCCCTTGTATAGCTAATTTATTTGCCATCCGGCACTTAGCGAGCTGCCAGTTGATACAGGGCTACACTCTCATCGACATCCCCATTACATTTACTCATTGTTTATTCATCATAGTATGTCTCTCACCACGGAACTAGAAGAGGTTATTTCATTCCCAAGTACCCCACCAGACCCTCCACCCAGCTAGTCCATTATACTTTGGTCAAGTACTAGGATACCATTAACACAGTTTCTTGTAATACTGGAGCATTCCTAATTGCTGCCGAACTCATGCGTAAAGACTTAGCTTTCCCATCTACAGTACTGAAGCCGAGCTGTACAGACTCATAATTGCCAACTTTGAGCTCCCCAGTTGGGTATCTGCGCCCGTGCAAGTACTACAGACTACATGGCAAAGATGCATGCTATGATGACATCCATCCTTTCATCATAATTATGTTCTATGATAGTCTGGAGAATTAAAGTCTCCTAACTCAGGAGTTCCTAACCCTCACACGGAGTACTCCACTATGTACCCCTTACTTTCATGTAGTATGGGTAAGATCACAATTTACAGTCTGGCACACATTCCCTCTGCTCACATTAGTTCACCGGCACATTTAATTCTTCAGTCATTAGTAAGTACATATTGGTGGGCAAAGACATCAATTTGGTCTCCTTGTGGATAACGATCGATTCCTTATTCCTTACTACACCTTGCGTGACTTCACTAATTCATTCTAAAGTTGTTCCCTGCAACATTCTACAGTGGACATCTCTGTGGCATTTGCACGGATTGGGCATTTCATTTGCCACCGTCTCATGTCTGGGGTTTATAGCAGCCCTAAACTATTCAATGTATTTGTGATGACCCTCTCATGGCTGCTACTGACTGTCTGTGACTGCCATACAATGATACATTATCATGACATATTTCTGACTGTTGAGGAACCTATTGCTATAGTCTAGAGCATTCACAAGCCCATGGCCCCGTTTCATCCTGGGTATTCTGTTACCTCAAGATATACCATAGGTGCACATCTTGACTTATTGTCAATACAGCCCTGTATCTCCAGTCTCTTCTTGGTTCTCTGTACTTTGCCATGTGCATTATACCGCAAGGTAACCCCTTATTTTATGACTGCTCTGCATACTCCAGATTTACTGCTGACAGTAGCACTATGACAACACATGTTCGGGCAGACCTGTTCATGTGGCTAACATCCTACCCCACTGTAACGGGTGTTCATTCCCCCACTGATCAATGCTTCCCCTGTAATTTTAGACTGGGTTTGCAGTCATAATCAAGGACAACTGGCACTGCCTACCACTCCCCATCCCAGGCACTGCCTACCACTCCCCTCTCCCTACCACTCCCCATCCCAGGTTGCTGAAGGGGTTTA
>OW240914.1:235037313-235050534 GCA_933207985.1 Pelobates cultripes | reverse complement strand
GTTTGGGACAAAAGCCTTATAATGATAATACAAAATATATTACTTGGTGGTCAGCTTCAAATGTCTCGGAGCCTACTAAGCCATTTGCTAATTACACCAATTTGAAAGAGGTATGGTTTGATTTATCCAATTGGAGAGCCACAGCAAATCTGTACTGGATTTGTGGTAAGAAGGCATATTTGGAGTTACCACAAGACTGGGAAGGGGCATGTGTACTAGGTATGCTCAAACCATCCTTCTTCTTGTTGCCTATTAAAACAGGAGAGTTAAGGTTTATGATGTGAATCATAAAAAAGAAGCGAGCATCTTTGAATATAGGTAGCTGGGAAGATGATGAGTGGCATCCCCAACGTATTGTTAATTATTATGGACCGGCTACTTGGGCAAAAGATGGTACTTATGGATATAGAAACCCAATATATATGCTTAATCGTATTATAAGACTACAGGCGGTGGTTGAGATTATCACCAATGAGACAGCACAAGCGCTCAATCTCTTAGCTAAACATAATACCCAAACAGGGCCAGATTAAGAGCCCAGTGGGCCTGGTGCTGACAATTATGATGGGCCTAATTACAAAATCCTATTGACTAATAGTCCTACCTCCGAAGCATCATGTATCTGATGGAGATGGTGCTGGAGGGAAACTCATAGGATGCAGCTATAAGAAAACACATTCCCTATGCTAATCTCACACTTTCATCTTTCAAGTAAACCCATAACCCGTAACAGAAGTGTCCAGTAAAGCAGGAAGTCTATAGATGGGTTAAAAGATTGGGCCACTGACACAAATCACATAAGCATTCTGCTGAAAGGGGCGAACATACACAAAAAGGGGGCACGTCTGTGTCCCCATGTCTCCCAGTCCCTTTGTGTCTGTGTTCCTATGTCTCCCAGTGTCCCCGTGTCACTTAGACACTAGGGGACATTGAGAGACATGGGGACACTGGGAGACATGGGGACACTGGGAGACATGGGGACACAGACTCTTGGGGACACTGGGAGACATGGGGACACAGACTCTTGGGGACACTGGGAGACATGGGGACACTGGGTGACTTTGAGACATGAGGGGACACTGGGAGACATGGGGCAATGAGACACTGTGATACATAGGGGACACTGTGATATATAGGGGCCACTGGAGACTTGATAAAGACCTGGGTACAGGTCAAAACGTTGCGGTGTCCAATAAACCTGCTTAAATCTATCACAGTGAGATTTCTTTCTTTTATACTAGGGGACACTGAGACACTTGGGGGCATTGTGAGACATGCGGACACTGGGAGACTAGGGGATTCTGAGAGACTAGGGGACACTGAGGCACTAAGGACACTGAGAGACACCAGGGACACTGAGACACTCTGATACATAGGGGACACTGGAGACTTGATAAAGACCTGGGTACAGGTCACAATGTTGCAGTGTCCAATAAACCTGCTTAAATCTATCACAGTGAGTGTCTGAGATTTTCTTTTATACTAGAGGACACTGAGACACTAGGAGACATGGGGACACTGAGACACTGGGAGAGTAGGGGACTTTGGAAGACTAGCAAGCACTAGGAACACTGGCACACTACGGACACTGAGAGACACCAGGGACACTGGGAGTCATGGGGATACTGAGATACTAGGGACAGTGACAGAGAGACATGGGGACACTGGGAGTGCCCCATATCTCCCAAGTCTCAAAGTCGCTCAGTGTCTCCATGTCTCTGTGTCCCCTAGTGTCTCAGTGTCCCCATGTCGCCCAGTGTCCCCTAGTGTTTGTATCCCCATGTCTCCCAATGTCCCTTAGAGTCTGTATCCCCATGTCTCCCAGTTTCCCGATATCACTAGGACACTAGGGGACACTTAGAGACATGGGGACACTGAGATACATGGGGACACTGAGAGACTAGGGACACAGACACTAATAATCAAAGCCCAACAAGGTGTGCAAATACCGTAACACTCAATGGTAACATTTCTAATAAAGATGGGTGTAAATAAATACACACACGCTCCAGAATTTGAAATAGACACCATCTGAGTCCGACCTTTAGTTAGACTCAAGCATATCCCTTTCGTTAGTGGTTTCCAGAGGACAACAGCCTATATGAGAGGATATTCCTAAAATAGAACAAAAATAGTGTGAGCGAAAAAGTGGAATAGTAGTTGATGGAAGATCAGCCCTGATTTGCTAAACAGCAGCCAGAGAATTTTCAGTTAAATGCCCCAGGGTTAAATGCCCCAGGGCATATTAAAGGACCACTATAGGCACCCAGACCAATTCAGCTTAATGAAGTGGTCTGGGTGCCAGGTCCATCTAGGTTTAACCCTTTTTTCTATAAACATAGCAGTTTCAGAGAAACTGCTATGTTTATAATAGGGTTAATCCATCCTCTAGTAGCTGTCTCATTGACAGCCGCTAGAGGCGCTTGCGTGCTTCTCGCCAGCGTTCCATAGGAAAGCATTGTGAATGCTTTCCTATGAGACTGACTGAATGCGTGCGGCTCTTGCCGCGCATGCGCATTCAGCCGAGGAGGAGGAAAGTACCCCGCCCGGCGCTGGAGAAAGAGGTAAGCGGTGTGGGCCAGTGCTCCAACAGCACTAGTTGCTGTGTAACAGACCAGAATGTGGTTTTAACTTAAGAGTTAACTAATTGGCACTCACCTGTAGCTGGTCAATTAACAGGCAGGTCTTTAAAAAGATGATATCAGCCTGCTGCAGAGTGAGGGAGGAAAACCCAGCTAGGAGGGCTGAAGGAGACAACAACAACAACAACTGTGTTTATTGCTAATTTATTTTGTTTTTTTGGAAAATTTGTAAGTGAGAAAGCCACCCAATAACAGATAGTGATTTCTGTCTAGTAAAAGCTCAAGTAAGAGCAAGGGATTTTGTTTTGTTTATTTTTATTTAAAGCACCTGTTTTTCCTATCAAATAAAAAGGAAAACTGAACTGAATGTGTCCTGGACTTTGTATACCCTAGAAGGCTGTGGTTACTGTAAGATGTGTTACAAAATCTTACCTGTAAAAGAGGTGGTTTGTTACAATAGGAAAATAATGGCTTGAAGTCAGTAGAGAAAATACCAGCCACTGTTGCAACTCCCTATTGGTTTGCCTCAAACATCTATACATTCACATCTAATTAAAAGTAAAAAACAGTGGTAAATCAAAAGTAAAGCAAATACTGCACCAGCCAGCAAAATACAGATAGCAGGATCAGTCTAAAAGACAAAAATATAAAACATAGTGCAAACTGTATATACACATAATAAACCCCTGTTTAAGATAAAACTCACAGGAAGCAGAGCTGTACCAGGCTCCATATGATGTTCAGAAGGGTGCCTATCAAGGCTAAAACGACATCCTAGATGGAGAGCAGCATAGGAATCAGAATAGTAAAACAAAAAAATTATTGATGAACAATTAAAAATAAGGGACAATAAAGCAGTGTGAAATATATACCCAAATCCAGAAGTGGACGAATTTGTCCAGGTGGGGTGGCAGGGTCCACTCCAATGACCTCTGCTGTCGGATGGTTCTCTGGTCCTAAGTGTCCAGGAACACGCCATCCATTTCTTGCGAGGAGGGACCACCAACATACGACTCTTTGACGTATTTAGAATCCGTGGTTGGGAGGTCCAGCCAGTCATCTTCTCTCCTGACGCTGAATCATCAGCCCGCCATTCAGCAAGGACGTCAAGTTCAGCAGCGGTATAGTTAACTCCCTCTTCAGAGGATGGTATAGGCGAAGGCAGTTCAGAGACTGCTAGGCGTTTGGGTCGTTTGACCATTGCGCTACTTGTAGCCTTGGAGGGTAATACTGTACTGTTTCTGTGGCGTTTTGTGAGGGCCGGAGTGTCAGTGTTGGAGACCTCAGAGCCTACCATGCAAGGCACCTCTTAGGGATTTTTATAGGGATTTTTCAATACCCTTTATACTTGTTGATAATTACAACAAGATACTTTCTCCTGCTCTCCTTTCTTTTTTTCAATCTTTCTTTTATTATGGCATGTGATTCACGGTTTACAGAATATAAAGAGGAGTTAGAGCAGATAGACATAAAAGTAGGTGCATTAACAATCAACGGTATAAACTCCTACGCTAGGCTGCCATATTTTTGTAATAATAAAGACAAGAAATTACATGCTAATTATACGATGGACATCTGTTATGGAGTTAACATGCTCTAGACATGGTATGTCAGCCTAGGTATGCATGAAATATTTAATACAAGATAATTAGGCTAACATGGGGGTGCGTCAGCGTAGAGTCGTGGTAAAAGCGTTACATAGGATAGTCAGGTTATGTCAATTTGGAAAGTGTAACTACCAAAATGCAGTATGTGTGTGTCAGTTCAGCTGATATTACCAAAAGGAGTAAAATCAAGAAAGAATTGATATCCATATCTGAACGAACTACTAACCAAATGACCAGTTGGCACAACTCTCTAAAAATACTCTATGCACGCTTAGGCTATTGTGCTAATATAAGGGTAGTAGTGGGTCATGTAACAGGCAGTATTAAACCACTGAGGCCAGTGCGATTGCCAGGCCAGCTCAGGGCTATTAGGTACGGGCTGTGTGCCGTGATGAGTAGCTCCACTAAGGGGGGTGACCTGGTTGGCATGGTTGTGTCATGGCTTGAGCTAACTAAAATAAAAGGCAACAGGCCAAAAGCAAACATAAAGACATGCATATTTTGCAATCAGTATATGCAGGTGCCGCTTAGGTTCGGCTAGTCAGTGTCCCCTTGGATTACGTTCAGCCGATTCCCTTGTGTGGCCGTCCCTTCAGATAGATGGAAAGTCCATGCCACAGTTGATGAGGCACGTCGCCTCTCACCATGCCTTTCCTGTTTCCAGTTCTGTATGGTCCGTGCATTGTCACACGCTGCCAGGGTGTGGATCCACGGGGTCTCATGTTCCTTGCGTCTCCGGCCCAAGGCCTTGGCAGGTGCCTTTTCCTTAAGTCCATTAATCCCTTCAGCAGGATTGTGGGCCCTCGGGACTTCTGAGTTGTAAATAGACACCAGGGTGTATGGATGGGAGTGCGGGGGTAACTCCAATTGAGCGCCCGACTTGGAAGAAGAGCGATCAAGGAGTCCAGCAGTAACGCCCAACTGTGCTACAAGAAGTGCGGGCTGACGTGTGCTCTGTTCTAGGGATTCTGCTAGCTTGGTTGGGAGACTGGCTACAAGGGTGTCCTTGTGGAGCTGTGGGGAAGCAGGGGGTGAGATCACCCGAGATTGGCCGTGTTGGATTTGCCTTGTGTGCCTCGTGTCTGCATGTGCTTGCCCCAGTGGGGACTGGGATAAGCCCCACCTGTCCCACTTGTAGCTGCGCCTCGTATTCTGGGTGGCCTGCCTTTTCACCTGTCCTTTAGCGACGGTAGGCCGCAGCAGGATCTCCGTGGGGAATCTCAGCAGGTGAGTCGCTCCGGTTTGCGAGAGCTTCCTCCAGGGCTTTGGGTGGTGTTGCGCAACTGGGAGCGAGCTAGCTGCCGGTTTTTCAGGCTGATTTGGTGAGTGAGAACAGGAGCTCGGTGTGCAGCCAGCTGCCATGATGCCCAGGCCCCGCCCTCCTCCTGGTCTCTTTTTTTTCCACTTTACTCTATCGTATTTTAACTTTAGGATCTTATTTAAATAAAGTTTATTTTTTTATGTTTTGCCATTACCTTTGAATGATTCTACTTAGGAGGTAATTTCAGTAAGGAGGGTTTCTAGCTTTGTTAGACAGATTCTTTTACCTTATTTGTATCTTTATTTCTAACAGAATACGTTAACTTTGTATGCCTGCCTGCCTGCCTGCCTGCCTGCCTTCAGGTAATACTTACTGTGTCTGAATGATAGCAATCAGCACAGCTTCCATCCCCAGCCAATAGAAAGTCTCTCTGCTTTGGAACAGGGAATTAAAGGTATTTAATTGAACTCCCATTGTATAGTAACTGTCAGCACAGTAAGGCAGCACAATCTATATCTTATTTAAATGTTGTTTTAAGTTTTACATGTTACCTCTTACATTCATTAATATTGGCAGATTAACAAATTCAATCAGAACGGGTTAACCTCAAGTACATGTTCTACAAAACCTCTACTCACTGGCATTTCTGCCAATCAGCCTTTCCCCCCACCCCTTTCTAAGCCAATGAGAACGTTCCGTGCCATTGGAACTTTGCCCTGGGAGTGGGTGATAGCTACAAGAGCAGGGATCCACCGTAACCTTCAGCAAGGTCAAGTGTCATAGAGCCTGTCAGCATGCCAGGACCAACACATGTCAAACTCAACACCGGGGCTCAGATGCCCATCCTGGGACTGGGCACATGGCGGGTTAGTTAATCCAAGTTGCACACTGTTTGGCCGCACTATTTGTTACTTTTCATTTCCAGATGCATTTAAATATTAAAATATGGGTTTTTTTTTAGTAAGGAAAGTCGCAACAACTTTACCAACAAATTGCTGTGTTTTCTCTTATAGACATATGTTGTTTGTGATGACCGTTTCAGTTTCATAGTTCATGGAGTGCGTTGACCGTAATTTTATTATTTTGATTTTGAAGGACGATATTTTGTTTTGTTTAATGCTTATGACATCCGTTCTCTATTATCCTAGGCATTTGCAGTCACAGATATTCTCATGTAGATGTGGGTAGGCTTGCATTAATGCAGGGACAGCTTGGGCTCTCTGGTCCCTGTTTAAGTAGTGCTACTACACTTTTGGTCATTTTGGGTTAAAATCCTAAAAATTGGGGAGGCGGGTGTTAGTACTTCAATAAATAAGATGTAATTTTCTGCCCTTTTTTTTAATTTTAATTGTGTTTTGTAAACTAAATTAATGAATAAAGGTTAATTGGTGTACACATGTTTATGCAAACATAATTTTAATATTTATTGGGTACACGTCCTAATTAAATGTGTTCTACACATTGTATGTGTGATGTGAGGCCAAATTGTGCTTTCCAGTGTTGGTCTGAGGTTTGGGCTAGCTTGAATGATAATGTTGATTACTTTCTTTTACTTCTGATTAGCACCAGCGCAAATATGTATATTTTGAGCCACATTTTTAAACTAGGTAATTTTCCCAGAGTACTGTACACTTCTACACAGGGACAGACTGACAGTGGCCTGGGCCCCCTGCAAACCGATATATATGCTGGTGTAGATGTACCATGTATTTGATTGTATGTGTACGTAAATTTAATGTAGGTTTCTGTGTGTATTTTCACTGAGTCCTGGTGTAAGTATGTCTGTGTGTAGTGTCAGAATATGTGGATTTAGAGTATACTTAAATACAGTACATGTTTTTTTTTTTTTTTTAAAGAGGGTAGTATTTGTTTATTTAACATGGCAGTATGTATAAGAGTGTGTGTGTGTGTGTGTGTGTGTGTGAATTGTGGTAATGTGTTTGTATGAGGTATGCAGGCCTCCACATTTTGTGTCTTGAATTACAATCCAGGTGTTAAAAACTACCAGCCCCCTTAAAGGAACACTATAGTATCAGTAATACAAATGTGTATTCCTGACACTATAGTTTTAAAATAGCCGTTTAGGTCTCTAGCCCCCCTCACCCGCCCTGTTAAAAAGGTAATATACTTACCTTTTTTTCCAGCACGCCGAGTCTCCTCATGGCTGACCCCGCCCCACTCCGCTTCCTTGGCTGAGATAAAAAAAATTAGATGATCTCAGCCAATCCAATTTTTTAGTGGGTGCAGGGGGTATAGGGGCTCTTGAGAGTGTGTGGGGGCAATAGGAGTTGTATTAAGAGCAGGGGTATAGCCAGTGTAGGGGGTTATATGGGCTTTTGTTGTTAATGGGGTTGGAGAGATAAGAG
Source organism: Pelobates cultripes (assembly GCA_933207985.1). Classification (NCBI taxonomy): domain Eukaryota; kingdom Metazoa; phylum Chordata; class Amphibia; order Anura; family Pelobatidae; genus Pelobates; species Pelobates cultripes. The sequence goes on along the minus strand of OW240914.1, from coordinate 235,042,718 downwards.
CTGTGAAGGGGCAGTTGTGGGGGGGCGGGGAAGATTAGACACTAAATATTTTAAATTTTAATGAAAAAGAGGGGGGGACGGGACATTTAAAAAAAAAAAAAAAAATTATGTATTCCCCCCTCCCTAAGTGTTATCTTTGGCTAGGGAGGGTGGAATTCTTATCCTTGGAGTGGATGCTGGACATGCTGTCTGTAACACAGATCAGTGTTACAGACAGCATGTTCAGTGTGGCTGTGCTTATCTGCTGGCATAGGCTCTGCTCCTGGAGCCTCTGCCGATTTCCTTCAGGAACACTGAAGGGCAGCCTAGTGGGGTCTTTGGGAAGGCCCCTCAGCTGTCCCTCAGTGTGCCCTGCATGGGGGGAGAAGATTTGTAGCATGGGCCCCTTATTGCGCGCAGGCTGGCTGGGGATATTGTTTAACTCCTCAGCTCAGCCCTTACTGCACTGCAGCAAGGGCGGATCTCCCAGAGCCTTGGTCCATGACAGATTTGCCCGAGTGCTCAGTCCGCCCCTGCCAATACAGCAGTGTTTTTCCCTCTATAAGCCAGGGGTCAACAACATTTTAATATGTAATATGTTTGGGCGTGTGCATTTGTGTGCAGGATATAGACTGTACTTCCAACAGGTATATATCACTGTAACATAGACTGCTGACTACTGTAACGAAGTGTAACGCTGAGCCATTTAAAAACACTGGATATGTGAGATAGCACTTATAGGAACCTCTGGCCACCATTACACCTTCATCTCAATGAAGTTGTGATGGTGCATGCAAGTTCTGGGGCCCCCAGCTTACCTGACCCTCTCAGACTGTCACCAGCGCCCAATTTGAGGCTTCCTGAAGAAAGAATGAAGCAGAACTAATGGGTGGTTTCTATTTGGACAATTTTGGGGTTAAACCTTTTTTAAACAGTTAACCCCTTATGGGTGCCTGGGCGTCATCTTTCTTTAAAAACATTTTTCAATAAGGAATTTTACCAGATTGGAGGATTCCAGTTCCATCAAGGCACAATCTAGATACACAAATGAGAAGGATAAATCGAAACCTTAACTTCCCTTCTTCTGTGTATGCTTTATCAAAACTGAGACTGTATTTGACCAAAACGTCACTTTTTTGGCATCTTAATAAAGGATCTGTGGACTTAAAGTTTTTGTATTGGACGTTCTTTTATTTATTAATTTTTTAATACGCTCTCTCAAAACTGACAGATGGTAAGGACTGAGCTTATAACAGAAACTGACTTGCAGCAAAGATAAAGGCACTCCATTGAGGGATAAAATGGTGTGAATGTCTACATTACATTTTACTTTTCACGCCACAAAAATACATATTTGTTAGATGGGATAAGTAAAAACCATATCAAAGATTTTGAAGAAAATGGCAGTTCCATTTTAAAGCATTTCTATTTTCTCCATCCTAATCAGTTCATTCTCTCCTTACCGTAAAAAAATGTTTGCATATCTTAAAAACATTTTTTTTTTTTGTCACGTAGTAATAATTATATTGTGTTCTTTCCAGGCTGAGCCAGGTAAGGTAAAGGCAGCTGTGGAAAAAGCAATCGATGTGGGATACAGACATGTGGATGGTGCCTACGCGTATGAGAATGAGAAGGAGGTCGGAGAGGGGATCCACACAAAGCTTAAGGAAGGAGTGGTGAAGAGAGGAGACCTGTTTATGGTTAGCAAGGTGTGTGTGTAAAAACACTGCAAAAATAAAGCTCACCGCCTGTGCACAAAATATACCCACACATACATAAACTCTTGCACACAGTCGCTCCCATGCAAAGATTAATGAAAGAGAGTAAATACCTTCTTGTTATTAGCAACGTGTGCGCCCTGCAAAGCAAGCAAGACTGACATTCATATTTTATTTTGACAACTTTTACATAATATACCGATTTGGAAATAAACATAGTTTGTACTGATATGGCCAAGTATGTGTGCCTGTGTTTCCATGTGTGGTGAATTTAGTAACTGTTATTTTCTAAAGTGTAGGTTGTGGGAAATTTTAAATTGAGTTTCAAATTTTAAAATTATTTTGTATTCCAGACAATTCTCATTTTAGTGGAAAAACCTTGACATATTTCTTTTACATTGTGTCAATGTGATTTGTATATCTTTTTTTATTCTTACTTTGAATATAAATTGTCATTACAAATGGCTCTTTGATAGTCTATTCATTAACAGGACTCTTCAAATGATAAGTGGGCATCCATTTAGATTTGCAGGATTTTGCCTAACGCAGAAAAGAGTTCTTCACAGACTTGTTTCTCAACTCATAGTATGTGTACCTCGGGGAGTACAAGTACTGTGGGCAAGGGCTATACATAGTGCTATTCTGCCACCCCACCCCACTGAATGTCATTCAGCCATTAAAAGAAACAACTCGCACACCTAAAGCACTTTAGCTTTCTTAAGTGTTTTCGGTGGGAAGAGTGTGTCCTCAGTGACCATAGAAATGATTTGCTGGGGAAGAAGAAGACTTGCAAGATTGCATACAAGAGATATGCAGGTTTCACAAGCTGTTTTTTTTTTTTAGATTTACCCACAATGAATAAATACATACGTTTCCATCTCTTTTTTTTTTTTTGGAAGGAACACTCCAAGGCATAGCCAGATTACCCATAAGGCAGAGCTCATATGATCTCAAGACAATAGTCCAGTGAGCCTGGAGCTCCTGCTCCTGCTGTGGGGGAGGCCCTCATTGAGCCGGCAGTGTGATTAGTGCCGGCTCAAGATTGCCTGTCGGAGCGTTGTGGTCTTCACCTCAACTGGGTGCAGATGACCTTTAGAAGCTGCTTTAAGATCTCCTCCACCTCTTTACCGTGGCTAGGAGTCCTGCAGTCATTGACAGAAGCATTTTCTTTTCACTGTGGAAGAACATAGTATTTAAGGATATAATAGTGCACAGTCTTGTTGATTCATGAAAAATCTGGCTATCCGATCTAAATCTGGACTACCTGGATCTCTTCCTAATGCATTTTCCAGGTGGATTCAATAAAATATATATTTTTTTTTAACAAGTTTGAGGCAAAAGTGGAAATTGCATAATATTTGGGTTTTTCTCCCCTTGGACTGGCGCTATGGGAAAGGCTGAATTGATGTATTTTTTTTATTTTTAAATTTTATATGGCCACAAAACTAGTCAGATGGGGGAAGAGGGAACAAATTTACACTTACACCCTGGCACAAATCGGGGCAAGTACTAATGCTCCACAACCCACATCCCACCATCACACCGACCCTTCGCATGTGGGCGACCACGCGCACGCACAACCTGATGTCACCCTACCCATCGCCACTATACCCTCTAACACACAACCCCCTATTCCAGCCGGGAGTAGATGGCAAATCTTTCCAGGCCTTCCATACAACGCCTTATCTGGCATTGGAGAATGCCTTGACCACTGTCGGGGCAAAAGAAACAAAGCCCTTACTAGCGTTTATAGCTAGCCCTACGGCTATGCAAACGTATCAATACAGGCAACTAACACACTTTATACAATCAAAATCCCTAATCCCCAACGGCAGCCGTGAACAGACTAACTTTGAAAAATGCTGCTCCCTCCAATCCATAAGAACAAAACTCATATCAACAATATACTCCCAAGTTCTATCCACAAGGCCACAACAACTGCCAGCCTTCACTACAACATGGGAAAAATAATTAAACCTAGTAATACAACCCGACAAATGGAAAAAAAATTTTAAACAAATACACAAATCCTCAAAAAACACAACCACACAGGAAAGCAACTATAAAAGGATAACGAGGTGGCATTACACGCCCTCAAAACTGCACTCCCTATTCCCCGCAACTTCCAAACAATGTTGGCGCTGCCACTCAGCAGTGGGCACCACCTCGCATATTTGGTGGTCATGCCCAGTGATACAAAAATTTTGGACACGCGTGGCAGGCCTGATCCATGCCATACTTAAGATAACTGTTCCCTTAGACCCAGACACATACATATTCCTTCTCACCCCACACGGCATACCGAAATACACGACAGCCCTGCTCATACATCTGATAACAGCTGCGAACCAGCTTATTCCAGCCTTATGGAAACAACCAAACCCCCCGACCATACGCGAGTGGATACAAAAAGTAGAAAATACCAGAAGTCTAGAAGAAACGTGTTATGCACTATCAAACCAATACCAACAACACACAGAGACCTGGTACCCATGGACCCAATACCTCCGACAGATTACTTAGAGACTGAGGACACCCTACCCCCCCCCCCTCCCTTCTTCACTTCCCCGGGACTAGGAGCCAGCTCACACACAACTGTAGGGATGTAGGAAAAAGTAGCGGATCCTCAATATCACTACTAACCCTATATACACAACGCACAGACACAATCTCATAAGCTGAGCTTGTACTGCAAATTGTATGATTGTATGATTCTATGACTATCCGACCAATGTAACACTTGTATACTGTAACATGCACTTTCATGTACCTGTCAAACCTAAGAGATGAAAATGCTGTATAATGTACTGACTTAAAATAAAAACTTAAAAAAAAAAAAAAAAAATTTACACTTACAATTAAAACATTGAAATTTTTATATGCTGTTTGTTCCTTTTTTATTTTAAAGCTCTGGTCCACTTTCCATAAGAAGTCTCTGGTGAAGGGAGCTTGCCAAAAAACGCTATCTGATCTGAATCTGGACTACCTGGATCTTTATCTAATGCATTTTCCAGGAGGATTCAAGGTGAGTGGGCAACAGTGATTTAATAAACTAAACACCACTTGACAGTATCGTGGTTATCAATAGTATATAGAAGGCATTGAAAAAAACAAGCTAATCTAAAATGAGACTAGAGGTGCACTTCCAACAGTCTAGTCTAAAATGAGACTAGAGGTGCACTTTGGCCCCATTTCCCTCCAGGGTCAAAACATACCGTATATACTCGAGTATAAGTCGACCCGAATATAAGTCGAGACCCCTAATTTTACCCCAAAAAAACGGGAAAACTTATTGACTCGAGTATAAGACTATGGGTGGGAAATACAGCAGCTACTGGTAAATTTCTAAATAAAATTAGATCCCCCAAAAATTATATTAATTGAATATTTATTTACAGGTGTGTGTATAGTATGAGTGCAGTGTGTGTATGTGATTGGTGCGGGGGTGGGCATTTTATTAATTTTATAATTATTTTTATATATATATATATATAATATATTTTTATTATATTATAATTTTTTTATTTATATTTATTTTCTTCCCCCCTCCCTACTTGTTAGCTGGCCAGGGAGGGGGGCTCTCATTCCCTGGTGATCCAGTGGATGGGTTGTTTAGGAGGGGGGCTGGCAGAGAGCTGTTACTTACCTTTCCTGCAGCTCCCTTCTCTCTCGTCCGGTCAGCTCCCTTCTCCTCCAATGTAAGTCTCG
>OW240914.1:235011861-235031238 GCA_933207985.1 Pelobates cultripes | reverse complement strand
GTATACAAGAAACGCACCTCGCAGATTACAAAACAAACACTCCCTGATAAACTACCACAGCAACCACCCTACTGCCTGCAAAGCTAGTGTAACAATCCTCTTGGAGGCCAATCTCCAGTTCTCACTAACAGAAATGCTCACGGACCCGGAGGGCAGATACTTTTTTGTGAAGGGCGTCCTAGCTCAGAGAACATACACGGCGATTCCATCATAAGAGGTGTGGAGATGGACAATGGTGGTCTTGTGAGGTGTCTTTCCAGAGCTACTGCTCACAGAGACAGGAGACGTATCTGTAATATTGTTAAGCGAGCAAAGCAGGAAGGGGAATTGGATGTACTTGTCCATCTAGGGACAAATGACTTGGCTTGCAATGAGGTTTCAGAGGTTAAGGAAATGTTTTGTGTTTTTGCCAATGATATACGGCAGGTTGCTTCCACACTGTCGTTTTCTGAAATTCTGCCTGTGCATAACACTCAGAACGACAGGCGGATGCGTATTAGGGACTTTAATTTGTGGCTTGGTGAAAGGTGTCGGGGGTATGGATTTGGCTTTATTTCTCATGGTAGCTCTGTTTGGAATGGAAATAACCTGTACAAAAAAGATGGTTTGCATCTTTCTCAAAAGGGAACAAATGTTCTCAGTGAGCAGGTTTTGCTAGGATGCATTTAAACTAGGAGGGGGGGCAAAAGGGTGATAAAAAATCAATCCAACTGTTCCCCAAAACAAGGATAGAAGGTGACTGTAGCAAGTGTGTTAAAAAATGATAAGCTTAGAGTCATGTCTACAAATGCTCCCAGTTTAGGGAATAAGATCCATGAACTTGTGGCAATAATGGCAACTGATAGTGTAGATTTAGTCGCTGTTACTGAGACATGGTATAATTAGAAAAATGATTGGGACATAGCAATACCAGGGTACTCTTTATATAGAAAAGACAGGGAAGGCAAGAAAGGGGGAGGGGTGGCCCTGTATGTGAAGGATAGCATAAAATCTAGCCTAATAAACTATCGGTGTCACTCGATAGGGAAGGCACAAGCAAAGCCCTCCACGCTTACGTGTGGCATAGACCACCTGAAGTGATACAACAACTAGGCAAAGACTCCCACATGACACAAACATTGAAGACCTGGGCCACACTGAGATGGGACACATACATCTCTCCGCAGCCGAGCCCACTTATATCACTGACGCATAATACTGCCTTAGGTGGCGGTCTACCGATGAATGCATGGCCCGTTACGGAGAGCGGCGGATTTATCCCCCTGAGGAAAGCCTTAGGAAACGCTGGGCTAAAAAACTTGAGAGAATGGTCCACAGAAGTGACCCCCACACTGTTACACAGGTTTCACTGTGCACAATTGCGACATTTCTATCATAATTTACCAAACAGAGCAGCGGTTCACAGGGAGCTGACATGGTTTGAAAACCTATGTATACATGACACTGACGCAGATGGCAGAGTGTAATGGATCACCTGGCACCCCAACTGGGTAGCTCCATTGAAGGATACTCCTAGCACTTACAGAGGGTTCAAAGCGCTCCGCAGACACCACAACAACCGCAGACCCCACTAACCGCCGCAGCTTGGTTGGGTCTCGCTGTCTCCTACCCACCCTGGACCTATGACAAGGCTCCAGGTTCCAGTGGGTGAACCTCTCCTCCAAGAGAGTGAAGCAGGAACAAGCTCTTAAAAGAGCTTAGTAGTGATTAGCTAAGGGAGTATGCAGAGCATAGCAATGCCTTGTAGTGATATATCAATTACCCCAATAAGAGACAGGACTCTAGATTGAGGGTGAACAACTGTCTGTACTGGCACATACAGCCTCTTTTATTCACATTCTACAAACATAGTACTGGCCACAGGATTTTGAAGAACAACCAATCAACACATTACAACACAGCTAACACTCCCATTCATTACATCAGAAATCCTCCCCTCTGCCTGTGATACAATTATCTCAACACAATAGACTAACTTAATTATCACAGGCAGGAAAATACAGTATTATAAAACATATCACAGGGACCCCAAAACATGCAACAACCCCATTAAAATATATCCTCGGAACCGGGGGATCTGGGTGAACCACATATCCAAAATTTACCCAGATCCGTTCACTAGTTTGGAAGATACGGTTTAATGCAGATTCCGCAGAACATATACAGGGTATATGAAAAATAATTACTGTTAAATGTGTCCCCTGTTCTGTAATTTAAAACTACTGAACGATGTCTTTGTGCACCAAATACCGGCGAGATGGCACCGTGTAGAAAAGTCCAAACAATGTCTGTGAGTTAAAATGGCCACCATCCATTGTTCTCACCATGTGCTTCATCCATTGTTCTCATCATGTGCCTCTGATACGTGAAATGGTGGCCACCCAGTAACTCCAAACTTTATTGTTCATGCTCCATGATGTTGAGGTGTAATTCTTACAGTCTCATTCGTATGCATAGATCAAGCATTTCGGAACATAAGAATAAAAAATTAGCAATGAAGCTATTTAAATACAAAGATAGTGTCAGATATATCTATTCACTCATAGATTTCTAAACGGTGCAGAGGGGTAGCCAGGATGGGGTGCTTGTACCAGTAGGACCTGATACTCGGCTTTTTGACAATGCCCATAACTAGAGTGAGGGGCCCAAAATTTGCGCATTTCTGCAAGATCCGTGGGGTGCCACATATTACGCCTATTGTAACGTGACCCCGGATGCGCAGTCAGATATTGGCTGGCAAATAAATTGGTTTCCTCGACCAATAACTGAAATACTTCCGTAAATGGGGGAATTTCTGAGGCCGTCAGGTTTGGGGGCACCCAGTCTCCTTGTGGCATTGGGCTTGCTGAGCGTCCTCTTGTTGGTGGTGGTGGGGCACCATCACTAGAGGAGTCAGTTATAGCCTCAATTTCAGAGACAGTGATAGTGTCACTGTCTTGCAGAGTGTCACTATCACTGCCTGCCAGAATTCAGTAGCCTCCTCGGCCGAGTGGCAACGTGCCATTCTAGGGGGGACTACTGAATAATTAATCAAAGAAATTTAAGGGGAAATTACAAAATTTCTACCTGCCTAACACCCTACTACCCACCCTCAAAAACCCACAAAAAATAAAATGAATGTACTGATGGCAGTTTAGGCTGCTGTGACCAGTACAGAAAGGGTTAATTTTTATGTTATTTTTGTTTTTTTTAATAAAAATAACCCCCCCAAAAAAGTCAGCCTGATCAGAGAGCCCTCTGATCACAGTGATCACTGGTACAATACTGTACAGTAGCGATACTGTACAGTACAGTGATCACGGCAGCGGGGAAAGGGTTAAGGGTGATTTGGGTTGCTGTGGCTGACAAAGGGTAAAAAAAAAAAAAAATTTAAATTTTTGACCCTAAAAAAATAAAAATAATAATAGTACAAATGTACTAAAATCCCTAAACAGGCTGATCACAGTGTTAAATGCTGTGACCAGCACTGGAAGGGTTAAAAAAAATTTGATTTTTTTTTTTTACTTTTTCTTTATTTTATACAGTTTTTTCTCCTACAGGGCTCTACAGCAACGATCTCTCTGCCTCTCTCTCTCAGATCAAAGTGAGGTGAGGAGAGGGGCAGGTCCCCCCCACCGTCATCTGCAGTTTGGGAGGGATCGGGGCAACGTGGGTGGGCTTAAACGCTGCGGCGTGCTATGCGGCCGTGATGGCGTTTAAGCCCATAAACGCTGGGACGGCATAGCACGCCGTAACGGCATTAATGGGTTAATGTTTTATTGTTGCTGTCCACTTACGGGGTGTATGAACATGTTACTCAACACCTGGGGAGATGGTATATACAATTATATTTATTGGTGTATTTTATTCTTGCAAATCTCAGTTGCCATCATTAAAAGTGCAACAGCGCGTAAGGGGGGAGGGCTCACGAACCTGCATCTCTTCCGAACGCTGAACGTGGCTGGGATGTGGGGTCTTGACCCCCACGAAAATCTGGCGGAAGGTAAGACCAGACAATGTTGGTGGAGCACGGGAGGTGCACCACTTTCTTTCATCTATTTTCTTTTTCCTTCTTTACTATACTTCCTCTTCTTAGTTCCTATACTCTCCCGGTGGGGAGGCAGCGGGGCACAGCGTGGAGGGATGCGGAGAGAGCAGAGGTGGGCGCGAGCAGTAGCAGACTGAGCGGAATGGACCTATGGCAGTTAAAATTACTTCACTGAACGTGAGGGGTCTAAATTCCCCTCATTAAACAGACCACTGCTTGACCCTCAACACGGAGCCTTGTCTCGACTTTGGGGGGATTTACTGAATGCTGATAGAGACTGACTGCTAGGAGTGTAAGCCGCTTGGATGCTTTTCCTATTCGTCTGGTAGCAGCAATTCGTATGGTTCCTGTTCGTCTGTTTGGAGTGCTATATTGGATGCCGTTCGGGAGTTTGGAGCATTCACTTATTGGCGGTTCGTGTGGTTAGTGTTCTGCAGTAGCTGTGCCTGCATCTCTGGAAAGGGGGCAGATCACCTAAATGGTTTTTACCCCTTTTGGGCAAAAAGGTCCGTTACAGATGTGTGAGCAGCTCTAGAAGAGGAAGCTAGATTTAAATGTGTTAGCTTAGATTAGGTAAGAGTAGGATTATTTTAAGGAAGTGTCTGTAGTAAGACACATGAAGTTTCATTACTGTGGTCAAGCAATCTGTTAGAAAGATCTACTGAGCATGTGATCCTTAAACTTTTCATAACCTTAAAGGACCACTATAGACACCCAGACCACTTCAGCTTAATGAAGTGGTCTGGGTGCCAGGTCCATATAGGGTTAACCCTGCCTGCTTTCCTATGGACTGACTGCGCACGCGGCACTTGCCGCGCATGCGCATTCAGCCGATGATGTCGAAAGAAGGAGCGGTGTGCCCAGCGCCGAGGTATCCCGGCACTGGAGAAAGGTAAGTGTTTAACCCCTTCCTCCCCCTAGAGCCCGGCGGGAGGAGGGCCATGGAGGTGGGGGGGACCAATTAATATTATAGCGCCAGGAAAATTAGTTTGTTTTCCTGGCACTATAGTGGTCCTTTAACCCCTTAAGGACACATGACATGTGTGACATGTCATGATTCCCTTTTTTTCCAGAAGTTTGGTCCTTAAGGGGTTAGACTGTCGGTTACACTAGAGTTTAGTCAATAGGAAATGTGACCAATTTTGAAATTCTCATTGAGCTAAACGGAGGGCTATTTCGTGTTTAAAGTATAAGAGATGAGAAAAAATGTAATGTGATGACGACTGCTTTTTGCTAATCACCAGAGATATATCCTTTGTATTAATGGTCAATTAAAATGCTTTTAAAAGGAACACTATAGTCACCTAAATTACTTTAGCTAAATAAAGCAGTTTTAGTGTATAGATCATTCCCCTGAAATTTCACTGCTCAATTCACTGTAATTTAGGAGTTAAATCACTTTGTTTCTGTTTATGCAGCCCTAGCCACACCTCCCCTGGCTATGATTGACAGAGCCTGCATGAAAAAAAAACTGGTTTCACTTTCAAACAGATGTAATTTACCTTAAATAATTGTATCTCAATCTCTAAATTGAACTTTAATCACATACAGGAGGCTCTTGCAGGGTCTTGCAAGCTATTAACATAGCAGGGGATAAGAACAGAACTTGCAATAAAGAAAGCCTAGGTAGGGCTCTCTTTACAGGAAGTGTTTATGGAAGGCTGTGCAAGTCACATGCAGGGAGGTGTGACTAGGGTTCATACTATAGTGTCCCTTTAATATTGAATCTGGGAATATTTGTTGTTACTTCCACAAGTGACTGAGTCACACCACACAAAAACAAAAGTTTTAGACTTTAGAAAAACAGACTTTTCTAAAATTAGAATGTTTAAAGGAGTCCTTTTCATACTGGAGCAATTTAAATGGAGTCCAAGAGAAATGGGATTATTTAAAATTTGCACTGCTGAAGGCAACAGAAAATTGTTTTAGGCTTGTCAGTAAAAGCAAGAAATTCAAGAAACCACTGTGGTACTCAGCAGATGTGGCCAAAATAGTAAAAAAAATAAAAGTTAGCATCTAGTAATTGTGAAAAAAAACAAAAAAAAAAAACAACAGAGTGAGGAAGACAGAATGATCTATAAGATTAGGCAGAAAGAGGCTAAGCAAGTTATAAGAGCTTCCAAATCACACACAGAAGAGAAAATAGCACAGTCAATAAAAAAAGGGGGACAAAACATTTTTTTAGATACATAAATGAGAAAAGGAAAGTAAAACACGGATTAGTTAGAGTAAAAACAAAATAAGGAAGACATGTAGAAGAGGATAAAGGTCTAGCTGACTGCTTCAATTAATATTTTTGTTCAGTATTTACAGATGAAAATGAAGGAAAGGGACCTCAGTTAAGAAAAAGGACACATAAATCATTTGTTACATGTGAGTTTACAGAGAAAGAGGTTCTATTTCAACTGTCAAAAGTAACGACAATTAAGTCAATGGGACCTGATGGAATACACCCAAAGTTATTAAAAGAGCTTAGTGGTGTACTAGCAAAACCATTAACAGATTTATTTCACCAATCATTGTTAACAGGATTAGTCCCAGAAGATTGGAGGTTAGTGAATGTTGTGCCCATTCACAAGAAAGGTAGTAGGGAGGAGTCGGGCAACTATAGGCCAGTAAGCCTTACTTCAGTAGTGGGGAAAGTAACAGAAATCATGTTAAAGAATAGGATTGTTCAACCTCTAAAATCACATGTATTTCAAGATCCGAGACAACATGGGTTTACTTCAGGGAGATCATGCCAAACTAATCTTATTGATTGGGTGACTCAAATAATAGATCATGGTGGTGCAGTAGACATTGCTTACCTAGATTACAGTAAGGATTTTGACACTGTTGCACATAGAAGGCTTATCAATAAACTGCAATCTTTAAGTCTGGATTCCAATGTTGCTGAATGGGTAAGGCAGTGGCTGAGTGACAGGCAACAGAGGGTTGTAGTCAATGGAGTATATTCAAAGCATTGGATGGTCACCAGTGTGGTACCTCAGGTACTTGGACCCAATCTCTTCAATATTTTTATTGGTGATATTGCAGAAGGTTTTGATGGTAAGGTATGTATTTTTGCTGATGATACTAAGATATGTAACAGGGATGATGTTCCAGGAGGGATAAGCCAAATGGCAAATGATTTAGGTAAACTAGAAAAATGGTCAAAGTTGTGGCAACTGACATTTAATGTGGATAAGTGCAAGTTAATGCATCTTGGATGTAAAAGCCCAAGGGCAGAGTACTGAATATTTGATAGAGTCCTAACCTCAACATCTGAGGAAAGGGATTTAGGGGTGATTATTTCTGATGACTTAAAGATAGGCAGACAGTGTAACAGAGCAGCAGGAAATACTAGCAGAATGCTTGGTTGTATAGTGAGAGGTATTAGCAATACAAAGAGGGAAGTGCTCATGTGAATGTACAAAACACTGGTGAGACCTCACTTAGAGTATTGTACTCAGTACTGGAGACTGTATCTCCAGAAGGATATTGATACTTTAGAGCGAGTTCAGAGAAGGGCTACTAAACTGGTTATGGATTGCATGATAAAACTTACAAGGAAAGGTTAAAGGAACTTAACATGTATAGCTTGGAAGAAAGACGAGACAGGGGGGATATGATAGAAACATTTAAATACATAAAGGGAATCAACACAGTAAAGGAGGAGACTATATTTAAAATAAGAAAAACTACCACAACAAGAGGACATAGTCTTACATTAGAGGGGCAAAGGTTTAAAAATATCAGGAATATTACTTTACAGAGAGGGTAGTGGATGCATGGAATAGCCTTCCAGCTGAAGTGGTAGAGGTTTACACACTAAAGAGGTTTAAGCATGCGTGGGATAAGCATAAGGCTATCCTAACTATAAGATAAGGCCAGGGACTAATTAAAGTATTTAGAAAATTGGGCAGACTAGATGGGCCGAATGGTTCTTATCTGCGGTCACATTCTATGTTTCTATGTTTGTAAGACACAGTGCAGGGGTGGGACTGCACCCAGGTTAACTTGTTTAAAGAAATTAGGCAACAGTGGCATAAAGCTCTAGTATTAAATGATCCAGGGAAAGAATGTAGTCAGTGAATGTTAGACACAGGAACTGGCAAGCACTTACAGAGAATATAGTCTCAACAGAGGCAGACAATGCACCTTTTGCAAGATAGAAACTAGAAGCTAATGATTTCTGAGTTTCGGAAAAAGGACTCACTTGAGATGTGAAACAAAACATAACAAGCAAGAGAGACAGCCAGACAGACATACATGTAGAAGTCAGCATGCGTTTCCATGGATGTAATCCTTCTCCAGTTCTCCCCAGCAGCTCTGCTAACATCGAAAAGCAAATACCAGTTCAGGAATTCATTGCGTGAGAACGAAGCCATGGTCTGGAGGCCAAGTTAACCTGCAGAACTTTCCCCCTCTTTTTAACAAAATCTATATAGATTTGAACACAGAGAAACATACCTGAGGACAATGAGACCAAAACCAAGTGTGCACAGTTATGTTGATGCCCATAGTGTCCCTCAGCATGCATGGCAGTAATCATCAGCACGATGAGATACAAATAGGGTTATTCACTAAAGTGAGACTTTAGGTGAATTCAAAAAGAACTTATTATTGTGTGTTTGTAAATTATGTCCCCTGTGTGGCTTTGGATTTTTTTTATAATAAAGATTTAATTATGTTTTGACCCTGGAGGGAAATGGGGCCAAACATGGCTGTGCATCTCTACTCTCGTTTTAGCTTAGCTTGTTTTTCCATCTTATTTTTTTTCAATGCCCTCTATATACTATTGACAACCATGATACTGCCAGGTGTTCAGTTTATTAAATCACTGTTGCCCACTCACCTTGAATCCTCCTGGAAAATGCATTAAATAAAGATCCAGGTAGTCCAGATTCAGATCAGATAGCGTTTTTTGGCAGGCTCCCTTCACCAGAGACTTCTTATGGAAAGTGCACCAGAGCTTTAAAATAAAAAAGGAACAAACAGCATAGAACAATTTCAATGTCTTAATTGTAAGTGTAAATTTGTTCCCCCTTCCCCCATCTGACTAGTTTTGTGGTCATATAAAAAAAATTTAAAAAATGAAAAAAAATACATCAATTCAGCTTTTCCCATGGCACTATTCCAAGAGGAGAAAAACCCAAATTTTATGCAATTTCCACTTTTGCCTCAAAATTGTTAAAAAAAAATCTTTTATTGACTACGGCAGCCAGATTTTTCATGAATTAACAAGACTGTGCACTATTATATCCTTAAATACTATGTTCTTCCACAGCAAAAAGAAAATGCTTCTGGTTGTTATTTAACCCCCTAAAGAACACTGACACTCCACTTAGGAACTTCTGGCTTTCTGATGATCATAAGCGATTAAGGGAGACCCCAGGTAAAAAGTCAGATTGTTCTAAACCGGTTTAACACCTTACAAAATTAACTTGTAATTACTACAGCAGGCTTTAGGTGGTGCTTGGAGCAGAGCCAGATTCAGGTTGTTTGGAGCACTAGGCAGGATACCATATTGTGGTTCCCTCCTAATGCCCTGGGCCCAATGTTATGAGTGTTGTGTATGGTGAAGGTTGATTGTTGTGTATGGAGGAAGCTATGGATGTTTGTGGAGGGAGGTTGAGTGTTGTGGCTAAATAGTGTGTGATTTCGACTACGTGTTATGTAAAGATGTGTTTTGCACCCCCACTACTTACCTTCGCCTGTGGTCTGGTGGGTAAGTGTTGTGGTCATTCTGTCAATGACTCACCGAGTGCTGGCTACAGCACTCCTACCCATGGTAAAGAGGTGGGGGAGGTCTAAAAGCAGCTTCTAAAGGTCATCTGTTGAGGTGAAGAGCGCAAAGCTTCGACAAGCAATCTTGAGCCGGCACTAATCACCCTGGAGGTCCAGAGAACTTACATGTGAACTGCACCTTCCGTGGGTGCAGATTACTGTAATTGCTCATTACCACCACGTTGTTCAGCAGCTGGGTCAGAATATTGCCATGATAAACCAGCGGTCCTCCCACCGGTATACAATAATTCAGAGCACCGCTTCTAGCACTCGGAGTCATTGACAGAAAAACCACAACACTCCCCCTCCAGATTACAGGATCAAAAGCGCGCTGACAAGGGTCAGCATCTGCCAGAGGTGTAGACTACATACTCCCAGTGTGCAGTAAGGGAATGGACGACTGCACAAGGAAATCTTCTGATCTGGTGGAGAGGCAGCAGAGCACTCTGTATAGCCCTTGCCCACAGTACTTGTACTCCATGAGGTACACATACTATGAGTTGAGAAACAAGTCTGTAAAGAACTCTTTTCTGCGGTAGGCAAAATCCCGCAAATCTAAATTGATGGCCACTTATCATTTGAACAGTCCTGTTAATGAATAGACTATCAAAGAGCCATTTGTAATGACATTTTATATATTTGTATGATATCATATCCCCTCTGTATTAAGCTTAGCAAAAAGGTGTTTCAAAGTAAAAATAAAAACATATAAAAATCACATTGACACAATGTAAAACTAATATAATGTCAAGGTTTTTCCACTAAAGTGACAATTGTCTGGAATACAAAATAATTTGAAAATTTGAAACTCAATTTAAAATTTCCCACAACCTACACTTTAGAAAATAACGGTTACTAAATTCAGCCATATCAGTACAAACTGATAAACCGATTATTTCCAAATCTGTATATCATGTAAAAGTTGTCAAAATAAAATCTGAATGTCAGTCTTGCTTGCTTTGCAGGGCGCACACGTTGCTGATAACAAGAAGGTATTTATTCTCTTTCATTAATCTTTGCATGGGAGAGACTGTGCAAGAGTTTATGTATGTGTGGGTATATTTTGTGCACAGGCGGTGAGCTTTATTTTTGCAGTGTTTTTACACACACACCTTGCTAACCACAAACAGGTCTCCTCTCTTCACCACTCCTTCCTTAAGCTTTGTGTGGATCCCCTCTCCGACTTCCTTCTCATTCTCATACACGTGGGCACCATCCACATGTCTGTATCCCACATCGATTGCTTTTTCCACAGCTGCCTTTACCTTACCTGGCTCAGCCTGGAAAGAACACAATATAATTATTACTAGGTGACCAAAAAATTTAAAAGATATGCAAACATATTTTTACGGTAGGGAGAGAATGAACTGATTAGGATGGAGAAAATAGAAATGCTATAAAAGGGAAATGCCATTTTCTTCAAGATTTTTGATATGATTTTTTACTTATCCCATCTAATAAATATGTATTTTTGTGGCGTGAAAAGTAAAATGTGATATACATATTCACACCATTTTATCCCTCAATGGAGTGCCTTTATCGTTGCTGCAAGTCAGTTTCTGTTATAAGCTCAGTCCTTAGCACCTGACTGTTATTATTGAGAGAGCATATAAAAATATATAAATAAATAAATAATAATAAAAAAAGAATGTCCAGTACAAAGCTTTAAGTCCACAGATACTTTCTTAAGGTGCCAAAAAAGTGACGTTTTGGTCACACACAGTCTCTGTATTGAGAAAGCATACACAGAAGAATGGAAGTTAAGGTTTCTATTTATCCTCCTCATTTGTAAGTGTACCTAGGTTGTGCCTTGACGTAACTGGATTATGATGTAATTTGCTAAAAAATTTATATAACATTGAAAGAAATGGAGCATCTCATTAAAAAAAGGTTAAACACAAAGCTATAGGTTATTTTCAACTATGCAATGGTGTAATTTACAAACAAATGACTGTCACCCTTTAAGGTTTATTAAAAAAAAAGTTAAAACCAAATCTGGTGGAGAAAAAAAATCCTTCACTTTGGTAAAATTCCTTATTCAAAAAAGTTGTTAAAGTAAGATGACGCCCAGGCACCATAAGGGGTTAACTGTTTGAAAAAGTTTTAACCCCAAAATTGTCCAAATGGCAACCACCCATTAGCTATGCTTCATTCTTTCTTCAGGAAGCCTCAAATTGGGCACCGGTGACAGTCTGACAGCGTCAGGTAAGCGTGTGCCCAGAACTTGTATGCACCATTACAACTTCATTGAGATGAAGGTGTAATAGTGGCCAGAGGTTCCTATAAGTGCTATCTCACATTCCCAATGTTTTTAAATGGCTCAGCGTTACACCTCGTTATCGTTATAGTCAGCAATCTACATTACAGTGATCTATACCTGTTGGAAGTTCAATCTATATCCTGCACACAAATGCACATGCCCAAACAAACACATAACATATTAAAAGGTTGTTGACCCCTGGCTTATAAAGGGAAACAGACTGATGTAGAGGCAGGGGAACAATGAAAAATCAGTCATGGACCAAGGGCCCGAGGCTCTGGGAGATCCGCTCCTGCTGCAGTGCAGTAATGGCTAAGCTGGGTAGTTAAACAATCTTCCCAGCCAGCCTGCGCTCAGTAAGGGTCCCGCGCAACCCTTTGAGGGCCCCTGCTGCTACATATCTTCTCCCCAATGCAGGGCACACTGAGGGACAGCTGAGGGTCCTTCTCAAAGACCCCACTAGGCTGCCCTTCAGTGTGCCTGTCTGTGTGGCTGAAGGTGATCAGCAGAGGCTCCAGGAACAGAGCCTCTGCCAGCAGATACGCACAGCCACATTTAGCATGCTGCCTGTAACACTGATCAGGGCAGCTCCTTGTGGCTAATTCTGCAGGAAGTAACATCATGCCTGCGGAGCTTCCCTGATCTGTGTTACAGGTGTTCTAGATAATTTACTGCAAACCAATTAGTTTGAATGACTATCTGTTCCTGTCCAAATTAAAGATAATAAAGTTGCGTGCACGCAGAAGTAAATTCACACTGAGACACAAGGTTCAGGGTAATGAAAGAACTTCAGAGAAGTTTAATGGCTTCTGACAGAAAATGGGTGCGCAGACCCTTATAAAGGCATTATTACATCATTGAAGAAAATCAAGATATAGACAAATAGACACTATTGATTGGTCCAGGTGTTAAGTGGTTAGTTAGGTACCCTCCTATCAAGAGGTGATGTCATCCTTGACACGGGAGTGGACACAAGATGTAGGCGCCATCTTGTTAGCACGAGGTGTTCACTCGATGGGAGGGGTGCTTTGGCAGCCATCCATTTAGAGTGTAGCTGGCACGGTTAGTTTCTCAAGGTTAGGTTTCAAGGCTTTTAGTAAATACACATTTTATCAAAGCTATTTCTTACTGACATGCAAATTCTATGTTCTATAGACAAAGCTTCCTTGTAAAACTATGGGGGCCTCTTAGAGGTATAGCAAGAGGATTTAAAGGGGCCTTACAGATTTATAGAGGCCTAATAATTCTACAACACAGGCAGCATGTCCAGCATCAACTCCAAGGATAAGAATTCCTCCCTCCCTGGCCAAAAGGTAAGACTCAGGGAGGGGGGGGAATACATTTTTTTTTTTTAAACGTTTCCCCAGTCCCCCTTTTTTTCCATTAAAATTACAAATATTTAGTGTCTAATCCCCACCCCCACTGCCCCTTCACAGCTCCTATCTCTCCAACCCCCTTAACAACAAAAGCCCCTATAATCCCCTACACTCGCTATACCCCTGCTCTTAATACAACTCCTATCACCCCCAGGCACCCTCTAGAGCCCCTATACCCCCTGCACCCACTAAAATATCAACCCCCTGCACCCACTCAGCCCATACACACCTGCACCCACAAAAAAATCCTCTACCCCCTAGAATCCACAACATCCTCTACCCCCGCACCCACTACAGCACCTCCTGCACCCACTACAGCCCCTACTCCCTGCCCCACAACATCCTCTACTCTCTACAGCCCCTACCCCTCCTGCACCCACTACAGCCCCTCACCCTTATGCAGCCACTAAAGTCCCTATCCCCAGGCACCCTGTAGATTCCCTATATCCCATACACCAACTACAGCTCCTATCCCTAGGCACCCTCTAGAGCCCCTATACCTCCTGTACCACCTACAGCCCCTACCCACAAGGACCCTCTGCACCCATTACAATCCCTGCAACCACTACATCCCCTACTTGAATTTAAAAAAATAAAAACACAAGCAGTTAAAGGGACACTGTAGTCACAAGAACAACTACAGCTTGTTCTGGTGTCTACTGCCTGTCCCTGCAGGATTTTTAATGTGAACACTGCGCAGGAACACATCTAGTGGCAATCACTTTAGATGGCCTCTAGATTTGCTTTCCGGGTCAGTGCTGCCCATTGTGAACGCACCTCATAGAGAAGCATTGATTCAAAGAATCTCTATGAGGAGATGTTGATTGGCGCAGGATGGTGTTTTGTCACTCATGTGCAATAGCCTCCCAGTGCTTTCCTATAGAAAATCATTGGATTGGCTGAGATCATCTAATTTTATGATCTCAGCCAAGGAAGCAAAGTGGGGGCGGGGTCAGCCATGAGGAGACCCAGGCGGTGCTGGAAAGAAAAGGTAAGTATTTAACCTTTTTAACAGGACATGTGAGGGGGGCTGAGGACCTAAATGGCTATTTTAAACCTATAGTGTCAGGAATACACATTTGTATTCCTGACACTATAGTGTTCCTTTAAGGTGGCTGGTAGTTTTGAACACCTGGTTTGTAATTCAAGACACAAAATGTGGAGGCCTGCATACCTCATACAAACACATTACCACAATTCACACACACACGTATACATACTGCCATGTTAAACAAACAAATACAACCCTATTTAAAAAAAATAAAAATAAATGTATTTAAATACACTCTAAATCCACATATCCTGACACTACACACAGACATACTTACACCAGTGAAGATACACAGAGACATACATTCAATTTACATACATATATAATCAAATACATGGTACATCTACACAAGCTTATCGGTCTGCAGGGGGCCCAGGTCCTAATTTTGCCCGGGGGCCCAGGCCACTGACAGTCTGTCCCTGTCTAGAGGTGTACTGTACAAAGCACATTAGATTTAGGTAAGAACTCTGGGAAAACTACCAAATTCAAAAATGTAGCTCAAAATATACATATTTGCGCTGGTGCTAATCAGAAGTAAAAGAAAGTCATCAACATTATCATTCAAGCTAGCCCAAATCTCAGACCAACACTGGAAAGCACAATTTGGCCTCACATGACACATACAATGTGTAGAACACATTTAATTAGGACGTGTACCCAATAAATATAAAAATTATGTTTACATAAAAATGTGTACACCAATTAACCTTTATTCATTAATTTATTTTACAAAACACAATTAAAATACAAAAAAGGCAGAAAATTACATCTTATTTATTGAAGTACTAACATTCCCCCCCACCCTCCTCCCCAATTTTTAGGATTTTAACCCAAAATGACCAAAAGTGTAGAAGCACTACTTAAACAGGGACCAGAGAGCCCAAGCTGTCCCTGCATTAATGCAAGCCTACCCACATCTACATGAGAATATCTGTGACTGCAAATGCCTAGGATAATAGAGAACGGATGTCATAAGCATTAAACAAAACAAAATATCATCCTTCAAAATCAAAATAATAAAATTACGGTCAACGCACTCCATGAACTATGATACTGAAACGGTCACAAACAACATATGTCTATAAGATAAAACACAGCAATTTGTTGGTAACGCTGTTGCGACTTCCCTCACTAAAAAACATATTTTAATATTTAAAAGCATCTGGAAATGAAAAGTAACAAATAGTGCGGCCAAACAGTGTGCAACTTGGATTAACTAACCCGCCATGTGCCCAGTCCCAGGATGGGCATCTGAGCCCCGGTGTTGAGCTTGACATGTGTTGGTCCTGGCATGCTGACAGGCTGTGTGACACCTTGCTGAAAGTTACTGTGACTTTCACTCCTGTACCTATCACCCACTCCCAGTGCAAAGTTCCAAAGGCACGGAGCGTTCTCATTGGCTTAGAAAGGGGTGGGGGGAAAGGCTGATTGGCAGAAATGCCAGTGAGTAGAGGTTTTGTAGAACAAGTACTTGAGGTTAACCCGTTCTGATTGAATTTGTTAATCTGCCAATATTAATGAATGTAAGAGGTAACATGTAAAACTTAAAACAACATTTAAATAAGATATAGATTGTGCTGCCGTACTGTGCTGACAGTTACTATACAATGGGAGTTCAATTAAATACCTCTAATTCCCTGGGCAACGTTCCAAAGCAGAGAGACTTTCTATTGGCTGAGGATGGGAGCTGTGCTGATTGCTATCATTCAGACACAGTAAGTATTACCTGAAGGCAGGCAGGCAGGCAGGCATACAAAATTAACTTATTCTGTTAGAAAAAAGATACAAATAAGGTAAAGGAATCTGCCTTACAAAGGTAGAAACCCTCCTTACTGAAATTACCTCCTAAGTAGAATCATACAAAGGTAATGGCAAAACAAGAAAAAATAATAATAAACTTTATTTAAAAAAGATCCTAAAGTTAAAATACGATAGAGTAAAGTGAAAAAAAAAAGGAGACCAGGAGAAAGTATCTCGTTAATCAACAAGTATAAAGGGTATTGAAAAATCCCTAAAAGGTGCCTCGCACCTCTGGGCTATGACGACACGGAGGGCTCTGAGGTCTCCAACACCGACACTCCGGCCCTCACAAAATGCCACAGAAAAGGTGCCACAGTATTACCTGCCAAGGCTACAAGTAGAGCAATGGCCAAATGACCCAAACGCCTAGCGGTCTCTGTACTGCCTCCGCCTATACCGTCCTCTGAAGAGGGAGATAACTATACCGCTGCTGGCCTTGACGTCTTGGATGAATGGCGGGCTGACGATTCAGCGTCAGGGGAGAAGATGACTGGCTGGACCTCCCGACCACGGATTCTAAATACGTCAAAGAGTCGTATTGTTGTTATTGCCATTTATATAGCGCCACCAGATTCCGTAGTGCTTTACAATATTTTGAGAAGGGGGATGTAACAATAAATAGGACAATTACAAGAAAACTTACAGGAACAATAGGTTGAAGAGGGCCCTGCTCAAAAGAGCTTACAGACTATAGGAGGTGGGGTATTAGAAACATTAGGACAGGAAATATCAAGTAGGAGTGAAGCAGAGCTGGAGGAGAGAGCAAAGCACTGTCCCATAGGAGAGATGTTGGTGGTACCTCCTCGCAAGGGGATAGTCAGGCACAGGCCTCGCAAGAAATGGATGGCATGGTCCTGGACACTCAGGACCCTAGAAACATCCAACACCAGAGGTCATTGGAGTGGACCCTGCCACCCCAGACAAATTCGTCCACTTCTGGATTCGAAAACCCATTGAATGGGACGTCAGAGGCAGACTACAGGCGGAATGCCCACGATCTTCTCTACTGCATAAGATGGTGGTCACACCAGAGTTTGGCCAAACGGTGCTGATTTTCATGTCCCATTCAGGCAGGGAACCGCACAAAGGTGAGAAAGGGCTGAAAGCCACACAGGACAAATTACTGTACATCCTGGGGCTGTTAGCAAAAATCTTATATTGCTCTCTCTCAAGGAGAATGGGCACAGCGCAGCATCTGCCTACTAGATAATACTAATGCTGCCCATTGTACCGAACTGCGCAGAGCCACACTCCTCTGAATAGACACCAAATTGATTGATATGGCAAAAAAGAAGCTCGAAACTTCGGCCAATGGCCTCCTGTTCGGCGATACCTTCATCCATTATCTGAAATAGCATGTCTCGCTCTTCAAAACCTTGAGCAAGGCCCAAGCATTGATGAGGCAAGAGTTCCGGATGACTCCCTTGAGAGGTGTTTTTGGGAGGGCTAGTCTGCAGAGAGGTCGAGCCACCATCCGTTTCTGGGCCTCTGGCCCCAGACCTCATCCACCATCATCCAATTTCTTCCCAACTTCCTTGTACCAGTGCTCTCCCTCCTACAGAGGAACATACAGATCGAGAGGATCACGTGGCAGAGGTTGAGGATGCTTTCCCACATGTGGGTTCCTCTCCATGTTCCCTTTCTAATATATGCACTGCAGGCAGATTGTCCCTTTTCTTACAGCAATGGGAAGAGATTTCCACAGATGCATGGATTCTGCAGACAGTGAGAGGCTACGTCACTGAGTTCGTCTCAACACCACACCAACACCATCCGCCTCCCCCTCTATGGATGTCTGAGGAAAGCGAGACCCTTATACACGCGGAGATATGGTCACTATTCAACAAAGGTGCAGTGCAATTTGCACCCGACAACGGATAATTCTTCAGCAACATTTTCTTGGTACGGAAGAAGACTGGGGTCTTCCACCCGGATATTAATTTACAGCAGCTCAATACGTTGGTGGTCTAACATCATTTCAAAATGGAAGGTATCCATCTCCTGTGGGACCTACTCCTAAGGGACGATTGGTTAACAAGGACGTTTATCCGTCGGTGATGGTAGTGCCCACCTGTTGGAAATTCCTCCAATTCTTAAGGAAAGCCAGCCAGTACACCTGTCTACCCTTCTGAGTTTTTTCACTAGCTCGTGAGACGGGCGTGTTAGAACGCCGAAACGAGTGTTGAGCCTAGGTGCCGATGTGCCTTTTGAATTGATTTTATTTTCACCGTAGGATGGGGATCCTATACTACTACTTATAAAATAACCAATATTTTTCCTCTAGATACAGCAGTAGGGGCCTTTTGGATAGAACTTTAAGAGAACTGCATAGAAGCAGTGGGCTGGAGGGTTATTTGTCTATGTAGGAGGGTAACTAATATGCCTCCCATTTGAACGGACAACCTCTACCTTTACCCTTATATTTGTATGTATGCATGTTGTAAGATGAAACTTGAAAGCCTTCTGTAGTGGGCCATGGATAACCCCACTGATTACCCCCATAATTCCTTTTCTCAGCCACTCTGGAACCATTAAAATAAGCAGACATCCATTCCCCCAGTAACCAGATGAAACATAATTCTGGGACTCAACAGATTTAATTTCGACCACACACAGCTTTTATGCACAGACCCCTATATGGGGTCTCCAGTACAATAATATGTGGGTTTCAATCCCAAGATCCTCTGTGCCTGAGAGATAATTGCGTGACAAAAACCTATAATTAAATTTTCCCGCAGGAAGAGAAAATCAATACAAAATATACAGTACCCCAAAAGTGCCCCCACCATAACTAGGAACCCCACAAAAGTTATATCCCCGGATAGCGCCGATCTGAGTGTTTAAAATATACAAAGATCACTCAGATCAGTTTGGTGAAATGGGAATGCCATCTAGATAAAATTCTGGCAGGTCTCTGTTCAGGGGTTCCTGTGCGAACACCATGCAAGGGATTCTCGTAGTTTCAGTCTATGAATACTCCGCCTGTTTGGTAGTTCTGATCTCCTGAACGTCGTTTGCATAGTTGGTCGGGAAATAGAATGGGCAGCAGTCTAATCTTTACCGGGGTTCGTGCGAGTGCCTAGCCGAAAAGAGT
>OW240914.1:234964768-235005336 GCA_933207985.1 Pelobates cultripes | reverse complement strand
GAGGACTTTTTGGGACTGTTCTGTTTGGTGGGGAAACAGACTGAAAGATGTATGTATGATAAAACTGTTTTGTTAAATGGGAAGGCTACCGTAGCTCTTGTGGACTCATATTACCCTAGTGACAAGCAATCTGATTCAGCCTTCTCAACTGATCTCAGAAAAGAAGGTTAAGATACTCTGTGTGCATGGCTGTACTGTGTCATACCCTACTACCTGTTTAAAAATAGGCTATCCTGGCCAAACATAACAGTATTGGAAGCAGTTGTACCTAAATTACCCCATGCTCTTATTCTTGGGCGTAATTTCCCAGGTTTTGAAAACCTTATTCAAACCCAGTGAGCTGCTGCTCATCACTGGAAAGACTCTCACCTCGCCGCCAGGCATCTTCCAGGGCTTCCTTCCTGTCTGCATCCCTGTAGTCCGCGCCCGCCTCCTCCTCCTCATCATGGAACGCTGTCCAAAAACTAGCCGATTCCATACTGCTGTAGCCAGGGGCGCTGTACGGATACTCAGTTAGAGTTCATATGATACCGGTGTCTCCGAGCTGCTTCTCCTCGCACTAGGACGCCATCCCACCGCCGTCACCACTGTAACGAATCGCCTGGCACCTCGACTGGGTACCCCCGTTGACGGATTCTCCTAGTGCTTCCAGAGGGCTCCAAGCACTCCACTAGCCACCATAACCACCGTAGACCCCACAAACCGCCTTAGCTTGGTTGGGGTCTCGCCGTCTTCCACCCACTCCGGACCCAAGACCAGGATCCAGTTTCCAGTAGGTAGACCTCTCTTAAATCCAGAGAACAGGAACAGCTCTCACAAGAGCTCAGTGATTATACTCTGGGGGTATAGTGATTATATCAATCTCCAGAGTGTAGGTAGCTCTCCAATAAGAATAAACATACAGTCTGAGACATTCCCATGTACAGCAAACAATCCCTCCCCTCTGCCTGTGATATAATTAAAGTAGCTGATACAATAACCTAATTATCCACAGGCAGAAAACACACATTTTCCCCAAAGTACAGAAAACACCCCAAAACAACACATATCCCTGAAAAGCCCTGATCTGGGTGAACAACATATCCAAAAATCACCCAGATCAGAGCAGGGGTTCAGGAAATTCCTTGAAGTCTCTTTTGACCGACCGCAAGCATGGCTTCATGCCCAAAACAGTTCCAGAGAATTAGGCTGTGCGGCCGGTCTATTTTTAATGTTAAAAGTGCACTATAGTACAAGGAAGGGTGGGGTCAGACAATAGCAAGGGCTGATGGGAGATTGAGGAGGGAAAAAGCAGCCAGTTTAAACTGGTCTGGCAGTGTCCCTGGGACAACGCCCTGTTGGAGAAACAATAGGACAGGAAAAAGGGGGAGGGGAAGAGGCACATTTTCCCATGGAAGTCACTTTTTAACATGTTTTTTCACAGGGTCCATAGTCTTTGGGCAAAAGGCTGGCCATTAGTCCTCTCCAAAAAACAGTGGTGATATTGCTTTTGTCACAGAGTCCATAAGTGAACTTTTTTCCATTTACACACCCTGACTTGTTCCATCATAAGTGTAAAAGGCACAAGTCAAGGCGTGAAAGAAGGGAAGATATGCATAGGGGAATTATGATCTTACAAATGGCTTTGATTAATGAAGCTGAGAGTAATTATGGTGTGGCCTTACATGGTGCAAGTACCAAATCAACACCTTCAATTGAAATACTGATTGAACCCCATGTCTAAACCCTACAACGGGTTAATATTCAGGACTTGGGCATTGGTTCAAATCAATTTGGAAGGGAAGAAGTCAATGACTTAACATTGCCCATAACCAAATTATAGAGTTAATGGTACTATGGTTGATGGGAAGTCCAGAGAGATATATCCCCATTTCATTCTTAAAAATGACTTCCTTCATGGAGTGATCAAAGAAAAGGGCTAGAGATTAAACAGCTCTTGGTTCCCCGATCTTTCAGAAGGAAGGTGTTAGATCTGGCTCATTCTCACTTATCTGGGGGATACTTAGGTGTTGAAAAAACTCAGGAAAGGATTCTAAGGATATTTTTTCTGGCCATGGGGTATAGGAAGAGGTCAAGAGGTACTGTGCCTCATGCCAAGACTGCCAACTAGCAGCCCCAAAACCTCACTTAAGTGCACACCTAATCCCATTACCAATTATTGAAACCCATTTTGAGCGAATTGCTATGGATTTGGTGGGACTATTGGAAAAGTCGGATAAGGGTAATCGGTACATGTAATCGCACCCGAATGTCCGAATTTACATTCGGAACAAAACTAATTGCATATGTCTAGCAGAAATCTCTTGTGCTGTAGCAGGTACAAATGAACATAGGACAGCTCAGGGAGTGAGGTAGGGGGAAAACTTAGTAGGGGATGGAGAGAGATGAGAGATCTCTTTCCTGATTGTAGAAATCTTCTCAAGGAAGTGAGTTGTAAAATTTGTGATGGTCAAGTTGGTAGGAGGAGGAGGCTATTTATGGGGTAAAAAATATAGAATATTATATTTTATGTGGGGACGGGGCCTGACTGTCATGGAGGGAAGATGTGCCTTGCTGGAGCTCCTCACTATTCTAAGTTAATAAGGCATTCCCTGACCACAAACAACACTAAACCGAGACCTTAAGCGACTTACCACCCCTCAGTCCTCATGGTGAACCAGTGATGTGACCCATGAGCGGACAACAGATGGCCACAAATTTTAAAAAACTTAACAATATTATAATGTCAGGAAAGGACTACTTGGGAGATGTCTAGAAGTTATAAAAACTAAAAAAGTAACAGCGACCCACAACAGGAACCGGGCTCTGAAAAATGTAAAATGTTGCTCTGTGGATTGTGCATTGTACTGTTGATCCCCATTATGTTATCCTTGAATACCTCCACCCCGCTTTTCTTTTTTCTGTATCCCACGCTTACTTCATACTTAAAAATAAAATAAAAAGTTATTAAACAAAAAAAAACTATAAAAAAGCTGATCCGTCCGAGAGGAATTAATAGCTGGAAAAAAGATCTTCAAATAGATTACTTTAGCGGAATGGTGTGCATCGCTTCAGACAGTATACTCCACGGCACTCAACAGATAGTATTTGACACCAGCACGAGTGGCAAAAATGTTCCCAAAGGAAATTTATTACTGTTGGAGATGCAGACATATAGGTGCAAATAAAAAACACATTTGGTAGGCTTGCCCTTTGATACAAACAGGTTGGAACGAAATCCTCACAAGAATCAATAGGCTATGAGGAATTAGACAAATATGGACACCCGAGATGATGTTGTTGCACCTTAAGATGCCAGC
Organism: Pelobates cultripes; assembly: GCA_933207985.1. NCBI lineage: Eukaryota > Metazoa > Chordata > Amphibia > Anura > Pelobatidae > Pelobates > Pelobates cultripes. Next base: position 235,002,037 of record OW240914.1, on the reverse strand, counting down.
CTTATCCTATAAAAAAAAATGTATACTTATCCACACATGGGGGGCGGGGGAGGTGGAGCTAGCGGCATTCAGGAGCAGACATAATTTCACCCAGCTCCTCGTTCTTCGTCCGATAAATTACCCTTAACCGATGAACCGCCCAACATCCAGGGTCGCAACAGTGATCTTTGCACTGGGGACCATACACCGGACTCATGGATACCTTTTTTATACCCATCGGGCACGAAAACCCGGTGCAAAGTGCCTCGGGCCTACCAGGCGGGACTCACACGCAGCCGCACATTACCTCCTGGGAAGGAGACTACTGGGACACAGCCCCACAAGCAGCCAACCTACTTTGGGATATACCAGAACCCAAGATGGGCCGCAAATATCAGAAACCGGCTCCAGCCGCGGCTGCCTCAAACCACGATATCAGCCAGATGCTGGCCTCAATGCCCCGCACATGGGAGCCATCACCCCTCCAGCGGGAGACTACACCTAGCCAAGAGGTGGAAAAGGTACCTGTGGATGAAGCCCAGGCTACGTCTGGAACAGAACCACCCGTGACAAAGTGGGACATCCGTGATCTACTGGCACAGTTCCAGGACATGTTCTTTGCAGAGCTCAACCTGGTTAAAACCGAAATACAAGCAATCACAGAACGCCTCTGAGCATCTGAGGAGGACACTGCTGACATGAAGCAAAGCATGACCACTCAAGGGGAATTTATACAGCACCTACAAACCTATCACTCCCAACTAGCAGCCAGAATGGATGCACTGGAAGACAAGAGCAGACAAAATAACATCAAGATAAGGGGTGTGGATGACTCCGTACACACGGACGAGCTACCTCACCTCATCAGGCGACTCACCACAGCCATCCTCCCAACCAAACACGCTAAGCAGTTCGCCTATGACGGGCTCTACCGCATTGCAACACCCTCGCAAACACCAAATACCCTAGGGACATTATACTCGGTTGACGGTCCTATGCGGACAAACAACGATTGCCTATATAATGTTACTAGTTTAATGATATCAATATTGTTCAAAAGAGTTCACCTTTTGCCTTTAAGTATGCTTTTGCACTTTAGATTGTCCTGTAGGCAATCTTGTTTCTTTTTTCATGCGTTGACTGACTCCATACTGTTCTACTAACATGCTCCTGACGCTACTATAAGAAACAATCTCAGAGGGCCACCAACATAGCCAGCTTCCGCGCACTCCTACAATGACAGGACCGTCTGACATAGACACACTCTCACCCCCCCTCCACCCCCACACCACCCCGCAAACCCGGGGGACAAGGGCTCAAATAATGCCACTGGGCTAGAACCCCTCGAGCGCGTACTTGTAAGTACGCCTACTAAAATCCCAGTGACATGGTGTCATGCTAATGTACCCTAAGCTATATGTATATGTGTAAATTAAAGGAGCACTATAGGCACCCAGACCACTTCAGCTTAATGAAGTTGTCTGGGTGCCTGGTCCAGCTAAGGTTAACCATTTTTTTTATAAACATAGCAGTTTCAGAGAAACTGCTATGTTTATAAATAGGTTAATCTAGCCTCTAAAGCCTCTAAGTGGCTGTCTCATTGACAGCCGCTAGAGGCATTTGTGTGCTTTTCACTGTGAAAATCACAGTGAGAAGACGCAAACATCCATAGGAAAGCATTATGAATGCTTTCCTATGAGACTGGCTGAATGCGCGCGCAGCTCCTGTCGCGCATGCGCATTCAGCCGAAGAGGAGGCGAGAAGGCAGAGAGGAGGAGGAGAGGTCCCCGCCCGGCGCTGGAGAAAGGTAAGATTTTAACCCCTGCCTCTCCCCAGAGCCCGGCGAGTATGTTTTCCTGGCACTATAGTGGTCCTTTAATATGAAAACTTTAAGAAAAATAAATTATTTTAAAAAAGTTATTATTTGCTATGACCTTAGAATGTTCTAACATTGAAGGTAATCTTAGCGAGGTTAGGGTCCTTTTTTTAGGCTCCGGCCCTCATTTGTTTTTTGGTTTATTTCTGCTATTTGGTCTGGGTTATTCCTTTTTTAACTCCTTAACCCATTTTTAGCGTCAGAGTTTTTTTTCCCTATATTGGAGCTATTCTATCTTTACCCACTATTTTAGCTCTTATAGACCCTGGAGTACGTTGGATTTGTATTTCACACATTAATCACAACCAATTATAAAAATATACTTTATTGTGACAAATAAATAATAATATTAATATGTAACCTGTATGACAATATCAGTAAATATTTAGGTATAGCAATAAGTATAAGATATGGCAACAATTATGACACAATAACCTCAATTAAAGATAGCTTAATAGAAACATATCCAGCAACTGTCAGACTAACTTCTAAAGGAGTTACATGCAAACTGACAAATAATTACTCTAGAATTGCATTAACAGTTATTTCAACATAGATGCATTTCAACAATGCTACAGCATTTCAGCTCTTTAGAATTCCTTTACATAGAACTTGCATCTTCAAGTCGTAAAACCCTAGATGCTGGGGGGGCGAAGCCAAGCAGGCAAGCAGCCCAGACGTGCCCAGCAAGAGCTACCATGTCTGGGGACGAAAAACAGGGCACAGCGCCTGAACAGTGTCACCCACAAACAGCAGAACACGGTACCTCTAACCAGGAAAGGCTACCGAATTGAACAGTATCTCTCACGAGCCCCTGCACAGCTATCCTGGCACAACGAGGCTTGCGGCCAACACAGGACCGAGCCATGGAGAGACAGAGACAGGCACATGGACTGCGGCGCAGTACTTCCCCCCCCTCGGACCGGCGGGGCTTATCCCAGTCACCATAAAACAGCTCTACTGACCCGATTCTCACCACTGGACTGCTAACGCTGCAAACACGGTCGAGCTATAGAGACCAAGATGGCGGCAGCTGACCACAAGACAGAGGCAGACAAGCGGCACAAAACGCGCCTATGCAAAGCAGACCAACACATGCAGGTACAGCAGGGATACTCACCTCCCGGGGGGCAGACAACAACAAGGGGAGCCCCCTGGGTTAAAGCAAACATCAAGTGTTGACCACGAGGCGCCATTATTACCGTGCGTGCCCTGCCGGAGACACCACAAGGCCCCTTGAAGGCGCACAAACCTGGCCAGCCACGAAGACCGCCATACTTCCTGATGAAGCGAAAAAGCCTACTTCAGACGAGCATGGCACAAGCGGCGCATATTCGCCCAGGGAGAAGACAAAACGAGGCGCCCAAGAGGCGTAAAGCATCAAGGCCATCCACGACCTAACCTAAACCACTTACCACTACAGGGACAGTACCGCAAACGCTCTCTACTTACAGGCACTCATCCGCACATATCTCCCGCATGCTGCATCCCCGGGATGCCTGGAAGCAGTTCCCATCGGCACCATTGATGGACCTGCTGGAATCAGCCTCACGCAGGGGCATTGGCTAAACAGTCTCACCTGGACAATCCATACAGCCCCAAGCAGGGGAACGGGCTGATGCTGGACTCCCTGACCGAGGCCACCTTTACCCCACCAATGCGATGCCTATTATCTTTAGTAGCAGTAGGTGTTGGATCTATGCTTGTAGGATCAACCAAAAGCTGAAATAAGTACAAGGCTGCAACCTATGGATATGAGGTTTCCTCACAAACCCTCAAAACATAGCTGTAAAGCAAAAAAAGGAAAAAATAGGTTGCGCCACAATTAGCTAAACGTAATATAGACTGCTAATAATGTACTTACATATATTGAACATTGAACAGAGCAAGGAAATATATATTATAAAAGTCCAGATAGAGAATGGATAGGTGGAGGACCAGGTAGTCTTGCCGGTATTTGAGTTTGGTGTTGTGGTGGAATCTCGGTAAAAATAAATTTAGTAGGCCGAAATTACCACGTGGCATGTGTACGTGCATATGCTGACGTATCGATCAGTTGGTTGCACGAGGCAAGATACGATCAGTAGTGTACGGAGCATGTGCAAGAATACAGGATGTAGTATTCCCCTCCTCCATTGTGCTGGACAAGCCATGCGGTCAAGCAGGAAGTTAATTCTTATTTGTAATGATTGGTCAAGAGAATGTGCGGGTGGAGCTTAATATGGGAGGAGTTATGTGCCTATATAGGGAGCCTGCACTATTGTTCAGGGCTCAGAACTTGCTGTATTTTTGGTGACATTAGTCCCTCTGAGTCCCGATCGGTGATCCAATAAAGAATCTCTTCCTTCCTGAAGAAACCTGTGTCCATCCCTCTGTGCTTTGCTTCCGTCAGTTTCTCCGGTATCATTTGGTGCATTGGCCGGGAAGCTCATCGTTCAACGGTAGCTGAGAGGCAGAGGCGTGAGACGGTCTATCTTTGCCCACGTTCTCTACGGCTGCACCCCTGAACTTCTGCGTGGACCTCCCTTCGTCTCGGCGCCACTGGTCTGTTGTCCAGGAGATCATCGGCCTCTACGTAAGAAGTGCTGGGGTGTCCCCGTCGATGAGTGTGAACTCAGGTTCAGGAACGAGGAGGTAAGACAACTGCTGTTTTAGACGGCAGACCCACTAGGGGTATACCGATTGTGCGGTAGGCCCAAAAGGGGTTTAAATCTGTGTATGGAATCTGCCCCCTCTGTCGGAGGGAAGGAGCGAAGGCGCACCGCTCGATCGAACGCTCTTTAGTAAGACCGTTTGATCTGGTTAGTCAGGCGGGGTCCTGTGTAAATAGCCCTAGCCGGACACCGGTGTCTTGTCTAGACTAGCGTTCTAGGGTGTATATTACGTTCGCTAGGTCGGAGGGACCGGGAGACTAAGCGGCGCCTGTGTAAATTCGGTTCGCTAGCTCTCAACCTATCTTGGCTAAGTGGGAAGGCGTGTAAATTTGGAACCCACTAGACTTTTGATAGAGTAAATAGACTAGAAGGGCAATTTTGTAAATTTCGCCCTCTAGTTCGCTATATGTGGTGTTTGGGCAGTGTGGCTAACCAAAACGGGTGTATATAGTTTTAGGTAGTCCATTCAAGGTACTGGCCAATAGTTTAGTTGGGATTGTAAATGTGTTAAAGATTGTTAGTAAAGTGTATATCTTGTTAGATAGCGCGAGCTCAGCCGTCTAGCGAGAGTGTTAATAGTGTGTTGCTGTATCATAGTGCACGGTACCATAACCCTGTATATTTACTGACACTGTATATAAGTACTAATCATTGTCGTCTATTGCATGTTTAACACCGTAACCACTAATAATTGTATTGTGACCTTAAATTGTGCTTTGACCTATGCTAACCGTACTGTAACCGATACTAGTAAAAGACGATGTTACTGGGGTGTGTTATAGACGGGTAATTCATATATAGAGAATTATAGCGTGGGTGACTGTATAGTTTCGCCAAAGGGCATAATATTGATTATTTAGTGACTGGTGTAACAGCTGTGTGTGTACGGGAATTCCCTGAGTGATTATTGTGTTATTGTGTACGTTTCACTCGGTAACTGTACCACGTGGTGCTGTTGCCAGAGGAAACGGGTGTGACTGTTGAATAAGAACGCGTGCATAGTATTCGTTGTCAACGACGTTCCATTGATAAGTATGGGCGCGTCAGAGTCAACGATTTCGGATCCCTTAGGTTGTATGGTAAAGAATTTTAAAAAGGGATTCAAAACATGTGATTTTGGGGTTAAAATGTCTCCTGTACGTTTGGTCACTTTGTGCACTAGGGAGTGGCCTATTTTGGTTGCGGCATGGCCGCCGCGTGGCAGTTTGGATCCAACCCTGGTACAGCGTGTACACGTGGCTGTGTCAGGTAGGCCTGAACTTTACGGACAGTTTCCATACATTGATTGTTGGGGGCAGGCCGTAAACGACTCGCCAAAATGGATCCGGATATGCCACGAGGAGCAATGTCGCCTCATGGTGGCCAGGACTTGTTTGTCCACTAGGACTGGTGTTAGGCCCATTTTGGACACGCCCCCTGAGTCCGAGATCCCTTTGCCGCCTCCTTACTTTCCTTTAAGAGGAAGTGACGCGAATGCAGGAAGCTCTGCACCCCTTCCCCTATTGCCCCCATCCACTTCCGCTTCCTCCTCCAGTACAGAATCCACCCCCCCTCGTATTAAAACTCCCCTTCCGGAACCAGGACCAACCCCCATTAGATTTGAATATCCTGATTTGGCGCCACTTCAAACTTCCGGTCAAGCTTCTTCTAGCTCGGCTCGGAGTATACTATTCACTAACTTTTCCCAAAATCAAGTTCCCACATCCTCATGCCCTATTACCTCTCGACCGGAACCTTTAACTGACGCCCCTCCACGTAGCCCCATACTAACCCGACAACTGACCGGTACCCAACAATTAAAACATTATCAGATGCCTCTTCGTCTGAATCCTGGGTCAGCCTATATCGATGCCGCAGGTCAAATGGCACATGCTGACCCAGTCTTCGTATATGTCCCGTTCACGACTACCGATCTCTTGAATTGGAAGACCCACAATTCCTCGTACACTGAGAAACCACAAGCTATGACCGATCTGTTCACCTCGATAGTTCAGACACATAACCCGACATGGGCTGATTGCCAGCAGTTATTAATGACATTGTTCAATAATGAGGAAAGGACAAGGATTAACCAAGCGGCCATTAAGGCGCTAGAGGAGAGAGCCCGTGCTTTAAATCAAGCCAATCCGGCAGCATGGGCCGCAACACATTACCCTAACACCGATCCTGACTGGAATGTAAATGGCGCAGATATGGCTCAACTTAAAGCCTATAGAGATGCTATAATTGCTGGCATGAAAGCCGGAGGGAAGAAAGCTATTAACATGTCGAAGACAGTTGAGGTGATTCAGAAAAGTGATGAAGCGCCCAGTGTCTTTTATGACCGATTATTGGAGGCATACCGCTTGTATACCCCCTTTAATCCGGAAGACGCTGATAATTCCCGAATGGTAAACTCCGCCTTTGTCAGCCAAGCTTACGGAGATATTAAGCGCAAGCTACAGAAATTAGAAGGGTTTGCAGGTATGTCTATCACTCAACTAATGGAGGTAGCGAACAAAGTATATATGAATAGGGAAACAGAAAGTAAGAAAGAGGAAGAGCGCAAGATGCGTAGAAAGGCAGATATGCTAGCGGTAGCGATCGCAGGCGTAGATAGACGGGGCCCAGATAGAGGCGATGGTAGATGGAATAGGGAGCCTTTGAGTAGGAATCAGTGCGCGTACTGTAAGGAAGAAGGGCATTGGAGGAACGAGTGTCCGCAAAGAGAGCAGTATGAGAGAGACTTACCCAGGGCAGGTTACGGAAACTTTAGAGGCAGAGCGAGAGGTAGAGGAGGCCCCGGAGGGAGTAATGGTAATAGAGGGAGTAATGGGAACAGAGGAAGTGTAAGGGAAGATAGGTACTATCCAGCAGCGCAAAGGTCCCGCGATAGAGAAGGTAGGGACTTTGTGGGATTGGCTGACACGGTCATGGAGGACTATTGATACCGACCGGGCTCCATCCCCCTTGGTCGAGCGGAGCCTATGGTCGATGTATCAATAGGGGGAAAAAGGAGTGCGTTTATGATCGACACTGGTGCTGAACATTCGGTGGTGACTAATCAAGTTGCTCCTCCATCTGGAAGAACTATTACTGTAATAGGAGCAACTGGAAGAAGTGCTGAAAAACCGGTTCTTAAAAGTCGACTCTGTACATTGGGAGGCCACGTAGTAAAACATCAATTCCTTTATATGCCTGAGTGTCCAGTCCAATTGCTGGGACGTGATATGCTATCCAAATTACAAGCGCAGATTACGTTCCTACCAAATGGAACAACATCCTTAAAGTTTAATGGACCCTCAGGTATTATGACATTGTCCGTACCAAAGGAAGAAGAGTGGCGACTTTATACAGTGTTGACTAGCCAAAACCCGAGGAGTGATGAATCCTTATTTAACATACCAGGAGTTTGGGCAGAGAACAACCCACCAGGACTGGCCCGCAATATTCCACCTATTAAAATCGAACTAAAACTTGGGGTTTATCCAGTAAGCCTGAGACAATATCATATTCCGCAGAAGGCTAAGAAGAACATCCAATCTTATCTGGATAAGTTCATACGGTATGGTATCCTAAAATTCTGTACTTCCCCCTGGAACACCCCATTGCTGCCTGTTCAAAAGCCCGGTACAGATGAGTATCGACCTGTGCAGGACTTGAGAGCAGTCAATGATGCGGTTGTTAGTATACATCCAGTCGTGCCCAATCCATATAACCTGCTTGCTTTAATTCCGGGCGGGGCTACTTACTTTACAGTCTTAGATCTCAAAGATGCCTTCTTTTGCCTCCGAATTGCCGCAGAAAGCCAATGTATCTTCGCTTTCCAATGGGAAAATGCTGTAACGGGCTCGAAACGCCAAATGACCTGGACAAGATTGCCCCAGGGGTTTAAAAATTCACCTACCCTATTTGGTTCAGCTCTAAGTCAAGATCTACTAGATTTCGAGTCTATCCCAGGAGAGTGTGTATTATTACAATATGTAGATGACTTGTTGATAGCAGCAGTTACAAAGGAAGTATGTCAGCAAGCAACGCACGATCTACTACACATTCTCTGGAAGGCAGGATACAAGGTGTCAAGAAGGAAGGCTCAGTTGTGTTTGCCAACTGTCAAATATCTGGGATTCCATATCTCTGAAGGTCAAAGAATTATGGGGCCAGAGAGAAAAGAAGCTGTGTGCCAAATACCGATACCCAGGAATAGAAGACAAGTGCGAGAATTCTTGGGGGCAGCAGGCTTCTGTAGGATATGGATTCCCAGCTACGCGATACTGGCAAAACCTCTGTATGCAGCTATCAAAGGTACAGAGCACGACCCCTTCTTATGGACTCAAGAACAGCAAACGGCATTCGAAGATGTGAAGAGGGCTTTGATGAGTGCCCCAGCATTAGGTCTACCTGACCACACACGGCCATTCTACCTGTATGTACATGAGCAAAGAAGAATGGCTGTGGGAGTATTGACACAGTACTTGGGATCATGGCAAAGACCTGTTGCCTACATGTCTAAGCAACTGGATGCAGTGGCCAGCGGACTTCCACCTTGTCTAAGAGCTGTAGCTGCAGCCGCCCTGCTAGTAGCTGAAGCCGATAAACTCACTCTGGGTCAAGAACTTTATGTACGAGTTCCACATGCAGTACAGACGTTGTTGGATTACAAAGGAAATCATTGGTTTAGTAACAGCCGTATGACCAAGTATCAAGCAATGTTGTGTGAAAACCCAAGAGTGCATTTAGAGACTGTAAATACCTTAAATCCAGCTACCCTTTTGCCACAACCTACTGAAAGTCAACATGATTGTTTGGAAGTAATGGATGAAGTATTTTCAAGTAGACCAGATCTTCGTGATTTTCCCATCCAGAACCCTGATGTTCAATATTACACCGACGGCAGTAGTTATGTAAAAGAAGGGATCCGCTATGCAGGATATGCAGTAACAACGATAGACAAGGTGATAGAAGCTCGGCCACTGGCAAAAGGAACATCAGCACAAAAGGCAGAATTGATAGCACTGACACGAGCGTTACAATTGGCTGAAGGTTTAAGAGTGAACATCTACACGGACTCCAAGTATGCGTTTTTAACCACTCATGCCCACGGAGCTTTGTATAAAGAAAGAGGATTATTGAATTCAGAAGGCAAAGAAATCAAATACGCAGCTGAGATCCTACAACTATTGGAAGCAGTGTGGGAGCCGAAAGAAGTCGGTATTATACATTGTCGGGCGCATCTGAGAGGAGATGGTGATGTAACCAAAGGGAATCGGATGGCAGATAGTGCAGCTAAGCGTGCTGCTGAATCAGGAAGACAGGAATATGTGGGGCATATAGCTGCTCTTATACCAACTCCACTGTCTCAATGGACTCCAATTTATACAGCTCAAGAAGAGGAGTGGTTAAGGACTGAACCTGGAAAGTATTTGGAGAACAAATGGTATCAGTTAGAAGATGGAAGAATAGTTATTCCAGCATCACTAGCGGTAGAAATTGTCCAAAACTATCATAACGGGACACATTCTGGGAGAGACAGTACAGAAGAATCTCTCAGAAAACATTTCTACATACCAAGATTGTCCAACTTGACTCAGGCCATTGTACGTAGATGTGTAACGTGTGCTAAAAATAATGCAAGACAAGGACCAGTAAAGCCACCAGGAGTCCAGTTTATGGGGGGACTTCCCATGTCCGATTTACAAATTGACTATACAGTGATGCCTAAATCGGGTGGACATCGCTACCTGCTGGTAGTGGTGTGCACCTATTCAGGCTGGGTAGAAGCATGTCCTACTCGTACAGAGAAAGCAGGAGAAGTCGTGAGATTCCTGCTACGAGAAATAATACCCCGATATGGACTACCCTGCTCTATAGGATCGGACAATGGTCCAGCTTTTGTTCATCAGTGCCTACAACAATTGACTCATATGCTTGGTATAAAGTGGAGGCTTCATACGGCATATAGACCCCAGAGTTCTGGTAAGGTAGAGAGAATGAATAGAACTATTAAGAATCAGTTGGCTAAAATGTGTCAGGAAACCCAACTTAAGTGGAACGTTCTCTTGCCCATAGCTCTATTGCGAATCCGTAGTACACCTACCAGAAGGATGGGCCTCTCTCCTTTGAAATCATGTACGGGCGACCACCTCCCGTGCTTGGTAACTTAAGGGGGGATTTGAGTCAGTTGGGAGAAGGAATTACCCGGCAGCAGGTTGTAGAGTTGGGTAAGACTATGGAGGAGGTACAGAAATGGGTACAAGATAGATTACCTGTGAATATTTATCCCCCAATTCATAGTTACCACCCAGGCGACCAAGTGTGGATTAAAGAGTGGAATAATGTGCCGTTAGGGCCCAAGTGGAGAGGTCCTTATGTTGTTCTTCTGTCTACCCCTACAGCGATAAAAGTAGCCGAAGTGGCTCCGTGGATACATCACTCCAGGGTTAAACCAGCAGCAGCCGATTCCTGGCAAGTTACAGCAAATCCAGAGAATCCCTGCAAGATCCGGTTAAAACGCACGACTCAGTCGGAGTGACGAGGAACTTTGTGGATTACAAATTTTATTGTTTCAGAGACTTGGTAAGTGAGTGAGAAGGCCATAATAAAGCCTGTCCACTCACCAACGAGTGTATAAGTCAGGGAAAGTCTTGAGGGGACCCCTGTGAAGACGAGCAGAACTCCATTCCCTGCAGTCCTTACATCCTGGAAGCTGAGGTGCCTTCACACGGACGAAGACTGAGGATGACGACGAAAGATGTATTTTTAATAATGTTTATTTATGTGTATTTTTATATTCAGGAAGGTAGAGGTACCAACACTCCTAGCTGTGAGGTATGCATTAAGACTACAAGAACAGGTAACCATATATCCCAGACCCTAATTTGGCATTCGCAATATGAGTGTAAAGGAGATGTATCAAGATGTAGATACTTAAATATAGAATATAGTGTGTGTCATTTAGGAGTAGGAGAACCTAAGTGCTTCAGTCCTGAGTATCAACCCCGTACAATTTGGTTGACTCTCAGAAATGGAGATTCTCAGGGGACCCTAATTAATAAGACGGTATTAAAATCCGTATATTCTTCAGGTGCTCTGCTATTTGATGCGTGTAAAGCAATATCAAGTGGTAGAAAGCCGTGGAATGTATGTGGGGATCTTAGATGGGAGAGGACGTATGGGTCTAACGATAAATATATTTGTCCCAGTAGTAAAAATAAATATGTAAGTCCAAGATGCCCAAATAGAGATTATAACTTCTGCCCATATTGGTCTTGTGTGGGGTGGGCGACTTGGGGACAGACAGCAGACAAGGACATGATTGTGACTAAGTTGCCTACTGATCCATATTGTAAGTCTATGGAATGCAATCCAATCCATATACTTATAAATAACCCTGACAAGTTCTTAGATAAATATGGTAATTTATTTGGGTTTCAAATATATGGGACGGGTTTAGACCCTGGGACAATATTGTTTATAGGGATAGAGACTGATACGGTAACCTCCCAAACTCATCAAGTATACCATTCCTTTTATGAAGAGATGAGCATAGATAATAAGATCCCCATAATGCTAAAAACTTGTTCATTGATTTAGCCGAGAGTATTGCCGGTAGTCTTAATGTTACCAACTGCTATGTGTGTGGAGGTACTAACATGGGAGACCAATGGCCTTGGGAAGCAAAGGAGGTAATGTCCGGTTCTGAGGCAGTTGACCAATTAATATCTACACAAGCCGACTATCATATGAGTGTTAGAGGTAAATCTGAGTGGAGATTGAAGACCTCCATCATAGGTTATGTTTGCATAGCGAGGAAAGGAATGATGTATAATACTTCTGTAGGAGAATTAACTTGTCTAGGGCAAAAAGCTTATGATGATGATACAAAGAATACAACTTGGTGGTCGGCTTCAAATGTCTCAGAACCATCTAACCCGTTTGCAAGATATGCCAATTTAAAGGACGTATGGTTTGATCTATCCATCACATCTAACTGGAGAGCCCCAGCGAATTTGTACTGGATCTGTGGTAAGAAGGCCTATTCGGAGTTACCACAGGACTGGGAAGGGGCATGTGTGTTGGGTATGTTAAAACCATCCTTCTTCTTGTTGCCTATTGAAACAGGTGAGACTTTAGGTGTTAAAGTGTATGATGTGAATCATAGGAAGAAAAGGGGACCCATAGAGATAGGTGCCTGGGAAGATAATGAATGGCCTCCCCAGCGTATTATAGATTATTATGGGCCAGCCACGTGGGCAGAGGATGGTACCTTTGGTTATAGAACCCCTATTTATATGCTCAACCGCATTATAAGGTTACAGGCGGTGGTTGAGATCATTACTAACGAGACATCACAAGCGCTCAATCTTCTAGCGAAGCATAATACCAGGATGAGGACAGCAGTTTACCAAAATAGATTAGCCTTGGATTATCTTTTGGCAGTAGAGGGAGGTGTATGTGGGAAGTTTAACCTGAGCAATTGCTGTCTTCAAATAGATGACGAAGGGCAAGCAATAGCTGAGCTTACTAGCCATATGGTTAAACTAGCGCATGTGCCTACTCAGGTATGGAAAGGGTACAATCCAAGTAGTTGGTTTGGTAGCTGGTATGAGTGGTTTGGAGGGCTTAAGGCAGTGGTAGGTGGAGTCCTACTGATTTTAATGTTGTGTCTACTCCTGCCGTGTCTTATACCCTTAGTAGTTAGGTCTGTGCAAAGCCTGATAGAAAATATAGCAGAGAGGAAGGCTGCTGCACAGATAATGGCAATTTATAAATATAAGGCTCTAGATCAGGGAGAACCAATGCAGGAAGACGAGTGTTGAAGATTCACATCATAGGATAAGTCTGGTCTGGTTCAAAGGTAACTTGTGGTGTATGCAAACCAAGGTTAAGTGATGCCTCAAGTAATTGTAAAATATCAAGAGGCATCAAAGGGGGGAATGTGGTGGAATCTCGGTAAAAATAAATTTAGTAGGCCGAGATTACCACGTGGCATGTGTACGTGCATATGCTGACGTATCGATCAGTTGGTTGCACGAGGCAAGATACGATCAGTAGTGTACGGAGCATGTGCAAGAATACAGGATGTAGTATTCCCCTCCTCCATTGTGCTGGACAAGCCATGCGGTCAAGCAGGAAGTTAATTCTTATTTGTAATGATTGGTCAAGAGAATGTGCGGGTGGAGCTTAATATGGGAGGAGTTATGTGCCTATATAGGGAGCCTGCACTATTGTTCAGGGCTCAGAACTTGCTGTATTTTTGGTGACATTAGTCCCTCTGAGTCCCGATCGGTGATCCAATAAAGAATCTCTTCCTTCCTGAAGAAACCTGTGTCCATCCCTCTGTGCTTTGCTTCCGTCAGTTTCTCCGGTATCAGTGTGAATCTAAATCGATTCTTAGACTTGAACTAGTCGAGTTTTCAGGTTGAAATATGTGGACAGAAAAAAGGAAACTCCAATAGTGTAGATGGCAAATGACCAGAAGAGGAAAAGATTCACAGCAATGTGGTATTTACACTCACCTATTGGAGAGCTAAAGCTAGCTCAGATATAATTGGCATTCAGTGGCATCGATCCCCCACTGATAGGATATGAGTGATGATAACCAAACAAAGGTCCTCAGAATTTGGGAGAAATAAAAACAAATATAGTGCTCATTGTGGTTTTAGCAAAGCAGATGAATGTAGAAACGTAAAGTACTCACATTTGCGTGATCAGGAATATACTGCTCACTATAATAGCATAGGTGGTACAATCCCCACCTACGGATTCTTGGGCGGGTGACTGCTCCGAAGTAGCTAATGACCAGGTTAAAAATAAAAAATAATACTAAAAATTATAGTTACAAACAAAAACAAAAAATGAATAAAAAAGGTATATAGCATATATAAATTTAAAAGCCAGTATTCCTTTATTAATATACATAAAAACCAGTTAAAAACAGCCAAAACGCATTTCGCCACACAGGGCTTTTTCAACTGGCAATAGAAACATCAACTTCGTACATGAATGCTTATATAGGCTTTGTGATTTTATGCTAATTCAAATTTTTGTGTCAAAACGACGTCATTTGCATAATACATGAGTGGTATAAAACATAAATACAATAGGAGAAGTAAAAAACGACATACATGTTTATAAATTGTTTTGATAATAAAACAGAGTATATTTCTTTAAATATTTGTAGAAAAGAATGGACATTTGTTAAATAAGAAATGGTCACGTGATCGCGGTTTACCGCGACCACGTGATAAGCCTCAATGCCCTCTTGGGAAATGCATGCTGGATAGGGGGCTACATGAATGTAAACACGCCCCCCTAGTTTGAGTGGCACCTTTGGGCTGGGCGAAGCATTTACATACAGCGCCGTGAGTGAGCTTATCCCACAGCAAAAGTGCCGATTGAGGGCTGGGCGGGGCTTAGCCTTTTAAGTTGAGATGCAGCATAGGAAGTGTGGTCGGCGGCTGGAACGCACCCGAAAGTGGATGCGTTTCACCCGATAACCACCTCCCCACACCTGTTCTATCAAATTTCCCTACCCTGTTAGAAAACCCTACCCTCGTCACTTCCGGTGACGAAGCCGCACCGGAAGTGACGTTGGGATGGGGGTGTGCGCAGCCGCGCAGGCGCACACCACCTAGGTAGGGACTTTGAACAGCGAGGAGTCGCATAAAGGCGCAGTGCGCACGCGCGCCAAACTACTCCCGTCGGAGGTACAGCACGCGTGCGCACTTGGGGACAGGGAGAGCTTCACAGACACCGCGCATGCGCACTATAGGGGTAGGGAAATCTGATGGCGATTAAGCCCTGTGAAATCTCCCTACCCCTATACTGCGCATGCGCGGACTGGACTCTGATCGTCTGAGTAAAGCTTCTCCCTGCTCCCAACACACTCAGCCATCCAAGGGGAGGGGGTACTATATTAGGGGGGGTTTCAGTGCATTATATTGGATAGTGGGGGTTTTCTCACATTATTGTATGGGGGGTCTGCGCTGTATGGGGTATCTGCTGTATGGGGGTCTGCTATATGCGCTTGTATATTGGGGGTATGCTGGTGCCATGGGGGGATCTGCTGTAGTATACAGCCGTATGGGGGGTCTGCGCTGTATGGGGGTCTGCTATATATATGGGGGTCTGGGGGGTCTGGGCGCTTATGGGGGTCTGCTTGCATGGGGGATCTGCAGTATGGGGGTATGGCTGTATGGGTGTCTGCGCTGTGGGGGTCTCTGGCGTACTATGGGGATCTCAAGTATATTGGGGGTATGCTGTATGGGTGTCTGGCTGTGCATGGGGTATATGCTGTATGGGGGTCTCGGCGTATGGGTCTGCATCTAAGCATATGGGGGGTATGCTGTATGGGTGTCTGGGCTGTATGGGGGTCTGCTGCTGTGTATGGGGGTCTCTTTGCTGTATGGGGTCTAATGGGGGTTCAAGGCCTCTGGCGCTTGCATGGGGATTCAAGCGCAGTATGGCTGGGGTATGCTGTATGGCGTGTCTGGCTGTATGCTTCGCTGTGGGGGGTCTGGGCGCTTAAGCTATGGGGATCTGGCGCTTATATATGGTATGCTGCCGTATGTATAGGGTCTATGGGGGTATGCTGTATGGGGGGCTGTATGGGGGTCTGTATGGGGGTCTGCACTATGTATGGGGGGTCTGCGCCATATGGGGATCCGCGAGTATATTGGTCTATGCTGTATGGCAAGTTCATGCTTGGGTATGGGGAGTATGCGCCAGGCGGGGGGTCTGCGCCATATGGGGGATCTACAGGCATATGGGGTATGCTGTATGGGTCTTCAAGCTGTATGGGGGCGCGCCAGCGGGGGGTCTGTATGGGGGGTCTGCTATATATGTATGGGGTCTAAGCACTATATACGGGTATGCTGTATGGGTGTCTGCGCTTGTATGGGGGGTCTCTATAGGGGGGTCTGCACCATATCTGCGCCTATAGGGCTATGGGGGTCTGCAAGCTGTATGGGGGGTCTGCACTATATATGGGGGTCTGGCTGTATGGGGGTCTGCGCCAGGGGTCTGCACTATATGGGGTCTGGCTGGGGTCTGGCTCTATAGGGGGGGTCTGGCGCTGTATAGGGGGGTCTAGCGCTGTATATGGGGGTCTGGCGCTATATATATGGGGTTCATGCTTGTATGGGTGCTCATGCCCTGTATGGGGGTCTGCGCTATATATGGGGGTCTGCGCTGTATGGGTGTCTGCGCTATATATGGGGGTCTGCGCTCTATAGGGGGGTCTGCGCAGTATATTGGGGGTATGCTGTATGGGTGTCTGCGCTGTATGGGGGGTCTGCGCTATATATGGGGGTCTGCGCCGTATAGGGGGGTCTGCGCCGTATGGGGGGGTCTGCGCTGTATATGGGGGTCTGCGTAGTATATGGGGGGGCTGCGCAGTATATTGGGTGGTCTGTGAAATATATTGGGGTGGCCTGTGTGTTAAATGTGGGGGCCAGTGTGTTAGATGGAGGGGCTGTTTGTTACATGTGGGCGTGCAGTGTATTATATTTGGGGGCTGTGCGTTAGATGGGGAGCTGTACAGTACGTGTGGCCTGTGTGTTAGATGTGTACAACCCTAGTTTCACAGAAAAATATTTATTTCCTAGATATCATATGCCATGGCATGCTTTTTGCTATGAAACCACAGCCATCTAGTCACTCGCCAGAGAAGGATGAGAAACTGCACCCCAGCGAGAGGGACAGCCCCACATCTGCAACCAAATCCGTCGGTCACCGAATTCAGTAATCTCCGTCTCTTTGTGCATTGTGTATGTACGGTACTCCCAATTCTTATATTTAATCCGGTGTGTCTCCCACAATCTTTGTGTCTGTCTGCATGCACTGTGTCTGTTATGCCAGTTACTCTAACTAGTTTATTTCTTTTTGTGTGTGTCACAGCTCTGACAAGCATGTTCTTCTATGGGACACGAAGTACATGAAGAGGAATGAAGAAGCCCATGTCTGATGCTCGTCTCCAGGGTGGAGTATTGAATTTATAACTAATGAAGTGGCATCTGACACATGACGAGCTGCTCCTGTTTGCACAGCAACTTCAACATTGTGTATTGTGATCACAGCATAGTTCAGAGGTAGGTAACCTTGGGCAGTCCAGATGCTGTGAATAACATCGACCATAATGCTGGCAAACCATTATGGGAGGTGTAGTCCAAAACATCTGGAATACCGATTGCGTATGAATGCAAAGTATGGTGTGTATGAATGGTCAGTAACAAGGGTTGAAGCCTTGACGTGGCGTTACTGCTCACATGTGTATTCATGTGCCAATTCAACCAATGTGAGTCACTGTAATACTTATAAGGTAACCAAAAGTACTGTGATTGTGGAGAATGAAACTCCTTATCCTATGAAATCTCCTATACACTGCTGACACTGTGACCGTATCTCCTAAACACTGCTCACACTGTGACCCTATCGCCTATACACTGCTTACACTCTGACCCTATCGCCTAAACACTGCTTACACTGTAAGCACAGACATGCTTTTAATCAAAATTGAAAGCGCTAGATCATTCCTTCTGTTCTACGCCTCCAATCTTCAACATTGAAATTGTCATTTCTAATAATATAAAATAAGTAATATGCTTTCTGGTTACGATTTGGTGGGTTGTAAATATTTTTTTTATTCTTACAGTTCCAGAGGGAAGGAGCAAACCGCTTTGAGGAGTCCCTGCATAAGAGACTATTGGATACTGAAGGGCTGTACTGCAGTGTCGGCTCTAGACTTGGCGAAACTCATACATGAGACCCCACGGAGAACACCATTATTGAAGAAAAAATAGCAGTTGACTTTGTGTATAAGAAGCTGTAGATATATTGATGGTGGAGCTCAGTGGTGTATCCTGGTTTTGTGCTGACCTAGGCAGGACAAAACTCAGGCGCCCCCCTCCCCCGCCCCGCATTCTAAATACACACACACACACACAGATATGCATACATTAGCTAACAGAAACTGACACACTCACTAACAGACACAGTCAGACACACACACACACTAACAGACACACTCACACTCTCTAACAGACACCCTCAAATTTTTTTTTTAATTTACACCCCCAGCCTCCTTACCTTTGCTAATGCTGGGGGGGTTCTCTATCTCCCTGGGGTCTAGTGGGGCTGCCAGTCGGGCTGCTGGGGCGGCAGACGGGCAGCTGGCGAGGGAGCACTTCCTCTGAGTTGTCTGCTTAGCTCCCTCACGCGCTGCATTGTGAGGCTGGGAGCCGGAATATGACGTCATGTTCCGGCTACCAGCCTCACTCTGTGGCGCGCGAGGGAGCTGAGCAGACAGCTCAGAGGAAGTGCTCCCTCGCCATGCCGTCCGCCAGCCCAGCATGTCAGTTAGCCACAAGGCTAACAAGGCATTTGCCCTGGGCATTTGGGGGCGGCAAAAAAAGCCACCCCCAAATGCCCTGGGCAAATGCCTTGTTTGCCTCGTGGCTAAAACGTCCCTGGTGGAGCTTGCAGCACTGGATACACAGAGCTAGTCTCTGTTTACATCATTGCATTGTCTACCCGAGTGTGTGTATCTGACAGTGAGTATCCTTGTATCTGTATGTATGTTTCTCTGAGCATGTGTATGTTTGTGTACTGACTGGCCTTTGGCACTGAGTTTATAGCGTAGCTATGTTTTATGACGGTGTGTATAATGATTGCCTTTGGGGGGGTGACAGGGTGAGTAAAGGGGTAACTGTGGCAGGGTGAGTGTAAAAGAGCAGGAGGGTGCCTGCGTGTTGAGGGTTGACGGTGTGCATGGAGGGAGGTGCCAGAGTGCGGAGAGTGGTGGCCGGGTGGGGAGGGTGACATAGTGTGAGAGGGAGGGTGATGAGGTGAGGGGGGAATGAGAGAGTAAGAGAGGGGTGATGTAATGTGAGAGTATGGGTGACACAGTAAGGGTGAGTGACAGTGAGGGTGGGTGACATAGTGTGAGGAGGATGACAGAGTGAGGGGGTGATGGTGAGGTGACCGTAAGAGGGGGGTGACAAGGGGTGATGAGGTGAGGTGACAGTAAGGGAGGGGTGACAATAACAATATCTGATATTAGGTCACATATGCAATTATTATGTAATTAATGGACAACATACTTTTTCAATTTTGTTAAATAAGAAATTTAAATATTGTTTGTCTTTTTTATATTGCCACTTTAAAAAAAATTAAAACTCTTAATTTTTAAATGTACAGTAATTTGTCTGTAATAATGTTAACTTGTTAATTATTGTGGGACAGTGGAGAGCAAACCCAAACTGGGACTCTACTAAACAATCCAGGTCTGTTAGGAAATATGGCTTTGTAACAACATATGATAATTTATGGTGCATATAGGTCCTCGTGTCACTGTGCCTATGCATAGTTTTGCTTATAAATGTGATGACTTTCAAAAGATAGCAATAAGCATAGTAAGAAGTTGCTCTTTAAAAGCTTACATCATCTCGTTTAAATGGTTTGGGTGCAGTGCCAATGTCCCCTTAATCTTGCAATGTTAAATATTGCAGTTTCTGATAAACTACAATGGAACGCAGCTAGTGATGGTATTATTTGTAGCTAAGTAACACAAATCGCATGTTAAGGTGTCAGCAAAATACTTTATTTCTTCAAAATTAATATGCATTTTAGACTTTATATGTATAGTGGAAAAAATATAAAAGTCAAATTTGGAAACTGGTTAAGAAAAGTCACACTGTGGTATCCAAGAAGGAGAAAGTTCAATCACATGATCACATGTAAAGAAAGGCTGTATGGCATTAGGAAGGTAGTATCTTAATAATGTAATGGTCTCTTTCCCTGGACGGTCCACGAGTCTTAAGCACCATGTGTTCCGAAACAGCCATAAGGACGTTTTCTATAGAAGAAGGTAATCTCTTCTGTTTGAGCAGGTCGAGGTTAATGGTGGTGGGGTTGTCTCTGGCACTGGAACCATCAGTAAAGGAGTGTAAAATTGAGAGGATCACCTTGTTCTTCCCACAAATGTAAGAAAACACAGAACAGAAGATTGAGGAGAGTGGTTAACAAATCAATGAAACCGCAAACACTAAAACAAACTTGAAAAAAATAACATTCACAGTGTAAGCAGTGTTTAGGCGATTGGGTCACAGTGTAAGCAGTGTATAGGAGATACGGTCACAGTGTCAGCAGTGTATAGGAGATACGGTCACAGTGTCAGCAGTGTATAGGAGATACGGTCACAGTGTCAGCAGTGTATAGGAGATACGGTCACAGTGTCAGCAGTGTATAGGAGATACGGTCACAGTGTGAGCAGTGTTTAGGAGATACGGTCACAGGGTAAACAGTGTGTAGGTGATACGGTCACAGGGTAAACAGTGTGTAGGTGATACGGTCACAGTGTCAGCAGTGTATAGGAGATTTCATAGGATAAGGAGTTTCATTCTCCACAATCACAGTACTTTTGGTTACCTTATAAGTATTACAGTGACTCACATTGGTTGAATTGGCACATGAATACACATGTGAGCAGTAACGCCACGTCAAGGCTTCAACCCTTGTTACTGACCATTCACACCATACTTTGCATTCATCCGCATTCGGTATTCCAGATGTTTTGCACTACATCTCCCATAATGGTTTGCCAGCATTATGGGAGATGTAATTCACAGCATCTGGACTGCCCAAGGTTACCTACCTCTGAACTATGCCGTGATCACAGTACACAATGTTGAAGTTGCTGTGCAAACAGGAGCAGCTTGTCAGGTGTCAGATGCCACTTCATTAGTTATAAATTCAATACTCCACCCTGGAGACGAGCATCAAACATGGGCTTCTTCATTCCTCTTCATGTACTTCGTATCCCATAGGAGAACATGCTTGTCAGAGCTGTGACACACACAAAAAGAAATAAACTGGTTAGAGTAACTGGCATAACAGACACAGTGCGTGCAGACTTGCGTGCCACATACATACAGCAGACAGACACACCGGATTAAATATAAGAATTGGGAGTACCATACATACACAATGCACAAAGAGACAGAGATTACTGAATTCGGTGACTGACGGATTTGGTTGCAGATGTGGGGCTGTCCCTCTCGCTGGGGTGCAGTTTCTCATCCTTCTCTGGCGAGTGACTGGATGGCTGCGGTTTCATAGCAAAAAGCATGCCATGGCATATGATATCTAGGAAATAAATATTTTTCTGTGAAACTAGGGTTGTACACATCTAACACACAGGCCACACGTACTGTACAGCTCCCCATCTAACGCACAGCCCCCAAATATAATACACTGCATGCCCACATGTAACAAACAGCCCCTCCATCTAACACACTGGCCCCCACATTTAACACACAGGCCACCCCAATATATTTCACAGACCACCCAATATACTGCGCAGCCCCCCCATATACTACGCAGACCCCCATATACAGCGCAGACCCCCCCATACGGCGCAGACCCCCCTATACGGCGCAGACCCCCATATATAGCGCAGACCCCCATACAGCGCAGACCCCCATATATAGCACAGACCCCCCTATACAGCGCAGACCACCCTATACAGCGCAGACCCCCATACAGCATAGACCCCCCTATACAGCGCAGACCCCCCATAGTGCAGACCCCATAGCAGCCCCCCAGCAGCCAGACCCCCATATATATACCATAAGCAGACCCCTATATATATTTACCCCCTATACGGTGCAGACCCCCATACAGCATAGACCCCCACAGCATAGACCCCCATACAGCAGACCCCCATATATAGTGCAGACCCCCCTATACAGCAGACACAGATACAGCGGACCCCCTACAGACCCCCTATACAGCAGACCCCCATACAGCCCAGACCCATAAGCCAGCAGACCCCTATAAGCAGACCCCATATATAGCGCGACCCCCATATATAGTGCAGACCCCCATACAGTGCAGACCCCCATACAGCCAGACCCCATATATAGTGCAGACCCCATACAGCAGACCCCCATATATAGTGCAGACCCCCATAGTGCAGACCCCCTATAGAGCACCCCCTAGTATAGCGCCCTATAGAGCCAGGACCCCATATATAGTGCAGACCCCATGCGCCCCCATACCCCCCAACAGATACCCCCCATACAGAGACACCCATACAGCATACCCCAATATATACAGATCCCCATACAGACCCCAGCCAGACCCCCATACATACCCCAATATACTGCAGATCCCCCAGCACCCCATATAGCGCAAGACCCCCATACAGCGCAACCCCCAGAGACCCCCCCATACAGATAGACCCCCATAGCTGCAGACCCCACATAATATACAGACCCCATATAGACCCCCATAAGCGCAGACCCCATACAGCGCAGACCATACAGCCAGATACCCCCATATAGCGCAGACCCCCATACAGCAAACCCCCCCCCCATACAGCGCAGACCCCCCATACAGCGCAGACCCCCCATACAGCGCAGACCCCCCATACAATAATGTAGAAAACCCCCCACTATCCAATATAATGCACTGAAACCCCCCTAATATAGTACCCCCTCCCCTTGGATGGCTGAGTGTGTTGGGAGCAGGGAGAAGCTTTACTCAGACGATCAGAGTCCAGTCCGCGCATGCGCAGTATAGGGGTAGGGAGATTTCACAGGGCTTAATCGCCATCAGATTTCCCTACCCCTATAGTGCGCATGCGCGCTGTCTGTGAAGCTCTCCCTGTCCCCAAGTGCGCACGCGCGCTGTACCTCCGACGGGAGTAGTTTGGCGCGCGTGCGCACTGCACTTTATGCGACTCCTCGCTGTTCAAAGTCCCTACCTAGGTGGTGTGCGCCTGCGCGGCTGCGCACACCCCCGTCCCAACGTCACTTCCGGTGCGGCTTCGTCACCGGAAGTGACGAGGGTAGGGTTTTCTAACGGGGTAGGGAAATTTGATAGAACACCACCACAACAGAGGCAAATACACAAATTTACCTGGACATATTATATTGGTCACAATAATTTTAAAACTAAAAAATTAAAAAAAGAAAAAAAACATAAAAATATATAATGATAAGAGATATAAACATAAAAAATGAGTCTGACCACTCCATGTGGATATTTTGAACAAAATTAATAACAAAGAATTGATGTACAGAAATACAAGCAATAATAAAATAGTAGTGGGGACACTTAAGTATAAATAAGACAATTGCTGATAAATGGTCTTATGTGAAAAAACATCTAGCAAAATAATTATAACAGTAAAAAACAAAACTTTAAAAATCAAATGTTCAGCAAAGGAATGAATTTTGCATAAAGATGGTCTCATTGTAGACCAATTAGTTTAGACCAAAATATAAAGTGCACAGCGACATTGAAGATAAAAAAACAACTGCAGGGTATTTTTACATAGGAAATTAAAAACTGGACATAAGTGTTTTTCACATAATACCATAGTGATACAGTATGAATTACGATTATACTTTAAAAAACCCATAGCAGTGTTGTTTGGCAAGTGAAATGATAATAAAATTCAAAAAGGTACAAATCGAATTATAATTGTCTGTTAGGTTACAACTTGATTTTGGAGGTAGTAACCTACCTTGTTAGGTCAAGACCAGAATTCATCTTTAATTTGGGATGTATGACCATAGGTCTCAGCTTAAGTGGGGAAATAAAAGGAAGAAAACGGGAGACATGTCAAAAAACATTAAAATATATCTATATGAAGAGAGAAGGAAAGGAAAAATATATTTTTGCAAATATGTATATGTATAAAATTAAATAAAAAATAATAACTATTAATAGATATAAAATACAGCTAAATCTGAAAAATAAATAAATAAATAAATAAAATTAAAAAAATATTTATAAAAAATTAAAAAGGTCGAATTCAACATTTAGCCCTTTTGGAGAGAGGGTTTTAAGCTGGAAAACCCAATTAATTTCTCTCTTGCCTAAAATTTGTGTCATGTCTCCGCCTCTCTATGGAATATTGACTAGTTCTATTTCAATAATTTTTAGAAATTTCGGTCACTCTGTTGAAACTTCTGTGACCCAAGTATCCAAAAATGTAATCGCTGCTAAATCTAGCAGACATTACTCTATCCTAATTCTCCAAATTCTTTCTGCTGCCTTTGACACTGTTGATCATCAACAGCTTCTTCTCATTCTCCATAATCTTGGTCTACGGGATATTGGTCTCTCCTGTGCTCCTCCTACCTCTCCCAGTCAGGGGCGTATTAGCCGCGAGGCAAACAAGGCATTTGCCTTGGGCGGCATTTTTCAGGGGGTGGCAAAAAAGCCGCCCCCAAATGCCCAGGGCAAATGCCTTGTTAGCCTCGCGGCTAACAGACACGCCGGGCTGGCGCGCTGGGCGGCCGGCCGGCGAGGGAGCTTTTCCCCTGAGCGCTCTGCTCAGCTCCCTCGCGCCGCCAGCAGAGTGAGGCTGGGAGCCGGGTTGATGACGTCATATTCCGGCTCCCAGCCTCACTCTGCTGGCGGCGCGCGAGGGAGCTGAGCAGAGCGCTCAGGGGAAAAGCTCCCTCGCCGGCCGGCCGCCCTGCTGCCACTGGACCCCAGGGAGAGGAAGAACCCCCCCCAGCATTCCCAAAGGTAAGGAGGCTGGGGGGGTTAAATTAAAAAAAAAACCACAAGTGAGTGTGTTAGTGTGTGTCAGTGTGTGTGTGTGTTTGTGTATATGTTAGTGTGTGTGTGTGTGTGTGTGTATATGTTAGTGTGTGTGTGTATATGTTAGTGTGTGTGTGTGTGTGTATATGTTAGTGTGTGTGTGTGTATATGTTAGTGTGTGTGTATATGTTAGTGTGTGTGTGTGTGTGTGTATGTTAGTGTGTGTGTGTGTATGTCTGTTAGTGTGTGTGTGTGTCTGTTAGTGTATGTCTGTTAGTGTGTGTCTGCAGGGGCGTATTAGCCGCGAAGCAAACAAGGCATTTGCCTTGGGCGGCATTTTTCAGGGGGCGGCAAAAAAGCCGCCCCCAACTGCCCAGGGCAAATGCCTTGTTTGCTTCGCGGCTAATACGCCCCTGCAGACACACACTAACAGACACACACTAACAGACATACACACACACTAACAGAGGCTGGGGGGGTTAAATTAAAAAAAAAACCACAAGTGAGTGTGTTAGTGTGTGTGTGTGTGTGTGTGTATGTTAGTGTGTGTGTGTGTATATGTTAGTGTGTGTGTGTGTATGTTAGTGTGTGTGTGTGTGTATATGTGTTAGTGTGTGTGTATATGTTAGTGTGTGTGTATATGTTAGTGTGTGTGTGTATGTTAGTGTGTGTGTGTGTGTATGTCTGTTAGTGTGTGTGTGTGTGTGTGTGTGTGTCTGTTATAGTGTGTGTGTATGTCTGTTAGTGTGTGTCTGTTTGTGTGTGTCTGTTAGTGTGTGTCTGTTAGTGTGTGTCTGTCTGTCTGTGTGTGTGTTTGCCTGTTAGTGTGTGTGTGTGTGTTTGCCTGTGAGTGAGTGTGTGTTTGCCTGTGAGTGTGTGTGTCTGTTAGTGAGTGTGTGTGTCTGTTAGTGAGTGAGTGTGTGTTTCTGTTAGCTAGTGAATGCGTATCTGTCAGTGAATGTGTGTGTGTGTGTATTTAGAAGGTGGAGCAGGGGGGAAGGGTTGGGTGGCAGTTGCGCGGGTGGGGGTAGCGCGGGGGGGGGTGCCTGAGTTTTGTTCTGCCTAGGGCAGCACAAAACCAGGATACACCACTGAGCCCGCCTCTGCACTTTTTCTAGTGCCATAATATCCTTCTTTAGAACAGGTGCCCAAAATTGCACAGCATATTCAATATGGGGTCTTACCAGTGATTTATAAAGAGGTAAAATTATATTCTTGTCCCGAGAATGAATGCCCTTTTTCATGCATGACAATACCTTACTGGCCTTGGCCACTGCTGATTGACATTGCACATTGTTGCATAGTTTGTTGTCTATAACAATTCCCAAGTCCTTTTCATGTGTTGTTATCCCTAATTCGCTTCCATTAAGGGTATACGTTGCTTGTGTATTCTTTACGCCAAGTGCATAACTTTGCATTTTTCAACATTAAATTTCATCTGCCATTTGAGTGCCCAGTCTCCCAGTCTATCTAAATCCCTCTGCAGCAAAGTAATATCTTGCTCACATTGTATTGTTTTACAAAGTTTTGTGTCATCTGCAAACACTGAAACATGACTTTCAATGCGGTCTTCAAGATCATTTATAAACATGTTAAATAGAAGGGGTCCTAGAACAGACCCCTGAGGGACACCACTTGCCACCTCTGTCCAGCTTGAAAATTTACCATTAATGACAACTCTTTGTACTCTGTTTTAAGCCAATGTTCTACCCAAGAACAAGCATTTTCATCTAGACCGATTTCCTTGAGTTTGAACACTAATCTATTGTGTGGAACTGTATCAAATGCCTTGGCAAAATCCAAATAGATCACATCCACGGCAACACCCTGATCTATACTTCTACTTACTTCTTCGTAGAACGCAATCAAGTTAGTTTGACATGACCTGTGCTTCATAAAACCATGCTGATTTTTTGCTGATAACCATGTTCTTCTCAAGGAATTCTTGAATATTATCCCTTAATAACCTTTCAAATATTTTACCAGCCACAGAAGTTAAGCTCACAGGTCTATAATTTCCAGGCAAGGATTTTGAACCCTTTTTGAATATAGGAACCACATCTGCCTTCCTCCAATCCTCCGGAACACTTCCTGAAAGAAAAGAATCTTGAAAGATTAAAAACAGAGGTTCACTTATTTCTGCACTTAGTTCCTTAAGTACACGTGGATGGATACCGTGAGGCCCTGGAGCTTTGTTTATATTAACTTTCTTTAGTTGCTGCAGCACCTTGTCTTGAGTTAACCAATTACAATTATTCTGCAAGTTTTAGTAGCAATCATTTGCACATCTATTGCCATGGGTTCTTCCTTAATATATATGGAGGAGAAAAAGTTATTTAAAATTCCTGCCTTTTCCTGGTCTTCATTAATTAACACCCCCGTTTCAGTTTTTAGTGTACCTACACTTTCATTTTGTTTTTTTTTTAGAATTTATGTACTTAAAAAATGCTTTGGGGTTGGTTTTGCTCTCTTCAGCTATCATTATTTCATTTTGAAGTTTAGCAAGTCTAATTGCCTTTTTGCACGCATTATTTGCATCCTTATATCTTTTATAAGATGCATCTGATTTGTCCGATTTAAATGCTTTAAATGCCCTTCTCTTAGTTGTAATCTCTTGTTTTACTTCTCTACTAAGCCATGTTGGTTTTAATTTGTTTCTTTTATATTTATTTCCCAATGGTACATACTGAGAAATGTACCTTTGTAATATTTGTTTGAAGATGATCCATTTATCCTCAGTGTTCTTTTCACTAAAGAGTTTATGCCAGTCAATATATTGTAAAGCTTCCCTTAACTTATTGAAATTGGCCTTTTTAAAATTATATGTTTTAGTATTCCCCATGTGCTTTTGTTTTTTTGAGTTTATTTCAAAGGACACTATATTGTGATCACTATTTCCCAAGTGCTCACCTACTTGAATGTTGGTCAAAAGATCAACGTTGTTTGTTAAAACCAGGTCCAGACAAGCGTCCATTCTAGTTGGTGCTTGTACAAGTTGTGACATGAAGGTGTCATTTAACAAGTTTAAAAACCTAATTCCCTTTGCTGAGGCACTAGTCCCTCTGTCCCAATTTATATCCGGGTAATTAAAATCTCCAATAATTAAAGTGTTACCCAGATTTGCAGCTTTCTCAATTTGCTCAAACAGCTGTTGTTCCTCGTCAATATTAACATTAGGTGGTTTATAACATATCCCAACCAATAGTTGGTTTCCTTCTTTTCCCCCAAGCAGATATTTACCCATAAAGCTTCCACATTATCCTCCTCGCATTCCATTTGCTTAACATTTGGCTTTAAATCATGTTTGACATACAAACATACCCCACCACCCTTCTTGTTTTTCCTATCCTTCCTAAATAACATGTACCCATTTAAGTTAGCTGCCCAGTCATGTGTCTCATCCCACCATGTTTCAGTTATGCCTATTATATCATATTGTTTAGTGTATGCTAATGCCTCTAGTTCCCCCATTTTGTTATTTAGGCTCCTTGCATTAGTAAGCATACATTTAATATTATGC
This sequence comes from Pelobates cultripes, assembly GCA_933207985.1. NCBI lineage: Eukaryota > Metazoa > Chordata > Amphibia > Anura > Pelobatidae > Pelobates > Pelobates cultripes. The sequence goes on along the minus strand of OW240914.1, from coordinate 234,973,470 downwards.
GCCACTTGTATATTTTGTGAATTTTCAACATTACACAGCTTCTCTGTTCTGAGCTTGCCCCTCCCCCCGTTTCCACCCCCCTTATACTGTGCTAAAGCCCATCTCCTTTCTGTCCTATCTCCATTTTGTAGATTGCTATGACCCTCCCCCCCTACTACTAGTTTAAAATCTCCTCCAACCTTCTAGCCATCCTATCCCCAGCACTGCAGACCCTCTCCCGTTTAGGTGCAATCCATCACCACTATAAAGGTTGTACCCAATCGCAAAGTCGGCCCAGTGCTCTAAAAACCCAAAACCCTCCTTCCTGCACCAAGACTTAAGCCACGCATTGACCTCTCTAATCTCCCGCTGCCTTTCCACTGTAGCACGTGGCACAGGTAATATCTCAGAGAATACCACCTTGGAGGTCCTTTTCTTAAGTTTGCTACCTAATTCCCTGAAATCATTCTTTAGGACCTTCCATCTTCCTCTTACTTTGTCATTGGTACCAACATGGACCATGACCGCTGGGTCATCCCCAGCCCCTCCCAATAATCCATCCACTCTGTCAGCAACATGCCGGACCCGAGCACCCGGGAGACAGCAAACTGTCCGGTTGAGCCGATCAGAGCGGCAGATTGCCCTATCTGCTCTCCTAATGATAGAGTCCCCTACCACCACAACCTGTCTTGCCTTCCTTACATTTTGATCCCCACCCGTACTAGGGGGGCTGTTAGCTCGGCTGTTAGAAGTAACAGCTTCCTCTAATACAGCTACTCCTGAGCTGATGCTCCCAACATCTTCCCTCAAACGGGCAAATCTGCTAGGTTGCACCAAATCAGGACTAGCTAGCCCTTTCCTCTTCCCTCCCCCCTGCTTCCTCGCCCCACTGTCACCCAGCTACATGCCTGTTCCCCATCTGTCTTATCTCCTCCCTCTCCACTACCTGTCCCCACTAAACTCTGCTCAGTGAGCAGTAGACTCCTCTCAAGATTATCAATCTCCCTCAATGTTGCGATTTGCTTCTCAAGATCTCCAATCTGAGCTTCCAGAGAAGCCACTCGCACACAACCATCACAGAGGTATGGACCCTGGATGGGTACATCCAGGCATCCATACATGCAACAAGATGTGCATTGAGTTAAACCAGCAATTTTGCTAACACTCATTTCCCCTTTAAACAGTAAATAAAAACAGTTACCTTGATAGTTTAAACCCCTTGTTTGTTTCAACTCCTGGTTTTCTAACTCCTACTTGAAAGAGTCTACTTAATAGAGGCTGCTTTCAAGTAATGTGAGTTAGGGGTGTGCCTTTATGGGGATACAAATCCCACGCAGGTGTAATTAATAAACACTCCCCCAATCAATCAAGCAGCAGCACACAAAAAAGGGGGGGGAAACCAGAACACAAAAAAAATAAAAAAAAAAGTAAATTTAAAAAAACAAAAATAAAAAACAAACCACTCTCCACAGTATACAAACCACTCCAAGTAACTCCTGGTTTTCTAACTCCTACTTGAAAGAGTCTACTTAATAGAGGCTGCTTTCAAATAATGTGAGCAAGCTCAGTGAGTTAGGGGTGTGCCTTTATGGGGATACAAATCCCACACAGGTGTAATTAATAAACACTCCCCCAATCAATCAAGCAGCAGCACACAAAAAAGGGGGGGGAAAACCAGAACAAAAAAAAACAAAAAAAAAGTAAATTTAAAAAAACAAAAATAAAAAACAAACCACTCTCCACAGTATACAAACCACTCTCCACAGTATACAAACCACTCCAAGTAACTCCTGGTTTTCTAACTCCTACTTGAAAGAGTCTACTTAATAGAGGCTGCTTTCAAATAATGTGTTTTTTTTTCATTATTTGCACCTGTGACAAACGCTCCTTGCCCTGGAGGAGTGTAGAAGCCGGCCTCCTTTCCACCGATGGGCCATATACAAAGACTCTGTTCGGGTGTGAAAACTGCCATTAGTAGCTTGCCCTGGGTGCCCCTGGATCAGCACTTTCCCATTATGCAAATGGAACCTTTTGACTTTGTGGGTTCCATTTTACGGTCACCTCAGCGGGACTTAGCTGCAAATGTTATGGAACAGTTTTTGGCATGAGGTGACCATGCGGTTCCCGAACAACTTTGTTCGTGGTTTTAAACCACTTTGAAATCCGCCAGGAGATCGCTTTTTGGAGGAAAGGTGCCTGAGACGAAGGGGAACAACCGCTGCCTAGGAACCAGTGGGAGCACCCCGTATTGCGGCAGCAGGAGCTCTTGAAAGTTTACCGGCAAAAGTACCAAACGCCCTGGAACTGTTTTGGGCATAGGACCACGTGTGCGGCCGGTCAGAACTTTCACTCTGGCGTAAGTTTCTAGGGCTTGTAGGAGTGGTGGTAGGGATGTTACTAGTTCCGTTATTGTGATGAGCAGATCATCCGCATAGGCTGCGGTTTTGTACTCTTCTTTGCAAATTTTCAGGCCTTTTATGTCTTTATTTAGTCTAAGTGTTTGTAGGAGCGGCTCCAGGGAGAGCGCGAAGAGGATTGGGGATAGAGGGCATCCCTGGCGTGTGCCATTGTGAATTGTGAATTGTGTGGGCTTGTGGGGTGGCGTATAGTACTTGCAGAGCGGTGATGAATGTTTGTGGGAATCCGAATTTTTCTAGAGCAGCGAATAAGAAGGGCTATAGCACTCTGTCAAAGGCCTTTTCGGCGTCGAGTGATAAGAAAAGGGTTGGGGTGTGTCTAGTTTGTGCCGTCTATATGAGGTTGTACGTCCATCTTGTGTTGTCGCTAGCCTGTTGTGCCGGTATGAAACCTACTTGGTCTGGGTGTATTAATTTGGGTATGAGGGGATTAAGGCGGTCTGCAAGGATTTTGGTGAACAGTTTGATGTCTACGTTGAGAAGGGAAATCGGGCGGTAATGTCCTGGTTCTAGATGTGTTTTATTAGGTTTTGGGAGGGGAAGAGGGCTAAGTGTGCCTGTATCGTCTGCCAGAATGCACTGGAGGGTGTGTTTGGGGCGTATAAGGAGGTAAATGCGTATGAGTGCGTGCCTTTTTTGCCTGTGACTATGAGGTATCGGCCTTGTGGGTCTGCTATTGTGCGCTGGATGGCGAGTGGGCATGATTTTCGTATAACGATAGCTACCCCGTTATGTTTGTCGTGGGGAGAGCTAGCGAAATGGTTAATTCAGTAGTGTTGGCTCAGGAGAGGGAATAGTTTGGCTTGGGTGAAGTGTGTCTCTTGAAGGAGGAGTATGTCCGCTTTAGATCTGTTGGCCCTCTCATTAGTTGATGTCTTTTGGCAGGATTATTTAAGCCTTTGCAATTTATTGATAGGCAGGTCAGAGTGGCCGGCATTCTGAGTGGCGTGGTGTTACTTCTAATGTGTGAGTTGTCTTGTGTTTGGTTTAAGTGTTGTAGAGGGCGTGTGGGGTTGTCGGGGAGGGAGGTGTCGGAATAGAAGTGGAGTGAGGGGTGATGGTGTAGGGGGGAGTTTGTGGAGTGTGGGGAGAGAGGTGTCCCAGATGGATCTGTGTGTAGGGGGTGGGTTGGATTCTGGTGTCACTAGTTAGTTGCCAGGCGTCTTTTGGGCGGTGGGGTTCGCTTGTGTAGATGTTTATTGGTCATTTATTGGTCGCGTGTGGCTTGGGGTTTGGGTGTTTGTACTTATTGCCTGTTGGTAAAGTGTTCCTGGTGGTATCCGTTTGTCTGGGGTTGTGAGGAAGGAGGTGGATCGGCACTGCTCCTCTCTCTCTCCGTCTGTCCCCGGGTTTTCTATTTCATTTCCGTGGGTGCATCTCGGGTGGGGTGGGTCGAATAGTTGTTACTGTTATGCCGTTAGTTTGCCTCATATTGTGCGAGTGAAGAAGTGATGAGGGGTCAGTTGTTTAGCTGCTGAGTGGTAGAGCGCTGATTTGTGGGGCCATAGTGTGTTTGTGATGTTTTCATGTGGATGTTGTTCTCTGCTGTGGTCTGTGTGGTTCATCCTTTAGCTATGTGTTTATGTGGTTTCTGTCCGGTGTGGGTGTTCTGTCTGTCCTCGGTGTTACGTGTGGCAGGGTTGGTGTTTGTAGGAATACAAAAGTGTATGCAAAGATAGAGCAATCGGTGTAATGCCGAGTCACTCTGACACAGGAATTTGTGGACAGTTTGTTGGAGTGTTCTGGGCGTCTTTTACTGCATCCTTGTTTTGTATATAAGTTGGCCATTTGGCCATGATTAAACACATTCGTTACTACCCTTTATCAAGTCTACGGTGATGTTTGGGGAATTGGGAGCTATAATTACTGCTTTACTGGGGATTTGGGAGAACTACAGCGGATATACTCAGCCAGAGTTAAAGCACCTCTATCTGCTTTTATACACTGCAATACACATTTGAATTTTTTATTGATAACTTTCTGCAGTTTCTTCTTCTTCTCAGGGAGAACTGAGTAGACCTATTGCTGCTCTATCAGTGGTTCCTATGACTTATATGCTATGGAGGTCTATTGGAAATCATGTTCTAACTACACAAGTTTAAATTACATATCTTGACAATCTTACTGACACAGGGTATACTTGTTAAGAAATCGTGTATGTTTATTTTCTAAAGGAGTTTTGTTCACAGATCTAAGATACACTAATAACTGACAGAAAATAAATAGGTAAAATGGTATCCTTGTTCAATGTAGAATTCTTATGTGTTCGCGTAATAATTATTTATTTTTTTGTTCTATAAAATATGCTGGGCTTTAATATAACTTAAATGCACATTCACTGATGCATGTTTGTGTAAGTTTTTTTTATTGTTTTATCTTTGACTATTGAATTTCCTACACTAGAGTATTATTTTTACTTTCTATTTTCCCGGAGCTATCATACAGCGGCTGTATTTACTGTAGAAAAATGAAAGGTCGATATATGTTACTTTGACAGATGCCAATCATTCCTTCCCTTGTTTTTTTTTTTTTTCTTTGCCCGTATTTAATGACCTTCTAGCAATTAGCGTAGATGTTAACTCTGGAAATCCCACCGAGACTGCATTTGCGATGAGTTAAATTGCTTTTAGAATCATTTTGCCTGCATAAAATGACCTTGATATGTATTTTGGCATCCCATTGCTGATCAGTTTATTTGCTTTGACATTATTTGTCTAACAAATAGCATACCAAAATACATGGTGGGTGGAGCTAATCTATACTTTCCTTGATTTGGATAATGTGCCAATCTGTAAGGATAAAAAGGAGGAAATGATAGGGCAGACAATTCCTAAAAATATGCAGTATAATATATAATGGATAGTACGCACTCACAAAATTAGAGCCAAGAAACACTCGCCTCTACTGTATGGCACATCTGGACCCTTTGGGAGATCCAAAACCCTCTTCTATGGTGTGGCTGATGTGGACTAGAAGAATGTACAGGAAGCAAAAAGCAATTTATAGTGTAACATTGTTTGTACAGAAAAGAGTAAACAAGCAGCACTGGTTGCACTGACATTATTTCATGGTACTGCAGCAGTATCACCATAAATGTAAAGTATTCTGTACCCGCAGGATAATTGGATGTTCAAATGTATTCCATTTCTGTAGCATATTATATATGCTGATGATAATTGGGTTATTTTTGAAGTCCGGAGTTAAGGTTTGTGGAACGCAATTAGACACATCACTTCCTGACTTCATCTTCTTGTACTCATGGAATGCCAATGTTCCATCAAGTCTCTGGTAATGTCATATCCTGTAATGTGGCTGTTAGTTAGTGTGGTCTTGCTATGAACAGCTTTGTTTTTTTGAACGCACCCGATTATAAGAGCTCACAATTTCAACCTGCAGATACAGTGGAACCTCGGAACTAGAACTTAATCCGTTCCCGAAGGAACATTTCTTATAAGAATTACTGTAAAATTTATTAATCCGTTCCAGATCCCTAAAATTACAGCATTTTACATTTATATGTATGCAGTAAAAATACAGATATCACTCTAATAATAAGCACAACAAAGTGAGAGCGCAACTGAAAGCTGTGTCTTGTGAAGGCTGTTTGCACAAATTGTATTACGCGATTGGAAGCCTTTCTCTTCACAGACGCAGCCTCCGAGTGCTTTAACCTACTCAGTGCTGGGAGTTCCTGAGAACAGGACAGCTGGTTTTCCAATATTCATACATTATCTGGACAATTGCCAAGAAACATAATTGGAACAGTGTTTTTGTGGATTAAGACTCCTAATTAAAGCTTCTTTTTGATTAATACAAGGTTCATATACATAAAGTACGCTAGCACACGTTTTTAAATATTGGTTTGAACCAGCTTTGTCTTGACCATACTGCTCTCTGGTTTCCTTTTTTTTTCTTTTTTTATTCAAGGTTTTTATTAGTGTCAAACATTTTACACAGGTAGAATTTGGCATTGACAGATCGGAATACATTGCTGGGCAGGCCAGCATAGGGTACAATTTTAGTTACAGTGTACAGATGTACAGTTTTGTGTTGCAGGTCGCACATCTGACAGTGTCGGTTGTATCTAGCTGTATCTTGATGTGGGTGTTTCATGGGGATAGGTTGTGTGGTGGGGATTAGCCATGAGTATCGGCATCAGTGGAATGCTCAATGCTGTTAAGATGCTAGCTGGGGTGTGGGGTAGGGGAGGTGAAACTTGGCATTCAAAGGTGGGGGGGAGTTCATGGGCAGCAGGGAGGCGTAAGCTAGGGGCCCCCCGTAGGTGGGCTTGCTCTGAGTCCATTGGATGGGGTCGGAGAGGCAATTGTCGTGGAGGTGGTGCGCAATCTGACTGGGATGTCTATCTCTAGTTTACTGTCATGTGTGTGTGTAGTTGCCTTGTGGGTCCTGACATGCGTGTCTGCCTTCCCCGGGTGTCCATGGGATCCGGTTGTCTGGGCGTCTCAGGTGTGTTGGGTGTTTGGGGTGTTGCTAAAGTGTCTTGTGAGCGTTTTAGTTGTTGTTGTTGTCCAGAGTTTGGTGTCGGGGGGGTCACTTTTGGGTGGGAGGTGTTCCGGTTCCTGAGGCATGGTTGGTGTTTTGCGTCTTGTTTGGTTCTGTGTGCTGGGTTACCGGGCATCCCAGTAAGGGCAATTTGCATTGGGCTCATTGTTGTTTGGACCGTGTGGGGACACTTATGGGGGTTATGTTGAGTAGTGGTTCTTTCCTTTCATTGGGGGGGGAAGGGGGAGATGTTGGTATAGGTAGTTCTTGCCTCTGTGCTGTTGTGTCTGTAGTGGGTCGTGTGTATTGTGAGTCGCCAGGAAGGGGGGGAGGTGGAGGGGAGGGACAGTGAGGAGCGGGAGACTGAAAGATGAAGTAGGGGGGGAGTGGGTTTGGGGTTAGGCAGGGAGGGATGTGAAGGGTCAAGGGAAGATGAGTGGATGTGGCTCTCTGGTTTCCTTTGACCCCATTCTGTATATCGTTAATGTGTACCTCTTTTGTCTCTGACCTCCATTGGTGGACTTGCTGGAAATAAATAAGTTTTTTTTAGTTATTTAAGGGTGTCAGGGAGGATAAGGGGAGCTTGCCTGTTTTTCTTTAACACTATAGGGTCTGAAATACATGTTTGTGTTCCTAACCATATAGTGTTCCTTTAAATAGTACCCATATTATAAATGCTAGATATATTAGTACCCAGCCTTGAGGAAATTAAAGCATTTTTAAATACAGAAATCAAGAAAAATGTACCATCCTCCTTCAGTTTTAAAACTGATCGTTATCAGTGGTCATTAGTGCAGCATGACACAGACCACTCTGATTGGATGGCTAAAATCTGACCAATCATAGTGCTTTGTGTCATTCTACACAGCGTAGGAAAATTCCAAAGAACTTTCCCACGCTGTGTAAAATGACACAGAGCACTATGATTGGTTAGATTTCAAGCCATCCAATCAGAGTGGTCTGTGTCATTTTACACAGCGTGGGAAAGTTCTTTGGAATTTTCCCACGCTGTGTAAAATGACACAGTGCACTGTGATTGGCTTAAACCAACCAATCAGAGTGTTCTTAGCCTAATTGCAGGGCAGGGCAAGGCTTTATAAGCCTTCCCCCGCCCTGCCGAGCTCAGTCTACACGGAGCCCTCCATGGGTGAAGATGGATTCATTTTTTTAGCGTCAGGTTTTTTCTTTTCCGTCAGGATTTTTTTTTTGTGCTGGGGTTTTTTATTTTATTTTAAGTTCAATGGGTATGATGGCTTTTTATTTGGCCTTTTATGGGGCTGAAAAATGAAGATTTTAGAAAAAAGAAGACGTCAAATGGTAAGTTTCATTTTTCTTTAGAGGTTAGTTATTTTATTCCCCCCACACTATTTTTAGGGTGAGAGGGGTAGGTAGGGGATAGTTTTATTTGGGTGGGGGGGTGACCAGGGGCTTGGGACCCCTTCTCACCTTGATTGGGAGGGGCGAATTTTCATTTAGGGCCTCCACCCGCCGCTCAGGGGTGCAGGCCGGGGGGGACAGTAGATCCCCCCTTATTGTTTTTTAGGGCCCCCACCCACTGCTCAGGGGTCGGGGCCAGCGGGGAGGACAGTAGATCCCCCCCACCATTCTTATTTAGGGCCCCCACCCACCACTCAGGGGTGGGGTCGGGGGAAGGACAGTAGGTTCCCCCCTTATTGTTTTTTAGGGCCCCCACCCACCGCTCAGGGGTGTGGGCCAGGGGGGAGGACAGTAGGTCCCCCCCACAATTCTTATATAGGGCCCCCACCCATCGCTCAAGGGTGGGTACCAGGGGGGAGGACAGTA
>OW240914.1:234748046-234964668 GCA_933207985.1 Pelobates cultripes | reverse complement strand
GTGGGTGAACCTCTCCTCCAAGAGAGTGAAGCAGGAACAAGCTCTTAAAAGAGCTTAGTAGTGATTAGCTAAGGGAGTATGCAGAGCATAGCAACCCTTGTAGTGATAAAGCAATTCCCCCAATAAGAGACAGGACTCTAGATTGAGGGTGAAGAACTGTCTGTACTGGCACATACAGCCTCTTTTATTCACATTCTACAAACATAGTACTGCCCACAGGGTTTTGAAGAACAACCAACCAACACATTACAACACAGCTAACACTCCCATTCATTACATCAGAAATCCTCCCCTCTGCCTGTGATACAATTATCTTAACACAATAGACTAAATTAATTATCACAGGCAGAGAAATACAGTATTATAAAACATATCACAGGGACCCCAAAACATGCAATAACCCCATAAAATATCCTCGGAACCGGGGGATCTGGGTGAACCACATATCCAAAATTCACCCAGATCCGTTCAGTAGTTTGGAAGATACAGTTTAATGCAGATTCCGCAGAACATATACAGGCTATATGAAAAATAATTACTGTATAATGTGTCCCCTGTTGTATAGTTTAAAACTACTGCACAATGTCTTTGTGCACCAAATACCGGCGAGATGGCACCGTGTAGAAAAGCCCAAACAGTGTCTGTGAGTTAAAATGGCCGCCATCCGTTGTTCTCACCATGTGCTTCATCCATTGTTCTCACCATGTGCCTCTGATACATGAAATGGTGGCCACCCAGTAACTCCACAGTATGTCCCCAGATGGTTCTTAAAGGGCCAGAAGCAGCATAATAAAATCAAGTATGCCCACATCAGTTCCTAGAAGGGAAATACATCCCAGGGCCCAGTGGCGTACACATGACCCATGGGGCCCCGGTGCGAAAATTGATCCGTGCCCCCCCCCGAGTGTGGGCTGGGCCACAACACATTGCGGTGGGCACCTGGTCGCAGGGGTCACAGGGTTGCGACCCCTGCGACCGCGGTATGTACGCCAGTGCATGCAGATGCACACACACTTAAAGGACCACTACAGACACCCAGATCACATCAGCTCAATGAAGTGGTCTGGGTGCCAGGTCCCTCTAGTTTTAACCCTGCAGCTGAAACTGCTATGTTTCACTGAGGGAAAAGTTAACTTAGCCTCTAGTAAGCCGGTGTCTCACTGACAGCCGCGAGTGAGCACACATACTGACACCATAGGAAAGCATTGAGTAATGCTTTCCTATGGGCTGCTTGAATGCGCGCGCCGGGTCGCATTCGGAGCTGAGCGCCAAGCGTAGTGTGGATCCCCAGCCAAGGAGTCCGCTGGAGAGAAAGGTAAGTGCTGAAGACACACACACCTCACTTACAGACGCATACACACTAGCTAACAGACACACACATTTACTGACAGACACACTCAGCGACAGACATACATACACACTCACTTACAAAACATACACTCTCACTGACAAACACACACTCACTAACAGACAACAGACTCACTAACACACACACTCAGTAAGACACACAGTAACACTCACTGACACTCACTAGCAGACACACTCACACTAACACTCACTCTAACACTCACACACGTTTGTTTTTTTTAAATCCTTACCTTTTGGATTGCTGGGGGGATTCCCTGGGGTCCAGTGGTGCTGCTGGGCTCCTGGGTAGGTGGCCGGTCGGACAGGCGGGCACCTGAGGGAGCACTCACTGCTTCCTCTTCAGCACCCTCGCGCGCCGCGTAGGGATGCCGGCGCCGGAAGATGACGTCATCTTCCGGCTCCGGTATCAGTGCGGTGCGCGAGGGAGCTGAAGAGGAAGCACTGAGTGCTCCCTCGCGCGCCCGCCTGCCGGGGGTCAGCAGGGCCAGCCTCGGGGGGCCCTGGGGTGGTCGGCTCCTGGGCCCCCCAGGGGAAGAGGCTGGCCCAGTGGGTACACACCGGGTCGCAGGGGCGGCCGGGCCTCTTGGTGGGCCGGGACCGGTCGCAACCGCGACCCCTGCGACCCTGGTATGTACGCCACTGCCAGGGCCATAGTCGCAGGGCAGGAGGCTGTCAAACAGGCCCCTCCAAAAACCAGTGGCGAGGTCACTTTCGCCACAGGAAGTGACGGCCGATAACTTCCTCCCAGCTTACTCCGCGCGGGGGGAGAGCAGCGGGATAACGGAGGAGAGGGAGAGCGGAGGCCAGGAGAGGACACCAGAGGCATCCACTCCCATCATCCCCAGCCACCCTCCTGCAACTTAAAGGTAAGAGGAGGGTGGCTGATAAATGAAGTGCGTGTGTGTATATGTATGTATATATGTCTGTGTGTGTGTGTGTATGTCAGTATGTAAGTCTGTGTGTATATCAGTATATATATATGTCTATGTGTGTATGTATGTCAGTATGTATATATGTCTGTGTGTATGTATGTCAGTATGTATATATGTCTGTGTGTGTGTGCGCATGTCAGTATGTATATATTAGTGTGTGTGTGTGTGCGCATGTCAGTATGTATATGTCTGTGTGTGTGTGCGCATGTATGTATGTCAGTATGTATGTTTGTGTGTGTGTATGTCAGTATAGTATTTATGTGTATGTATGTGAGTTTGTATGTATGTCTGTTTGTCATTATGTGTGTGTGTCTGTATCTGTGTATGTGTCTGCAAGTATGTATGTATGTGTATGCATGTATGTCAGTATGCATGTATGTCTGTGTGTGTGTGTCAGTATGCCTGTATGTATATGTGTATGTATATATCTATCTGTGTGTATGTATGTATATCAGTATTTATGTGTATGTGAGTTTGTATGTATGTATGTGTGTTGTAGAATTATTAGGCCTCTATAAATCTGTAAGGCCCCTTTAAATCCTCTTGCTATACCTCTAAGAGGCCCCATAGTTTTACAAGAAAGCTTTGTCTATAGAACATAGAATTTGCATGTCAGCAAGAAATAGCTTTGATAAAATGTGTATTTACTAAAAGCCTTGAAACCTAACCTTGAGAAACTAACAGTGCCAGGCTACACTCTAAATGGATAGCTGCCAAAAGGCCCCTCCCGTCGAGTGAGCTCCTCATGTTAGCAAAATGGCGCTAAAACCTGGAGGAGACAATCATGACGAGGATAGTGACCTAAGATGGTACACCCCATAGGGAGGGCATTTTTACTAACTACTTAGCACCTAAGCCAATTAACAATGTCTAGTTGTCTATATCTTGATTTTCTTCAATGATGTAATAATGCCTTTAAAAGGGCCTGCGAGCCTGCTTTTTATTCAGAAGCCATTAAACTTCTCCGAAGTTCTTTCATTAACCTGAACTCTGTGTCTCAGTGTGAATTTACTTCTGCGTGCACGCAACTTTATTATCTTTAATTTGGACAGGAACAGATAGTCATTCAAACTAATTGGTTTGCAGTAAATAATCTACTACAGCTGGCGCCCAAAACGTGGGGCTCTGGGTTATGTCCTGCCTGGGCAGCTGTCCAAGAAGATGCTGGGGGGATGAATCCTGGGGGAAGGAAAAGAGCCTGATCACCTCTGAATACACGGTAGAGACTGCTGCAGCACCTAGCCGGTATGTTCCTACCCCTGTGATTGACCTGTCCCAGTGTCTGTGACTGCTGCCGAGAGGACATCAAAGTCAGGTAATAACTTGCCCAGAGTCTTTGTATTGTTAATGATACTTAATTTACCTGCATGTTGACTATCTGTTGCATGGGTGTGTTTGTATTGGTTTGTGTTTAACTTAGTACCCGGGGAGTGTGAGTGCCTGTTTACTCCTTTTAGGTACCACGTGGCTGTGGTAGTAAGGAAAAAGGGGGGTGGACCTGTGGAAGTTTTCCTGGGGGTCCTCTATTGCCTGTTTAACTCTTTTAGGAGCCACGTAGCTGTGGCTGTAAGGAAAAAGAGTAGGGGGAATCTGTGGAGGGTGGTGTAGACTCACTGCTTCCTGGGGGTTCCCCATAGTGTCGCTTTGACTGCTTAGCTAGCCTCATCGGACACTTCTTCTTGGTAAAATTCCAGCCTCGAGCGCTGAGGCAGGTAAGATTCCAATTCTTTAGGCTATATAGGATTCGGGTTGGAAGCTGTTGCTGTTTCCTGTGGCTGCTGGTAGTGAGACTTGCGGGTGGGTCCGCAACAGGGACACTACGAGGTTGAGGGAGGTGGCTTTGGCCACACGAGAAAGGCAAGGGATAAAACTGTTGAACTTATTTGAACTGTGTTGCATGCACTGTATTTACACTGAAATGTTATTGTCTTAATTGTCTGTCACACAGATTCCTGTGTTTACTTTTATCTTACTCACTGTACTATTTACACTTTCCCCTCCTATTTCTCTTTCTTTGTTGAGAGAAGTGATTGGTCACACACTTCTCGCCACGCTCCAATTCCGCGGCTACCTCGGGTAGGCGGAATTAGTGACTAGTCTACGTTTTGGGAAGACGTACGTAGGAACCCACTCTTACGTAGCAGTCGAGCACTGTAGACCTTCTTTTCTCTCTTTCTCTATATCTGGGACGCCTTATATAGGGAGGATGGGACAGAAGTTAGATAAACCCAGTAAGGGTTGGTTAGCATGTGATCTAGTGGAAGACAGAGAAGGAGAAGAGATGGTTAAGAAAGTGAGGAAGATTGCTAAAGTATGTGGAATTACCGTACCTCCGTGCGGCAGATTGTAGCCAGAGAGCTGGCGTAAGTTACTGACAGAGAAGAAAGGGGAAGCTGTCGGACCACGATTTGGTTCGTACAGCAGAAGCCTGGTACCGAGTAGCAAGAGCTATTCAGCAAAAGGGATAGGTTGAGGAAGAAATTGATCACAAAGGTTTAAGATTGTTTGTGTATTATAATAATTGTGTTACTGGGAAGTCCTCCCAGCCAGCGCCCTATGATGGCGCCCAGGAGGTGACCACTCCCAACATCGCGTCAGCAATGACCGAAATGTAACTGACCATGGTCCCCACCCCTGGTCCCCACCCTACCACCACCCCTATTTGCCCAGTCCTGAATGCTGATGGATCCCTATTCTCCCCCCCCCATCAGTCCTACAGATCTCGTCACCCTCATCCTCTCTCTGCAGCTCCCTGCACCTCCAGTCCGTTTCTCCAGTCAAAGATTTCTGGTTTCCAAACGTATAAGTCTCTGTCCTTCTGTCTTGTTACTTTACAGCACTCACATAGTTAATCTTCATGCCTGCAGTCTTTCTCCCCCCATCTGATACAAGAATAGAGGAATATTTGGACGTGTTAAGTGTAAAGGCAAGCGTGATTTGTTGCAAAACTATGCAATGTGGATGGAGGATGATAAGGGAAATTGGTTGAATTCCGTGAGTTTATTTTGCATCATTTTATTATTTTAAAGTTATTTTAAAGTACATGTTTCTATGGACAGCTGTATGGGCTGTTAAATGCATAATGTTTTCAACTGTCTTATTTAACCTGCCAGGTCTGTTCATAGTTTAGTATTTCATTTTGCAGAACAGAATGTTGCTTCTCTGACTTATTTTATTAGTTATAATATAGTGTATTGTTGAAAGTGCGTCAGCAACCACCCTAAAGATGGCGCCTAGTACAGAAGGAGGTTGACCCTGCCAGTCCTGTGACCTATCTACAGTCACGGTTGCTTCTAAAGTGACGTCACTTCCGCCCTTACCATGCCCACACCTCCTGTCTTCCTTTCCCACACATATCATGGACGTCACCCCCTCACTTCCTCCCTTGCTGTGATTTCCTTCCCCGCCCCTGTCATGGCTGCCTCCATCGTGAGGCCTACCCCTATTATGCTCGTCCTATTTAGAGACATGTTGTTTTCCTTACACTCTACATATTATGAACAGAAACATTATAATTACTAAAACAATCATGCCATTTGTTTCCCTGTATCAGAAATTTGTCCGTGATAAAAAAAAAAAAAAGAAGGTTGCTAGAATGTCATTTGCAACTGTGGTGTGACCTACAAATGAGATCTGTTGGACACGAATATAAGAGCATAACAGCTGATTATCCAGATTAATCTTGCAACAAGGGAAATAGCCAAATAATGCAAGTTATTTTAAACATTGTATCTTTACTTAATCGAATCTTGCTAGTTACAGATCGTAGGTTTACAGTAACATCCTTTACTTTAAATGATGGTTTAGCATTAGAAGGGTTTGTGACATGTTTTATTAACCCAGCCACTACTGGTTATTCATTTTAGTTGCAGGGTGGTATAATTGTTGTGGTCTAATTAATATAAATGATAGTACCGCAATAGTTAATGTTTTATCCAAAGACATATAGGAACTTTACTTCACTTACTATTAACCATTATTTATAATGATAGAACCCACTGATGCTTAATGCCCCTGCCATGGCAGTGTCTACAGGGAACAAGGGGGGCCACTAGCCACTGTAACTTTACCTATTGAAGGTCACCCTACTACTTTCCTGGTTGACACAGGTGCAGCTCGCAGTGTTCTTAGAGAACAAGACCTGCCTGACTCATCGTTCCTGTCTGACACCGATGTCTCTTGTGTTGGTGTTGATGGTATTTCCCGCAGTAACCTGTCCATGTCCCATTAACCTCTTGGGTGCTGATGTCCTATCCCGCCTCCAAGCATCCATGACCCTCACTGCAGACGGCCAGGTTCAATTAAATACACCTTTGTCACGAAAAGACACTACAGTTCTTTGTTCCCTTCCCATTTTACTTGGAGATGACATCCCCACGACAGAAAAATGTTCTCTGGACCTCCTTTGTTATCTTGCAGATCAGGGGTGTAAGGCATCTCTTGTCAAACTTCAATTTTGCCAGGCCACAGTAATCTTTCTAGGCCATTGCCTGTCCCATGGCACCAGACACCTCACCCGTGATCGTGTCGGAGTGGTTCTGGCCATTCCGCCTCCAAAAAACTCCTAAATCCCTCCACGCCTTTCTAGGCCTTATTTCCTATTGCCGAGCATGGATCCCAGAAGCCTCACTCCTTATGCAACCTCTCTATGATGCTCTCAAGTCAGACCCATTTTGCTTGTCCACAGAAGCCCTTGACAACTTCTGTACTCTTAAACGTGCTATTGCTTCTGCTCCTGCTCTTGGCCTACCAGACTATACCAAACCCTTCAAATTGTTTGTTTCTGAAAGACAAGGCCATGCAACAGGAGTACTCACTCAGGGCCATGGTCCTGGAGGCCGCTGCACCCAAAGAGCTCATTGAAAGAACTGGAGATCTTGTCCTTGGCCACCCCCTGGTTGTCTTGGCCCCTCATGACATTTCTGCCATAGTCAACCAGGTCCAACTTAAGCATGTTACTCCTGCTAGGCATCTTCGCCTTCAATGTCAACTTTTGTTCCCTGACAACATTACCCTTCAAAGATGTCAAGTTCTCAATCCGTCCACTCTTCTGCCACTCCCTGAGGGGGGTGTATACTACGGATTCATCATGGACGAAACTTATGTTTTTCTTCTCACTGGCACCATCAAGAAGGAAATGCATCCCAACCTATCCTTTCATGATGGACAAGCACTCCTTCATGACGGAGCAGGATATGCCTTCTGTACCATGTGGTACAAACCAAACACCACTCCTGAACCCTGCTATGAAGATGAACTCTATCATCTGGTCGAAGTAAAACTCACTGCACAAGACTTCTACTGTGATTCTGAAGGCAACAGTATGGTCTTGATTCATCTACCTCCGGAACTCAAGTATTTGTACCGTCATTGGGACACTGCCATTCCACATGTCCCTGTGACCAAGTTGAAAACAATATCATGGAATGATCTTGGGCCTATGGCAAAAGCATGGGCCACTATGGACGAATCACAGCTACAGGAAAATGGTGTTGTCAAATATCCAACAACTGACCACCTAAAAGCATGGCCACGTCATTTCCTGGAAAATGAGTTCCAAGATTTAACCATAGTGAATGACTACGACCCAAATACACCTCATGACTGTTTTGAACAGATGAAAATGGAAACAACACATCTACCAACTGTGCATGAAGACCCATTGGTAGATCCCGATCTCACCCTGTTTGTGGACGGCTCAAGATATGCTGATGAAGAAGGAAGATACCATACAGGATATGCCGTAACCACAACAGATGAAATTGTCAAATCATCATCTTTACCATCAACAATGTCTGCGCAGGAAGCTGAATTACAAGCCCTAACTTCAGCATGCAAGATATCTGAAGAAAAGCGCGCCAATATCTACACAGATTCAAGATATGCACTGCGTGGCTCATGACTTCGGATTAATTTGGAAAACAAGAGGATTTCTTACCACTGCCGGTACACCAGTCAAGCACAGTTCTGCAATCAAGGAGCTGATGGATGCCCTCCTACTCCCAGAAGAAGTGGCCATTCTGAAGGTAAAGGCACATGGGAAGTTGGATTCGAATGAACCAAGGGGCAACCATCTGGCTGATCAAGTTGAAAAACAAGCTGCAAGAGAACTACAGGAAGTGGACAGAAGTGTGTCCGGAAACGAAGAAACTCCCACATTTACCTTGCAGACACTTCCAATTGATCTAAAAACCCTACAGGAACAACAGGCTGCAGTTGCTCCTGAAGAAATACAAAAATGGAAACAGAAAGAGGCAGTTCTGAAGGATGGAGTGTACTCCAACAACCACAAGTTCTGCCTCCCTAAGAATTTGTACCCAGCAGTCGTACAATGGGCACACGGACCTGCACATTTATCAAAGGATCTAATGAATGCTCTTGTACAAAAATACTACCTCACTGTCCCCATATGAGATTCTATTTGGGACTGCACCTAGGCTAGGTTGCTATTTTCCCCAACAACTACAACTTCAAACTGATGTTTTAGTAGATTATGTAACTGAACTCGCAAATGCTTTAAACAAAATCCATGCCCAAGTTTTCTCTTCAATTCCAGATCCTGATTCTGATACGGGCAACCACAGTCTGCTCCCTGGTGATTGGGTCCTAGTCAAGAAATTTGTGCGGAAACACACCCTGGAACCAAGATTTGACGGACCATTCCAAGTTCTACTGATCACCTCCACCTCATTCAAGTTGGCTGGGAAAAGCAACTGGATACACGCCTCCCATTGCAAAAAGGTTCCTGTCCCAGAGGAAGCAGACTCCTCACAACCATGTACCTCTGGTACATCATCCCTTTGATTAGTTTCCTTGAGGCCCAACAAGTGGCCATTACCAAAGATGCTAGTGGGTACACTTTCTGGTATAATTCATCATGTACCCACGTGGCTACATTCACCTTTGATTACTGTGATATTGTAGAATGCCCATTCCCTAAGTCACAGATTCAAGCCATTTATAAAGATATACCACAAGCAAAAGACCCTTACGTTTGTGTAGTAGATGAACAATGGGGTTATGACTGTAACTACTGGGGGGCTGCGGGATGGAATACTGGGCCTGCCTGGGGTTATAAACCCAAAAGTGCTTTATCTAAGATAGACAATCAGGGTAGATCCCTCCTTCAAAGAATGACTTTAAGAAAGCCTGGAGGAAGTACCCCTATGAAATTAATGTTAAATATTGAACATCCTGGCCCCGAGGATGCAGACCGATATGTAATGGGAATGTATTGGAAGAAAGGTTCCTACAACAAATTAGGTCATTTCTACCTCAGAGATATGTACCACTCTCCAGAGTGGCAAGGGGCTGATCATATGGTCCCAAATCCGCTAAAACCACATATCCAGTCCTTTAAAGATATGATGGCCATCGCTAACCCCACTTTTGAAGATACCATGGCTGCTGAAACTGGATTCAATGACATTAATTTGTGGTTAGAATGGATGAGGTATAATGCCAACAAACATAATAAAACAGCATGTTATGTATGTGGCGGTGCCCGACCCCACCTTGGCACCGTCCCCCTAACTCTCCCTTTAGAGATAGAGGATTGCTTCTTAAGCCTTTTTGCCTACCAATATGACTTTAATAGGTCCCTCTGCATGGCATGGACGGCAGAATACCCTCTCTTAGTTGAAAATGTTAAGCCACCAGATGGAATCACAGTCTATAGAGGTAATTACACTTGTTATGCCATGTATGACGGGATTGGTAAATTCATGGGTAATTTTTCTAAAGGTTATTGTGCCACTTACAGAACTGTCCCCATACGTCTGTTACAACATCACACCAGGTCACTAGGAGACATTTACTGGCTATGTGGGGACTTGCAGTTAAGATCCAGA
Source organism: Pelobates cultripes (assembly GCA_933207985.1). Taxonomy (NCBI): domain Eukaryota; kingdom Metazoa; phylum Chordata; class Amphibia; order Anura; family Pelobatidae; genus Pelobates; species Pelobates cultripes. The sequence goes on along the minus strand of OW240914.1, from coordinate 234,954,518 downwards.
CTGGAGACTGACTGGTGGGGGGAGTGTACCTTGGCCAAGGTTATCATGCCCATCCACATTATTCCTGACAATCATCCCGGCACCCACGATTCCCCACAGACGTTAGCTAGGATTAAGCGCGAAACCCCAGTAAAAGGCAGTTTTGACCCCCACATTTACATAGATGCCATTGGGGTACCTAGGGGGGTGCCTAATGAATTTAAAGCTAGAGATGAAGTCGCTGTAGGTTTTGAATCACTTTTTACCATAGTCACTGCCAACAAAAACCTTAATTGGATTAATTATATCTATTACAACCAGCAGCGCTTCGTGAACTACACCAGGGCTGCCCTCCAGGGCTTGGCCGAGCAATTACAGGCCACATCCCAAATGACCTTCCAGAACAGACTGGCCTTAGACATGATCTTAGCCGAAAAAGGGGGGTTGACTTGTTGCACTTACATTCCAGAAAACACAGGTCCTAATGGTAAAGTCACTCTGGCCATAGATAAATTAAATAGACTCTCAGAAGAGTTAAAGAGAAACTCTGGAGTTACTGATCCCTGGGAAAAATGGTTTGGTTGGATGACTGGTTGGCAGAGAGCTTTAGTCCAGATTGGTATTGCCTTACTAATTTTTCTTTTTATTCTCGCTCTTCTCATTTGTTGTGTCCTCCCATGCCTAAGGAAATTCCTGCAGAAAACTGAAGACCAAGCAACACCAACCTTCGCCCATCTAGAGATTGGTGACCAAGACCTCACATCACCCTGTATTCCGCTACAAACTCTCCCGTATGCTGATGAAGTGCAGAAAGTCCAGGAAGGGACAGTACAGGGACAGCGTCCGTCTTTATGGGTAGACTGCCGTACGGAGAAGTAGTGGATAAGCCACTATGGGTTACCAGCGGAGTGAAGAGTGTTCCTGAACCGTACTGACGGATGTGCTGCAGCCTGTTAGGGTCAAGAGAGGGATAGACTTGCACTTTGCATTAACACTAAGTCAGCGGTCATGGGGTTTCTGTGTCTTTGGGCTAACACATCTTCTGATACTAACAAATAAAGTTTTGTCTTTTAGCAAATAACATTTTAAGGGGGGACTGTTGTAGAATTATTAGGCCTCTATAAATCTGTAAGGCCCCTTTAAATCCTCTTGCTATACCTCTAAGAGGCCCCATAGTTTTACAAGAAAGCTTTGTCTATAGAACATAGAATTTGCATGTCAGCAAGTCAGAAACAAGAAATAGCTTTGATAAAATGTGTATTTACTAAAAGCCTTGAAACCTAACCTTGAGAAACTAACACTGCCAGGCTACACTCTAAATGGATAGCTGCCAAAAGGCCCCTCCCGTCGAGTGAGCTCCTCATGTTAGCAAAATGGCGCTAAAACCTGGAGGAGACAATCATGACGAGGATAGTGACCTAAGATGGTACACCCCATAGGGAGGGCATTTTACTAACTACTTAGCACCTAAGCCAATTAACAATGTCTATATCTTGATTTTCTTCAATGATGTAATAATGCCTTTAAAAGGGCCTGCGAGCCTGCTTTTTATTCAGAAGCCATTAAACTTCTCCGAAGTTCTTTCATTAACCTGAACTCTGTGTCTCAGTGTGAATTTACTTCTGCGTGCACGCAACTTTATTATCTTTAATTTGGACAGGAACAGATAGTCATTCAAACGAATTGGTTTGCAGTAAATCATCTACTACATGTGTGTGTATGTCAGTATGTGTATCTGTATCTGTGTATGTGTCTATATGTGTGTATGTCTGTTTCAGTATTTGTGTTGGTCCATTCCACGACGGCGACGGCGAGGCTCATCTTCCTGTCCGCCTGCACCTCCCATGCCTCACCCTTCTGTCAGTCCCTACATTGGCTTCCTATGAAATATAGAGCTCAATTTAAAATTCTGGTTCTTGCTTTCAAATCTCTACATAATGCTGCTCCCACCTATCTATCCTCCCTTATACACATGTATGTCCCGTCTAGGCCCTTACGATCTGCTGAAGACTTACATCTATCTTCTGTCCGTACTCCCACCTCTGATGCTCGCCTTCAAGATTTCTCGAGGGCTGCACCGTTCCTGTGGAACTCGCTTCCCTCCTCCGTTAGATGCTCACCCAGTCTCCACTCCTTCAAAAAATCAGTAAAAACACACTTCTTCATAAAAGCGTATGAATTAGACTGTTAATAGCTCCTGACTGATACCTCTTCTGCAACTGTCACTAGTCTAATACTATCCTTACCTTTTATGTGTCATTTTACCCCACTCCCTCTAGCATGTAAGCTCATTGAGCAGGGCCCTCTGGTTACAACTACATGTCTGTTCGTCCACCCATTGTAAAACGCTGCGGAATTTGACGGCGATCTATAAATATCATAATAATATGTGTGTAACTTTCTTTGTGTGTGTCTGTATTCCTGTGGGCAGGATTTGGAGGCAGGACTTGGAGGCGGGCACCCAGAAGTCCAGATCTTGAGCAATCATCCACAGTTCATCAGGGCTGCCAATTTCTGATGGCGGCCCTGATGAACTGTGTCCTGACCTTAAAAGAGAGCGTATGCCCGTAGTCCTGTGAGTGTCAGACAATTGGTCTAGTATGTTGACCTGGCACCATTTATTGTTGATACTATGTAGGTGGGAATGAGATAAGATTAAGTGTTTGTTAGCTAATTTAAGGTTGAGGTGGCAAAAGAATGTGAGCGTCACCATAGTATCGATGGAGTACGGATAGACGACTCGATATTCCAAAGTGAACTTATTAAAATGAGTTCTGTTATGTAATCAGTTGATATAAGCAGAGAGCCACGTGTGCCAGCATTCTACCATGACCATGAGATGAGCAAATCCAGAATGAGATCCTGGAATGTAGGATTCCGCCTATTTGTATGTATGTATAGTTTCTATTTGTGTGGGTAGAGAGGTTACCACACAAGTGTTTAGAATGTGTTGGATAATATTTGGGCTACACACCAAACACTTTGTGTTTATTTTGTCATATTTTACATTTATGTTTTATCCAGATTATTTTTGGGGGTATTGGGGGAGGGGGGATGTTGAAGGGGGGAAAAGACTACGAAAGGAACATATTACAATTTTATGTCAGGACAGGAGACGAATATTTGCTTTACCTTCTTTACTGAAACCTCCAGCAGCAAAGAAACAGTTAACAGATCTTTTCAAAACAACCAATCAGAACAAACAGGCATCGGTATAAAACCACTTAGGAGGACCCTCCCACTTCCTCTTTCTTTGCTGCTGCCTCAAGGTAAGCACTCACCAACTAAGTTGTCTCTGCTCTCATATATATCTATATATATCTATATATCTATATATCTATATATAAAATGTGTTTTGCATTGCTGGATTTATTTACTAATTGGTATTGCCTAGGGTTATTGCTGGGCTGTTTGGGGTGGGTACCCTGGGTTTGTGTGTTTGGGTGTTGCCTCCATGACCTATTCCCCTATACTAGGTTTCCCCTGGCCCTCCCCTCCGAATCACGGTACGGCGGTGCCCCCCTGGGTTTCTGCCTCCCCCACCCTCCCCTCTCATTCCTGCTTCTTACCCACGATCCCGACTGCTTGCTGGGCTGTGTTAATCCACTTGCGGCCGTACCGCGAGGTAGGCCGCACTCGGTTTGAGGCCACGGCAGCCATTTTGTTGAAGCCACGGTGGCCATTTTTCAGAGCCGCGTGGTCTCCATGCGCTCCAGATGGCCTGGCCTCAATCACCCACAGTCCTACTGTTACTTTGGCTGTGTGGCCATCCCCTCCTCTCTTTGTACCCCCCTGTTAGCTGGCTACCTCTGGCAGGGGTGTGCAGACTGTATGTTGGTTTTTCCCAGGGCATTTACAGTTCCTGTGTTCTGCATTGTATGTGATGGGTGTTCTGTCTACTGCATAGTGTACATTGTATTTCACAGGTAGGCTGCCAGCCTCTATTACAGCCCTATCTACACTAGGGATGACCCCCCTTTATATATTACTGGGACACTGTCCCTGCCTAGACTGCCCTATACTACTGTGCTGTGGCACTATTGTGGGTTGGGTGACCCCCTTCCTGGCTAGACTGCCAGGTTTCTAAGACACAAAATTGAGGGTGACACCCTCCCAGTGGCGTACACATGACCCATGGGGCCCCGGTGCAAAAATTGATCAAGAGCCAGCCTCCCCCCTTTTCGGCGGGTCCATAACTTACATGGCGGCGGGGCACCTGGTCGCCAGGGCTGCGACCCCGCGAATGCGGTATACTGCACACACACCTAAAGGACCACTACAGACACCCAGATCAATGAAGTGGTCTGGGTGCCAGGTCCCTCTAGTTTTAAAGGACCACTATAGTGCCAGGAAAACATGCTCGTTTTCCTGGCACTATAGTGCCCTGAGGGTGCCCCCACCCTCAGGGTCCCCCTCCCGCCCGGCTCTGGAAGGGGGAAAGGGGTAGAAACTTACCTTTTTCCAGCGCTGGGCGGGGAGCTCTCCTCCTCCGATCCTCTATATATTCCGGTAACAACGCGCGCATTCAGCAGTCACATAGAAACATTCATAATGCTCCCTATGGAGCCTTGGCGATGCTCTCACTGTGAAAATCACAGTGAAAACACTGGCGCCTCAAATGAAGCTTCATCAGTGAGACAGCCACTAGAGGAAATAGGGAAAGCTTAACCCATTGATAAACGCCAACGGTTCTCTGAAACTGCTGTGTTTATGAAAAAATAGGTTAACCTAGCGTGAACCTACCCAGACCGCTATTCATGAAATGGTCTGGAGTGCCAATCCCCAACCCCTACAGCTGAAAACATAGCTGTTTCCAGAGAAAACATTTATATTTCACCAGTTATCAGCCTCTGGTGGCTGTCTCACATTGACAGCAGCTAAGAGGAAATTCCGCAATTCTCGCGAAAATCGGTGAAGACACTGGCATAAGATGCATTGAGTAATGCTTTCCTATGGGCGGTTTGAATGCGTGTGCGGTCTCATTCGGAGCTGAGAGGCTGAGGGATCCCCAGCGCCAAGGGAGTCCGGCGCTGGAGAAAGGTAAGTGCTGAAGACACACATACTCTCACTTACAGAAGCATACACACTAGCTAACAGACACACACATTTACTGACAGAGACACACTCAGCGACAGACATACATACACTCACTTACAAAACATACACTTTCACTGACAAACATACACTCACTAACAGACATCAGACACACTCAGTAACAGACACACTAACACACACACTAACACATGTTTTTTTGTAAATTGAATCCCCCCAGCCTCCTTACCTTTTGGGGTGCTGGGGGGATTCCCTGGGGTCCAGTGGTGCTGCTGCTGGGCGGGCGGGCTGTTTGGGTGGCCGGCGCGCGAGGGAGCACTTTCCCCTCCGCGTAGGGATGCCGGAGCCGGAAGATGACGTCATCTTCCGGCTCCGGTATCAGTGCGGCGCGCGAGGGAGCAGAAGAGGAGCACTGAGGGGAAAGTGCTCCCTCGCGCGCCGGCCACCCAAACAGCCCGCCCGCTGGGGTCAGTAGGGCCAGCCTCGGGGGGCCCTGAGGTGGCCGGCTCCTGGGCCCCCCAGGAGAAGAGGCTGGCCCTGTGGCTACATACCGGGTCGCAGGGGCGGCCGGGCCCCCTGGTGGGCCGGGCTCGGTCGCAGGCGCGACCCTGGTATGTACGCCACTGCACCCTCCTCTTACTGGCCTAAATTGCATTATATACTAGTGCTTGCTGGGTGACCCCCTCTTGCACACTGAGTGACCCCCAGCCGGCCCTATTTAGGTACCACACTGATTGTACCTTTCCTCTATTTCAATAAATACTGTCATGGCTGACGACTCTGGCTTCCACGCTCCTGAGGGCCTCCAGGCCTGGCTGTGTGCCGCCTTGGCGGATGCAGACGCCCTGCCCGCCCCTATGGGTTCCACACCTGGACCCTCTGATGCACGGGACTCTGACTCAGGGGTCTCCGTAGGCGCTGCGGATTTGGGCTCGATACGTAAAAGGCCTTGGAAGGGCCTCTGCGCCCCCTCTGACAAAGGCAAGATGCCTGCCAGACTGGGCACCGGATCGGGCGGCCACCCTGAGGAAGGGGCACTCTCTGGAGAACCAGGCTATGACATCCTGGACAAATACCAGGCTGGCGGATCGGGCTCCGCTTCACCCGGCGAAGGTGCTCCTGACTGCTGCTCCTGGTATGTGCGGGAGATGGTACTGGACTCTCCCCTAGCTGGTTCGCAAAAAGCCTCTGCCGCTCATGCTGACGACCCCGGTGAGATCTTAGACATAGAAACATAGAATGTGACGGCAGATAAGAACCATTCGGCCCATCTAGTCTGCCCAATTTTCTAAATACTTTCATTAGTCCATAGCCTTATCTTATAGTTAGGATAGCCTTATGCCTATCCCACACATGCTTAAACTCCTTTACTGTGTTAACTTCTACCACTTCAGCTGGAAGGCTATTCCATGCATCCACTACCCTCTCAGTAAAGTAATACTTCCTGATATTATTTTTAAACCTTTGTCCCTCTAATTTAAGACTATGTCCTCTTGATGTGGTAGTTTTTCTTCTTTTAAATATAATCTCCTCCTTTACTGTGTTGATTCCCTTTTATATATTTAAATGTTTCTATCATATCCCCCCTGTCTCGTCTTTCCTCCAAGCTATACATGTTAAGATCCTTTAACCTTTCCTGGTAAGTTTTATCCTGCAATCCATGAACCAGCTTAGTAGCCCTTCTCTGAACCCTCTCTAAGGTATCAATATCCTTCTGAAGATACGGTCTCCAGTACTGTGTACAATACTCCAAGTGAGGTCTCACCAGTGTTCTGTACAATGGCATGAGCAACCAAGCATTCTGCTAGCATTTCCTGCTGCTCTATTACATTGTCTGCCTACCTTTAAGTCATCAGAAATAATCACCCCTAAATCCCTTTCCTCAGATGTTGAGGTTAGGATTCTATCAAATATTCTGTACTCTGCCCTTGGGTTTTTACGTCCAAGATGCATTATCTTGCACTTATCCACATTAAATGTCAGTTGCCACAATTCTGACCATTTTTCTAGTTTACCTAAATCATTTGTCATTTGGCTTATCCCTCCTGGAACATCAACCCTGTTACATATCTTAGTATCATCAGCAAAAAGACATACCTTACCATCAATACCTTCCGCTCTTCGACCCATGCCTCCTCATGCACCGTCGCTTTGCGGAGTGGGCACCTCCGGACCACATTGCGGAGTTCCTTCACTACTGGCTTCTTTGCCCATTGGACAAAGAGGTCAGAGCGAAGCTTCAGGCTGAATGTCCACACCCAACACTACCGAGAAAGGTAGCTATTACGCCTGATTTTGACTCAGTGTTCGCTACCTTTATGACAAAGTCGGGGAAGGATCCTCGCAAGGGCCTGGAACAAGGTTTGCGCTCCGCCCAGGATAAACTCCTCGACATCAGCGGCCTGCTGACCCAGATCTTCCTCATGGCAGATGACACCCTACAAGGCGGACCGGCGGTGGACACCTACCTCTTCTGAGAGTGGGCAACAAAGGCAATCTGCCTCTTGGGTAATGCCAATGTGGCACTTTACAAATTGGATGGAAAATAAGCTGATTTAGCCTCTAAAGAGCTGGGCCCGGATGCCAAGGGTCTACTGTTCAGAGACGCATTCATGAAGGAACTGAATCGGCACATCTCAGTCTACACGTTCCTGAACAAGGCGCAACAATCAATCCGAAGGATCTTCCGTTCCGGGGATGATTTTTCCTCCAGGTCTGGTCGGTACCGGGGCCATGCCACCAGCAGAGCTGCCTTCATGGGCAACAGGCCCCACATCTCGGAATCCTTCTCCTCCTCCTAAAATGTTTTTAATATCACCACCTCTCCAAGAATGCCTTGTATCCTTTCGTCGGGTTTCGGATGTCCATGCCTTTGACTTGGAATTTTTTTCGTTTTCTCCAAATAGTATGTCTGTTTCTATCTTACGCAGGACGAAATCTAATTCATCTTCAGTGTCTTATCCCTATTTCCCAGATAAACCACGTCTCTGCGTGGCACGTTGTTTACGGACGTATATCTCTGTGACTTCGTTATGTCAGCCTTCTGCCCATGGACAGTTATTGATTTCCTACGTTCGACCGTTTGGGGCTGTCTCTGCACCTACGATTGCTCGTTGGATTTCAAGGCTCCTCTCATCGGCTGGCATGGCGAGTTCGTTTGGGGCACATTTGGTTTAGCATTTGGTTTGCGTCAGCAGCTCTAGAAGCCAGTGGGGCCCTTGTGGATATTCTCAACCCCGATTGGTCCCCACTGATTGGTCTAGAGAATCGACGTTCCGTACCTTTTACTTTCGCCCGCGTTCTCATTTTTCTTCTGTTTTTAAGTCTGGCGTTAAAATTTAAAATATGAAGCCTCCTGTCCTGACATGAAATTAGGGATTATACTAGCCTCGGTGAGGGAATAATCAAAATTTTATTAAAGACAGGAGGCTAATATCTCCTCCATTACTGTTCTTCCCACCCTGGAATTGGGTTTTTGTTTTTTGCATTTATGTTAATCGGGGTTTGGTTGTATTCTCTGTAATGTATGGTCTAATGTTTTCTTAATAAACACAATTTGTTACTACGATTGGTGGTCAGTGTGCATTTATTTATCAGAATGTAGTCTATTTATACACTGATTGTGTTTGGCGTGACATTCTGCTATGGAAGTTTACTTTCACAATATTTTCTTTTCTTTTGCAGTGTGATCTAAAGTTGTTCTGGATATGGCGGTTTTCTCATCTGAGTGTGCAGGATACAGTTTTCGTTTGGTCTTCATGCTCTCCTGCTCGACCTCATCAAAGAAAGAGGAAGTGGGAGGGTCTGCCTAAGTGGTTTTATACTGATGCCTGTTGTTCTGATTGGTTGTTTTGAAAAGATCTGTTAACTGTTTCTTTGCTGCTGGAGGTTTCAGTAAAGAAGGTAAAGCAAATATTCGCCTCCTGTCTTTAATAAAATTTTGATTATTCCCTCACCGAAGCTAGACTAATCCGTAATTACTGCTCCTAGACATTTTCTATTCAAACCATGGATGCCGCAGAGCACTTCCCTCATAGCACTGGGTGACAAACTAATGTTTAAGAGAGAAGTGGAAGGTGATTTTAGGAGTTATATAAGGGTTGTGGTCATTAGCTTGGCTAATAGCGTGGTTGCTACATCTTAGTGCTGCTTCTAAGTGTGTTATTGGAGATATTCTGAAGGTAATCTGAGGTATTCAGGAGGACAAAAAAAATAAAAAAATTTAAAAAAAAGAGATTTGTTTGATTTAAATTATTTAACCGTTTAGACAGGCAGGCGTCCTCACAAGGCTCTATGGATCATATGCCCTAAACTATGGGACTATATATTGGAATGTTATGGTACCACGTTGTTACATGCTTAGTTAACCCCTTAAGGACGGAGCCAAATGTACAAGTTGTGATCAAAACAAAATGTAAACAAACCACAGAATTTGACTCTCTGTCTGTTCAACTATAATTTACCTCTTTCTTACTAAGTGCACCCACACTTATTATATATCGGTTTGTTCAGGGGAAACAGGGCTTTCATTCCATATCAAACATTCATATATAGAACTCCATTTTATATGAATAAAATCTAAAAAAGTTAAAAAAATAAGAAATTTTGATATGTCTCAATTTCTGCATGTCAATTTAACTGATAATGTCACAATACTGTTTGGTTTTACTGCAATAAAACATACATATTTGTATTCAGAAATGTCTCATGAGTAAAACAGTAACCCCCATGTATAGGTTTTATGGTGTTTTGGAAAGTTACAGGGTCAAATATACGTCTTGTCTATTTATTTATTTTTTACATAGAAATTTCACAGATTGGTTTGCTGGGCCTAGGTTGCCTTTGAGACCGTATGGCAGCCAAGAAATGTAAGTTACCCCATCATGGCATACCATTTGAAAAAGTAGACATCCCAGGGTATTCAAAATGGGGTATGCCTAGTCTTTTGTAGTAGCCACTTGGGCATAAACGCTAGCCAAACTTAGTGTTAGTTTTTTTTTTTTCATTATCAAATAAAAACTGTACTCTTGCTGATAATATTATTGTCAGTATATAGTTTACTGCCCTGAAACACTCCTAGTTCTGTTCACTGATGTCTCACGAGCGCCATGGTACCCCCCCCATGTAAAGGTTTTATGGTTTTTTTGAAAGTTACAGGGTCATATAAACGGCTTATCCATATATGCTTTTTCACAGTGAAATTTGTCAGATTGGTTTGCTGTGTCTAGGCTGCCTTTGAGACTGTATGGCAGCCAAGAAATGAAAATTACCTCTTAATGGCATACCATTTGAAAAAGTAGACATCCCAGGGTATTTAAAATGGGTTATGGCCAGTCTTTTGTAGTAGCCACTTGGGCACAAACGCTAGCCAAAGTTAGTGTTTTGTTGGTTTTTTTTTGTTGCAATAACTCATACCATAAAAACTGTACTTTTACTGATAATATTAACATCAGTATATAGTTTACTGCCCTGAAACACTCCTAGTTCTGTTCAGTGATGTCTCACAAGCGCCACGGTACCCCCCATGTATAGGTTTTATGTTTTTTTTTAAAGTTACAGGGTCATATATACGGCTTGTCCATTTACGCTTTTTTTACAATGAAATTTGTCAGATTAGTTTGCTGTGTCTAGGCTGCCTATGATGGCGTATGGCAGCCAATAAATGAAAATTACCCCTTAATGGCATACCATTTGAAAAAGTAGACCTCCCAGGGTATTCAAAATGGGGTATGGCCAGTCTTTTGTAGTAGCCACTTGGGCACAAATGCTAGACAAAGTTAGTGTTCCGTTTTGTTTTTTTTGTTGCTTTTTTCACATACAAACTGTACTTTTACTGATAATATTATTCTCAGTATATAGTTTACTGCCCTGAAACACTCCTAGTTCTGTTCAGTGATGTCTCACGAGCGCCACGGTACCCACCATATATAGGTTTTATGGGGTTTTGGAAAGTTACAGGGTCAAATATACGCTTGCCCATTTTTGGTTTTACACATTGAAAATTGGCAAAGCGATTTTCTGGGCCTATATTGCCTTTGAGAGAGCATGGTAGCCTGGGTAATAACATTTCCACTATTATGGCATACCATTTTCAAAAGTAGGCAACCCAGAGTATTTCAAATGGTGCATTTTAAGATGTTTGATCTAACCACTTTATCAGAAATGAAGGGCCCACATAGCGGTAATAGTTTTATTTGTGCTTTTTTTCACACATGAACTCACTTTTCACAGGACATTTCCTATGCCTGGTATGAGTTATTGCAACAAAGCCTCACTATTTTTTTTTTAACATTGTCTCCTGAATATAACAGTACCCCCATGTACTGGATTTTCTGTTTTTTGGGGAAGTCACAGGGACAAATATATTAGATGTCCATTTCAAAGTTGGAAATTTGACAAAGTGATTTCCTGGGCCTATGTGGCTATCTAGAGAGCATGGCAGCCTGGGTAATAACATTTACACCGTTATGGCATACCATTTTCAAAAGTAGGCAGCCCAGAGTACAACAAATGGCAGACCTTGAGATGTTTGGTCTAGCCATTTTAACAGAAATGATGGGCCCATGTAGCAATTTCTACTTTTATTTTTGTCTTTTTAATCACATAAATTGCATTTTCACTAGAAATGTCATAATCCTGGTATTAGTTAGTGCACTAAAACCTCAGTATTTTGATTTAACACTGTCTTCTGAATATAACGATACCTACATGTACAATGTTTCCAGGTTTTTAGTATATCACAGGAATAGTACAGTACCCCCAAGTACACTTTGATCTGAAGGCAGAGAGAGGCAGATAGATATTTGACTCAGATACTGTAGCATTAACCCTGTGATTAGTTTTTTGCTTTTTTTGTGAAGGCACATTTCAAGTACTACAAATGTAGTATTTTGAGTTGTTTGGTGTAGCCACTTTAGAATGGCTAGCATAAACAGGGACAGGCCAAGGTCAGGGGAATCCAGAAGTGAGAGTAGTCGGTAAAACAAGCCAATGGGTCGGTACAGGCAGCTAACGAAGCGTAGTCAGGACAAGCCGAGGTCAGGGAATCCAGGGAAATCAAGCAAACAAACTGCCAAAGTACCATACAGAGTGATTTAGTAGTTCAGCTCTGTATGGTAGACTTTGAAACAGTCTGTTATGCAGAGGGCGGGTAGGGATGGACAGGAGGGGCAATAATAACTGGAGTCCTTTCGGACTCCTCTTTTCCAGCAAACAGCATTTTCGTTGAGCTGACCTTTTACAGGGTGTGGGGGGGATTCGGGAAGGGACATTTTTGCTGAAAAGTCGTTGGACATCTTCTGATTCTAAAGGAGGGTTAGGATTTGGGGTCTGAGCAAATATAATTTCAGACAAAATTTGGACCATAAACTCTAGAAATGGGCATGGTCTACCTATGGCTTCCTTTTTATAAAGCACATAGGCATTGAAAATTGCAATCTGCGTTATGAAAATTGCAATTTTCTTGTACCAGGTCCTACTCTTCCGGTTCACCAGATAGGGCTGTATGCACTGCTTAGCCAAGTCTACTCCCCCCATAAACTTGCTGTAGTCAACAATGCACTTTGGCTTCTCCAGCTGCTCAGTTCCACCTCTCACAGACACTGGCACTGAAGTTTCTTCGTGCATTGTAGACAACATGTACACATCTTTCCTATCGGTGAAGCGAAGGGCAAGCAACTCATCCTGGCGGAGCGCTGAAAGGGAAAACCTCTCAGGGAAACCTCTACGATTCTTACGCACTGTGCCACAGGCTACAGTCTCAAAGTAAAATAGAGTTTTAAATAACTCTATGCTGGTGTGATAGTTGTCAACCCATAGCCTGTATCCCTTATTTAACAAGGGAAGGATTAGGTCCCATACTATCTTGCCACATGTACCCACAGAATCAGGGCATCCTGGTGGGTCAAGATGGCTATCCTTCCCCTGACAAATACAAAACGCCTATGTATATCCAGATTTTGAATCACACAATTTATAAAATTTTACTCCGTATCGGGACCGTTTAGAAGGGATATACTGTTTAAAAAGTAATCTACCCTTAAATTTCATTAAGGACTCATCTATACCAATATTTTCATCAGGGACATAATTTTGGGAGAATTTGTCTGACAGGAGTTCAATTAGGGGCCGAATTTTGTACAGCCTGTCAAACAATGGGTCGTTTCTTGGGGGGCACAGTGTGTTGTTGTTAAATTGGAGGAAACGTAGCAGCTGCTCATAGCAATTCCTCTTCATAACCCCAGGGAAAAGAGGGGTAGCCAGGATGGAGTGCTTGTACCAGTAGGACTTGATACTCGGCTTTTTGACAATGCCCATAACTAGTTAGGGCCCAAAATTTGCGCATTTCTGCGAGATCCGCGGGGTGCCACATATTACGCCTATTGTAATGTGACCCCGGATTCACAGTCAGATATTGGTTGGCAAATAAATTGGTTTGCTCAACCAATAACTGAAATACTTCCTCTGACATGAACAAATCAAAATATTTTAGGGGCTCCCAAGCATCCACCATAACAGTGATGCCAGGGGTCGCCGTAAATGGGGGAATATCTGGGGCTGTCAGGTTTGGGGGCACCCAGTCTCCTTCTGGCATTGGGCTTGCTGAGCGTCCTCTTGTTGGTGGTGGTGGGGCACCGTCACTAGAGGAGTCAGTCATAGCCTCAATGTCAGAGGCAGTGATAGTGTCACTGTCTTGCAGGGTGTCACTATCACTGCCTGCCAGAATTCAGTAGCCTCCTCAGCCGAGTAGCGACGTGCCATTCTAGGGGGGGACTACTGAATAATTAATCAAAGAAATCTGAGGGGGAAATTACAAAATTTCTACCTGCCTAACACCCTATTACCCACCCTCAAAAACCCACAAAAAATAAATGTACTGATCGCAGTTTAGGCTGCTGCGACCTGTACAGAAAGGGTTAATTTTTATTTTATTTTTTGTTTTTTTAATAAACATAACCCACCAAAAAAGTCAGCCTGATCAGAGAGCCCTCTGATCACAGTGATCACTGGTACAATACTGTACAGTAGCGATACTGTACAGTACAGTGATCACGGCAGCGGGGAAAGGGTTAAGGGTGATTTGGGTTGCTGCGGCTGACAAAGGGTAAAAAAAAAATAAAAAAAAATAAAAAAAGTTGAAAACATTTTTGGGACCCTAAATAAATAAAAATAATAATAGTACAAATGTACTAAAATCCCTAAACAGGCTGATCACAGTGTTAAATGCTGTGACCAGCACTGGAAGGGTTAATTTTTTTACATTTTTTTTTTTTTTTTTACTTTTTCTTTATTTTATACAGTTTTTTTCTCATACAGGGCTCTCCAGCAACGATCTATCTGCCTCTCTCTCTCAGAGCGAAGTGAGGTGAGGAGAGGGGCAGAGACAATGTGTCAGCCAGTGATTTAAAATCATTGGCTGACACATTGTAACAGTGATCGCAGTGACTGGCTGTCACTGCGATCACAAACTGCAGATCACCACGGATTGGCCACAGAGGACCTGCCTGGGTTGCCAGGCAGGTCCCCCCACCGCGATCTGCAGTTTGGGAGGGATCGGGGCAACGTGGGTGGGCTTAAACGCCGCGGCGTGCTATGCCGCCGTGAAGGCGTTTAAGCCCATTAACGCCGGGACGGCATAGCACGCCGTAACGGCGTTGATGGGTTAATGTTTTATTGTTGCTCTCCACTTACGGGGTGTATGAACATGTTACTCAACACCTGGGGAGATGGTATGTACAATTATATAATTGGTGTATTTTATTCTTGCAAATCTCAGTTGCCATCACTAAAAGTGCAACAGCGCGTAAGGGGGGAGGGCTCACGAATCTGCACCTCTTCCGAACGCTGGACGTGGCTGGGATGTGGGGTCTTGACCCCCACGAAAATCTGGCGGAAGGTAAGACCAGACAATGTTGGTGGAGCACGGGAGGTGCACCACTTTCTTTCATCCTTTTTTCTTTTTCCTTCTTTACTATACTTCCTCTTCTTAGTTCCTATACTCTCCCGGTGGGGAGGCAGCGGGGCACAGCGGGGAGGGATGCGGAGAGAGCAGAGGCGGGCGCGAGCAGTAGCAGACTGAGCGGAATGGACCTATGGCAGTTAAAATTACTTCACTGAACGTGAGGGGTCTAAATTCCCCAACTAAACTGCGCTTATTATTTAGAGAGCTTAAAAGGATGAGAACTGATATAGCATTTATCCAAGAGATGCATATACCGAAACAGGCTAAATTCAAACTGAAGGACCACACCTATAGCTCGACTTATGAAGCTAGGACATTAAGCAAACGCAATGGAGTAGCAATACTTACCGTATATACTCGAGTATAAGCCGACCCGAATATAAGCTGAGGCCCCCCCTAATTTTACCACAAAAAAATGGGAAAACTTATTGACTCGAGTATAAACAAAGCTCCAGGGCCTGACGGTATCCATCCACGTGTACTTAAGGAACTAAGTGCAGAAATAAGTGAACCTCTGTTTTTAATCTTTCAAGATTCTTTTCTTTCAGGAAGTGTTCCGGAGGATTGGAGGAAGGCAGATGTGGTTCCTATATTCAAAAAGGGTTCAAAATCCTTGCCTGGAAATTATAGACCTGTGAGCTTAACTTCTGTGGCTGGTAAAATATTTGAAAGTTTATTAAGGGATAATATTCAAGAATTCCTTGAGAAGAACATGGTTATCAGCAAAAATCAGCATGGTTTTATGAAGCACAGGTCATGTCAAACTAACTTGATTGCGTTCTACGAAGAAGTAAGTAGAAGTATAGATCAGGGTGTTGCCGTGGATGTGATCTTTTTGGATTTTGCCAAGGCATTTGATACAGTTCCACACAATAGATTAGTGTTCAAACTCAAGGAAATCGGTCTAGATGAAAATGCTTGTTCTTGGGTAGAACATTGGCTTAAAAACAGAGTACAAAGAGTTGTCATTAATGGTAAATTTTCAAGCTGGACAGAGGTGGCAAGTGGTGTCCCTCAGGGGTCTGTTCTGGGACCCCTTCTATTTAACATGTTTATAAATGATCTTGAAGACAGCATTGAAAGTCATGTTTCAGTGTTTGCAGATGACACAAAACTTTGTAAAATAATACAATGTGAGCAAGATATTACTTTGCTGCAGAGGGATTTAGATAGACTGGGGACTGGGCACTCAAATGGCAGATGAAATTTAATGTTGAAAAATGCAAAGTTATGCACTTCGGCGTAAAGAATACACAAGCAACGTATACCCTTAATGGAAGCGAATTAGGGATAACAACACATGAAAAGGACTTGGGAATTGTTATAGACAACAAACTATGCAACAATGTGCAATGTCAATCAGCAGTGGCCAAGGCCAGTAAGGTATTGTCATGCATGAAAAAGGCATTCATTCTCGGGACGAGAATATAATTTTGCCTCTTTATAAATCACTGGTAAGACCCATATTGAATATGCTGTGCAATTTTGGGCACCTGTTCTAAAGAAGGATATTATGGCACTAGAAAAAGTGCAGAGGCGGGCTACAAAATTAATAAAAGGAATGGAACATATCGGCTATGAAGAAAGGTTAACAAATTTAAACCTATTTAGTATAGAAAAACGTCGCCTGAGAGGGGATATGATAACATTATACAAATATATTCGGGGCCAATACAAACCATTGTGTGGAAATCTATTCACAAACCGGACTTTACATAGGACACGAGGCCATGCGTTTAGACTGGAAGAAAGAAGATTTCGCCTAAGGCAAAGGAAAGGTTTTTTTACTGTAAGAACAATCAGGATGTGGAATGCTCTGCCTGAGGAAGTGGTTTTATCAGAGTCCATACAGATGTTCAAACGGCTACTAGATGCATACTTGCAAGAACAGAATATTCAAGGATATAATCTTTCAATGTAGGGTAATAACTGCTTGATCCAAGGATAAATCTGACTGCCATTCTGGGGTCAAGAAGGAATTTTTTTCCTAGCTTGTTGCAAAATTGTGCTTCAAACTGGGTTTTTTTGCCTTCTTTTGGATCAACAGCAAAAAACAAATGTGAGGAAGGCTGAACTTGATGGACGCAAGTCTCTTTTCAGCTATGTAACTATGTAACTATAAGCCTAGGGTGGGAAATGCAGCAGCTACTGGTAAATTTCTAAATAAAATTAGATCCCAATAAAATTACATTAATTGAATATTTATTTACAGCGTGTGTATAGAATGAATGCAGAGTGTGTGTTTGTATATAATAATAATAATAATAATAATAATAATAATATTATTTTAATATTTGCATTATTTTTTATTTTTTTTATTTTTTGTCCCCTGTTTAACGAATTTAGATCGGGAGGCACCCCAGACTCGGATATGTTGCTAGCAACCATTGTCTTACTTCCAAAACCAGATAAGGACCTGAGTATCCCGAGTAGTTATAGACCTATCTCCCTGATTAATCATGATATGAAAATATTAGCAAAAATTCAGGCTACAAGACTGAACCCTTACTTGGGTACCCTGGTGGACGCAGATCAAGTAGGATTCGTGCAGGGCAGACAGCAGGTTTAATGGGAGAATTTTAGACAAATGCGAACTACTTATTATTGTGTGTTTGTAAATTATGTCCCCTGTGTAGCTTTTTATTTTTTTTATAATAAAGATTTAATTATGTTTTGACCCTGGAGGGAAATGTGGCCAAACATGGCTGTGCATCTCTACTCTCGTTTTAGCTTAGCTTGTTTTTCCATTTTTATTTTTTTTTCAATGCCCTCTATATACTATTGACAACCACGATACTGCCAGGTGTTCAGTTTATTAAATCACTGTTGCCCACTCACCTTGAATCCTCCTGGAAAATGCATTAGATAAAGATCCAGGTAGTCCAGATTCAGATCAGATAGCGTTTTTTGGCAGGCTCCCTTCACCAGAGACTTCTTATGGAAAGTGCACCAGAGCTTTAAAATAAAAAAGGAACAAACAGCATATAAAAATGTCTTAAATGTAAGTGTAAATTTGTTCCCCCTTCCCCCCATCTGACTAGTTTTGTGGTCATATAAAAAAAATTTTTAAAAATGAAAAAAAATACATCAATTCAGCCTTTCCCATAGTCCAAGAGGAGAAAAACACACATTTTATGCAATTTCCACTTTTGCCTCAAAATTGTTAAAAAAAAAAAATATCTTTTATTAACTACGGCAGCCAGATTTTTCATGAATTAACAAGACTCTGCACTATTATATCCTTCAATACTATGTTCTTCCACAGAAAAAAGAAAATGCTTCTAGTTGTTATTTAACCCCTAAAGAACACTGACACTCCACTTAGGAACTTCTGGCTTTCTGGTGATCATAAGCGATTAGGGGAGAGGCTCTGGGAGACCCCAGGTAAAAAGTCAAATTGTTCTAAACCGGTTTAACACCTTACAAAATTAGCTTGTAACTACTACAGCAGGCTTTAGGTGGTGCTTGGAGCAGAGCCAGATTCAGGTTGTTTGGAGCACTAGGCAGGATACCATATTGTGGTTCCCTCCTAATGCCCTGGTCCCAATTTTATGAGTGTTGTGTATGGTCAAGGTTGATTGTTGTGTATAGAGGAAGCTATGGATGTTTGTGGAGGGAGGTTGAGTGTTGTGGCTAAATAGTGTGCGATTTTGACCACGTGTTATGTAAAGATGTGTTTTGAACCCCCACTACTTACCTTCCCCTGTGGTCTGGTGGGTAAGTGTTGTGGTCATTCTGTTAATGACTCACCGAGTGCTGGCTACAGCACTCCTACCCATGGTAAAGAGGTGAGGAGGTCTAAAAGCAGCTTCTAAAGGTCATCTGCACCCAGTTGAGGTGAAGAGCACAAAGCTCCGACAAGCAATCTTGAGCCGGCACTAATCACCCTGGAGGTCCAGAGAACTTACATGTGAACTGCACCTTCTGTGGGTGCAGATTGCTGTAATTGCTAATTACCACCACGTTGTTCAGCAGCTGGGTCAGAATATTGCCATGATAAACCAGCGGTCCTCCCACCGGTATACAATAATTCTGAGCACCGCTTCTAGCACTCTGAGTCATTGACTGAAAAACCACAACACTCCCCCTCCAGATTACAGGATCAGAAGGGCGCTGACAAGGGTCAGCATCTGCCAGAGGTGTAGACTACATACTCCCAGTGTGCAGAAAGGGAATGGACGACTGCACAAGGAAATCTTCTGATCTGGTGGAGAGGCAGCAGAGCACTCTGTATAGCCCTTGTCCACAGTACTTGTACTCCATGAGGTACACATACTATGAGTTGAGAAACAAGTCTGTAAAGAACTCTTTTCTGCGGTAGGCAAAATCCCACAAATCTAAATTGATGGCCACTTATCATTTGAACAGTCCTGTTAATGAATAGACTATCAAAGAGCCATTTGTAATCACATTTTATACAGGGAGTGCAGAATTATTAGGCAAATGAGTATTTTGACCACATCATCCTCTTTATGCATGTTGTCTTACTCCAAGCTGTATAGGCTCGAAAGCCTACTACCAATTAAGCATATTAGGTGATGTGCATCTCTGTAATGAGAAGAGGTGTGGTCTAATGACATCAACACCCTATATCAGGTGTGCATAATTATTAGGCAACTTCCTTTCCTTTGGCAAAATGGGTCAAAAGAAGGACTTGACAGGCTCAGAAAAGTCAAAAATAGTGAGATATCTTGCAGAGGGATGCAGCACTCTTAAAATTGCAAAGCTTCTGAAGCGTGATCATCGAACAATCAAGCGTTTCATTCAAAATAGTCAACAGGGTCGCAAGAAGCGTGTGGAAAAACCAAGGCGCAAAATAACTGCCCATGAACTGAGAAAAGTCAAGCGTGCAGCTGCCACGATGCCACTTGCCACCAGTTTGGCCATATTTCAGAGCTGCAACATCACTGGAGTGCCCAAAAGCACAAGGTGTGCAATACTCAGAGACATGGCCAAGGTAAGAAAGGCTGAAAGACGACCACCACTGAACAAGACACACAAGCTGAAACGTCAAGACTGGGCCAAGAAATATCTCAAGACTGATTTTTCTAAGGTTTTATGGACTGATTAAATGAGAGTGAGTCTTGATGGGCCAGATGGATGGGCCCGTGGCTGGATTGGTAAAGGGCAGAGAGCTCCAGTCCGACTCAGACGCCAGCAAGGTGGAGGTGGAGTACTGGTTTGGGCTGGTATCATCAAAGATGAGCTTGTGGGGCCTTTTCGGGTTGAGGATGGAGTCAAGCTCAACTCCCAGTCCTACTGCCAGTTCCTGGAAGACACCTTCTTCAAGCAGTGGTACAGGAAGAAGTCTGCATCCTTCAAGAAAAACCATGATTTTCATGCAGGACAATGCTCCATCACACGCGTCCAAGTACTCCACAGCGTGGCTGGCAAGAAAGGGTATAAAAGAAGAAAATCTAATGACATGGCCTCCTTGTTCACCTGATCTGAACCCCATTGAGAACCTGTGGTCCATCATCAAATGTGAGATTTACAAGGAGGGAAAACAGTACACCTCTCTGAACAGTGTCTGGGAGGCTGTGGTTGCTGCTGCACGCAATGTTGATGGTGAACAGATCAAAACACTGACAGAATCCATGGATGGCAGGCTTTTGAGTGTCCTTGCAAAGAAAGGTGGCTATATTGGTCACTGATTTGTTTTTGTTTTGTTTTTGAATGTCAGAAATGTATATTTGTGAATGTTGAGATGTTATATTGGTTTCACTGGTAATAATAAATAATTGAAATGGGTATATATTTGTTTTTTGTTAAGTTGCCTAATAATTATGCACAGTAATAGTCACCTGCACACACAGATATCCCCCTAACATAGCTATAACTAAAAACAAACTAAAAACTACTTCCAAAAATATTCAGCTTTGATATTAATGAGTTTTTTGGGTTCATTGAGAACATGGTTGTTGTTCAATAATAAAATTAATCCTCAAAAATACAACTTGCCTAATAATTCTGCACTCCCTGTATATTTGTATGATATCATATCCCCTCTGTATTAAGCTTAGCAAAAAGGTGTTTCAAAGTAAAAATAAAAACATATAAAAATCACATTGACATAATGTAAAACAAATATAATGTCAAGGTTTTTCCACTAAAGTGACAATTGTCTGGAATACAAAATAATTTTAAAATTTGAAACTCAATTTAAAATTTCCCACAACCTACACTTTAGAAAATAACAGTTACTAAATTCAGCCATATCAGTACAAACTGATATACCGATTATTTCCAAATCGGTATATTATGTAAAAGTTGTCAAAATAAAATCTGAATGTCAGTCTTGCTTGCTTTGCAGGGCGCACACGTTGCTAATAGCAAGAAGGTATTAACTCTCTTTCATTAATCTTTGGATGGGAGAGACTGTGTGCAAGAGTTTATGTATGTGTGGGTGTATTTAGTGCAGGGGCGGTGAGCTTTATTTTTGCAGTGTTTTTACACACACACACCTTGCTAACCACAAACAGGTCTCCTCTCTTCACCACTCCTTCCTTAAGCTTTGTGTGGATCCCCTCTCCGACCTCCTTCTCATTCTCATACACGTGGGCACCATCCACATGTCTGTATCCCACATCGATTGCTTTTTCCACAGCTGCCTTTACCTTACCTGGCTCAGCCTGGAAAGAACACAATATAATTATTACTAGGTGACCAAAAAATGTAAAAGATATGCAAACATATTTTTACAGTAAGGAGAGAATGAACTGATTAGGATGGAGAAAATAGAAATGCTATAAAAGGGAACTGCCATTTTCTTCAAGATCTTTGATATGATTTTTTATCATATAAGGTGCCAAAAAAGTGACCTTTTGGTCACACACAGTCTCTGTATTGAGAAAGCATACACAGAAGAATGGAAGTTAAGGTTTCTATTTATCCTCCTCATTTGTAAAGTGTACCTAGGTTGTGCCTTGACGTAACTGGATTATGATGTAATTTGCTAAAATTTTTATATAACATTGAAAGAAATGGAGCATCTCATTAAAAAAAGGTTAACACAAAGCTATGGGTTATTTTCAATGTTCTATGCAATGGTGTAATTTACAAACAAATGACTGTCACCCTTTAAGGTTTATTCAAAAAAGTTAAAACCAAATCTGGTGGGGGGAAAAAAAATCCTTCACTTTGGTAAAATTCCTTATTCAAAAAAGTTGTTAAAGTAAGATGACGTCCAGGCACCATAAAGGGTTAACTGTTTGAAAAAGTTTTAACCCCAAAATTGTCCAAATGGCAACCACCCATTAGCTCTGCTTCATTCTTTTTTCAGGAAGCCTCAAATTGGGTGCCGGTGACAGTCTGACAGCATCAGGTAAGCGGGGGGCCCAGAACTTGCATGCACGATCACAACTTCATTGAGATGAAGGTGTAATAGTGGCCAGAGGTTCCTATAAGTGCTATCTCACATTCCCAATGTTTTTAAATGGCTCAGCGTTACACCTCGTTATCGTTATAGTCAGCAATCTACGTTACAGTGATCTATACCTGTTGGAAGTTCAATCTATATCCTGCACACAAATGCACATGCCCAAACAAACACATAACATATTAAAAGGTTGTTGACCCCTGGCTTATAAAGGGAAACAGACTGATGTAGAGGCAGGGGCAGACTGAAAACTAGGGCAAATAGGTCATGGACCAAGGGCCCAAGGCTCTGGGAGACCCGCTCCTGCTGCAGTGCAGAATGTGCTCAGTAAGGGTCCCGCACAACCCTTTGAGGGCCCATGCTGCTACATATCTTCTCCCCAATGCAGGGCACACTGAGGGACAGCCTTCTCAAAGACCCCACTAGGCTGCCCCTCAGTGCGCCTGTCTGTGTGGCTGAAGGTGATCGGCAGAGGCTCTAGGAGCAGAGTCTCTGCCAGCAGATAAGCACAGCCACATTTAGCATGCTGCCTGTAACACTGATCAGGGCAGCTCCTTGTGGCTAATTCTGCAGGAAGTAACATCATGCTTGCGGAGCTTCCTTGATCTGTGTTACAGGCATCATGTCCAGCATAAACTCCAAGAATAAGAATTCCTCCCTCCCTGGCCAAAAGGTAAGACACAGGGAGGGGGGAATACATTTATTTATTTTTAAACGTTCCCCCGTCCCCCTTTTTTTCCATTAAAATTAAAAATATTTAGTGTCTAATCCCCACCCCCACTGCCCCTTCACAGTTCCTATCTCTCCAACCCCCTTAACAACAAAAGCCCCTATAATCCCCTACACTCGCTATACCCCTGCTCTTAATACAACTCCTATTACCCCCAGGCACCCTCTAGAGCCCCTAATACCCCCTGCACCCACTAAAATATCAACCCCCTGCACCCACAAAAAATCCTCTACCCCCCGGCACCCACTTAAGCCCCTACCCCCTAGAATCCACAACATCCTCTACCCCTGTGCACCCACTACAGCACCTCCTGCACCCACTACAGCCCCTACTCCCTGCCCTGCAACATCCTCTACTCTCTACAGCCCCTAACCCTCCTGCACCCACTACAGCACCTCACCCTTATGCACCCACTAAAGTCCCTATCCCCAGGCACCCTGTAGATTCCCTATATCCCATGCACCAAATACAGCTCCTATCCCTAGGCACCCTCTAGAGCCTCTACACCCCCTGTACCACCTACAGTCCCTACCCACAGGGACCCTCTAGAGCCCCTATAACCTCTGAACCCGCTACCCCCCTGCACCCATTACAATCCCTGCAACCACTACATCTCCTACTTGAATTAAAAAAAAAACACAATCAGTTAAAGGGACACTGTAGTCACAAGAACAACTACAGCCTGTCCCTGCAGGATTTTTAATGTGAACACTGCGCAGGAACACATCTAGTGGCAATCACTTTAGATGGCCTCTAGATTTGCTTTCCGGGTCAGTGCTGCCCATTGTGAATGCACCTCACAGAGAAGCATTGATTCAATGCATCTCTATGAGGAGATGCTGATTGGCGCAGGAGGGTGTTTTGCCACTCATGTGCAATAGCCTTCCAGTGCTTTCCTATAGAAAAGCATTGGATTGGCTGAGATCATCTAATTTTATGATCTCAGCCAAGGAAGCAGAGTGGGGGCGGGGTCAGCCATGAGGAGACCCAGGCGGTGCTGGAAAGAAAAGGTAAGTATATTACCTTTTTAACAGGACATGTGAGGGGGGCCGAGGACCTAAATGGCTATTTTAAACCTATAGTGTCAGGAATACACATTTGAATTCCTGACACTATAGTGTTCCTTTAAGGTGGCTGGTAGTTTTGAACACCTGGTTTGTAATTCAAGACACAAAATGTGGAGGCCTGCATACCTCATACAAACACATTACCACAATTCACACACACACACACGTATACATACTGCCATGTTAAACAAACAAATACAACCCTATTTAAAAAAAAATAAAAAAAAAATGTATTTAAATACACTCTAAATCCACATATCCTGACACTACACACAGACATATTTACACCAGTGAAGATACACACAGACACATACATTAAATTTGCATACATATACAATCAAATACATGGTACATCTACACCACCTTATCTGTCTGGGGGCCCATGTCCTAATTTTGCCCGGGGGCCCAGGCCACTGGATAGTCTGTCCCTGTCTGGAGGTGTATTGTACAAAGCACATTAGATTTAGGTAAGAACTCTGGGAAAACTACCAAATTAAAAAATGTGGCTCAAAATATACATATTTGCGCTGGTGCTAATCAGAAGTAAAAGAAAGTCATCAACATTATCATTCAAGCTAGCCCAAACCTCAGACCAACACTGAAAAGCACAATTTGGCCTCACATCACACATACAATGTGTAGAACACATTTAATTAGGACGTGTACCCAATAAATATTAAAATTATGTTTACCAAAAATGTGTACACCAATTAACCTTTATTCATTAATTTATTTTACAAAACACAATTAAAATACAAAAAAAAAAGACAGAAAATTACATCTTATTTATTGAAGTACTAACATTACCCTCCACCCCCCTCCCCAATTTTTAGGATTTTAACCCAAAATGACCAAAAGTGTAGTAGCACTACTTAAACAGGGACCAGAGAGCCCAAGCTGTCCCTGCATTAATGCAAGCCTACCCACATCTACATGAGAATATCTGTGACTGCAAATGCCTAGGATAATAGAGAACGGATGTCATAAGCATTAAACAAAACAAAATATCGTCCTTCAAAATCAAAATATTAAAATTACGGTCAACGCACTCCATGAACTATGAAACTGAAACGGTCATCACAAACAACATATGTCTATAGGAGAAAACACAGCAATTTGTTGGTAAAGCTGTTGCGACTTTCCTTACTAAAAAAAAAACCCATATTTTAATATTTAAATGCATCTGGAAATGAAAAGTAACAAATAGTGCGGCCAAACAGTGTGCAACTTGGATTAACTAACCCGCCATGTGCCCAGTCCCAGGATGGGCATCTGAGCCCCGGTGTTGAGCTTGACATGTGTTGGTCCTGGCATGCTGACAGGCTCTATGACACTTGACCTTGCTGAACGTTACGGTGGATCCCTGCTCTTGTAGCTATCACCCACTCCCAGGGCAAAGTTCCAAAGGCACGGAACGTTCTCATTGGCTTAGAAAGGGGTGGGGGGAAAGGCTGATTTGCAGAAATGCCAGTGAGTAGAGGTTTTGTAGAACATGTACTTGAGGTTAACCCGTTCTGATTGAATTTGTTAATCTGCCAATTGGCTGGGGATGGGAGCTGTGCTGATTGCTATCATTCAGACACAGTAAGTATTACCTGAAGGCAGGCAGGCAGGCATACAAAATTAACTTATTCTGTTAGAAAAAAAGATACATATAAGGTAAAGGAACCTGCCTTACAAAGGTAGAAACCCTCCTTACTGAAATTACCTCCTAAGTAGAACCAATGTAATGGCAAAACAAGAAAAAATAATAATAAACTTTATTTAAACAAGATCCTAAAGTTAAAATACGATAGAGTAAAGTTGAAAAAAAAAAGGAGACCAGGAGAAAGTATCTCGTTGTAATAATCAACAAGTATAAAGGGTACTGAAAAATCCCTAGAAGGTGCCTCGCACCTCTGGGCTATGACGACACGGAGGGCTCTGAGGTTTCCAACACCGACTCTCCGGCCTTCACAAAACGCCACAGAAAAGGTGCCACAGTATTACCTGCCAAGGCTACAAGTAGAGCAATGGTCAAATGACCCAAATTGCATGTTTTGGGGTCCCTGTGATGTGTTTTATGAAACTGTATTTCTCTGTCTGTGATAATTAGATTACCCATTGTGTAAGGTAATTGTATCACAGGCAGGGGGGAGGATTTTGTGTGGGAGTGTCTGAGTGTATTGGTGTATTGGTTGTTCTGTAAAACCCTGTGGGCAGTACTAAGTTTGTGGATTGGAAATAAAAGAGGCTGTATGTGCCAGCCCAGTCAGTTCCTGCTTAACCGTCAAAGTGAAGTGTTGTCTCATTATTGGGGGAGGATTTATTGTATGCTGTTCCAGTTTGACTGCTAGGAGTGTAAACCTATTCGCATGGTTTTTCCTATTCGGCTGTATACAACATTCATGTGCTTGAGAGCATTCACATGCTACTACGGTTCGGTGGTTTTGGTGTCTGCTGCAGTGCTTGGGGTCCTCAGGAAGTGCTAGGAGCATCCTTCAACGGAGGTACCCAGTCGGGGTGCCAGGTGATCCGTTATATTGGTGGCAAGCGGTGGGATGGCATCCTAGTGCGAGGTAAAGCAGCTCAGAGACACCGTTCGTGGAGTTACAAATTGAGGGCAACGCTAGCACACGTGCAGCGCCCCTGGGAGCAGAGGTATCCAGCGACTTGGAGCAGACAAGTATGGAAGGCTCTGGAGATGATTGGATGGCCGAGGTGAGGCAGCGAGTGGCCCAGTATGGGGATAATTTACCCATGGAGGTACGCCGGGTGATCTGGAACCAGGTCACGGCCGAACGAAACACAAGGCTTGCCCGAGAATTCCGGCTGGCGAAAGAGAGAGTGTATGCTCAGCGGAAGGAGTGTTACAGCAGCCGAGTAGAGGCTGCATCCGAGGAGGCTAGCCGTCTCCCCCTGAGGCGGCCGCAGTAACCCGAAGTAGGGGTCCTCATAGACTGGTCCTCCACAAAAGGCAGGTGGAGATGGGACCGAGGTCTCTCCACCGGGCCCACCGGGATGTTGGGCAGCCGGCCCAGATCCCCAGCAGCAGCCGGAGTTGCCAGGTGCGGAAGCAGGTGGTCCTTACTCGCAAATGTTGAGGGATCTCACAGACTGGTCCTGGGAAGACCCACAGATGGCAGGTGGAGATGGAACGGCGGTCTCTCTACCGGCGCTACAGGGATGCTGGGCGTTCGGCCCAGATCTCCAGCGGCAGTATGTATCACAGGGAGCCGAAGGTGCTGTCCTTCCTCCCCAGCGGCAGGGTAAGTTCCAGGGAGCCGAAGGTATTGTCCTTCCTCCCCAGCGGCAGAGTGTGTCCTTAGGAGAGGAGACAGTTGGTCCCTCTCCCCAGCAGTCCAGTGAGTCACAAGGAGCCGAAGGTGCCGTCCTTCCTCCCCAGCGGCAATGTATCCTGCAGGGAGCAGAGACAGTCGGTCTCGCTTCCCAGCAGCGGGACAATATATTGAAAGGAGAGACAGTCAGTCCCCCTCTCCACCAGCAGAGAGAGAGTCAGGGAGAGGAGCCTGTTACCCCCTCTCCCCAGCGGTTGAAAGTGTGTAAGGGAGAGGAGTTTGTTACCCCCTCTCCCCAGTGGCAGCGTAGCCCACCATGGGGAGACACTAAGCCCCCCACCAGCGCAGTTGGGAACGTGGTCTCTGCGCCCAAGCTACCGGGAGTACGGACAGTCGGTCCTGCTCCACAGCGGCAGAGAATTCTACCGGGAGGGGAGAGTCTCGTTCCCCCTCCCCAGCAGCAGCCTAGCCCACCAAGGGGAGATGATAAGCCCCACACCGGTGCAGATGGGACCGTGGTCTCTGTGCCCAAACCACAGGGGGTAGGGACGGTCGGTCCTGTCCCCCAGCAGCAGCCTGTCTGCCCCTCCAGCAGCAACACCAGGTCCAGTGGGAGGAGCCTACTAACCCTTCTCCTCAGCTGGGTTCCAACCAGTCTACTCCCTTGGTAGCGCTGGCACCAGGGCAGAGTACCGCTGGTCTCTGCCCACTCAGCAACCCACCGATCCAGAAGGCTAGTACCCCCAAGAGCCGTGGTGGAGCCCCTGGACATGGACAAGCTACCCACTACCCCAGGTGCAGTAACCAATTCTTGTGGGTGGGTTGCACTACTGACTATGTTTTGTGGGTGGGTTGCTGGACTAACCAAGGCACTGACCGACAGGAGGTCAGATACCTTGTTAGTCTTTTTGGAAAAGGGGAGAAATGTGGCGAAACCGACCTCACCACTGGGCATTGGAGAAGACTGATTGCCAGCCTCCTGCCATTTGACTATGGCCCCTGGGATGTATTGCCCTTTAAAGACATGATTTGGGCATAAGGGATTTGTGTTGTGCTGCTGCTGGCCCTTTAAGAACCATCTGGGGACATACTGTGGAGTTACTGGGTGGCCACCATTTCCTGTATCAGAGGCACATGGTGAGAACAATAGATGAAGCACATGGTGAGAACAATGGATGGCGGCCATTTTAACTCACAGACACTGTTTGGACTTTTCAACACGGTGCCATCTCGCCAGTATTTGGTGCACAGAGACATTGTGCAGTGGTTTTGGACTATACAGCAGGGGACACATTATAAAGTGATTGTTTTTCATTTAGCCTGTATATGTTCTGCAGAATCTGCATTAAACTGTATCTTCCAAAGTACTGAACGGATCTGGGTGAATTTTGGATATGTGGTTCACCCAGATCCCCCGGTTCCAAGGATATACCTTTTATGGGGTTATTGCATGTTTTGGGGTCCCTGTGATGTGTTTTATGAAAACTGTATTTCTCTGTCTGTGATAATTAGATTACCCATTGTGTAAGGTAATTGTATCACAGGCAGGGGGAGGATTTTGTGTGGGAGTGTCTGAGTGTATTGGTGTATTGGTTGTTCTGTAAAACCCTGTGGGCAGTACTAAGTTTGTGGATTGGAAATAAAAGAGGCTGTATGTGCCAGCCCAGTCAGTTCCTGCTTAACCGTCAAAGTGAAGTGTCATCTAATTATTGGGGGAGGATTTATTGTATGCTATTCCAGTTTGACTGCTAGGAGTGTAAACCTATTTGCATGGTTTTTCCTATTCGGCTGTATACAACATTCATATGCTTGAGAGCATTCACATGCTCCTACGGTTCGGTGGTTTTGGTGTCTGCTGCAGTGCTTGGAGTCCTCAGGAAGTGCTAGGAGCATCCTTCAACGGAGGTACCCAGTCGGGGTGCCAGGTGATCCGTTACACTATTCAACAAAAGTGCAGTGCAATTTGCACCCGACAACGGATAATTCTTCAGCAACATTTTCTTGGTACGGAAGAAGACTGGGGTGTTCCACCCGGATAGTAATTTACAGCAGCTCAATATGTTGGTGGTCTAACATCATTTCAAAATGGAAGGTATCCATCTCCTGTGGGACCTACTCCTAAAGGACGTTTATCCGTCGGTGACGGTAGTGCCCACCTGTTGGAAATTCCTCCGATTCTTCTGGAAAGCCAGCCAGTACACCTGTCTACCCTTCTGAGTTTTTTCACTAGCTCGTGAGAAGGGCGTGTTAGAATGCCGAAACGAGTGTTGAGCCTAGGTGCCGATGTGCCTTTTGAATTGATTTTATTTTCACTGTAGGATGGGGATCCTATACTACTACTTATAAAATAACCATTATTTTTCCTCTAGATCCAGCAGTAGGGGCCTTTTGGATAGAACTTTAAGAGAACTGCATAGAAGCAGTGGGCTGGAGGGTTATTTGTCTATGTAGGAGGGTAACTAATATGCCTCCCACTTGAACGGACACCCTCTACCTTTACCCTTATATTTGTATGTATGCATGTTGTAAGATGAAACTTGAAAGCCTTCTGTAGCGGGCCATGGATAACCCCACTGATTACCCCCATAATTCCTTTTCTCAGCCACTCTGGAACCATTAAAATAAGCAGATATTCATTCCCCCAGTAACCAGACGAAACATAATTCTGGGACTCAACAGATTTAATTTCGACCACACACAGCTTTTATGAACAGACCCCTATATGGGGTCTCCAGTACAATAATACGTGGGTTTCAATCCCAAGATGCTCTGTGCCTGAGAGATAATTGCGTGACAAAAACCTATAATTAAATTTTCTCGCAGGTAGAGAAAATCAATACAAAATATACAGTACCCCAAAAGTGCCCCCACCACAACTAGGAACCCCACAAAAGTTATATCCCCGGATAGCGCCGATCTGAGTGTATAAAATATACAAAGATCACTCAGATCAGTTTGGTGAAATGGGAATGCCATCGAGGTAAAATTCTGTCCGGTCTCTGTTCAGGGGTTCCTGTGCGAACACCATGCAAGGGATTCTCTTAGTTTCAGTGTATGAATACTCCGCCTGTTCGGTAGTTCCGATCTCCTGAACGTCGTTCGCATAGTTGGTCGGGAAATAGAATGGGCAGCAGTCTAATCTTTACCGGGGTTCGTGCAAGTGCCTAGCCGAAAAGAGTTCCAGGCATTCGAAAACCAAGTACTGCTCCCCACGTTCAGGAGGCAAAATGGCCACCATTCTTTTGTCGACCATGTGCATTCGGTTATGCGAAATGGCGGCCACCCAGGGGAAGCATTCATTAATTACTTCTCTTGCAGTTTCACACTTAAGTTGCTGGTGTAAACGCTCTAATGGGGTACAGGGGTTGTCCTCGTTTGGGAGACGAATATTTAAAAACTCCAGAACGGAAAACGGAAAAAGGACACGAAAGGGGACAAAACATACGAAATTGGCTGTAGGTTCCACCACACCTTCCTCTGGTTTGATTTAACACTATGTTTTACTTCTAACTAGATGTGAATGTACTAGATGTGAATGTATCTTAGGAATATCTGCTCATATAGGGTGTTGTCCCCTGGAAACCACTAATGGAGGGATATGCTTGAGTCTATCTAAAGGTCGGATTTAGATGTGTCTATTTCAAATTTCTGGAGTGCATGTGTATTTATTTACACCCATCTTTATTACTTAAAGTATTACCATTGAGGGTTACGGTATTTCCACACCTTGTTTGGCTTTAATTATTCATTTGAATACAAATACAGGTACTGTTTTCTTTCCTCTCCTCTTTTTTTCGGATTGACTTTAAGTATCACAATTTAGCTCTCACCTGATGACTGCTAAGAGCAATCTATAGTTCTCACTCTTTCAAATGTTCCATCCAATTTTCTACACATATATTTTCTTTTCTCCAACTGGAGTTTAACTAAGGGCCTAAATGAGATGGTACTCAGTTTGTTGGGTGTGTGTTTGTTTATTTATGTCCATGTATACTATTTGAAATGTTATACTAGAGGGTTTATATACTTCCACACTTCACTAGGTCTTGACTGCCTCTTTGTAAATAAACATTTAATTATTTTTCTCTTTATCAGGATTGACTACAAACAAAACAATTTAGTTCTCATTTGATGAAGAGCTATTTATACTTTTTAGCCCTTATCCTGTTAAGCACTTTATTTAACCAGCTACAAGTATCTTTCTGTAAAATAGACACTAAATATCTTGTTACATGTGTCTTGCAAATCTAATGGATTAAAGGACCACTATAGTGCCAGGAAAACATACTCGTTTTCCTGGCACTATAGTGCCCTGAGGGTGCCCCCACCCTCAGGGTCCCCCTCCCGCCCGGCTCTGGAAGGGGGAAAGGTGTTTAAACTTACCTTTTTCCAGCGTTGGGCGGAGAGCTCTCCTCCTTCTCTCCTCCTCCGATCCTCCCCGCCGGCTGAATGCGCACGCGCGGCAAGAGCTGCGCGCGCATTCAGCCGGTCGCATAGGAAAGCATTCATAATCACAGTGAGAAGCACGCAAGTGCCTCTAGTGGCTGTCAATGAGACAGCCACTAGAGGAAATAGGGGAAGGCTTAACCCATTCATAAACATAGCAGTTTCTCTGAAACTGCTATGTTTATGAAAAAATGGGTTAACCCTAGCTGGACCTGGCACCCAGACCACTTCATTAAGCTGAAGTGGTCTGGGTGCCTAGAGTGGTCCTTTAAGGTCTTTTTATCCAGGGTTATACTTGGCTCACCATTCCTTTTAATTATCATTACACTTTTTCCATTTACAGCACTTTTCATTTGCATCTTTTTGTGTGTTGTCTATTTCTCTGTGTGTATTTTTATATAATGTTATTCAATAAAATTTTCAAACTATACTTCAGTGAAGAATGATCCTTTAACTGGTGGTAATGTTAGTGTAGGTGGGGGTCTCTTTCATTTATTTTGTGGGGGAGGTTCCAGTTTTTTCTTATTTGTAACATTCTACATCGGGTTATGCCCTCATTACTCACCTGCCCCATATTTCTTAGCAACAGAGTGAGTGTTATAAAAAATGCATCTGCAGTTATTTTTTTCTACCCTTCAGGCTCAGTTCGGCCCCGTTGACTGTGCTTCACAAACCTCCTAAAGCCAGTCAAGGCTCACATCCAATCCCTGGGCATAAGATGTCTGATATAACTGGACGATTTGCTGATATTCTGCGACTCGGCTTCACTTCTCTCTTCTCAGACAATATTTGTTGTCGACTTCCAGAAATACTTGGGCTTCATGGCAAACCGAAAGAAATCTGCTCTGAAACTCATACAAGTCGTTCAATTTCTGGGATTCGAAATAGACTCAACCTCTTGCGTCCTATATCTACCCCTGTCAAAGATTGCTTCCAATCGAAAGGAAATTCGGAAGATACTCCAGATGGACCAGGTCCCTCTCTGGCTTCTCGCCTGGGTAGGGGGCCTCCTATTCGCTTCGATCCAATCAACCGATTTACCCTGGCCCGCTTCACTATAGAGCCATACAACGCCTCAAGGCTCGCTTTCTGAGAGCAGGCTTCTCATACGACCATCTGATACCTCTCAATTGTGAGGTGCGCATGGAACTCCCATGGTGGCTCCTGCACATGCAAGCCTGGAATGGGAAAGCCATATTTGGTCCCTCACTGGATTTCGTGCTGGAATTGGACACCAGATGATGGGGCTGGGTTGCACACTGCATGGTCTCCTCCACTGTAGGTCCTTGATCCAAGGAGGAAACAGGATTGCACATCAATTGCCTGGAATTGATCGCAGGCTCATTTGCTATAGCAGCCTAGCGAAACACATGTCCGACTGAGGTGTACTGCTCCGCAGCTGATCCCTTTACCACATCTCTTCCAACCATACTGAATTTCCTATCTCAGCAATACTCTTCCAGTAGTTCATTTCATTCCATTAACGTTACACGGTCAGCCAACTCTGCCGTACATGTTCCGGTTCTAGGATTGCCAGTAGGACAGAAAACTCTCATTTGCCAACTTCTTTGAGGTATTAGGTGATCACGCCCACCCACTCCAAAATACTCTCGGCTCTGGGACATGGACGTGGTTCTATGTTGTTGTCTAATTCACGTTGGACTAAAACTAACTCGACTACGTTTTTTTTTTCCTGTCGAACCCGAGGATTTGTGTGGTTAAAACGTTACTTCACTATGTGGAAGTTACCACGGCTCTACATCGGTCTCCGGCTAAACAACTTCCCATCTCATATGTGCAACCACATAAACTGGTCTCCTCAATGACCCTCGCAAGATGGGTTAGATGGCTTTTATCGCAAGCAGGGGGTCTGCAGAGGGTCTGCTGTGCTGGGGGATAGGATGGCTAGAAGGTTGGAGGAGATTTTAAACTAGTGGTGGGGGGGAGAGACATAGCAATTGACAAAATGGAGATAGGACAGAAAGGAAATGGGCTTTAGCTCAGCATAAGCGGGGTGGAGATGGGGAGAGGGGCAAGACTAGAATAGGGGAGGTATACAACAGTAATAAAAATTTGCACAAAGTGACTCATGATAATATTAAATGTATGCTTAATAAAGCAAGGAGCCTAAATAACAAAATGGGGGAACTAGAGGCAATAGCATACACAAAGCAATATGACATAATAGGCATAAAAGAAACATGGTGGAATGAGACACATGACTGAGCAGTTAACTTAAATGGGTACACATTATTTAGGAAGGATAGGAAAAACAAGAAGGGTGGTGGGGTATGTTTGTATGCCAACCATGAGTTAAAGTCAAATCTTAAAGGACCACTATAGTGCCAGGAAAACATACTCGTTTTCCTGGCACTATAGTGCCCTGAGGGTGCCCCCACCCTCAGGGTCCCCCTCCCGCCCGGCTCTGGAAGGGGGAAAAAAACTTACCTTTTTCCTGGCTGGGCGGGAGCTCTCCCTTCTCCTCCTCCTTCTTCCGCCGCTGAATGCGCGCACGCGCGCGCGCGCAGTCGCATAGAAAGCATTTTTCTATGGACGCTGGCGTGCTCTCACTGTGAAAATCACAGTGAGAAGCACGCAAGTGTTCTAGTGGCTGTCAATGAGACAGCCACTAGAGGAAATAGGGGAAGGCTTAACCCATTCATAAACATAGCAGTTTCTCTGAAACTGCTATGTTTATTAAAAAATGGGTTAACCCTAGCTGGACCAGGCACCCAGACCACTTCATTAAGCTGAAGTGGTCTGGGTGCCTAGAGTGGTCCTTTAAGCATGTAGAATATGACAAGGAAAATGGTTTATGGGTAGATATCTGCTTGGGGCAAAATAAGGGAAATAAATTATTGGTTGGGATATGTTATAAACCACTTAATGTTAATATTAATGAGGAAGAACAGCAGCAAGAGCAAATTGGGAAAGCTGCACATGTGGGCAACACATCAAGGTAGCTGTGTGTTACAAAAGTGAATACAAATAAACTTTTTTTCTTTGGTTTTTACTATATGTACTTGTGCTGATGTGTACTATGGTCATTGCTACTGCCCAGGAGTGATTGGGGTTTGAGCGCAGGACTTGTTTCTTTTTTATTTGTATTCACTTTTGTATCACACAGCTCGATTGCAATGCTGCTGCCCATCCCATGTGTTCCCTATTAAGGGTTAATAAGCATGTAGGGATATATATATATATATATGAAAATACCCCTTACTGTCTCATTAGAGATATCTTTGCCAGAAGCTCATGGAAGCAAGGTGAATTGTTAGAGTTAGGACCCACCTAAGAGGTCTGCCTTGACGTGGGAGGTGGGCATACCATCTCATGGCTGTTGGAGGTAACTAAAAACCTCCATTTGTTTAAAAATACATAGGGATGTGGAAAGAGCGCAGGTAACTTTTTTTTCTTTGGTTTTTACTATATGTAGTTTGGCTGATGTGTACTTGTGTACTATGGTCGTTGCTGCCCCCCAGGAGTGATGGGAGTTTGAGCACAGGACTTGTTTCTTTGTATTTGTATTCACTTTTGTATCACTCAGCTAGGTTGCAATGCTGCTGCCCATCCCACATGTTCCCTATTAAGGGTTAATAAGCAAGTAGGGATGTACAGTGCCTGCAAAAGTATTCACCCCCCTTGGCAACACCCTTTTCGTGTTTTGTTGCCTCACAACCAGGAATTAACACGGATTGTTTGAGGATTTGCAGAACATGCCCACAACTTTGAAGATTTTTATTTTATTTTATTGTGAAACAAACAACAAATAGGACAAAATAACAGAAAAAGTCAATATGCATAACTATTCACCCCCCTAAAGTCAATACTTTGTAGAGCCACCTTTTGTGGCAATCACAGCTCCAAGTCGCTTTGGATAAGTCGCTTTGTGATCACATCTTACCACTGGGATTTTTGCCAATTCCTCCTTGCAAAACTCCTCCAGCTCTTTCAAGTTGGATGGTTTGTGCTTGTGAATAGCAATCTTTAAGTCTGACCACAGATTTTCTATTGGATTGAGGTCTGGGCTTTGACTAGGCCATTCCAACACATTTACATGTTTCCACTTAAACCACTCAAGTGTTGCTTTAGCAGTGTGTTTGGGGTCATTGTCCTGCTGGAAGGTGAACCTCTGTCCTAGCCTCAAATCAAGCACAGAGTGGTACAAGTTTTGCTCAAGAATATCCCCGTATTTAGCACCATCCATCTTTCCCTCAACTCTGACCAGTTTCCCAGTCCCGGCTGCTGAAAAACATCCCCACGGCATGATGCTGCCACCACCATGTTTCACTGTGGGGATGGTGTTCTTTGGGTGATGTGATGTGTTGGGTTTGCGCCAGACATAGCATTTTCTTTTTATTGTCGAAAAGTTAAATTTTAGTCTCATCAGACCAGAGCACCTTCCTCCATACATTTTGGGAGTCTCCCACATGCCTTTTCGCAAACTCAAAATGTGCCATTTTGTTTTTTGCTGAAAGTAATGGCTTTCTTCTGGCCACTCTGCCATAAAACATTGCAGTTTCTTTTCAAAAAGGGTTAAAAGTAAAGGATCACTACGCCCAGACCATTTCATTGAGATTAAGTGGACTGGGTGACACAAACCCTACCCCTAACCTAACCCTACCTCTAACCATACCCTAACCCTAACGCTGTACTGTGTCATACCCTACTACCTGTTTAAAAATAGGCTATCCTGGTCAAACATACACAGTATTGGCAGCAGTTGTACCTAAATTGCCCCATGCTCTTATTCTTGGGCGTAATTTCCCAGGTTTTGAAAACCTTAGTCAAACCCAGTGAGCTGCTG
This sequence comes from Pelobates cultripes, assembly GCA_933207985.1. Lineage (NCBI taxonomy): Eukaryota > Metazoa > Chordata > Amphibia > Anura > Pelobatidae > Pelobates > Pelobates cultripes. Next base: position 234,917,820 of record OW240914.1, on the reverse strand, counting down.
CTCATCACTGGAAAGACTCTCACCACGCCGCCAGGTATCTTCCAGGGCTTCCTTCCTGTCTGCATCCCTGTAGTCTGTGCCCGCCTCCTCCTCCTCATCATGGAACGCTGTCCAAAAACTAGCCGATTCCATACTGCTGTAGCCAGGGGCGCTGTACGGATACTAGCGTTGCCCTCAGTTAGTGTTCATATGATACCGGTGTCTCCGAGCTGCTTCTCCTCACACTAGGACGCCATCCCACCGCTGTCACTACTGTAACGGATTGCCTGGCACCTCGACTGGGTACCCCCGTTGACGGATTCTCCTAGTGCTTCCCGAGGGCTCCAAGCACTCCACTAGACACCATAACCATCGTAGACCCCACGAACCGCCTTAGCTTGGTTGGGGTCTCGCCGTCTTCCACCCACTCTGGACCCAAGACCAGGATCCAGCTTCCAGTAGGTAGACCTCTCTTAATCCAGAGAGCAGGAACAGGAACAGCTCTCACAAGAGCTCAGTGATTATACTCTGGGGGTATAGTGATTATATCAATCCCCAGAGTTTAGGTAGTTCTCCAATAAGAATAAACATACAGTCTGAGACACTCCCATGTACAGCAAACAATCCCTCCCCTCTGCCTGTGATATAATTAAAGTAGCTGATACAATAACCTAATTATCCACAGGCAGAAAACACACATTTTCCCCAAAGGACAGAAAACACCCCAAAACACCACATATCCCCGAAAAGCCCTGATCTGGGTGAACAACATATCCAAAAATCACCCAGATCAGAGCAGGGGTTCAGGAAATTCCTTGAAGTCTCTTTTGACCGACCGCAAGCACGGCTTCATGCCCAAAACAGTTCCAGAGAATTAGGCTGTGCGGCCGGTCTATTTTTAATGTTAAAAGTGCACTATAGTACAAGGAAGGGTGGGGTCAGACAATAGCAAGGGCTGATGGGAGATTGAGAAGGGACAAAGCAGCCAGTTTAAACTGGTCTGGCAGTGTCCCTGGGAGAAACAATAGGACAGGAAAAAGGGGGAGGGGAAGAGGCACATTTTCCCATGTTAGTCACTTTTTAACATGTCTTTTCGCAGGGCCCATAGTCTTTGGGCAAAAGGCTGGCCATTAGTCCTCTCCAAAAAACAGTGGTGAAATTGCTTTTGTCACAGAGTCCATAAGTGGACTTTTTTTCCATTTACACACCCTGACTTGTTCCATCATAAGTGTAAAAGGCACAAGTCAAGGCGTGAAAGAAGGGAAGATAAGCATAAGGGAATTATGATCTTACAAATGGCTTTCATTAACGAAGCTGAGAGTAATTATGGTGTGGCCTTACATGGCGCAAGTACCAAATCAACACCTTCAATTGAAATACTGATTGAACCCCATGTCCAAGCCCTACAATGGGTTAATATTCAGGACTTGGGCATTGGTTTAAATCAATTTGGAAGGGAAGAAGTCAATGACTTAACATTGCCCATAACCAAATTATAGAGTTAATGGCACTATGGTTGATGGGAAGTCCAGAGAGATATATCCCCATTTCATTCTTAAAAATGACTTCCTTCATAGAGTGATCAAAGAGAAGGGCTAGAGATTAAACAGCTCTTGGTTCCCCGATCTTTCAGAAGGAAGGTGTTAGAGCTGGCTCATTCTCACTTATTTGGGGGATACTTAGGTGTTGAAAAAACGCAGGAAAGGATTCTAAGGATATTTTTTCTGGCCATGGGGTATAGGAAGAGGTCAAGAGGTACTGTGCCTCATGCCAAGACTGCCAACTAGCAGCCCCAAAACCTCACTTAAGTGCACACCTAATCCCATTTCCAATTATTGAAACCCCTTTTAAGCGAATTGCTATGGATTTGGTGGGACTATTGGAAAAGTCGGCTAAGGGTAATCGGCACATGTAATCGCACCCGAATGTCCGAATTTCTGAAATTTGTCCGAATTTACATTCGGAACAAAATGAATTGCATATGTCTAGCAGAAATCTCTTGTGCTGTACCAGGTGCAAATGAACATAGGACAGCTCAGGGAGTGAGGTAGGGGGAAAACTTAGTAGGGGATGGAGAGAGATGAGAGATCTCTTTCCTGATTGTAGAAATCTTCTCAAGGAAGTGAGCTGTAAAATTTGTGATGGTCAAGTTGGTAGGAGGTAAAAAATATAAAAAATTATATTTTATGTGGGGACGGGCCTGACTGTCATGGAGGGAAGATGTGCCTTGCTGGAGCTCCTCACTATTCTAAGTTAATAAGGCATTCCCTGACCACAAACAACACTAAACCGAGACCTCAAGTGACTTACCAACCCTCAGTCCTCATGGTGAAACAGTGATGTGACCCATGAGCAGACAACAGATGGCCACAAATTTTAAAAAACTTAACAATATGATAATGTCAGGAAAGGACTACTTGGGAGATGTCTATAAGTTATAAAAACTATAAAAGTAACAGCGACCCACAACAGGAACCGGGCTCTGAAAAATGTAAAATGTTGCTCTGCGGATTGTGCATTGTACTGTTGATCCCCACTATGTTATCCTTGAATACCAGCACCCCCCCTTTTCTTTTTTCTGTATCCAACACTTACTTCATACTTAAAAATAAAATAAAAAGTTATTAAACAAAAAAAAAATATAAAAAAGCTGATCCGTCCGAGAGGAATTAATAGCTGGAAAAAAGATCTTCAAACAGATTACTTTAGCGGAATGATGTGCATCGCTTCAGACAGTATACTCCACGGTTCATTGTCTAAATTTAGCAGAAATGCAATGCAAACTACTCAACAGACGGTATTTGACACCAGCACGAGTGGCAAAAATGTTCCCAAAGGAAATTTATTACTGTTGGAGATGCAGACATATAGAGGCAAATGAAAAACACATTTGGTGGGATTGCCCTTTGATACAAACAGGTTGGAACGAAATCCTCACAAGAATCAATAGGCTATTAGGAATTAGACAAGTATGGACACCTGAGATGATGTTGTTGCACCTTAAGATGCCAGCCTTATCCTATAATAAAAAATGTATACTTATCCACACACGGGGGGGTGGGGGGAGTGGAGCTAGTGGCATTCAGGAGCAGACGTAATTTCACCCAGCTCCTCGTTCTTCGCCCGATAAATTACCCTTAACCGATGAACCGCCCAACATCCAGAGTCGCAACAGTGATCTTTGCATTGGGGACCATACACCGGACCTATGGATACCTTTTTTATACCCATCGGGCACGAAAACCCGGCGCAAAGAGCCTCGGGCCTACCAGGCGGGACTCACACGGCAGCCGCACATTACCTCCTGGGAAGGAGACTACTGGGACACAGCCCCACAAGCAGCCAACCTACTTTGGGACATACCAGAACCCAAGATGGGCCGCAAATGCCAGAAACCGGCTCCAGCCGCGGCTGCCTCAAACCACGATATCAGCCAGATGCTGGCCTCGCACACGGGAGCCATCACCCCTCCAGCGGGAGACTACACCTAGCCAAGAGGTGGAAAAGGTACCTGTGGATGAAGCCCAGGCTACGTCTGGAACAGAACCACCCGTGACAAAGTGGGACATCCGTGATCTACTGGCACAGTTCCAGGACATGTTCTTTGCAGAGCTCAACCTGGTTAAAACCGAAATACAAGCAATCACAGAACGCCTCTGAGCATCTGAGGAGGACACTGCTGACATGAAGCAAAGCATGACCACTCAAAGGGAATTTATACAGCACCTACAAACCTATCACTCCCAACTAGCAGCCAGAATGGATGCACTGGAAGACAAGAGCAGACAAAATAACATCAAGATAAGGGGTGTGGATGACTCCGTACCCACGGACGAGCTACCTCACCTCATCAGGCGACTCACCACAGCCATCCTCCCAACCAAACACGCTAAGCAGTTCGCCTATGACGGGCTCTACCGCATTGCAACACCCTTGCAAACACCAAATACCCTAGGGACATTATACTCAGTTACCGGTCCTATGCGGACAAACAACGATTGCCTATATAATGTTACTAGTTTAATGATATCAATATTGTTCAAAAGAGTTCACCTTTTGCCTTTAAGTATGCTATTGCACTTTAGATTGTCCTGTAGGCAATCTTGTTCCTTGTTTCATGCGTTGACTGACTCCATACTGTTCTACTAACATGCTCCTGACGCTACTATAAGAAACAATCTCAGAGGGCCACCCACATAGCCAGCTTCCGCGCACTCCTACAAGGACAGGACCGTCTGACATAGACACACTCTCCCCCCCCCCTACATCATCCCGCAAACCCGTGGGACAAAGGCTCAAATAATGCCACTGGGCTAGAACCCCTCGAGCGCGTACTTGTAAGTCGCCTACTAAAATCCCAGTGGCATGGTGTCATGCTAATGTACCCTAAGCTCACTCTCCCACACCCACCATGTCTTGCCGACTCTTTTACTCAGAGAATAACATATATATTGCTTTACGACATGACAGTTTATCCTGTTAGGGATGGACATCTCGGTTTCTTAAACATATGGTGCACTATGTCCTAAGTAAATGTACCTATGATTACAGCATGCAAAAGTAGCCTTGCTACTTTAGAGATCACTCAAATACTCCTAGTTTACTACCTTTAACAAATATAAAATGTGCTATTTTATCTGCCATCTGATGGACTGTTATTGACTTGCATGTATCCGCTGCTGTGGCGCTGCAATCTTACCTGTTAAACTATGCACAAGAAAAATAAAGAATTTATATATACTTATCCACACACTCTTAGCCTTTAAAATGTCAATAGCAAGAAATTGGAAATCAGATTGAGTAGAATCTTGGCAAACTATAAAAGAGGTTGTAAAATATCAATGTAATATGGAAAGAGGTATTGCCTCTAGGTTTTATGTTAATTCAAAAAAGTTCTAGATATGGCATAAGTGGATTGTGATTTTGGAAACAACACTGTAAATATTGCACCCTTTCCTAATTGGGGATTCTCTTTCGGTTCCTTTTTAAATATGCACGACAAATGGGATCTCATTTTTGAATCTATGTGGCGAGCCCCCAGGGGACAACAACCCTATGGTCTTAAGAGCTAGTCTGTCTCCAGTGTTTTGTATGTATTGTATTGTATGTAGACACAAGCATTTTTATATTAAATTTAATGTGTAAACTATGAATAGTTAAGCATGATATCTGTGTAAATTAAAGGAGCACTATAGGCACCCAGACCACTTCAGCTTAATGAAGTGGTCTGGGTGCCTGGTCCAGCTAAGGTTAACCATTTATTTTATAAACATATCAGTTTCAGAGAAACTGCTATGTTTATAAATAGGTTAATCTAGCCTCTAAAGCCTCTAAGTGGCTGTCTCATTGACAGCCGCTAGAGGCGTTTGCGTGCTTTTCACGGTGAAAATCACAGTGAGAAGACGCAAGCGTCCATAGGAAAGCATTATGAATGCTTTCCTATGAGACTGGCTGAATGCGCGCACAGCTCCTGCCGTGCATGCGCATTCAGCCGAAGAGGAGGAGAGGAGGCAGAGAGGAGGAGGAGAGGTCCCCGCCCGGCGCTGGAGAAAGGTAAGATTTTAACCCCTGCCTCTCCCCAGAGCCCGGCGAGTATGTTTTCCTGGCACTATAGTGGTCCTTTAATATGAAAACTTTAATAAAAAGAAATTATTTAAAAAAAAGTTATTATTTGCTATGACCTTAGAATGTTCTAACATTGAAGGTAATCTTAGCGAGGTTAGGGTCCTTTTTTTAGGCTCCGGCCCTCATTTGTTTTTTGGTTTATTTCTGCTATTTGGTCTGGGTTATACCTTTTTTTACCTCCTTAACCCATTTTTAGCGTCAGAGTTTTTTTTCCCTATATTGGAGCTATTCTATCCTTACCCACTATTTTAGCTCTTATAGACCCTGGAGTACGTTGGATTTGTATTTCACACATTAATCACAACCAATTATAAAAATATACTTTATTGTGACAAATAATAATATTAATATGTAACCTGTATGACAATATCAGTAAATATTTAGGTATAACAATAAGTATAAGATATGGCAACAATTATGACACAATAACCTCAATTAAAGATAGCTTAATAGAAACATATCCAGCAACTGTCAGACTAACTTCTAAAGGAGTTACATGCAAACTGACAAATAATTACTCTAGAATTGCATTAACAGTTATTTCAACATAGATGCATTTCAACAATGCTACAGCATTTCAGCTCTTTAGAATTTCTTTACATAGAACCTAACACAGAACTTGCATCTTCAAGTCGTAAAACCCTAGATGCTGGGGGCGGAGCCAAGCAGGCAAGCAGCCCAGACGTGCCCAGCAAGAGCTACCACGTCTGGGGACGAAAAACAGGGCACAGCGCCTGAACACTGTCACCCACAAAAAGCAGAACACGGTACCTCTAACCAGGAAAGGCTACCGAATTGAACAGTATCTCTCACGAGCCCCTGCACAGCTATCCTGGCACAACGAGGCTTGCGGCCAACACAGGACCGAGCCACAGAGACACAGGGACCGTGGCGAAGTACTTCCCCCATCCGGACCGGCGGGGGTTATCCCAGTCACCATAAAACAGCTCTACTCACCTGATTCTCACCACTGGACTGCTAACGCTGCACACACGGTCGAGCTATAGAGACCAAGATGGCGGCAGCTGACCACAAGACAGAGGCAGACAAGCGGCACAAAACGCTTGAACAGCGCCTGGACTACTTGTTCCAGAGATTCTGGTGAAAGCTCCTATGCAAAGCAGACCAACACATGCAGGTACAGCAGGGATACTCACCTCCCGGGGGCAGACAACAACAAGTGGAGCCCCCTGGGTTAAAGCAAACATCAAGCATTGATCACGAGGCGCGGCCCGCCATTATTACCATGCTTGCCCTGCCGGAGACACCACAAGGCCACTTGAAGGCGCACAAACCTGGCCAGCCACGAAGACCGCCATACTTCCTGATGAAGCGAAAAGCCTACTACAGACAAGCACGGCACAAGCGGCGCATATTCGCCCAGGGAGAAGACAAAACGAGGTGCTCAAGAGGCGTAAAGCATCAAGGCCATCCACGACCTAACCTAAACCACTTACCACTACAGGGACAGTACCGCAAACGCTCTCTACTTACAGGCACTCATCCGCACATATCTCCCGCATGCTGCATCCCCGGGATGCCTGGAAGCAGTTCCCATCAGCACCATTGATGGACCTGCTGAAATCAGCCTCACGTAGGGGCATTGGCTAAACAGTCTCACCTGGACAATCCATGCAGCCCCAAGCAGGGGAACGGGCTGATGCTGGACTCCCTGACTGAGGCCACCTTTACCCCACCAATGCAATGCCTATTATCATAACTTAATGTATTACTGCTTTAGTAGCAGTAGGTGTTGGATCTATGCTTGTATGATCAACCTAAAGCTGAAATAAGTACAAGGCTGCAACCTATGGATATGAGGTTCCCTCACAAATCCTCAAAACATAGATGTAAAGCAAAAAAAGGAAAAAATAGGTTGCACCACAATTAGCTAAACGTAATATAGACTGCTAAAAATGTACTTACATATATTGAACAGAGCAAGGAAATATATATTATAAAAGTCCAGATAGAGAATGGATAGGTGGAGGACCAGGTAGTCTTGCTGGTATTTGAGTTTGGTGTGAAACTAAATGGATTCTTAGACTTGAACTAGTCGAGTTTTCTTGGGTCAGGTTGAAATATGTGGACAGAAAAAAGGAAACTCCAATAGTGTAGATGGCAAATGACCAGAAGAGGAAAAGATTCACAGCAATCACCTATTGGAGAGCTAAAGCTAGCTCAGATATAATTGGCATTCAGTGGCATTGATCCCCCACTGGTAGGATATGAGTGATGATAACCAAACGAAGGTCCTCAGAATTTGGGAGAAATAAAAACAAATATAGTGCTCACTGTGGTTTTAGCAAAGCAGATGAATGTAGAAACGTAAAGTACTCACATTTGAGTGAGCAGGAATATACTGCTCACTATAATAGCATAGGTGGTACAATCCCCACCTATGGATTCTTGGGCGGATGACTGCTCCGAAGTAGCTAATGACCAGGTTAAAAATAAAAAATAATACTAAAAATTATAGTTACAAACAAAAACAAAAAATGAATAAAAAAGGTATATGGCATATATAAATTTAAAAGCCAATATTCCTTTATTAATATACATAAAAAACAGTTAAAAACAGCCAAAACGCATTTTGCCACACAGGGCTTTTTCAACTGGCAATAGAAACATCAACCTGGTACATGAATGCTTATATAGGCTTTGTGATTTTATGCTAATTCAAATTTTGGTGTCAAAATGATGTCATTTGCATAATACATATGAGTGGTATAAAACATAAATACAATAGGAGCAGAAGAAGTAAAAAACGACATACATATTTATAAAATGTTTTGATAATAAAACAGAGTATATTTATTTAAATATTTGTAGAAAAGAATGGACATTTGTTAAATAAGAAATGGTCACGTGATCGCGTTTTACTGCGACCACGTGATAAGCCTCAATGCCCTCTTAGGAAATGTATGCTGGTTAGGGGGCTACATGAATGTAAACACGCCCCCCTAGTTTGAGTGGCACCTTTGGGCTGGGCGAAGCATTTACATACAGCGCCATGAGTGAGCTTATCCCACGGCAAAAGTGCCGATTGAGGGCTGGGCGGGGCTTAGCCTTTTAAAGGACCACTATAGTGCCAGGAAAACATACTCGTTTTCCTGGCACTATAGTGCCCTGAGGGTGCCCCCACCCTCAGGGTCCCCCTCCCGCCCGGCTCTGGAAGGGGGAAAGGGGTAATAACTTACCTTTTTCCAGCTGGGAGAGCCTCCTCCTCCTCACTCCTCCCCGCCGCTGCGCCGTACGCGAAGCAAGAGCCGCGCATTCACCGTCATATAGAAAGCATTTACTTTCCTATGGACGCTGTGCTCTCACTGTGATTTTCACAGTGAGAAGCACGCAAGCGCCCTAGTGGCTGTCAATGAGACAGCCACTAGAGGATTAGGGGGAAGGCTTAACCCATTCATAATTATAGCAGTTTCTCTGAAACTGCTATAATTATGAAAAGATGGGTTAAGCCTAGAAGGACCTGGCACCCAGACCACTTCATTAAGCTGAAGTGGTCTGGGTGCCTAGAGTGGTCCTTTAAGTTGAGATGCAGCATAGGAAGTGTGGTCGGCGGCTGGAACGCACCCGAAAGTGGATGCGTTCCACCCGATAACCACCTCCCCACACCGCAATTGCCACCACAACAGAGGCAAATACACAAATTTACCTGGACATATTATATTGGTCACAATAATTTTAAAACTAAATAATTAAAAAAAGAAAAAACATAAAAATATATAATGATAAGAGATATAAACATAAAAAATGAGTCTGACCACTCCATGAGGATATTTTGAACAAAATTAATAACAAAGAATTGATGTACAGAAATACAAGCAATAATAAAATAGTAGTGGGGACACTTAAGTATAAATAAGACAATTGCTGATAAATGGTCTTATGTGAAAAAACATCTAGCAAAATAATTATAACAGTAAAAAACAAAACTTTAAAAATCAAATGTTCAGCAAAGGAATGAATTTTGCATAAAGATGGTCTCATTGTAGACCAATTAGTTTAGACCAAAATATAAAGTGCACAGTGACATTGAAGATAAAAAAAATAAATAAAATAAAATAACTGCAGGGTATTTTTACATAGGAAATTAAAAACAGGACATAAGTGTTTTTCACATAATACCATAGTGATACAGTATGAATTACGATTATACTTTAAAAAACCCATAGCAGTGCTGTTTCGCAAGTGAAATGATAATAAAATTCAAAAAGGTACAAATCGAATTATAATTGTCTGTTAGGTTACAACTTGATTTTGGAGGTAGCTACCTTGTTAGGTCATCTTTAATTTGGTATGTATGACCTTAGGTCTTAGCTTAAGTGGGGAAATAAAAGGAGGAAAACGGGAGACATGTCAAAAAACATTAAAATATATCTATATGAAGAGAGAAGGAAAGGAAAAATATATTTTTGCAAATATGTATATGTATAAAATTAAATAAAAAATAATAAATATTAATAGATATAAAATACAGCTAAATCCCAAAAATAAATAAATAAATAAATAAAATTAAAAAAATATTTATAAAAAATTAAAAAGGTCAAATTCAACATTTAGCCCTTTTGGAGAGAGGGTTTTAAGATGGAAAACCCAATTAATTTCTCTCTTGCCTAAAATTGGTGTCATGTCTCAGCCTCTCCATGGAATATTGACTAGTTCTATTTCAATAATTTTTAGAAATTTCAGGTCTTTATTGTGTGATAGAAAATGTTTAGAGACTGAATGGTTTTCATATCCTATCCTGATATTACGGCAGTGTTCTGCCAGTCTAACTTTAAGGCATCTTTTGGTCATGCCTATATACTGAAGTCCACACGGACACTCCAACATATGTATAATATTTCTGGAAGTACAACTGATAAAGTGTTTAATTGGGTATGTTCTTTTTGTGTTAGTTGAAGCGAAATGGGTGGTTTTAGACTTATTCGTTGAATCTGTGGTTTTACACACAATACATTTATTACATTTAAAAAAACCTTTTGGTCTAGATAAGAAATTAGTTTTACATTGTGTATTTTTTTTTAGTGTAGTTTCTTGTAAGAAGAGTCCTAAAACTGGGGGCACCTCTAAATGTCACATTTGGTCTATCTGGGATTTGGTCTTTTAAAAGGTCATCCTGTTTGAGAATATGCCAATTTTTTTTTATGATTTTTTTCATAATTACATTTTTATTGTTAAAATCTAAAATAATGGGTAATGTTGGGGGATCTTTTTTCTTAGCCTTATATTTTAATATTTCTTTTCTTTCTTTGCTTCTGACTGTGTTAAGGGCTGCATCTAATTTTTCCAATTTAAATTTTTTATCTAAAAACATGTTTTTTAATGAGGTAGATTGGGTATCAAAATCTTCGATTTGGGAACAATTGCGATGAAGACATAAAATTGGCTTTTCAGAATGCCATCTAGCCCGCCCAGCCCTCAGTCGGCACTTTTGCCGTGGGACAAGCTCACTCACGGCGCTATATGTAAATGCTTCGCCCAGCCCAAAGGTGCCACTCAAACTAGGGGGGCGTGTTTACATTCACGTAGCCCCCTATCCAGCATACATTTCCCAAGAGGGCATTGAGGCTTATCACGTGGTCGCGGTAAAACGCGATCACGTGACCATTTCTTATTTAACAAATGTCCATTCTTTTCTACAAATATTTAAATAAATATACTCTGTTTTATTATCAAAACATTTTATAAATATATATGTATGTCGTTTTTTACTTCTTCTGCTCCTATTGTATTTATGTTTTATACCACTCATATGTATTATGCAAATTATGTCATTTTGGCGCCAACATTTTAATTAGCATAAAATCACAAAGCCTATATAAGCATTCATGTACCAGGTTGATGTTTCTATTGCCAGTTGAAAAAGCCCTGTGTGGCGAAATGCGTTTTGGCTGTTTTTAACTGTTTTTTATGTAAATTAATAAAGGAATATTGGCTTTTAAATTTATATATGCCATATACCTTTTTTACTCTTTTTTTTTATTTGTTTGTAACTATAATTTTTAGTATTATTTTTTATTTTTAAGCTGGTCATTAGCTACTTCGGAGCAGTCATCCGCCCAAGAATCCGTAGGTGGGGATTGTACCACCTATGCTATTATAGTGAGCAGTATATTCCTGCTCACTCAAATGTGAGTACTTTACGTTTCTACTGTCTCAGACTATATACCAGGAGCTTCTGCCTGCTAGTAAGAAGGTAAGGAGACAAGTGGACATGAGTGCTAGGGGACAGTCCTTAGAAAGCATGGAGCGAGCGTATCATTAGATGCATTTATGCCAAGCTCAGGGTGCTGTTGACCAGCATGCATGATTGTCAGGCAGCCTGACATGACTCTCCTCCTTTTTGGGCATGTTCGTCCCTTTCAGGAGTTCTGGTTATATGATCCACATTAGTGGCTCATCCTTTTACACTACCCATTGACTCCCTGCTTCACTGGACATTGCTGTTAGGGGGTATGGATTTACTTGAAAGATGAAAACATGAATTAGAGAGAGATTAGGATATTTTGAGAGAATCTGAGTTTTCTTATAGCTGCATCCTATAAGTTTCCCTCCGGCAACATCTCCACCAGTTACATAACACTTGAGAGGTATGACTGTTTTAGTGTGTTTGGTTCTGTACTTATGAGGCCCCTCATAATTGTCAGCACCAGGCCCACTGGGCTCTTAATCTGACCCTGTCCACTATAAATGTATGCTGCACTCCTATAGTTTGGCTCTTTCCTCTGCAAAAGTAAACTACTTCAACATCATCATAAACACACTGTCCCACTAACCCAAATGCCTATTTCACACTTTTAATGCTCTTCTTTGCTCTGTTGCTTCCCCCCTCTTCCTTCCACCTTGTCAGCCACAAACATTGCAACTTACTTCACTTAAAAGATTTCTACAATCAGGGAAGAGATCTCTAATCTCTCTCCCTCCTCTACCAATACTTCCCCTTATACCACTCCCTCCACTGTTCTATGCTCATTTGCACTCTCTAAAGTGGAAGAGGTTTCTGCTCTGCTCCGGTCCTCCCACCCCACCACCTGTTCCCTCGATCCTATTCCCTCTGTCTACTTATCTTGCTCTGCCTCTAACTAAAGTTTTTAACCTCTCCCTTTTCTCTGGCACATTTCCTTCACCCTTCAAACATGCAACCAATCTGAAAAAATCCAACCTTGACCCCAACTCTCCATCCAAATACTGCCCTATGTTGCTACTGCCATTTGCCTCCAAGAGAGAGGTGTGTATGCGAGATTGAGAGACTTCCTCAAATCCAACTCTCTGCTTGACTCTGCTTCAGTCTGGATTCCGCACTTTGGATTTCCGTCACTCTGTTGAAACTTCTGTGACCAAAGTATCCAACAATTTAATCGCTGCTAAATCTAGCAGACATTACTCTATCCTAATTCTCCTTATTCTTTCTGCTGCCTTTGACACTGTTGATCATCAACAGCTTCTTCTCATTCTCCGTAATCTTGGTCTATGGGATATTGGTCTCTCCTGTGCTCCTCCTACCTCTCCCAGTGCTCTTCCAGTGTTTCAATGTCCCCAACCACTCTCTGTTGGCGTTCCCCAAAGTTCTGTCCTTGGTCCCTTAATGTTCTCTATCTACAGTATACTGCCTCCCTTGGTAAACCCATCAGCTCCTTTGGCTCCCATTATCATTTATATGTGGATAACATGCAAATCCACCTGTCCTCTTCTTACCTCTCTCTGCCCATCTTGACTTGTGTCTCGGACTGCCTCTCTGCGATTTCCAGTTGGATGGCTGCTCACTTCCTTAAACTCAACCTGTCCAAAACAAAGCTTCTGGTCTTTCCTCCCTCAAGTGTTGCTACTCCTGTGTCCGTCTCCCTCCAAGTCAACGGCGCTACCATCACCTCTTACTAGCAGGCTCACTGCCAAAGTGTTCTCTTTGACTCAGAGGTCTCTTTCACCACTCATGTCCAGTCAATTGCTAAATCCTGTCACTTCCATCTCAAAAACATAGCGCTAAGGTGCTGGTCTATGCCGTTGTTCTCTCTTGCTTTGACTACTGTAATTCCCTTCTCAGTGGTCTCACATGCTCCCAGTTTGCACCATTGCAATCTATAATGAATGTGGCGGCGAGGCTCATCTTCCTGTCATGCATCCCCCCTCTGTAAGACCCTACATTGGCCTCCAGTAAGATATAGGGCTCAATTTAGGATTCTGGTGCTTGCTTACAAGTCTCTACATAATACTGTTCCAACCTACCCAGTCTCCTTTCCTTCAAAAAATCAACTGAAAACTCAAACCTTCAGGAAACCGTATCAAGTAAATTGTTAACAGCTTTTCATCCCCACACCCTGACTCAGGGCCGGACTGGGAACAAAATTAATTTTTTACTAAAAAGGGGGCGGGGCCAGATAGGGTGAATTTTGTCATCACCAATGACAAGCATGCCCCATCACAAAGTGACATGTTGGTCCAATGCTCTTCCAGGGCAGACCATGCGCAGAGCTCTGCTCAAGAGCTATAGCATGAGAAAACTACCCTGTGTTTGTTCTGCACAGTGCAAGCAAATTTGATAACATGCTTGCTCTATGTTTGCTTGAAAATTGTCTCTGGTGTCTCCATAGATGGGATACCAGGAGACAAAAATGCCAGGAAAGAGTATTGTGCAGTGTGTGTGAGGGGTGCAGTGTGTGTGCTGTGTGTGAGTGATGGGTGCTGTGTTTACATGAGGGTGCTATGTGTGTGTCAGTAAGTGGTGTGTGAGGGTGCAGTGTGTGTGTGTGTGAGGGTGCTGTGAGTGTCAGGGGTGCAGTGTGTGAGTGAGGGTGCTGTGAGTATCAGGGGTGCAATGTGTGTGAGTGAGGGTGCTGTGAGTGTCAGGGGTGCAGTGTGTGTGAGTGAGGTTGCTGTGAGTGTCAGAGGTGCAGTGTGTGTGTGTGAGTGGGGGTGCTGTGAGTGTCAGGGGTGCAGTGTGTGTGTGAGGGTGCTGTGTCAGGGGTGCAGTGTGGGTGTGTGAGGGTGCTGTTTGTGTTAGGGTGATGTGTGTGTTAGAGGTGTAGTGTATGTGCAAGAACAGTGCAGTGTGTGGGGGGGGTGCTGTGTGGGTAAGGGAGCTGTGCGTGAGGGGAGCAGTGTGTGTGTGCTGTGTGTGAGTGACGGTTGCTGTGTTTGAGGGAGGGTGCTATGTGCATGTGATGGTGCAGTGTGTGTGTGTGTGAGGGTGCTGTGAGTGTCAGGAGTGCAGTGTGCGAAGGTGCTGTGAGTGCCAGGGTGCAGTGTGTGTTTGAGTGAGGGTGCTGTGTCAGGGGTGCAGTGTGTGTGTGTGTGAGTGAGTGAGGGTGCTGTGTGTGTCAGGGATGCAGTGTGTGTGTGTGTGTGTGTGTGTGAGTGAGGGTGCTGTCAGGGGGTGCAGTGTGTGTGTGAGTTAGGGTGCTGTGAGAGTCAGGGGTGCAGTGTGTGTGTGTGAGTGAGGGTGCTGTGAGTGTCAGGGGTGCAGTGTGTGTGTGTGAGTGAGGGTGCTGTGAGTGTCAGGGGTGCAGGGTGTGTGTGTGTGATTGAGAGTGCTTTAAGAGATTATATCCCCCTTCCCATCTTACCTTCAGCCTGGGAGGTGGAAACGTGCTACTGCCATCCCTGGTGGTCCTAGTGGTGAGTGAACTCTAGCCTGTGGGGCAACGCTCCAAATATCGCTAGAGGAACCCGGCAGAGCTGCAAGTTAGAGCTCCTCCAGGTTCCTCTCTTGTCTCCCTCCCTCTCTCCACCACCGGCGGCCGCATCACACTGCATGTGGGCCAGTGAGGGAGATCTTTGATCTCCCCACCGGCCCGTCATGGCATGCAGCAGGGCCAGTGCTCGGATAGTGCTCGGAGAGATCCTGTGATCTCCCCTGTCGGCCTCAGCCCATGGCCACCGCGGCCCACCGGGCATTTTCCCGGTGTGCCCGATGGCCAGTCCGGGCCTGCCCTGACTCCTCTCCTGCAACTGTTAAAAATAACCTACTAAGCCCTCAGTGAATACTACTTTGATACCCTTTGTGTCACTATACCTCAATTCCTCTAGCATGTAGGCTCATTGAACTGGGCCATCAACTCCTTTGTTCTTGTGCATCCAACTTGTCTGGTTACAATTACGTGTCTGTTAGTCCACCCATTGTACAGCGCTATGGAACTTGCTAGCACTATATAAATAATAAAATAATAATCATGTATTTGAGTTCTCCCCATTCCTGAGAGTTGTTATAGGCCCTTTTTGGGGTGAATGATTTGTGCAAAATATTACAAACATTGTAAGTTGAGGGTTTTTTTTGGCTTCATCTTGTTGAGCAAAATCCTTTATTGCATAAATCTGAAAATATCCCTGGTTGAAAAGGAGGCTTCAGTATTTAGTTTCTAAAATGTAATTAATTTGTTGTCTGAATAATTGAACGTATGTGTGAAGAAAATTGAATTTTAATTGACATTTTCTTCTTTATTATGTATTTTTCCTGTGTTACTACCTGTATAGTGAATGTATTAGTTCGTTAGTTTGAAACTACCGAACGCCGACCACCCTCCTGGCTTATTAACTACAAAGGAACCAGCTATTAAGTGCTCCCTGGGTGGCCGCTGTTCGTATAGCTGAACGCCATGTGGAATAGAAAATGGCGGGCCATCTTGTTCGCACCAGGGGAGTCAGCGGGACTTGGTCGTCGAGTGTCTGGAACTAAAATCGGACACTCGACCTCGCGAACTACCGCTGAAACTACCGCATGCCGGCTTCTTGTATTTCCCGAACAGCCAGGAAGCGCCGTTTGGTAGTTCTATGCTGGGAACCCACATTTCATCTACCTTATTCCTCTACTCCCTGCTGCAGTTATAATCACTCATGCTGAGCTGTTGGGAAAGGGAACAGAAGACCGCAAAACCATAACCACTGCAGGTCTTAACAGTATGTAACCCTGCATATAATTTTTTTTAATAACATCAGAGCTAGGTATGAGTATCTCCATCTTTCACTATTAGATTTTATTTTCATACCATGTTCATAATTTGTTCATTTCAATCTTTATTCTTTTCTACCTTCACTTTATTATTTTAATATTCTATTGCTATCTATAACAATACTTATCACTCAATCATGCACCCAGACAGACAAAACACACACACAAAAAAAATCTTTCTCTTTTCTCTTTTTCTTTTGTTCCCTAACTACCTTTTCCTTTCCTTTTTCTCTTCCTTTTCTGCCTGTTCCTTTTCCTATCCCTTGTTCCATACGGTGAGGAATAAAGACTACATAGACTCTTTTTCTCTTTGTCGTTTCCGTTTTCTGTACTTTCTTACTTCCTCCTTTCTCTATCCCCCTAACTCTTTTCTTTCTCAGTTTCCCTCTTGCTCTTCATTGTCCTCTTAGGTGTGTTAATACTTATTTATCCAAAGACGCCAGAGGGTGTTAAATTTGTCCAAAAGTTTGATAGTTTAAATAAAAGCCCCTTTCCATTTCTCCTTGAGATTTTACCTGATTTCTAACCATATTCCAGCATATTTTGTCTTTCAATTTCCAATTTTGCTATGGATATTTTCATAGCTCAAACAATTTGTATAATCAAATAGTACTTAAATTCGAATTCCCCCAGATCCATATGTAACAATGCCCATTTTGCAGTTGGAGCTATCTTTATTTTCAATATCTCAGAAATATTATCAAAAGTAGTTTTCCAGAAATCAATTATCTGACTACGTTCCCACCATATATGCAAACAACTACCATTTTTATCCCCACATCTCCAACATAATATACTCTCTGTACTCTTGAATTTTGTTACTATGGTAGGTACTAAATACCACCTGTAATTCAATTTTAAATGTGTTTTTTGTAATGTTAAACAATGTGTGACTTTCCTAATAGACATTAGACTAATTACCCATTCTTTACTATCGAAAGTTGTTTGCAATTCACTTTGCCAATACTTGATATTGCCCCTTGTTTTAGGGTAAGCATTAATCTATGAATCATCTTAATTACGCCTGGTTGAGGTTTATTATTAAAAATTTTGTTTAGATGCTCATGTACTACATTTTCATCCTCTCTATATAGGTGCACTCTAATATAATTATTAATTCTTATCCAAGAAAAATACAGAGGATGTGAGAGATCCAATTCTTTACATAATGTGTTAATAGTCTTGAGTTTGACACCTATTAACAAGATTTTGATTTTATATTTATCATGTGGAGTCTTTACTGCTATATTTTGAATATTGGATTCTAGACTTAGAAGAGAGGTATTTTTAATAACTTTATCCTATCCTTTATTGGAAGATTTTTCTTAAACCTCATCCATCCATTAATAATATTGTCAAAGATAGCTGAAGTATTATATCTAGATATTTTTTTAATCACATTATGATGAGCCCACAAAATATCTTCTAAATTCTTGATTTTTAGTATTTCAGATTCTATCAAATACCAATCTTCTTGTTTGGAATTGTCTATTTGAAATATGTGAGCTTGATTAACCATCACTGCATTAGCATAGTTTTCCATTTTGGGTAGACTAAACCCTCCTTGATGAACTGTAACCCTGCATATTCTAATCCTTTGAAGTCTCTTGCCCTCATACCTGGTAATAAGGAGACGTTCCTCAAAATAGCAGTACTCCTAATTAAGTTAAGTGTCAGACACCAGGGCTTTATAATAGCATGTTACCCCAAAATACAGTTTCCCCACATAAAACCCCCAAATATTCTACATCCCCTTGTAGCTCTCCTCTAGAGGGGCAACCAGTTCAAAAAGCACTCAGATCGGAGGTGTCTAATTTAAGTTATTCAGCACGATAGCTTTACCAGACAGCTGTTTGGAAACTCCCGGTCACAAAAGATGGCTTCTGTTGACTCTGGTGCATAGAGTTCCATAAAGTCTTTGGTATCACTGAGTGCCTTGTCACCTCCTCTACCCCCGTTACAAATATCTCCCTGTTTGCTGATCCTGGGACTGAGAGTGACCTCGGTTAAGTAACACTGCCGCAATCCGAATTGCAGTTCCATAACATAGCTCCCGGTCAGGTGCATTGTACTTTAAAGAGCCTCTCGTTAGTCCCTGAGAGTCCCAGAGGGTTTCTTTTGGCTCTCTAGCTGGGAGACACAGCAGGGAAGGGGATGGTACCTTGGAAAATAGCTATTTTAGGGGAAGATGCATTGAGTCCTGCACAAGTTCATAGTGACCGGGTGGTCTGTCACACTTTTCAAAATAAATAAATCCAAAACAATTTAGATTCAGAGTGAAACTAGAAACATAGAAACATAGAATGTGACGGCAGATAAGAACCATTTGGCTCATCTAGTCTGCCCAATTTTCTCAATACTTTCATTAGTCCCTGGCCTTATCTTATAGTTAGGATAGCCTTATGCCTATCCCACGCATGCTTAAACTCCTTTACTGTGTTAACCTCTACCACTTCAGCTGGAAGGCTATTCCATGCATCCACTACCCTCTCAGTAAAGTAATACTTCCTGATATTATTTTTAAACCTTTGTCCCTCTAATTTAAGACTATGTCCTCTTGTTGTGTTAGTTTTTCTTCTTTTAAATATAGTCTCCTCCTTTACTGTGTTGATTCCCTTAATGTATTTAAAGGTTTCCATCATATCCCCCCTGTCTCGTCTTTCCTCCAAGCTCTACATGTTAAGATCCTTTAACCTTCTCTGAACTCTCTCTAAGGTATCAATATCCTTCTGAAGATACGGTCTCCAGTACTGAGTACAATACTCCGAAGTGAGGTCTCACAAGTCTTCTGTACAATGGCATGAGCACTTCCCTCTTTCTACTGCTGATACCTCTCCCTATAAAACCAAGCATTCTGCTAGCATTTCCTGCTGCTCTATTACATTGTCTGCCTACCTTTAAGTCATCAGAAAATAATCACCACTAAATCCCTTTCCTCAGATGTTGAGGTTAGGACTCTATCAAATATTCTGTACTCTGCCCTTGGGTTTTTACGTCCAAAATGCATTATCTTGCACTTATCCACATTAAATGTCAGTTGCCACAATTCTGACCATTTTTCTAGTTTACCTAAATCATTTGCCACTAGGCTTATCCCTCCTGGAACATCAACCCTGTTACATATCTTAGTATCATCAGCAAAAAGACATACCTTACCATCAAGACCTTCTGCAATATCACTGATAAAAATATTAAAGAGAATGGGTCCAAGTACAGATCCCTGAGGTACCCCACTGGTGACAAGTCCAAGCTTCGAATATACACCATTGACTACAACCCTCTGTTGCCTGTCACTCAGCCACTGCCTTACCCATTCAACAATATTGGAATACAAACTTAAAAATTGCAGTTTATTGATAAGCCTTCTATGTGCAACAGTGTCAAAAGCCTTACTGAAATCTAGGTAAGCAATGTCTACTGCACCACCCTGATCTATAATTTTATTTACCCAATCAAAAAAAATCAATAAGATTAGTTTGGCATGATCTCCCTGAACTACATGCACATGTCTATCTTTATATGGTAGAAAGTACATTTCTGTCTGCAACAAATAGCCAACATAGTTATGTGGTTGTGTTTACAGTAGTACAAAGGAGGGCTAGGGTTGTGTACCATCTAAATAACATCTTAAAAGATTTCTCTTGTAAGCCCATTGAAATTGATAACTTTGCCAAAGCCTCCCATATCTACTCCCCCCCTAACTCCTATATATTCCCCAATATTCTGCATCTACATAAGTCTTCATGCACGTATCAGGGACCCATGTGAGTCAGGAATATAGCCTTCATGCCAGTATCAAGGAGGGATATAGGCCAGGACTATAGAGTGCATGGCAGTATCAATCAGAAATGCCACAAGTTAACTAAACATCATATTCCTTGCTCAGTGATGCCATAATCAAATGCTTTCTTGTGTCAGGCTGTTATGATTGACTATTGGGACTCTATATTTGAATACCTCTGCTTGGCTTGCCTTGACATGTATTACTTCATTCCTTATAAAGTTCCACCTCCTGTACACTAAAAGTAACCTGTCCGGTTACATTTTTAATAATTGGCTTCAGACTTCAGTTCACGTTCCTTCATGCCGATTGTTCTTTTCCTCAGTTGTTGGCTCCTGACTCTAGCTCTCTTTCCTGACTTCTCCCCCGGATCACCCTTTTTTGCCTGCTGCCCTGCTGACTTCCAACTTCTGCCACTACCCAACAACTTTTACGGATTGCCCCTGTATCTTGCTACTACATAGATATCATACCTCAGTTTACGAGTCACAGCCATACTCTCAGATCATGCTATTAACAGGCAGGATAGATGAACAGTCTCAAGTGCTCGTTTCTTAAACCTCTCCTTTGCCTTGTAACTATTCCTTCTTGTTTCAAAGCATCGCTGCTGCCTCCACTGTTTAAAGGACGGCTGTGCAGCTCACTGTTTATTCCGGACCTTCCAAGCTGCACTAGTCTGTCCCCACATGACCTCCTATTCAGTGTATTACCACGTAAATCTCATGGCACTTTCAACCTAAATCCAACGTATTATAGTGAGATTCTACTTGACTGTGCTTCGAACAATACTTATTTAGGAGGTAATTTACTGTACATATTGTATATAATTTATATTTCTATTATTTCTTTACCAGGTTACTCCTAATCAACCTAATTCCATTTTGTTTGGGCTCAAATGCAACAGGTCATTTAATTTACTGCTTAAACTATTGTGTCACAATTATTACACAATATCACAATCAGTGCCAGAAATCATGACAGTTATCAGGGAGAGATGTAACCCAGGGATATACAGTGTGCATATATAATTTATATTGCAAACGTCATTGTCTCAGCACAGGCAGGGCATGCCATACAAATTAGTTTAACCCCTGCAGTACCATGCTATTGAAGGAATTTCTCTCTAAATGTTTGGGCACACTCAGCACCATGCGATGATGATATTGACCTGAACTGCATTGGAAGCAAAGTGTGATTTTTATTTCTATTGCTACAGTACTCCTCCCAGTAAATGCTTCAGTAATATAGAATTTGGCACTGAGAAATGATGATATGTATTTTCTGCATTTTAGTTGTAACTTGCCTAGACCATCTTTTGCTTCCCTTGATTTGTTTACACAGCCTGCAGGACTACTAACGGGAATGGCATTCTTTCTGTGGAAAAAGTGCAGGAACGCTATTCCCACGCGTTCCTGCAGGACTCGAGCCTTGCAAATAGCAATATGTATTTCTACAGTGCAAAAAAAACTATATAAGGGTTTAATCCAACTTGAACTTCATCCAGAAAAATAAAAAGACAAGGAACATAAAATGTCTTCACCAAATGAATAAATAGACACTTCTTATAAAACATAGTAGTTGTACAAATTGGAACAAACCGCTTCTAGAAAGAAACAGAACACACCCAAAGTGAAATGTAAAAGAACGAGTAGAAAAAAAAAAAAATAATAAATTAGACTGGCTACATAAAAATAATTCTGGAAGATTTATTAGGATAGTCCATACACTGTTTCAGGTCGAAAAAGAGCCAGTTTTAAGCAAACACAAACTGAACTATTTAAATAGCATATACACTTATCAGTCACAACATTAAAACCACCCACATGTGACGTGTATAACATTGATTATATTGTTACAATGGCACCATTCAATGGGTGGGATATATTGAGCAGCAAGTGAAAAGTCAGCTCTTGAACTTCATGTGTTGGAAGCAGGAAAAATGGGCAAGCAAAAAGATCTGAGTGACCAGCCAAAATAAGGTCAAAATAGCGATGTCCAGACAACTGGGTCTGAGCATATCCAAAACGGAAAGTCCTGAGGGGTGTTCCTGATATGCAGTGGTTAGTACCAGACAAAAGTGATGCAAGAAAGGACAACCGGTGCACCGGGATCAGGGTTATGGGCACCCAAGGCTCGTTGATGCATGGGTAGAGCGACGGCTAGCCGTCTGGTCCAATCACACAGAATAGCACAAATTGCTGAAAAATGTAATGCTAGATATGATAAAAAAGGAGTCAGAACACACAGTGCATCCTCCTGCATATGGAGCTGTGTAGCTGCAGGCTGGTCAAAGTGCCCATGATGACCCCAGTACACCACCGAAAGCTCCTTCAATGGGGACATAAGCAACAGAACTGGACCATGGAAGAATGTTGCCTGGTTTGATGAATTGCTTTTTGTTTTACATCATGTAGATGGCTGTGTATGTGTGTGTTTTTTTACCTGGGGAAAAGATGGTAGCAAAATGTACTAAAGAAAACAGTGTTCTGCTCAGTGCAATGTAATGCTGTGAAAAATTAGGTACTGGCATTCGTGTGGCTTACTTTGACATGTACCATCTGTGACGGAGCTCATGTACTCCAACTGAGTACCTCTGCCCAATCTGCTTCCTGGTCGTTGAGTAGGGAGCCTGTCGCCAAGGCTTGACTGGTGTCTCTCTGAAGCTTTTCCACCTGACCAGGCTGCAGCTCTGCCTGCAATGTGATTGCTTTTGTCTATATAAACATCCATAACTTTATTTATTAAATCTCTTCTTTTTCTGTAACCAAAACGTTAGAAATAAATAAGCATAAATTAACATATATACATATATAACTCCACACATAGTGTTATACAGTGACCCAACTGTCCTTGCCAATAAACATACAGTGGTTCCTAATCACCACTTCCTCTCACCTCCCCCCTCGTCATAAAAATCATATCTTTCCAATGCCCGCCATCAGCCGACCTTATCCACGCTCGATGGGCACGACACCTCAGGCAACCTAATGTTAACCGTTTGAAGCAGGGGAGGTTGAGACCTTAAAAACTTGTTCATCTCATTCCATATACTTAAACGTAACCACTCAAACTCAATTGGCAAGGACATACCCCCAGCTAGCTGTGACGAAATATACCAATAGGGTGGGCAGGAGGGAAGCTGTTTGCTGGCCCGAATCCCAAGTTGCACTGAGGTAAGACCTCCCCCACACTAACTTACACAGAACATAATCCCACCCACACACTCTTTCCCAACCAATCCCATGCATCTATCCCCACACTCCTACATGTGCCCTTGTCTGCTTAGCTGCGCTATCTCCCAGGGCCTTGTATGTACGTAGTGGGGAATCGTGATGCAGCCTAGAACAAAATCTAACCCCATTCAACCCCCCAATAACGACAGACCACTTAGTATGGATGAAACAGGCCACCGCATTTATTATCACAAACGAAATTACTGCATAACACATCCATACATACCCCTGCCACAACCCCGCTGTTTTACACCTAAAATCTGGGGGGACCCCACCATAACCAGCCATGGTCTGTTCCACCACTTCTTGCAGTGCTAGATTAACATAGGCCTATTCCGACCTCCAGCAAGCGCATCCATCCCCTCGAGATAACTAGGCCACATCCGGCCAAACCCTAAGGCGAACTGGAATCCCCCAAGACAAACCCAGAAACCCATCTTGTCCGAATTTTGACGGCAGCGCACCAGGGCACTCACATTGCTGAGCGC
Organism: Pelobates cultripes; assembly: GCA_933207985.1. NCBI lineage: Eukaryota > Metazoa > Chordata > Amphibia > Anura > Pelobatidae > Pelobates > Pelobates cultripes. The sequence continues at coordinate 234,893,754 of OW240914.1, read as the reverse complement.
ACTGCCGACAGGAATGGGCGATAGCCTTAGCCTAGCCCCTGAGAACCTCTGGGAAGAAACAGAATGCATAACACGTCCAGATTGAAGAGCACCCAATACCCAAACCATCACCGAACCCATCCACCCAGAGATGACAAAACCCCTGGTACCTCCATGAGGCGGGACAGCTGACCCTGTACGAGGAGGAGCCACACCCCCTTCATGTATCTGGTGCCAGACCACCGAACCTCCGCTCCCGAAGGCGTAAGATCCAACCACTCGCCCTCGTCTCCTGGCCCAAATTACATACAAGCATCCCACCAACCCCATTCCAGGGGGTGGGGGGGGGACCGTAACCGCAGAGAGAAATCCATTCGGAGACCAGCAGGGTGAACCTGAGGAACCCACCACCATTCGAGCCTGGCGGCATCTGCAGCCGTCCCCAACGCAGAATAAATGCCCCTTGAACTCCCCACCATCCTTATCCAGGAATTCAAGCCCCAAGTGGAACACCCCAACTAAATGGACGCAGGAGAGAAAACCCATCTCCAAGAACCAAACAAGGGTGAGGATACTGGATAAACCAGGGGACGGAATAGCACTCCCAATGAAAAAAACAGGCAAATGACGGAACCCTGCACCGCCCCCGATCGGAACGGTATATTTCAGACCATCCTGGGAACCCACTACATCATGTTAGGAGCCCAACCATTACCCCGTGCATTTCATCTACCTCAAGAGAATGCAGAAAGGCCAGGGCATGACAACCCCGCAACATCCAAGAATTGCACAGATTCTATCGACGAATCAGCCAACCGCAACCGACTTACCCTTCCCAACGACAACAGCCGTCGAGCGGCGAAACCCGAAGGAAGTCCGTTCCAACGCTTACTCAACTCCACGAAAACACCTTCCCACTTGCCGACGACCATAACATGAACAGGAAGCCGAGCCCTGCTAATCGCAGAAATCACCCCCAACGCCCTTAACAGAGGGAACCAAACATGTAGATGAGCAGTCCACTCCCGGAACCCCCAAGGAAACGTCCCGATCACTCCCACCTTACTGGAGCAGGCCCCACACCGCCTCATAGATCGACCCACGGACCAGCTTCATCAGACCGTTGGACCAAGCGACCACCTCCACTGCCCTAAAAATTGACCCTGTGACACCTCCGCCCGAAGTACACCCTATAATGAACAAGACAGAGCATCGGCCACCACATCGGGAATACCTGGACAAAAAAACCCCGACCAGCCGCCCCTAGACTCAAACAGCGCCGAGCCCGGCACCGCAACCAGAGTAACACCGGGGTAGAGGGTACTGTCACATGATAAAGACAGCCAGAACCACCCCACGATGGTCCCAAAAAAAACAAAACACCCACCAGTTCGTGAGCTGGGCACCCCATGCCTACCATGCCACCAGAAAGGGGAAGCTCCAAGAACACCAGAGTCCGCCAGAGCCCCGATGCTTGACAGTGTAATGGGCAAGAGTCAGCACACCACTGAGAGCCCAAAATGGCCCCAAAAAACCCCAAACCTGCTGCAGCAGCAAACAGTGGGAAGTCAGCGGAAAAGACTTAGGGGGCCAGATTGCACAAGCCACCATTAAGGGAGGCCCAGAAGGAACCCCATACAGTCCCAAGGGCAACCCCAACAGGAAAAGCCCAGCGTACCCAGGAGAGTCCAAAGGTAGCGCAGCCGAAACCCACAACGCCCCTCAAAACCACCGACGCCTCCTGCCTGATGTCCCAAACCGCAGTCAGGGGCAACCGACGTTCCCTTTGCAGGAATCGATCCCACTATCCAGGAGACTACAGCACGTATCACGACCCACGGATATGGCCTGGGCCACGGAACTCCGAAACTCCAAAACACTACCCCAGGAACAACACTGCAGCAGCAGAGTGCGGACATGCGGCACTGACGGCCCCACACATAAGCGACATCGGGAGCAACTCACGTGGAGGCACATAGCCACCTAATCCTGACTGTCAGAAACACAACCTGACGGGCGTACCGGCAGCAGCCGGAAAACTGATTCCACAGCCGCCTTCGTCAGCAAGGCCCCATGGCCCCGCAGCCCCATGCAGACCGCTGCGCCGAGCCACCATCCCAAACCTAGCCCCGGGAAGGAAACGACAACTGAGTAAATAAGGAATCCGGCAATACCGACCCCGATGGAGCTCTCACATGGACTGAGGGTCCTGCACTGAGAGCACCCACGTCCCCCATCCCGACAGATTGCAGAGAGGACAAAAACGCACCGTGCTGAGGCGCCAGGTAAGCCCCAAGTAAAACCAGAGGCCAAAGCCCATCTGGTCCCAAGCCAAGAAGGGCCGCACCGCCAACCGTTGATGAAAGTGCAAAACGTACCTCCACCAACCCACCTCACCCCAGGGACGAAACGCGTCCCGAGAGTGTCCTAAACGCAGAACCACGCAGCGCATTCTCGGGGAGCCTCCTCCCCGACCATGCTATCCAGAACTGGGGTGCATCCGAATATGCGCCCTGGGGTGTATCTGACCACAGCAAGCTCCCCATGACCCTCCCGGAACCTGGGATGCCTCGCCGGCGCTTTGAGCTGCGCCGGACGCTGCAGGAAAGTGTACTTAAACATATGATACATACTGAAAACTAAGGGGGGGGGGGGAGCGGCGTCCATTTCAGTTCTTTTTTTTTAAAATTTTTCCCCTTGTACTGGACATTGTATTCCCTTTTTTTTTTTTTAAATTCAGTCCATTTGGTAATTTACATTTTATTTCTGTCCTGTAATTTTCTCCCTTTTTAATTAATTTTCTATTTATTTTTAATTCTTTCTTTATTTTTTTGTGCTAAGAGGACTAGACTGAATAAAAGAAGGAAGAACGTACGCACGCGAAGCGCTAAAAAGAAGGGGGGAAATGTACTCACCGGTCGCAGCCTGGCGATCCAAGCCCGGCACTGCGCTCACAGAAGGCTGAGGCAAAGAAACAGCAGTTCCAGCATCCACAGAAGACACACTAATTTACACAGAACATAATCTCACCCACACACTCTTTCCCAACCAATCCCATGCATCTATCCCCACACTCCTACATGTGCCCTTGTCCACTTAGCTGCGCTATCTCCCCAGGGCCTGCTCTCAAGCCTAGCTCTCTTTGATTTGTCCAAAGGCTAGAGGGATCATGCAGCCAGCCAACAGGTATGACAACTCTGTGGCTGGAATCTCTAAAAATTCACACAGGACACACAGTTCCAAAAGAAACTAACATATAAAGCTTTATTTACTTGGAACTAGCCCATACGATTATTACGTAAAGCTTACAGTGACACTCAAATAAATACATAAAACCAAATTATGTGAAGAAATATACAGGAACTCATAACACATAAACTTATTAATAAAAGGGCGGGGAAGGAATATCTCTCCTGCCTGCATAAACCATATTATGCAAATCTATCTAATAGGCAAATTAACAGAGTGACTTAGACATAGGAGTAGTCCAGAGTCCTATAATAAGTGTCCGTATAAAACTCCAGGTGATGGTGACTACCATCACACCACCTACCTAGAGATTGTTACAGAACACGTACACCCCTACATGGCAAGTGTGTGCCCAAATGGCAGTGGTCTCTTTCATGCAGGATAATGCACCATGTCACACTGCAAAAATTGTTCAGGATTGGTTTGAGGAACATTGTGACGAAGTGCCCTTCGCCACTTTGTCCTGGAGAGGCCTGCTTGACCGCCTCCTGCCCTGCGACTATGGCCCTGGGATGTATTGCCCTTCTAGGAACTGATGTGGGCATACTGGAGGCTTATATTGCTGTTTCTGGCCCTTAAATGCCCAAAGAAAGGATTTGTACTTTTAAACTGGCACTTCGGATGCAGTCGAAGTTGTCGCCATTCGAATAACGAACACGTGGCGGCGGCCATCTTTGTTCATTCGAACGAGGTCAGTGGTATGTGTAGCCAAATCCATGGAACTGAAATCGGCTACACATTTCAACGAACACCGCTGACCCTTACCTTCTCCTGCACTAAGTTTTCAGCCACAGAGACTAAGTTCCGTTCGAAGATTCGAACGCCCGTTCAAATGGGACTTAGTCATTTTTTCAGTGTGAAATTGACCGACACTGGAACTGTTTTGGGCAGGAAAATGTGCCTGCGGTCGGTCACAAAGGACTTCCGACTAACTTTTGAACTAATGGAAGGATCTGCATGAATGTTCATATTTCAAGTATGCTGATTAATAATATGTGGTTATATGAAGATTGGATGTGTGGTTTTAAAGTTACAGTACATGTATAAAAACTGTATTTTTCTTGCTTGTGATAATTATGTTAACCTATTGTGTACCATAATTAGATCACAGGCAGAGGGGAGGATTTTTTGGGGTAATTGCTGGGAGTGTTTTCTGTAATGTACATGTGTTATTGGCTGTTCTGTAAACCCTGTGGGTGGTCCTATGTAGGGAAAACCTGCATAAAAGAAGGCCCTTTGGTGCCAAGTAAATGAGATCCTGTTTGACCCTCAATACGTAGCCTTGTCTCGTTATTGGAGGGAGCTGCTATCATCACACTGGGGATTGCTATGCTCTGCATACTCCCCTGAGCTTTAATCACTTAGCTCTTTTAAGAGCTTGTTCCTGATACGCTCTCCTGGAGGAGAGGTCTTCCCCACATGGTCCTGGAGGACAGAAGCTGAACCATGGTGGACGGAAGACGGCGAGGCTCCAGTTAAGCTACGGCGGTTGTGGAGTCTGCGGTGGTTGTGGTGTCCAGTGCGGTGCTTGTGGTCCTCGGCGCAAGCTAGGAAGCGTCCATTAACGGAAGGGTCCGTTACAGTGGTGGCAGCGGTGGGATGGCTTTCTAGTGAGAGGAACAGCACCCTGGAGACACCTGAATTATTACGGAGCGATATGGAGCCAGCAAATCCATGGGCAGCGCTCGAAGTGGAGGAGGAGTTCGACTGGAGGTTACATAGCCTCTTGGCCCCATTGGGTGAGCCAGTATCAGAGGCAACCAGGTTGGACTGCAGAGAGGGCGCCAGGAAAGAGATGTGGGACGAAGACCTGGAGGGTGTCCAGCGTTGGCGAGGTGAGTGTCTCCCCAGTGAGCAGCAGCGACTACAGACCCGAGTGGCCCTGTGGATGCCTATGATGGGAGAACAGCCCAGGTGGGAGTTGGTAATGCAGCTTAATTCTCTGGCGTGGAAGGAACTGGGGCTCAACGACGCATACCAGGCGCTACATTGGTATGCAGTTCAGCGTGTTCCAGGGATGGCTAAGTCCGACAGACCAGAGGGTGAGGATTACAATGGCCCTGGCCTATTATGGTACACCTTTGCCGGACCAAGGTTCGGGGATGCTGCAGAGTCACGGCTATGGGACATATATGAATCCAGAGCAACCATTCTAGATCTCCCTGAATGAAGACCTAGAGCCAGACCTGTTTGAATTGGCCATCCAGGAATGGGAACTGGAGCAGGATTACCAGTACCTCCTCAGCTCCAGTCGAAGTTGTCGAAGCAGTCGAAGTTGTCGAAGTGTCGAAGTTGTCGAAGTCGTCGAAGTGGCCGCCATTCGAATAATGAACACGTGGCGGCAGCTATCTTTGTTCATTCGAACGAGGTCAGCGGTATGTGGTCTTCCCCACACGGTCCTGGAGGACAGAAGCTGATCCAGGGTGGACAGAAGACGGCGAGGCTCCGGTTGTGGAGTCTGCGGTGGTTGTGGTGTCCAGTGCGGTGTTTGTGGTCCTCGGCGCAAGCTAGGAAGCGTCCATTAACGGAAGGGTCCGTTACAAACATGACAAAGATTTCAAGGTCCGGTTAAGCATCTGTGGGATGTGTTGGAACAACAAACAAACAAACCCATGGAGGCCCCACCTCACATCTTGCAGGACTTAAAGGATCTGCTGCTAATGTTTTGGTGCTAGGTACCACTGGACACATTCAGAGGTCTTGTGGAGTCCATCCCTCGGAGCATCAGAGTTGTTTTGGTAGCACAAGGGAGACCTAAACGATATTAGGCAGATTATGTCAAATCTGTGTACAGGTATTCACAATTAGAGTTTTCTGTGCAAAACAGATATGTCTGCAAAAAAATTAGGGCGCATGATTATGACATCACAAAATATTAAATTAAATTCAAAAGTGCAAAACAAACCTGACCTTCAAGCTGTATGGACACACACTACTCGAGCTTCTGTTGATATGGCTGATTCTGGGAATATATAACCCCAATTATCAAGCCACTGTCTATACACAACCTGATCCTGGGGTTCCAGAGAAGCACTTTATTCAACACACTACACCGACTGCAGCCCTGGTAATTATCTTGCGGTCAGCTGGGAGCGAGGCGGGGAGAACCGGCCGATCTCCTTACGCTTCAACCAGGGCCGGGCTGGGAAAAAAATTAGGCCTGGGCATTTTTCTATCAGAGCGGCCCCCTAAGAAGGGGGCGGGGCCAGAGAGTGTGTGTTTTGTCATCACTAATGACAACACGCCCCCTCTCAAAGTGAGCATGTTGGTTCAATGCCCAGAGCCCTGCTGAAGAGCTCTGGCATTAGAAAAAGGCCCTGAATTTGTTCTGCGCAGCGCAAGCAAATTTAATAACATGCTTGCTCTGTGTTTGCTTTTAAATTGTCTCTGGTGTCTCCACAAGTGGGATACCAGCGGACAAAAGGGCCAGGAAAGTGCATGGTGCATATGTTTGGAGCCTGCTTGTGGGATTGCATGTGTGTAGAGTGTGGTGTGGTATTGTATAAATAGGTCAATTTAATTTGTGTTTGTGGTGTAATATGTGTGGCTAGGGGCTGTAGAGAGTGTGTGTATAGGGGGCATAGTTTTATAGGGGATGCAGCGAGGGTGTGTTTAGAGAATGTTGTATGTGTTTGCTGACAAGGAATGTAGTGTGTGTGTGTAGGAGATCTACTGTGTAAAGGACCCAGTGTGTGTGTGTGTGTGTGTGTGTAGAGGATTAAGAGTGCATATAGGGTAAGGGATCTAGTGTGTATCTGGAGCGTAATGTGTGTAGTGGTGCAGTGTGAGGGATGCTGTAGTGTGTGTGTGTGTGTGTGTATGTATATATATATATATATATATTTGGACTTATTGTATGTGTGAGGGGCGCAGTGTGTGTATGTAAGAGGGGTGCTGTGTGTGAGGGTGTTTTTATCTGCTGTCACATTCTAGGTTTCTAATTTTCTTTGTCTGTTAACTCACTGAGGGTTATTTTATATATATATATATGTGTGTGCTGTATATGTGTGGGAGTGTGCTGTGTGTCTGTGGAGTGTGAGTGTGTGTGTCTGGGTGCTGTGTGTGTCTGGGGGGTGCTGTGTCTGTGTGTCTGGGGGTGCTGTGTGTGTCTGGGGTGCTGTGTCTGGGGGCTGTGTCTGGGGGTGCTGTGTGTGTCTGGGGGGTGTGTGTCTGGGTGCAGTGTGTGTCTGGGTGCGCTGTGTGTCTGGGTGCGTGTGTGTGTCTGGGGGTGCAGTGTGTGTCTGGGTGCTGTGTGTGTGTGCTGTGTGTGTCTGGGGTGGTGTCTGTGCTGTGTCTGGGGGCTGTGTCTGGGTGCTGTGTGTGTGAGTGAATGTATTTTTTATTTAAATTTAAATATTTTTTTTTACTAATAAAAAAATATATATATTTCCCCCCTCCCTTCTTACCTTTATCCTGGGAGGGGGGAGGAGGAGATCCGTTCTGCCTGGGGGGTGGGGTGCCATGCTGCCTTCCCTGGTGGTCCAGTGGTGAGAGTGAACTCTAACCTGCAGGTTAGAGTTCACTCTCGCGAGATCTGAGCGTTGCCGCAACGCTCAGAATCCCGCGAGAGGACCGGCGGAGCTGCTTGTTAGAGCTCCGCCGGGTCCTCTCTCCTGCCTCCCTCCCTCCTTCACCCAGCCGGCGGCCGCATCTCCCTGTCTGTGGGCCGGTGAGGGAGATCTTAGATCTCCCCACCGGCCCACGGAGACACATAGCAGGGCCGACGCTCGGATAGCGCTGGCCCTGCTCCCCTGCCGGCCTCGGCCCCATGGCCATCGCGGCCCACCGGGCATTTGCCCGGTATGCCCAATGGCCAGTCCGGGCCTGGCTTCAACCTGCCAAGTAGACTTGCTACACTCCAATCTCCCTCCCGGACCAGTTGGGGTTACGCCGGTCCTCATTGCTGGACACTGCTAAGCTGGCTAAGTTGCACCTACTACTCACGGTGATCTGCTCTGCTCACAACATATCCCTGCACAAGATGGTGGATGCCTTCCTCTCTGACTCACGAGGCCTGGATCCTGCACAGAGGGCCCATACTCCCTACATCAGCTCGATTAGCTTTTCCAGAGCTTTTGTGACAAGCTGCGTAACCATGCCCAATCTGCTTTGCCCAAACTGCGGGAACATGGAGAGAAAAGGCAGGAGGGTCTCCCCGGGGCAGTCACTTACCCCACTGCTGGCCCACCTGGGTTGAGGGCCACTCGATGTATGGCTCCACGCATCATCCACGTGGACGGAAGATCTCCCGCAAGACGCAACGACTACCACCACGATGGTCTTATGGAAACCCCAAAAGGGGGATAGACTTGGCTTCTTAACGCGCCTGAGTCTGTGACACAAAGATGCATGCCCTCATAAAGGCCTGAGGCAGAAGGGATACCCCGTCCAAGCACCACATCAGTCATATCTCCAGAATTCCAAAGATGTGCTCCTGCCTTCCTACTATCAAGAGTCGACTGTTAGAACAACTCTGCGGCCTTCCAAATCCTTTTCAAGCAGGACTCATATTTCCCATCATCGGGAATAGACTGATTGTTTGCTTGTCACCCAGGGCTGTGTAAGTGCTCATTCAAAAGGACTCCTCCAACAGCGGATGCTATCATCTGAACTTCTCCACCTGACCCTTACACACCTGATTAACTGTGCTTCATATGTACACGCTAATAATAGAGCTGTTATATTACAGAATAGCCTGCCTACCGCCATCAGACTCTCCCCTAGTCTTGCATCTTTTAAGAAGTGCCTTAAAACCCATCTCTTTAGGAAAGCTTTTGGCCTCCCAGACTAACCTCTACCTTACATACCTATCTCTTGCTCTCTCCTAAAGGGCAGCACTCTACTCTCTCCTGTCAGAGTATTTATATCGGCAGACATTTTGTGCTATGATAGAAATTAAAAGTGTATATTCTGAGTCACTTTGAACAGAGCAGACTCCATTTTGTTATTTTCAAGTTAACAAAAAGCCACAAGATTTCTATCTGTAAAACTAACCACTTTGCCAGAGCTAAAGGAATGCATAGTATAAACAAACCAAGTGATAAGGAGAACGGGGGTTGGATAGACTGTCTAAAATGTTAATGGAATAGATGCATATCTAAACACAGACATTTGTGACAGAGAAGATTAAATAATTTAATGTTACTGTCTATATATGTAAGGTACCATTGTACGGAAAAGGTTAAACTTAGTTCATGATCTGCCATATCAGAAATTATAGCAGGAATTGCGGACACTAAGTCTGGACAAAACTAAAGAAAACCCTTTGAAAGTGAAAGGAAACGTAAGTTATGGCACTATAAAGATAAGGACAAAATGACGTCAAAATAGCCACCAGGAAAAGTTAACTCTTTCCTGGATAGGTATGTTTAGTGGGACAAGACTGCCCTCTATAGACCAAATAACTAAATTGCAATCTGGAAGATAACCACACCTCTAGTGCTTCTATTGGGTTATCAACTGATGACGTACAGAGAGTCTGGCCCTTTAAAAGTTAGGACAAAGGGAAGACAGGGGGTATGCAAGGGGATGCAAAGAAAGCAAAGAAGTGAGCAGTGGGGAGCAATGACACTCTAGGACACACAAATTCCTACACACCTCTATGCAGAGAGACATCCAAATAAGTTCCTGAGTCTATCTACCAATCGGATGAAATATCTACTCAACTGGTAATTATACTGGTTTCATTTAATTAATTAAAATTTCTTAATAGCATTATATATGACTGGATAAATCACGGTCAGATTTCCATATTAAGAAATCTTAGTTAACTAAAGAATATATTCTTTAGTTAACTAAGATTTCTTAATATGGAAATCTGACCGTGATAGTTATAAACATTCCATTCTGCAGGTGGAATTAAGAATAATTATATATTGATGTGATATTATCACGTATTAGCATACCGCTGTTTTTATCCAGGTGTATTAGGATAAGATATCTTTTTAGGCGAATTAAAATTCTGCTTATATAACATGGTAGATTCTCTTATTGGATGGTTCCAGGAAATGACTAATGAACTGGTTTAAATGTTATTTTATTTAAAATAACATAAGAATAAATCTTAATTACCTAGGAGATCTAGCCAGCATTGAAAGGGTTATTCAGTGATCTAACTGTTAGCCAGGGTTTTATGGTCCTTCGCTGTGAAAAGTTTTCCTTTCAGTCTGTAAGGATACCTCATAAATCGTGTAAGACTTGACAGAAAATGCTGTTTAGCCATTGAAACGTGTATAGCCATTCCTTTGTATTGCATACCATTTTATACTGGATATTCATTAATTATTGTCACGCATGTTACATATTATTATTATTATTATTAATTAATTTGTTAATTAATTTGTTGTTATAAAATAAAAATCTATTTTTATAACAAAATTGTGATATTATTTATATGAAATACTTTCACTTACGATAACGATCTTTGGATCTGAGAATTGAATTAGTGGGCGATTCTCACTGTTACTATTATTATCCCATAAATATCCCCACACTCCTCCAGCTCTGCCTCACTCCCACCTTTTTTAATTGCAAATTCCTGTCCTATTGTGTTTTACACCCCACCCCCTATAGAATGTAAGCTCGTTTTAGCAGGGTTCTCTTCAACCTATCATTCCTTTAAGTTGTCTTGTAAATGTCCTATTTATAGTTCAATCCCCCCTCTCATAATATTGTAAAGTGCTACGGAATCTGTTGGCGCTATATAAATGGCAATAATAATACCACCAAGTTTTAATGTTTGGTACACTTGTAAGTTTCCCGCTTTGCATAGTATGGTGTAGCACTCCAGACAACTGAAACCAGTGGTCTCCTATTTTATTTTATGATTTACTTTATTTTAATACATATGCTTTTGGTGCTCACCAGTTACCTAACCTAACTAAACCCTTAAGAATGTGTTTCCAGGTGGGCATAACAAAACACGCTGTTTTTTCTATTTGCTTTTGAATCTATGTGCTTCTGATCTTGTTTGAAGTAATAGACTACTCTTGATGTTTATTTTTTTAACTTTCTTAAGCAAAGTTTATCCAGCATGTTAACATTCCGTGTCCCTACTCCTATAACTTGTAGGCGTCACCATGTTCAAATATTATCTCACATTTAGACATGACTGTCTGGCATGTTAATATTACTCATAAAAATGTGCTTTCTTATATCGCTAGCCATGCAACGGTTATATTCTGTATCCTGATATGCTTGCAAATGTTGTTGTGGCACTGCAAGCTTGTCTGCTTTTCAGAGCACAACAAAAATAAAGAATTATAAATAAGAAAAAAGTGCAATACAAAAGTGTCTGTGTATCATAAACAAATAAATAAATACAGGAATAATTTCTTCACCCAAAACAATGGAGAAATTATTTTAAAAAATACTCTCAATCAATGATATCATCATGGAGTATAATGCCACATGATCACTTCAAGGGAACATAGATGTTTGATAAAATTATTAATTCTTCCTCAAGGTTGCAAGCCAAAACCTAGAATTTGAACTATATGCCCGTTCAACCATAATTTACATATTTCATATGAAGTGCACCCACACTTATTATAATCATTTTGTTCAGGAAAAATAGGGCTTTAATTTTACAACAAATATTTATAAATGAAACATAATTTAATATGAATAAAATTTACAAAAGAAATGAAGAAAGGTTATTTTAGAAGTTCTGCATGGCATTTTACCTGTGAATGTCATAATACTGTTGGCTTTTACTGCAAAAAAACCCAAACAAATTTGTGGGGGCGTGGGCTGACCATCGGCCGAGCTGGACGCGAGTGAGTGAGGCTCCGCTCGGATCAAACTGCTAACAGCTTAATCAGCAACCGGAAAGCAGCTACATGGCCGATACACTCATGGACAAGCACACTTCACGTAAACAACCCAAAAAGGGGTCTGAGCCGGGAGCAAATGTGGCGGACCTGTTTGCGGCCTCCCGCGGGGCTCGCCGGATCCCAAAATGGCAGCTGACACCAAGCAAACTACTCAGAAACCACCTCGGATACTGAGGGAGATCCCAGACCCTCCCCATCGCAGCCTGACACAGCCCAGATCCTCCAGAAGCTGTCAGAGGTATGCTCCTATCTGGGCTTTGGGGGGGATGGGAGCCCAAACACATCAACTGCAGCCTATTTAGGGGATGGGGGAGCCCGCATGGGAGAAGGGAGCACTGGGGTGCCATGGTCGAACTCCGCAAGTGCCCCCAGAGCACACTTTAAACACCAACACTAGCCCCAGTGGAGCCACACCAAAGGGAACCCCAGGGACTGTTCCTGAAGCTGGCTCAGGTCGCCACTACGGGACCATCCTGCTCTACCGGCGCAGTCCACAGTTCAAGGACTATCACTATACAAACCTGGGACTTTTAGCAAACCATCAGGTGAACCTAACGATCCCCCACATTTATTCATGCACTCATTCATTCATTCAGCCATTTATTTATATATGTATGTATTGTATGCTTGAGTTCATTATTGGTACTCAAACGCAGCCCTGTACGCCCTCAAATAGGGCTCTAGCACGAAGCCATAATCATAGCGACAGCCGCCACAGTGCCTCATTAAACCACGGACCACAACCACGCGACAGTGATGCAGACAGCCTTCCTACAGCCCTACTTCACACCCCTCAATTGCTGTGGGGTGCCCACACACAGGTCATGCTCCCCGCCCCACCCAGGGCCGGGTACTGGAGGAGGTCCGCACGTACCTACACCAATTAGATTTACCAAGACTGACTGACGAGAACCGCCAGACACTGGGGGGTCCAAATCATAGCAGAGGAAATAGATGCAGCAATATCATCCTTAAAAGGCAACAAGGCCCCAGGCCCGAACGGCTATGACAGTCACTACAAAACATTCAGGGAAGAATTAGTCCCTCACTTGACTATCTGGTTTAACGACCTCATGACCGGAGGCGCTACTGATTGATACACATCCCTAGCCAGCATAGTCGTAATTCCAATACCAGGTAGAGACACCATGCGACTCGAAAACTATAGACCTATATCCCTGTACAACCACGACGTAAAGCTCCTTGCAAAAATATTAGCGACATGACTGAACCCCTTCCTGCAACGACTGGTACACGCGGATCGAGTGGGATTCGTCCCGAATAGACAGCTATTCGAAAACACAAGATGCAACATTGATCTCATCTGGCGGCAGACTAAGGCTGGGGGGCCATCCTTGATCCTGTCACTAGATGCCAAAAAAGCATTTGACAGGGTCAGGTGGGTGTTCCTGTTCACACTGCTGGCTCACTTGGGCTTCATACTTCACAGTTGTCAAGGCCATGTACACGGATGTCAGGGCCCAAATCCGAATCACTGGAGCACCCAACAGATCCTTTGGCCTTGGAAACAGGACCAGACAGGGCTGCCCGCTCTCCCTGCTTCTGTTTGTTATAGCCCTCGGACCACTCCTACATAGGATCCTAGTATCCACGGAGTGACGGTGGGGGGGAGAGTTTTAAAGTGGCAGGTTATGCGGACGACGACCTCTTCACTCTGACTCACCCAAAGGAATCCATGCAGCCCTCAGTAAAGGAACAAGACGAATACGGTATATTATCGGGCTATAGAGTAAACCTGGAGAAGTCATAGACATAGACGCCTCCTATCACCGCGACACACCGTATACAGCTGAGCCGCATGGCTATCAAATATCTATGAGTACGACTGACCGCCTCCCACGACCAACTATATACGCAGAACTACATCCCACTTTTCAAAGAACTGATAAGTGATCTTAATAAATGGGTGGACAGGCCTATTTCGTGGATAGGCAGAGTCCACTCGGTTAAAATTAATATCCTCCCTAGAATCCTGTTTATGTTCCAGACACTGCCCATTCCTATCACCAAATCCGACTTGGCACCGCTCCAACAAGCAACAGGAAACTTCATATGTTCTAATAAAAGACACAGGGTATCCCGCAACATTCTATATCGCTCAAAGGGGACAGGAGGCCTGGGACTACCCAACCTATTCTACTACTACCTGGCGGCCCAACTGACCCAGGTTGCAATGTGGCATTCCCTCCCTGACGAGAGGCGGTGGGTGGACCTCGAGTCCCTCATGACGGGCTCAGACCTTCCCCAATACTTCATCTGGCTACCCAAAGACCAAAGGGCTTTTTCTGAGAACGGACTGCCCGTCCATTCTTAACTCAATCCGGATTTGGGAAAAATACGCAGTGAAATACAGCCTAGTGCAACTCCCCTCCCCCACGACAGGGCATTCTCCCCTGGGATGAGACCCCTAGATTTGAAAAATTTAGAATACGCTGGGCTGCCATAGAACCAACGGAGATCGCATACTCACTTTCGATGAGTTAAGGGAGAGGGCAACTCTCACTAACTGGGACTTCTTTAGATACCTCCAACTTAAAGATTTTATCAGCCAACCCCACATTAACGAACTAGCACGCAAAAAGGTCATCTCATTAGAAAACATGTGCCTGAATGAATCAATACACAGGGGCATGATCTCGGCCATATATACCCACATAGCCTCCACTGAATGGGGCGCACTCACTTATACAGAACAATGGGAGGCAGACTTAGGTGAAAAACTTGAAGGGGTGGAATGGCAACAAATTTGGGAAGCTACCAACTCAGCCTCAAATTGCACATCGGTTCAAGAACAGGCATATAAAACCTTGCTCCGATGGTACACAACTCCGGTACAGCTCTACCGCATGCATTAGACACCTAAGACCTCTGCTGGAGGAACTGCGGGGCCAAAGGGACATACATGCACATGTGGTGGGAATGCCCGGTAGCACAAACCTTTTGGCACAAAGTAGGAGACTTCTTGACATGGGTTTTTCAACGCAGGATAGCGGTAGACCCCTGGGTCTTCCTGCTCTCCAGATCACAAGACAAATGGGCAAGACAGCCCCAGTGCCGAGCATGCACACCCCCTTGCTCCAGCCGCCTGCACCCGCTCGACCCCTTTCCCTTCTCCCTCCCCTCTTACTTTTCTAACCCACCTTTACATCTCTGGCCCTTCCTCCTCGGGCTGTTCTTCAGAGACATGGATGCCGGACTGGGGGCAGAAGGAGCCCCATCATCCCACCACAGAATAAAGCCATCAGAACAATAGGCGACTGTGGCAGAGAGGTAGTACAATCCACAATATCTCCGCTAGTAGACAGGAACAGCATACAATAATCCAGGTAGCGTTACAATAATCCCTTCCTCCCAAGAACTCTACGACACATCACGTCTGGGAGTCAACTGAGCTTTTATTCCACAGTCACAGTATTTATACAGTTCTCCATGCAAGGGGTTTCCAAACTGGTATTGCAGGGGTTTTAATCAAGGGGACTGTGTGGGAAACTGAACTTGCAGGGCTATTTCCCATCATGCGCTGCTATACTGGAGAGATAATCACCAACGAACGTACTGTTAATTGGATTATCTCTCAGTACAGCAAAATATTACATTTTACACAAAAATGCATAACTTGAACAATATTAGGTGGATTTATAAAAATGACTAGCAGGAAAAAGCTATTCGAATGAAGGTTCATACAAATATTGCAATGTTTCCATAGACAGTGCTTTAATTTGGAGAACAGTATCTGATTTAGACGAATGAACATTTTAGACCAATGACATGGAAGTTCAGCGGTGTTTGTGAAGTTGAGTAGCTGATTTTAGTTCCAGGCACTCAACGACCAAACACCGCTGGGCTTTCGTGAACAAAGATGGCCGCCGCCACGTGTTCGGCATACGATTAAAACACATTAATGAGCGGTGGATACAGTGTTGCAATCCTTAATGGGAGACCCACGACCCCCTTGTGTGGTCTCCCGTTCGGTAGTTTATTAGTTTCACGAACAGTGTTGAAATTCACTGTTCGTGAAACTACCATATGAATACTTGCGGCTTTCGTGCCGCCAGCATACGAATGCTCTCTTCCGCATACTAAAGAGAACATAGAATACAGATAGATTCCTGCAGTCTTAAGGGCAACAGTATCACAGGAATATAAATACATTCTTAAGTGGCTAGGTTTGCCACAGCGACCACACTAACCTTGGCCAAATGAGCAGCTAGCCATTGGCAACGGTGTCTCCTTGACCGGTTAACCCGAACACCCCTCACAATACTACTTTAACATGTAAGCAGTGGCAAATAATAGCTCCCATACCCGATTTGGCTGATAAAAACCTGGGTGGGAGACTGGTGCAAGGAATGAGAGACAACACATACGGTAGCTCACCGACAGATCCCACACACCCTTTGCCCCTGCCGTATAACGGCAAACCCGACTCTCCCAACTAAAGCCACCCCAAAACCCATACGACAAATGCTGATACCCCCTCCTAGAGTGCCCTGAAACAGCAATGTGCGCAGATAACATGTCTAAAGTCAAATGGGGTTATCCAACAGGGGCCACATCTGCCGAATATCGAACACTGCTTCGGCCAATTCAACACTGCATTGCCAATTAACATCTTGTTAACAGTGTTGTACTGTTGTTTCTTCCTAACAAAACTCAGCCGGAGTGCAGACAAGCCTTTGATGATTGTATGCAATGCTTACCTTCTCTGTAACTCATTTGGCACCGATACTGTGATTTAGCATTTGCATACACCTGTGACCCTGTACTGAAGCACTCCAGTTGGAGCAAAATGGCAAAAATAAAAGAATTTATAAAAAATAAAATAAAATAAAAAAACGACACATTTGTGTTTTGTGATGTCCCAGTACTACCCCAGGAAGCACCTCTAACAGCCATCTGAGGAGTGGTCAGTGGAGGTATACCTAGGCTGTAATGTAAACACTGCCTTTTCTCTAACAAAAAAATCCCTGGGGTTTACTTCCAAAGCCTGAATGATATTTGTAACGAATCACCTGGCACCCCGACTGGGTACCTCCGCCAACAGATGCTTCCTAGCTGATGCTGAGGACCGTAAGCACCGCACCAGACACCACAAGCACCGCAGACTCCACAAACGCCGTAGCTTAGCTGGGATCTCGCCGTCTTCCAACCCTGGACCAACCTCTGATATCCAAGACCATGTGGGAAAGAAGGAGCAGAGTACTTGTAGAATAGGAGAAAGAAGGAGCAGAGTACTTGTAAAAAAGCAGAAAGAAGAAGCAGAGTACTTGTAAAGAAAGAGCAGAGTACTTGTAGAATAAGAGAAAGAAAGAGCAGAGTACTTGTAGAATAGGAGAAAGGAGCAGAGTACTTGTAAAAAGGAGAAAGAAGGAGCAGAGTAATTGTAAAAAAGGAGAAAGAAGGAGCAGAGTAATTGTAAAAAAGGAGAAAGAAGGAAAATAAAAAGGAAAAGGAGAGCATTGTTGTTGGCTAATAATAAGTGGGCTACCTAGCTCAGCCTTTCTGCTGGGCATTGCTATAAGGAAGGTAAAAAAATAGAAAAAAGAAAAAGGGGGAAGGGGGATTGAGGAGGGAGAGGCGGGGCTGATGCACGGATGATAAATCATATCATGAGCAAACAGAGAAATCGTCTGAATATCACCGAAAAAGGTGACCTTCGTTTGTTCCTTACGAAAATCGAACCAGATATCAAATATTTAGTCTCGCAGCATCAGCCTCAAGGATCTCATTAATCACTAGCTAAAGGTAATTTCAATGTACTTTATTGTTTTCTCATTAAACTTTATAAAGTTAAAAACATTATAAACATGCATAACGTAGAACTAAAAAGATAAATGTGCGTAAATTTTTTTTTTTTTTAAAACACCCTCTTTTCTAAAAAATATTCCGCACTTGCGCGAAAACTGGTAGGCGGTAAGTTTTTCCATCAAGGAAGATGCATTACTGGGCGGTAGGTAGAAAAAGGTTGACTACCCCTGATGTAAGCCATAACCAATAATTATTGGAAAATAAATACACACAGGGCCGTCTTTAATACGGGGCAAACGGGGCAGCTGCTCCGTGCCCAATTACTCCTGGGGACCGAAGGCAGCTGTCCCGTGGGCCCCGCTGCCCTAAAAAAAAAAAAAGTTTCCCGGCCACTTTAGGCGGGCCCCGCACTGTAAGGAGTCCCACCGGGTGGCCCATGCTCTTAGGGCCACCTAGTGGGCTTGTACCAGCAGTGGCCCTGTCGGGCGCTGTGGCCCTTTAACATCACGACCGGGCCTCTTGCTTTTCGGCAGCGCTGGGAGGAAGTGAGTGCCGAGCGTCACTTCCTCCAGTAAAGAGCTGCTGCGCGGGAGAAGAAGGACCTGCACGGGAGGGAGGAGGAGGCAGTGAGGATGGGGACTCCTCACTCACATCATCCTCAGGCAGCACACTGGATCCCACGGATGCCACCCTCCAGCAAAAGGTAGGAAACTGGAGGGTGGGCTTAAAATGTAAATTTTACATGTATGTCCGTTTGTCTGTCCATGTATCTGTGTGTGTCAGTATGTGTGTGTATGTGTGTCAGTATGTCTGATAGTGTATGTGTCTGTGTGTGTCAGTATGTCTGATAGTGTATGTGTCTGTGTATGTCTGTGTGTGTGTGTATGTATGTCAGTATGTCTGATAGTGTCTGTATCTGTATGTGTGTCAGAAGGTCTGTGTGTGTCAGTATGTCTGTGAGTGTATGTCAGTATATCTGACAGTGTATGTATCTGTGTGTGTCAGTATGTCTGTCAGTGTATGTATCTGTGTGTGTCAGTATGTCTGTCAGTGTATGTGTCTGTGTGTGTGTCAGTATGCCTATTAGTGTGTATGTGTGTGTGTGTCAGTATGTCTGGCAGTGTATGTGTGTCAGTATGTCTGATAGTGTATGTGTCTCTGTGTGTGTCAGTATGTCTGTGTGTGTGTGTGTGTGTGTGTGTGTATGTATGTCAGTATGTCTGATAGTGTCTGTATCTGTGGGTGTGCCAGGTCTGTATGTGTCAGTATGTCTGTGAGTGTATGTCAGTATGTCTGACGGTGTATGTATCTGTGTGTGTCAGTATGTCTGTCAGTGTATGTGCCCGTGTGTGTGTCAGTATGCCTATTAGTGTGTATGTGTGTGTGTCAGCATGTCTATCAGTGTATGTATCTGTGTGTCAGTATGTCTGTGTGTGTGTCAGTATGTCTGCCAGTGTGTGTGTGTGTGTGTCAGGCACATACACTGATATACATACTGACACACACAGGCACATACAATGACAAACATACTGACACACAGATACATACACTGACGGACATTCTGACACACACACATAGGCACATACACTGATAGACATACTGACACACACGCACATATACAGACATACTGACACACACACACACAGGCACTTATACTGATATACTGACACACACGGGCACATATACAGACATGTGAAAATGGTAGTGGTTTCAGCGCTTAGTATCTCAACAGAATAGTGTGGAATATGAGTATAGGCAGCAACCTAAAATAAAGACGTTCCCTCACGGTGCGTCAAAGAAATGGAGAATCTAAAAGGAGTATTAGGTCGCGCCAAAAAGTAGATCTAATAAAATCAAAATATTGTAATACAGCAATCAATAAAATTTGAAATCTTTGCATATAGAACAGGTTAAATACATGTAGATGGTGTGGTAAGTACTTACAAATAGCAGTACATACAAAGAAGAATGGATGAAAAGTCCTAAAATGAGCAGGGGATAATCAAGTCCGCTTGAGGGAAAGAAACAGTCCTTGTAGGATTAGGGAAATTGATGTAACGTCTTGTTCCAGGTGCCAATATGCAAAAGAAAACAAGATAAAAGCTCCAATGGTATAGATAGTCTTTTCCGCTTCTTTGTAGAAATGCAGAGTAAAAAGGTATCACACTCACCTATATTAGAGCTAAAACTAGCTCGGGTGTATATCGCATTCAGTGGTACTGGTCCCCCACTGGTGGGATGTAGACATATATACGTGGCCGAAATCCTCGGGAAAGAAGAGGATAACACAGAATAGTGTTCACTGTATGAATAGATACTTAAAAGGAGTAAAATGTGTATAAAATACTCACATTTAAGTGAGCAGGAAATACTGCTCACTGATATGGCGTAGGTGGTATCATCCCCACCTGGGATTCTTGAACGTAAAATAATAATAACCAGGTCCAGAAAATAATAAATAAATAAAATATGGTAAATAAAAAAATGTATTATCAAGGATAAAAGGTAGAATATAGGCCAATAATACTGTAAAATATATGTAAAATAGCCAAAAAAGATAAATAATATTCTTGGAGTTACAACCAATGAAATCTTTTATAGGATATGATTTACCTGTATTTGTAGAAGAGAAATGAGTGGTCTTAGATTTAATTGTAGATGAATTTGTAGTTTTGCACACAATACATCTGTTGCATCTAAAAAAAACCTTAGGTTTTGTCATGAAGTCCTTATTAGAACGTGTATTATTTTTGGTATAGTTTTTTGTAAGGGTATTCTTAAAATTAGGGGCCCCTCTAAATATAATATTGGGTCTGTTTGGGATTTGATCCTTTAGAAGGTCGTCTTCTTTGAGGATATGCCAATGTTTGTTGATTATTTTTTTCATAACTTTATTTTTATTATTAAAATCCAAAATAATAGGTAGTGTTGGTGGATCTTTTTTAGTATCTTTATATTCTAATAGAATATTTCTATCTTGGCTTTTGACTGTATTCAAAGTAGTATCTAATTTTTCTTTTGAATAATTTTTTTCTATAAATTTATTTTTAAGCGAAGTAGATTGAGCTGTAAAATCATCAATTTGTGAGCAGTTCCGGTAAAGACGAAGGAATTGGCTCTTGGGAATACCTTCTAACCATGGCCCATAATGGCAGCTAGATTGGTCTATTATAGTGTTGGTGCATACCTTTTTAAAAAATGTTTTAGTTTGGATAGACCCATTTTGAATAAAAATATTGAGATCTAAAAAATTAATAGAAGATTTACTAAATTCTGATGTAAGGCTAATTCCCTTATTATTATTATTAAGATGATTTAAAAACTCATTAAGATCGAATTCTGAACCTTTCCATATAAAAAACACATCGTCTATATAGCGAAAATAGAAAACCAGGTTCGCCCTCCAGCCATGGTTTCCCCAGAAGGCCGAAGATTCCCATTCGGCCATAAATAGGTTAGCATAGCTGGGGGCTACTCTGGTTCCCATCGCACATATACAGACATACTGACACACACACATCCACATACGCTGATAGAGATAATGTGTGTGTGTTGTATGTCTGTATATGTGCCTGTTTGTGTGTGTATGTGTGTGTGTCAGTATGTCTATCAGTGTTTGTGCCTGTGTGACCGTTTGTGTCAGTGTGTGTGTCAGTATGTCTATCATTGTATGTATTTATGTGTGTCAGTATGTCTCAGTTTATCTGTCTGTGTATCTGTATGTGTCTGTGTGTTTATCTGTGTACGTATCTGTATGTAGTCAGTGTGTGTATCTGCTTGTGTGTCAGTGTGTTTACCTGTGTGTCTGAGCACCAACAATAAATACAAATACATTACTCCATTCAAACTTCAACATTACAAACAAACACACTCCTGCATTGAAAGTCAACACTTCATACACCTCTGTGTTAAACACCAAAATTATATATAAACAAACCCCTACATTCAAAAACCAGCACTACCCTTAAATGTACACTTGCATTCAAACTCTAACACCACATACAAACACATTCACACAAACATACTCCATACAAAAACATGCTTACATTCAAACACACAAACACAGTGCTAAACACAACCCTGCAAGCATGGGAAATTGGTAGAGCCCCAGCTGTCAATGCATTGTTGTAGTTGCATGACAGATAGGGTTCTACCTTCTTTCCAACCTTGCAATTGGGGGTCCAAATGAAATTCTTGCACCAGGGCTCTTTCTACTTTAGTTTGCCCACTGCGTTGGGGTGGAGGCGTGATTGCATGCCAGGGAGTGGATCCAGGGGGCCTAAGCAAATGCTTGCCCAGGGCCCAATCAATATTAAAGACGGCCCTGAATACACAGATAATATATATTCCAAATGGATCCTAGGGTGAATGGTGATGTGTAGAATCATGCATACCCAATCAAGTAGGCAAGATAAAGAGGAATAACACTAATTTATTAGATTATAAAAGATACATGATATGCAATGTTAGGGCCCCTGGATTCATGGAATCAAATTGCCTTATGCAAAAGGTCTCTGTCATGTTAAATCTGGCTCTCTGCACATACAAAGTTTTTCAATAATTTAAAAAATTATTTTAAATCATAATTGTGATAAATGTTTTTTACATTGATAGAAATGCTTGTGTACCGGTATTTCCAAAAGATTATTACGCATAGGTGTGCGCACAGGGTGTGCCTGGGCACACCCTAATCCCCGCGGCCAGCGCTATGTGCCTCCATGGGCCGGAGGGGAGTTCAAAGCCCTGCAGGCTAGAGTTCACTCACCACTGGACCACCAGGGATGGCAGCAGCACAGTCCCCACCTCCCTACAAAAGGTAAGAAGGGAGGGGGGCTATTTCCTAAATGCCCCCACACCCCCACAGTTCCTCCAAACAAATACACACAAATAGCACCCTCACACACACACACAGCAGAGAGAGAGAGTGTGTGTGTGTGTGTGTGTATATATATATATATATGGGCGTATGTGTTTGTGCTTTAGGGTGCACACCCTTATGCAATAGGCTGCGCACGCCTATGTTATTACGTAAAGTAGAACAATGCTTTTAACATGTATTTCCTTTGTATAATTGTCCACAGGGACATTTTCAACTAAACACTGGTTCGGGGATCTGATTACATCACCGCTGTCTCAATAGTTTATAGCGGTTTTTATTAGGGCTTTTGGTCCTTTGCAATGTTAAGTAGGTGTAGGGAATTGTTTTTTGTTTCCTATGGCATGTAAGTTTGAGGAAGAATTAATCATTTTATTAAAAATTTAAGTATTTCTCTGTGATTACGTAATCGATTCAGGTTGTTTATATATTTCTCTATTGTTTTAAGTGAATAAAGTATTCTTACATGGAATTTTTTGGTTATGATACCTGTATACTTTCGTATTGCAGTTTTCAACTTGATTCACCCATTTAATGCTTGGTGATGCTATAATCATGCATCCTATTTGTTTGACACAAGTATCTGCTTTGCACATAGTACTTTATTTTTTAATTCTTTATTTTTTCTTACTTCGCATGAGAGTAAATTATGAACAAGTACACAATGTGTCACAGGAAAGGAATAAACAGCATGCTTTCGCACAACAACAGATTAAGTATATAGCTTTATATGAGAAGACATTCTTCTCTCTGATAATGAGACTGGATGTCGAATGAGTTATTTATGTGTAAGGAGTAAATCAGTTTCTGTGACCCACTAGAGTGTTAACCCACAGCATTCACAGAAAGCACGCTAGATTATTGCCAAAGCATTCTCCATAGGGGTCTCTCTCCTGAAATTGGGACTATGAGTCCTCTCAACCAAGGTCCTGTTCTGACACTGAAGGGGGGGCTGTGATAGGAGAGGGGGAAAGGGACTGGATAATAGGAATCGAATCCTAGTGCAGTTCTTAAGTCTTATTGAGTGGCAAACCCGTCCAACCGGGACCCGTCATGAGGGTGTGAACCATAACCAGAGCTAACGTGTAAGTATGTTGTCCCCCATATGTGTTTGATTATTTTAACTAAATAATAACAAAATCAAGGTACCAACAGTTGAAAACCAAGATGAAAAGAAACCTAAGAAGAAACAAACAAAAAAAGTAAATAATGAACCAATCATTGGTGTAAATCAGAAAGTCGCTGGCTGGTAAGAGACACACTTCCTTCCCTAGACAGCATCCTGGGCAGACATGTCACAGCCTTGGAAGACGAGGAGCTTGAGGCAGATCTAGGTGTTAATTCTCAAATCCGTGCTGGGCCTATGCTTGACAGACTCGCCCCAACTTCTCCTCCAGTTCCTGGTAGATTCCTGCTCAGAAAGTCACCCCCTGGGCTGTGAATATGAGAGCTCTGGGTAGCCCCCAACGGTAGCGAATGTCCTTAGTACACAGGTGTTGCAGCAAGGGCCGTAGGGATCGGTGCCAATTCAAGGTGTTCCTCGTGAGGTCAGGGAAGAACTGCAATGTTCAGCCTTCAAATGTCAACAGTGACTCTGATATGCCTCTAATCTTCAGGTTATACCTGTTCCATTGGTCCTGCAGGGCATCCACTATGCGCTGGGCTCTCTGTTGTTGCTGCTGGATCTCCTCCAGTTTTTGTTCCAACGCTGGAAGATGGGTGTCATGGACACTATTTGAGGCCTCCAGTTGTGTGATATTTTTAATAGATGCTCCCTCTGTGGCCTTCTGAAATTGGACCATGTCAGCTGCTATATTTGTTCTGAGCTCAGCAAGCATAGTCTTGAGTAAGGCCACTGTGACCGGGTAATCCGCAGTAGGAGCTTTAGCTCCTGGTCTTTGGCTAAGCGAGACCCCTTCTCCTGGATCAAAGGACAGGTCTCCCAAGAAGTAAGACGAGCCATCATCCAGGTGCGCCATATTGTCCCAGACGGCCCCCTGAGAGATTCGGAACAAGTCACTGTTATCTCTGCTTTTCTGCTCTGGGTTTTTTATATTTTGGTTCCATGGTGTTCTCGGCTATTTGGTTAAGGGAGACAGCGTCATTTTGAGCTGAAATATACACCCAAAAACAGTCTATTTTAGGAAACTTTGGTCGGAGCACATGAGAAATGCGACTTCTCCGGTTCACTGCTGGCTCTCTCCCCCCAGTTTAAGGTTGTGTGGCGGAACCTGTATGTGATCTGAGCACCATCCAGTAGTAATGGGCGCTCAGATCTAAGCTACCCGGGGATAGGTAGAATGTGTATGTTCTATGTGATAAATGTAACAGTATGTCATTTTATGTCTTTTATTGTCCTTTGTCTGCCATGTGCACAATGGAGTTTTGCCTCTGTCCTTGGAGATAATTGGATTACTTCCCAATTATCTCCAGGACAGAGAGGAGGGATTGTGATGCATTGTGGGATTGTAAGCTTGTGATTGGTCAATGTCCAATATGTTTCCCAGTTTCCCATCTGGTCCCTAGGGGAGTGTCAACCAGGTGGGAGACCTGCATAAAAGCTGGGCAGGTAGCCCCAGTAAATCATTTCTGCTTGACCCTCAAACAAAGTGTCGTCTCATTCTTGGAGAG
The DNA here is from genome assembly GCA_933207985.1 of Pelobates cultripes. NCBI lineage: Eukaryota > Metazoa > Chordata > Amphibia > Anura > Pelobatidae > Pelobates > Pelobates cultripes. The sequence continues at coordinate 234,868,416 of OW240914.1, read as the reverse complement.
AATTGGATTGTATGCTGTTACAGTGCGACTGCCAGGAGTGTAAGCTGTTTGTATGTTTTTTCCTGTTCGGCTGTTTAACAGCATCCGTGTTTTCGGAAGTTGGTGAATACGTGTGTTTCCTGTTCGGGAGTTGGAGGATTCGTATGGTTCCAGTTCGGGAGTTAGAGAATTTGTGTGTTTGCAGTTCGGGAGATTGGTGATTGCAGTAGCTGCCTGTGCATCTGAAAGGGGAATATCGCCTAAACATTTTTTTAACCTCGTATGCAAAACGGTCCGTTACAGGTTGTATTTGTGTTGGCTTGAAAAAGGCTCCTTTAGGAGCCAAAGCTTTGCATGGACAATCTCAATAAATCGGCCTGAACTTTCTTTATATACCAGTTTGTATTCGTTAGATAACTGGTTTATTTGGGCATTGCCTGCTCTAGACTGGAGGCACATTAGATGGCATTTGGCGCATGCTCCATCATAATTCTATACTTAACATAGTGGTGGGCTTAACACAATATGGCCATATATTGTTAATAAATTCCCACATTTGTTTGACAAGATTGGTGATCTTAAGTAATCTTCTTACATTTACAACTATTTCTGTGTGGGCTTTTCCTTAAAAAATGTAAGAATCAAAGGTATTTTGAGATGCAATGCTTTCATAATGAACCCCTTTTTGGCACTTTTGGCATATGTTCATTCTACCACAATTTCACCCTGTTTAAGTGTACCAGGGCTTTATTTATATATACATACATATATATATATTTACAGATAAAATTCGTATCTTGCAATACCTTTTTTATTGGACTAAAATAATTTTTTAATGGCAAGCTTTCTGGAGAACCTCCCTTTTTCAAGTATGAAGTATTTCTGAGCAAGACGACACATAGAATTCAAATTCGAGTTGTGATACAGGGGTTAAAGCGAAATGAGTGCAGATACGACAAGTTTGATAGAAAACAGACACCATTCTTTCATAGGGTCATAAATATCTTTCTGAGGATCAGAGTGAGGGGAAAAAAAAAAAAAAAAAAAAACAACAAGCAGAGAGTGCAGAAGATGGTACATTTTATACACACACACAAATATATAAGTATATGCAAATGCATAAACACATATACATATACAATAATATCTTTGCGGCCCAACACGCCGCGAGTTTGAGACATGCTTACTAAGGCAGAGTAGGCACCTGCTCTGCTAAAATTTACCCGGCCAGGGAGGAGAGGAAGGTGGCGGCAGCGAGGGAGCATCATTCCGGCATCACTAAACTGCACGTGTGAGGAAGCAGTGAGGAGCTGGAGGACTAAGCTCCCGAGAGAAGATCCCCACTGGACCCCAGGAGGAGGCCCCACACCAGATCCCAAAGGTAGGGAGCAATAAAAAAAAAAATGATGATAGTGTGTGCAAGTGACTGTGTGTGTTAGTGAGTGTGTGTGTGTGTTGCGATGGCCGTGGCTGCAAAGTGGAAAACCTTGAGGAGCACGGAGGCACGCAATGCCACGTCACATCCCGACGCAACGTCAATGTGCTCCACCATCACACGCTTTCAAAGAGTAGCGTGAGGATCCGTTTCGGCACAGGGTACGGACGGCACCATTGGGAGTATACCAGAGGGTGTACTCCAGAGTCGCATAATGGCAGCGGCAATGTGAGTGGAGTCGGTTAGTTGGCCAATATTGTTTTTGATTTTTTTTTTAAACGGCCATGGTTTAGAAGAGGGGGGTGTGTGGGGGAGTACTGTGATTTAGTGACCTGTGCAATTTGTTTCATTCTGAATGTACTTTTGTATGAATTTCATGCCATTCGGAAGATTCCGAATGTCCGAAGTTCCAAACCGAACGCCATTGGTCTGAACTGACGTAGCAGACAAATTTTATTTACTTACCCGAATTTCCGATTTCAGGTTCTACATCACCATTTATCAATTGTTAGTATTCAAACATCCTCCATTAGTAGTGTTTATTTCCTGATCGTAGCTTTAACCTTTGCCACTGCATCCTATATCAATGGGGAGTATTCCATCAACATACATTAGTGGTTGCGTTCTAACATTCTGAACCAGTGAGTGACCAAACATTGTAAATCAGCAGTGAGTGTTCCAACATTCTGAATCAGCTATCAGCCAATATTTTAAATCAGCATTGAGTCTTCCAACAGTCTAAATTAGTAGCGAATATTCTAAAATTCTTAATCAAGCAGTGAGCTTTCTAACTTTCTAAATGAGCAGAGAGCTAACAAATCAGTAGTGAGCATCCTTCACTAACACACAGTGAGAAAACGGACAGCCAATAATGTATCCTCACTCAGGACTCCTACCCATTGCCAGAGGAACATACATAACCCATTTAAGAGGGGTTCTTCTAGCGCCAGTTCAAACTCCCACCCCACATGGCACTGTCCAGCTCCGCCAGACACACAGATCCTGTCTGCACCCTGAGTTCTATGGCTGCTGCTCAATGACTGAACGTAACAAAGGCAGCGAGAGAGAGATTATCAATACAGTATCAATTCTCCAGTGCCCCCTTCTGCTCCCCCCCCCTCTGCAGGGCTGTGTCTTCACTGACTGATCAGTCCCTGGGACTGATTTGCACCAACTTGATTTTCCACTCTGCAAAACTTATCGATAGTGACGTCACGTGGCAAACAATACACCCTTGGAGAAGGAGAGAGCAAATCAATTAACATGTGTGGCTTGAGACGCTGTGTGATAATAAAAAAATAGTCTCCCCTCCTTTCCCAGGTTGTCTGGTGTTATAGAGTGCATACGGCCTGTGCAGTGGGGGGTTCATGGGTCTACAGTATGATTTATAATGGATGTTGTGACTTGAGTGGGGTGATGCAGTGAAATGAATGTATGCTGTGCACTCTGACTGGGGATTACAGGTGAAGTACCTATTGGGTTATGCAGTGTCATGGACAAGATCTGGAGTGGGGCATATTAGAACCTTATTTAAAGTGATACATAATGTAAAGACAGTAATAGGAGTTATTGGATTAACTGTGAAATGCATCAGATTTTAAAAGGAGTACAGCTAATAAGAGGGGCGATCTTTTCAGCTGGACCTATTAGACTTATATTCCCCATCATTTTCCTAACCATTGTACAGCGCAGCAAAATTTGTTGTCACTTTAAAAATTAAAATAATAATTTATGATTTTACGAATGTCTGAAGTGCGCAAGTTCAGCAGTGCCAAACTCAATTCTATTGGTCTGAATTGCCGAAGCAGGCAAAAAATTTTGCCCATGCACATCACTAGGATTTAGTATAGACAAGGAGGAGGGGTGACTGGGATTTAGTAGAGGGGATGCGGTTTTTTTTTTTATACTGTACTTTTGAAAACAAACCTACGTTTCTATGAAAACTTATGAAAGTTTTTTTTTTTTTTTTGCGGCCCACATAAACTTAAACCTTGTTTATTGGGCCCATGCTAGCCGTTAACATGATTGCTGTATAGGAAAATTTACTTATCTGAAATTGCTCCCAGTCTTTCTTTGGGGAAGTGTCCCCAAGCAGGGCAAAGTTGCTCAGTGATGCCAGCTTAGTTTCCATAACAACTGTAGTCCATGCACTGCGGTTGCTATACTTGGGGAGTGCAAAATAATCTTTTGTGGAAATCTTTTCTGCTCTGCCTTGTCTGTCAATGCTTCAGCATTGAGTGTCTCCCTCACCATTGACTGAGAGCTGGGAGAAAAACAATTTTAAATAGGTTTTCCTCCCAATCTTTACATTTGCTAGCAAATGTATATATGAAATTGTATACGCTTTCAATAGAACACAAGAAAAAGGTCACAACAGATATCCTTTAAAATATAAAAACAGTGAGGTTTTGTTTTTGCATGTTTTTCCTAACCTCTGTAGATGGCTGGGCACCCTTTAAGATGTGTTTTGTAAAAAGCAGACATACATTCAATTCCTTTATTGTATATATAGTTTAGTATATACACAGTGTCTAGGATACATTTCATAAAGAAGATGTCAGTCATGATAAAATTTATATCTGAAATCCATGGGCTATTTTATTCTGCACAAGGCAGAAGCAGCAGCTTAAATTCTGCTACTTTTAAGAGAAAGTAGAATCTCACCAGCGAAACGAATAAATAAGATAAATAGAACTAAGCACACATTGCTCCTGTCACGTATGTACCGAGAGATGCTCGTCTGTTTTAAATGCATGACCTTCTGGACTCTGTAAGTCTTCATCTTCAGAGTCGTTGTCCTCCTCCTCTGGATCAGGTGTGAGAGGAACATTGCTTGGCCCCTTGCATATTTTCAAGTGTCGAGTGAGGTGATATTTGGTGAGAAAGGCCTTGGAGCATTTTTCACAGACAAAGTCTCTCTTCCCTTCATGGGAATTCAAATGCTTCTTGAGATGGTTTGTTCTGCCAAAGCGTTTATCACACTTAGGGCATATAAACTGTCGCTCTCTGTTATAGGGGAAAAGAGATTTTCTGTTAAGCATAAAATATGCAGTAAAATACGTTGAGGATTTTTTTACATTTTTATGATCATATGATATCTGATGGGTATATGACACTTCTAAATGATAAATGGATGCTAGAGAAAATTCAATGAAGTAGCGAGGGGGAAGGGACATAGAAATGAAAAGAAAAAAATATACATCATCTCTTACCACAATGTCCTGTATAATCTATAAATAAATCACACAAACAGCAAGCTTCTTATTTTCATTTCCTTCCAACGCAGTTTTACATTTTAAGAAGAAAATGCATAATTGCTGCCAACACTCACTTGGATTTCTACAAACCAGTTCTGCAAGACTGCTCAATACGCACCCAGTGTGTGTAAGTATGTGCTGCTTCAGATCATGCCTTCTCATAAACATCTTATCACAAAATTCACACTTCAGATTACGCTCTCCCATGTGCACCACCATATGGGACATCAAATGAGCTTTTTGTGTAAATGACTTGTCACATAAACCACAGCGGTAATTTTTCTGTCCTGTTCAACAAAGATATACAGGTGATAAGAGCTACCGGTTCAGACACTCAAGTGTAGATTTTAATCACTCATTTTATTAAATGCAATGCATTAAAGCAGCATTTTGAGATCTTTGAAATTCTTGCAAAGACTCCACAAGGCGACAAGTTCACTTGTGTGAAGGTGGCGGAGGAGAGAATAGATAGGGAAATATACTTTTCATAAACCAGCATCCTAGACACATAAGCTTGCTGAAGTGCTTTATGGGTCTTTAAACATATCAGCTACTTTTGCAGAACGCACAACAGATCTAACTGAAGTGGTAGGCACGCTAAGTTAGCATGTATCTGCATTCCTCCTATTCTCAGTAGAACAGTTAGCGATCACAGTTCCAGCAAAGGTTGCAGACAGAGGAGGATAAAGGCTGACTGCCTCAATTAATATTTTTGTTCAGTATTTACATATGAAAATGAAGGAAAGGTGTCTCAGTTGGGGAAAAAGGAAAAAATACTCATTTGTTACATGTGAGTTTACAGAGGAAGAGGTTCTATTTCAACTGTCAAAAGTAAAGAAAAATAAGTCAATGGGGCCTGATGAAATACGTGCAAAGTTATTAAAAAAGCTTACTGGTGTACGAGCAAAACCATTAATAGATTTATTTAACCAATCATTGCCAACAGGAGTAGTCCCAGAAGATTGGAAGTTAGCGAATGGTGTGCCCATTCACAAGAAAGGTAATAGGGAGGAGTCGGGGAACTATAGGCCAGTAAGCCTTACTTCAGTAGTGGGGAAAGTAATGGAAACTATGTTAAAGGATAGGATTGTTGAACATCTAAAATCACATGGATTTCAAGATCAGAGACAACATGGGTTTACTTCAGGGAGATCATGCCACACTAAACATTGATTTTTTTTGATTGGGTAACTAAAATAATAGATCAGGTTGGTGTAGTAGACATTGCTTACCTAGATTTCAGTAGGGCTTTTGACACTATTGCACATAGAAGGCTTATCAATAAACTGCAAACTTAAAGTTTGGATTCCAATATTGTTGAATGGGTAAGGCAGTGGCTGAGTGACAGGCAATAGAAGGTTGTAGTCAATGGAGTATATTCAAAGCCAGTGGGGTACCTCAGGTATCTGTACTTGTACCCATTCTTTTTAATATTTTATTAGTGATATTGCAGAAGGTCTTGATGGCAAAGTATGTCTTTTTGCTGATGATACTAAGATATGTAACAGGGTTGATTTTCCAGCAGGGATATGCCAAACGGCAAATGATTTAGGTAAACTAGAAAAATGGTCAGAGTTGTGGCAGCTGACATTTAATGTGGATAAGTGCAAGACAATGCATCTTGGATTGCAGGATAAAACTTACCAGGAAAGGTTAAAAGGATCTTAACATGTATATCTTGGAGGAAAGACGAGATGGGGGAATATGATAGAAACATTTAAATACATAAAGGAGGAGACAATATTTAAAAGAAAAACTACCACAACAAGAGGTCTTAAATTAGAAGGGCAAAGGTTTAAAAACAATATCAGGGAGAATTACTTTACTGAGAGAGTAGTGGATGCATGGAATAGCCTTCTAGCTGAAGTGGTAGAGGTTAACACAGTGAAGGAGTTGAAGCATGTGTGAGATAGGCATAAGGCTATCCTAGCTATAAGATAAGACATGGGACTAATGAAAGGATTTAGAAAATTGGGCAGACTAGATGGGCCGAATGGTTCTTATCTGCCATCACATTCTATGTTTCTATGTTCTGCAGCTTTTGCAAGCAGTTTTATCATATACCCACCAATAAAACATGCAGAGATAATACATGTTTCCTATGGTGCTGCCATCTTATCCGCACCTTACTTTTCCAGAACTGGTGACTATTTATGCATTACCATGAGACCTTCCATCTTGCATATGTGCATTAAGGCACCAATAATTCTGATATAAAAAACTATTACCCTTCTATCCAGCCCAGTCATCACATTGGTTCCATGGGTGTTATGCCTAACTCCCATATACCCAACCCAGTTTTTCCAGGTAGCATTTCCCCAAGTAGAGTCCTCTTCTCTAATGACACCAACATGCTGGCTCCATTGCCATTGCATTGGTGTGAAAACAGGTTGATATTTCTCACTTTATTCCTATGTTACTCTAGCAAGGAGTCTTACAGGAAGCAGAGGACATGCGCTGTAGTTGCTATACAGATTGACAGGTGAAAGAGTAACCATATTCTTAAATAGGATTATTATTTTGTGTTTTTTTTCAATAGAGCATAAGTCAGTGCACCCATGACGGGTTCTCTCTGAAGGATATTTTTTGTTTCTCATCATATCAAATTGTAAATTTAGAAGCAGATTGTATTAACCAGCATTTATTGGTACCAAAACCCTACTGAAAGTTATATACAGTTGTAGTCAAGCAATGGATGTTTAAAATATACGGCTGGGGTTCAAACTACATTTTAAAGGACATCAGATTTCTAAATAATTAAAGTATTTGTGCTCCTTTAAATGCTACTGCACCTATATAGCGATCAAGCAGGAGCAGACCTTAGCCATCTTTGCCTTTTTTGTTCTTAAATAGAAGCAAAATAAATCTTTACTCATGTGCCATTGTTACTCTAAATGCCTTCTATGGTTGATTTAACAGCTCAGACACTCCTATAAAACCATAGTCTGTAGCTCACCTGTGTGTATCTGGAGATGCGTTCGCAGGTTGCTGGGATCACTGAACGCCTTGCTGCAGAACTCACATTTATGTGGTTTCATGCCCATATGGCCCATATAATGCACATTGAGTTTGTATGAGGAGGAAAAAGCACGAGAACACATGGAACATATCCACTTCCGTACACTGCTGGGTGCCAGTCCTGGATTTGTTGCCCCACTGCTTAGTGACTCGTTCGGTAGGTGGCTGTTCAAGTGACTGTTAAGGTGAGACTTGAAATCTGCATAAGACAAGTACTCCTTTCCACAATGGCACACAAGAAGCTCTGGTTGCTCTGGAAGGCCTAACAAAATAAAAATCCACGCACAAAGCTTCAAATATAAGCCAAACAATAAATATGTAAATATAACAATGGTAATTCTGCATTATTGAGAGCCAACAATTAAAAAAAAACTTAAGATATGCAGTATTAAAATGGAAAATCAAGTAATTAATAATAATAATCTTAAAGGTATCTGTATGCGACCAAGGTTTATTAATGTTATCACTGCAGATGCACAAGTTTTATTTGTTGGTGTTCTAAAAACGGTCCATACTCCACATAATTGACTTTAGAACTACTTCTTTACTACTGAAAGACACTGAAAAGCATGTTGATTTTTCCATTTTTCCTAGGTGTTTGTAGAACCATAATGTTCTAAATTTTTCATTAAGTACACCTACACACATACGGCTTTAATTTCATTTCATATATATGTTTTTAGAGACCAATATGCACATTAATGAAACATAAAAAAAGGGTTTCACAATATGTCCCGATATTGGAAAACAATTTCACAAACCTATTACCTTAGAATTAAAGTTTTCATTTTACTCAAATATCAGCAACATGTAGTCTTTAATAAATTATTTTTGTCCAATGTTTGTTTACAATATCTTATGAAATTAAGATAGACTTACAGTATATCACTGAACCATCTGCCTAAAAGATTTTGATAGATTCTGGTTAATATCATTATGCAGTACTATCTACAAGTTGATGCAGATTATTTTTACTGTATAAGTCCAAACCAACCTAGTGATCTTGGATCTAGTAAACATCAGAGTTTATAAAACCACACATGGTCATATTTGCTGTACTGTTCTTACCCAACTGGCAGGCATAGTCCCTGCTGTAATAGAAGAGAAGCTCTTCCTGGGGTTGGATGTCTTTTGAGGTACAAAAGTAAATTTTTCCATCGTGAGGGTAAGCAACAAGATTCTGTTCCTCTGGTTTCCTTAACATGAGATTACAGTGTAAACATGAAACTGTCATACGACTACACTTGCTTTCAGATTACAAGATTATTCCTCTACATTGGTAAGCATTAATATGTCCCACTCTCATACAATATTTGGTGTATTCACAGCATGGAAAAATAATTAGCATTACTTCATGACATATAGTATTATAATTTCATGTCTAAACATATGCCAGCTAAAGATACAATAAACTTCACCCAGCATATGAGTAATCAGTCGACGCAGCATTAAAAAGTGAGAGAAGGCGAGTGTGCACAAATATGTATATTATTTTTCTCCCAGTCGGAGACTGAAACGATCATCCTTAAAAGTAACACACTATAGTTATAAAAGTGATGTTTAGGTGGCTATCCACCCTATGAGAGAAGTAAAAGGTGATTTTACCTACCTTTTTCCAGCTTATTTTTCTTCAAAAATACACAAAAATACTCTGCTCACATGGATATCAGACAATTACAAACATAGGGTTTATAAAAAAAACTAAATACAAATAAAATGTGTTAAATATGTGTAGAACATTTATTGGCATCCCAACAAATTAATATGAGAAAAATATATTTGAAGTATATTCCAACTGATATTTAAAATTTTTAGTACACCTGGGTGACTAGGAATAATAAAATTCTTCGACTACCTGCTACACAGGGGTATAAATATGAGGTAACACATAACCCATATTCACATAGGCATTCATCACAATGGATAAGACCAAGGAATATAGCTGTGATGTGTGGTTGATGAGCTTCAAAAAAATGGGAATTTAAAATTAGGTAAATACAACGTCAGATGAACAAGAGGTAATGATTTTTTTTAACCAAATTAAAGTCAAAATGGAGAAGCCAAGTGTGAAAAATGAAGTTCACCTTATGATTCAACAGCTTGTACTTAATAGCAAGAACTTTAATAAGAAATTGTTTTCTATATGACTTTATCAGTCTGTCACATGTTGTGGAGGAATTTTGTCCCACTCTATTTACAATGTTGCTTCAGTTAATTGCGGTTTGTTGGCATTTGTTTATGCACAGCCAGCTAAAGTCCGGCAACAGTATTTTAATTGAGTTGAGGTCTGGACTTTGACGGGGCCATTGCAACACCTTGATTCTTTTCTTTTTCAGCCATTCGGTTGTAGATTTGTAGGTGTGCTTGAGATCACTGTCCTGTTGCATGACCCAATTTCAGCCAAGCTTTAGCTGTCGGACAGATGGCCTCACATTTGACTCTAGAATACATTGGTATACAGAGGAGTTCATGGTCGACTCAATGACTGCAAGGTTCCCAGGCCCTGTGGCTTAAAAACAAGCCCAAATCATCACCTCTGAACCACTGTGCTTGACAGGTGGTATGAGTTGTTTGGCTATAATACACAGCGCCATGTTTGGGAAGAACCAAACATCTATACTTTGGTCTTGTCTCTCCAAAGGACAACGTTCCAGAGGTGTTGTAGTTTGTTCAGATGCAACTTTGCCAACCTAAGCTGTGCTGCCATGTTCTTTTTAGAGAGGAGATTCTTCCTTCTGGCAACCCTTCCAAACAAACCATACTTGTTCAGTCTTTTTCTAATTGAACAATGAACGTTAACATTTACCGTGCTAACTGAGGCCCGTAGAGTCTGAGATGTAACCCTTTGCAATTTCTCTGAGCATTGCACAGTCTTACCTTGGGGTGAATTTGCTGGGAAGTCCACTTCTGGGAGCATTGGCAACTGTCTTGCATGTTTTTCACTTTTGAATAATATTTCTCACTGTAGAATGAAGGACTTTAACTTGTTTGGAAGTGGCCCTATAACACTTCCCGTTTCATGGGATGCAATAAATGCTGCTCTAAGATCAGTGCTGATATCTTTCCTCCTTGGCATTGTGTTAACACACACCAGAACGCTCCAGACCAGGAAATTGCTAAAACTTCGGCTTTTATAGAGGTGGTCACACTTGCTGACTGTCAATTAATCAGGGGCATTGGCAGCATCCGTCTTCTACTTGGCCGCTTAATTGCTATGGAAGCAGTGTACTTGGTTTTTCTTACATGGCTTCTCCATTTTGACTTTATTTTTGTTAAATAAATTATGAAACTGTGTTGTATTTACCTAAATTTTAAGAACTGCTAAAGAACAGATTATTGTTATTATGTCAAGATATGTAAAACCATAGAATTCAAAGAAGGTGTAATATATTTATTCCAAAACTGTAGTTCTCTGTGTTGGGATCTTTTGTCGTTTTTCCTGAGAACTCTAACTTTCATCAAATGCATAAGGAAAAGTAGGGACTACATTTCCTCATATATAGAAAACAATCCGACAGTGGGTGGAGATTATGCAAGGCATCTAAATTTACCCACAACCCTCAGTAAAATCAATCCCACAAAATGGCAAACAGCAGACATCATGGACAGAGGAGTCAAAACAAGGAAGAAAAGATCATAAATATACAATAGACCTGTACCTTTTAGTGTAATTAAAAAAACATCTTAATAATCTAAAAATGAAAAACCAGTCCGGACCTGATCAAATCCCAGCAATGCTGTTGAACCTCAGTGCGCCGGCAATTGCTAAACCCGTCAACTCTAATTAACGAATCCTTGGTGTCTGGATACATACCCAAACTTTGGAAGACGCAAGAGTAGTGCCTATCCATAAAAGTGGTGACACTACTTTGGTTTCTAACTATCGTCCAATATCATTGCTCCCGGTATTGTCAAAAATCTTAGAAAAATGTGTCCATACGCAATTTTGTGAGTACTACCAACAATTAAACTATCTGACCCCTGATCAATCGGGCTTTCGCCAGAATCACTCCAACTGCCCTCCTAAAAGTTTGCAATGACATCCAAACTGGCATGGAACAAGGAGCCCTAACTGGAGCTATTTTCCTTGATTTTGCTAAGGCCTTTGACACAGTAGACCACGACATTCTACTGCACAAACTCAAAAACTCAGGTATTGGTGATCGTTCTCTAAACTGGTTTCGATCGTATGTATCGGATCGCTCGCAATATGTGTCCATTTCTGACAGGGACGCCCTCCCTCTCCCAGTCACGTGTGGTGTTCCCCAGGGTTCCATTCTCGGCCCCCTACTATTTACATTATTTATAAATGATCTGCCTAATGTCTGCCAATCCTCAAATGTACACATGTACGCAGATGACACGGTAATCAATGCGAGCAAATCCAATCTACCGCAAATTGAGGCTGTGCTCCAAGATCAGTTTACAGAGGTAGAAAAGTGGATCGCAAAAAACAAACTCTTCCTGAACACTGACAAAACTGTCACAATGATCTTTGGAATAGTACCTAAATTACACAATTCCCACCTATCCATCAAAACAAATTCAAATGGCACACTGACCGCAGTCCACTCTATCAAATACTTGGGTATGATATTAGACCCCAATCTATCTTTTGGCCTGCACATAGAAGCTTGCATCTAAACTTTATCCAAAATTAGGTGCCCTGTACAGAAACAAAGCCTGCCTAAGCCCTACAGTAAAGGAAAAGATTGTACAGCAAATGCTGATGCCAATCATTGATTATGGGGATGTAGTATATGCATCTGCATCGCAATCCCACATTAATAAACTCAACACATTGTATAACTCGTTCTGCCGATTTGTGCTACAATGTAATTACAGGACCCATCATTGTGACATGCTAAAAGAACTAAACTGGCTATCGCTGGAATCCAGACGCACCCTTCATCTTTCCAGCCTTGTTTTTAAGAGCTTTTCTGGGAAACTCCCACCCTACCCGAACAAAATTCTTTCCCCAGCTGTTCCCACTTTCTATAAGCTCCGATCCAGTACAAGCACTTTACTTAGTCTACCTCAATACAAAAAGAAAGCAGCCCGATCCTCCTCCTCCTACAGAGCACCGCAATTGTGGAACGACCTCCCGCACAATTTAATATCTTCCCTAAGCCTAAAGTCATTTAAGAGATCCCTCTCTACATACCTCAAAACAGAATGCATGTGTCATGGTTGATTATATATTTCCTGCCTGTTTTATGTTAAATTTTGTATATATTGTGTATTAATATTGTTTTTGTATTTTGTTGTACCCTAATGTAACAATGCAATGATTTGTGGACCCAGGACATACTTGAAAACGAGAGAAATCTCAATGTATCTTTCCTGGTAAAATATTTTATAAATAAATAAAGACAAGTGGCCAGGAGGATAGTATAATCACTAAGATACAAGAGGCATAAGGAAATAAAAACGAAAAGAGAAAGAAAAAAACAAAGCCATGAAAAATGGCCACTTTAAACATTTATGGACAAACGTTAGAGTCCGAGGCCTCATTATCCTCCCAGAACAAGTATGCCCTTTATGGGCACTGTTTATGCCTACAAGAAAGAATATCACATAAATTGCAAACTGTGGAAGTGATGCACAATGTTCTGCATTGAGACGCTGGATGTTCCTCAAAGAGGTGCACGGATTTAATGCATCTCTATGAGGAGATGCTGATTGGCGCAGTGCGGCAATTCCCTATGGGAAAACATTGGATTGGCTGAGTTTGTCAAACTTGATGATTTCAGTCAAGGAGACGGAGCACTGGCAGGGCCAGCCATTAAGAGACCAGCGCGGCACTGGAAGAAAGATATGTAACCTCACTTTTTGTTTTTAAACTGACCTACACTAAACATACACCTGCTGCACTACCCACCCAGATAAATGCTTCAGTAGTGATTACTGGGGTTGAACCATTTTTTTAATGGTTCAAAGTAGGTAAACTACTTACCTCGCCTTCCGTACAAACATCATCCAGTTACATTCATTTTCGTCATTTGTGATGATGCAGAAGTCCATCACTCCACCCTGGTACATCTAAAGATAAATGACAGATTACAAAACACAGATCAGACAGATACAATAGACCAATCTTTCCCATGATACCACTTTGGTGGAAGCGAATATGTCCTGGTAACATCAAAAGGAGGAAACACAAAAGTAAGTGGATACTTTTTTCTTCCATGAGAATGTTTTGACTGTTTCTGAATTATATGGTTTGGCTTTTTGAATTCCCGAGGACATTAATCTTTCATGTAATGTCATGACTGCAGATTTCAGTTTTCCATAGTCAATCAACTGACAGATGCATGATCAACAGCTTTTACAGGATCTATACCACAATCACTCACTGTAACTGAACCTTGTTAGTATGTACTGAAGGTTTATTTTATGTAAGTTAATTTTTTTACAGCATATGCTGTACTATATTGCCACAGCTAACATTTTTACACCTATTATAAGTGATTTCCACTTTGACCATAGCTCACATTAGTATATATATTGGCAACACTAATCAATACTGAATTATATATGTTTTTAGTTTCTTTGACAGTACTGATTTATAATACAAACAGATTTGTTCTTTTAGGTAATGCTACACAAGTTTAATTTACCTATCTCAGGCATGCTGTATATTTGTACCCACCTCAGTTGCCAGGACAGGAAATAACTTCAAGAGACCAATTATTTCTAGCTGTCCCCAAAACAATATACAACCCGTAGTATCTTATGGTCTTTGAAGCCTCAAGAATATATAGGTTCAAGTCTAAAAAAACAAATTGTGAATTCACCCAGTGATTTAATTTTCATATAAATGACATACTTCCCCCTAAGACTCCTTTAACTATTTAAAAATAGTACCAAACAAAAAAACGTTACTTACTGTAACCTCAGTAGAGTGGCAGTACTGCACAAGACGGTTGTTCCCTCTTATGTGGACAAGAAGCTCTGAAAGATATAAATATGTAAATACTCGCGCCTTCCTGCTCATAAAAGGCAGTTACCTCCTTCCATCCACAGTTTTCTTAATAACCATACGGAGATCAAAATACGGCAAAATATCATTTATTATCCAATGGGAGGGAAAGAATGCAGTACTGCCACTCTACTAAGGAAAATAGTATTTACGGTAAGTAAAATTACTGTTTTTCCTATAATAAGTGGCAGTAATGCACAAGTGGGATATAGCAAGATCCCTTAAAGCAAATAGGCGGGTAATTAGTAAGCCACTGCTTGGAGCACCTTTCGCCCAAAAGCGGCTTCAGAGGAGGAGAATATGTGATGCCTGTAATGTTTTATGAAAGTGTGGAGCGAGGACCAAGTAGCAGCTCTACAGATATCTTCTGAAGAAGCCGATGACCTCTCAGCCCAGGTAGTAGACATGGCTCTGGTGGAGTGTGCTTTGACCGAAAAGTGAAGGGAGACATTGCTGGTTTTATAGGCCAACTGGCTAATGTAGCCCTGGAAGCCATCTTGCTTTTAAATGCACCTTGGAAATTAATAAATAGATGGTCAGAAATCCTGTAAGGGGCTGATCTGCGGAGGTATATTTCCAACGCCATTCTAACATGTAGGCACTGCCAATTCTTCTCTGTTTCCGTAGAGTGGTCTTGACAGAAGGAAGGCAGAACAATAGCTGGTTGAAGTGGAGTCGAGAAACCACTTTAGGTAGAAACGAAGGTCTGAGGTGTAAAACCACTTTGTCTTGGTGAAAGATCTTAAATTCTAGAGCAGAAGACATAGCTCGCAGTTTCCCAACCCTTTTTGCATAAGTAATCGCTACCAAGAATGCGGTTTTAAACGTCAACATCTTCAAAGAAATCTCTATGCGCAGGTTCGAAAGGGGAATTGCACATCACTTTGAATACTACAGACAAATCCCAGGTGGGAAAGGAAGAAATACGAGGAGGACATTTTAGATAAACAGGCTTAAAGAATCTATGAAGAAAGCCTGTTGGACGCCAAATCCTTTACCATAAAATGACCGAGGGCAGAAACTTGTACTTCAAGTGATGAGACACTAAGGCCTCAGTGGAAACCTGATTGAAGAAAAGCCAGGATACAAGGAATGGAAGACCAACCATCTTCATCTTCAATATCCCTTGATAACCACCACTGTAAAAACATTTGCCAAATCCAGAGGTTAATCTTCGTGGTAGAATTACGAGTGGAGGAAAGGTGGGTATCACAGATGGAGTCTGAAATACCCTGCTTCTTGAGAATTTTCCTTGCAGCAGCCAAGCCTTCAATCGACACATTCTTAATGTTTCCATAGGGATGTCTGGGTTCCAGTAAGCTTGGAGAGCAAGGACCAGCTCCGGTTCGACCAATAAGGGAGGATAGCCAACACCCTTGCCTTGTCTGCACGGATTTTCTGTACAATTCCAGGTATTAATGCTACTGGAGGGAAGATGTATGCCATCTTGAAATTCCAAGGGATTGAAAATCTGTCCAGAACTAGAGGGAGATCTTGTTTCATAATGGAAGCAAAAGTGTCTTACTTTCGCATTCAGTCTGTTGGCCATAAGATCCATCTCTGGTAGTCCAAACATTCTGACTAGAATCTTGAATGTGTCTGGATAATGGGACCATTCTATCTGAGTCCAGTGTTGGCTGCTCAGGTCTGGCACTATGTTGTCTGAGCCTTTGATGTAAGTTGCTGAAATGGACTCTAGTTCTATCTAAAGCCCAAGCCATGCTCTGCGCATAGAGCCTTTGGAGTGTTTTATACCTTTGTACCTCCCTGACGGTTCAGGTAAGCGACAGTAGTGAGATTGTCTGACTGAATCCACACTGATTTGTTTCGGATTTCTAGATTGAAAAGCTAGAAGGGCATTTCAAACAACTTTCAATTCCCTGACCAGGAACCTAGGTGAAAGTGATCCCAGATGTGCACCCCAACCTGTGACTGATGCATCTGTATTTATAGTGACCCAATTTCTTTGCTTGAATGAGAGATTGATTATCATGAAGCTTGAGTCCATCCACCAATTCAGTTGACTTTTTACTCTGTCTGAAATTTGAATCTCTTGTTTCAAAAGAGAAGAAAATCTGGACAATTTTGACAAGATATCCCATTGCAGAGGTCTGATCTTGATCTTGATCACTTTACCACCAGGATGGTGGATGTAGGAGGCTTGTCTGACCGAACACCGATTTTTTTCTAAAGAGTACAAATCTCTTGTTTTATTCTTCTTAGTTTCTTTCTTGGCAAGAAACAGAATACGTGTGGTGGAAAAAAAAAAAAAAAAAACTTTTTGGGGAATTTATTATCCAAACGTGAGCCTGCAAAAAACGGAGTGGTAAGCAGAAGATTCCTGTACAGTTGTTCCATTGATTCTGCCTTCAGCAGCCAAAAAGTAAGAGACAATGGCAATGTCCTTTATTCTCAGTGCGGCCGTTAAAGGTAGAAGGATCTTCGAGAAAATACAAGGAGCTGAAGATAGGCCAAATGGAAGTGACCTGAACTGGAAATAGAGAAATGTTTGTTTGCCTCATTTTATTGAAAACCTGAGAAACCTTCTTGAGCTTGCGGCCATAGGCACATGAAGATAGGCGTCCTTGAGATCTATTTTTGCCATGTAATCTCTGTTTTGAAGAATGAGTGACTGCAGCTCTGGATGCATTCCAGAATGCTGAGCATCCTCTGATGAAGTGATCGACGCTCACGAAACGCGTTAGGCGGCATCTCCACATCGGTTCCCTGGGAAGCAGCATTCTGGAACGCATACAGAGCTGCGGTGGAACGCACGCGGCCAATATCTAGTGTTATCCCAGCACGAGGAGGTCCGGACGCAC
Source organism: Pelobates cultripes (assembly GCA_933207985.1). Classification (NCBI taxonomy): domain Eukaryota; kingdom Metazoa; phylum Chordata; class Amphibia; order Anura; family Pelobatidae; genus Pelobates; species Pelobates cultripes. Next base: position 234,850,923 of record OW240914.1, on the reverse strand, counting down.
TCCTAACTGGCCGGCAACTGGTCAACACCATCTCTGGACCCCGGGTCTGTAAACCAGATATCTATTGCTTGCTGAATTGGGACTATATGGTACATTTCTTATTAGAGTCTTTTTTATAAATGTGTGTTGTATTGACAGTTTTATTGTGATAATAAATAATTTTTTTATTGATCTACTGTCTGCTACACTATATAATAAGACTTAAGGACTTTTAACCCCTTGTGGGATATAAGCAATTTGATTGAGATCTTTTTATTTATTTTTTTATTTTATAGCATGTTGTAGTTTTAATGTGTACTGGTTCCACACTACATCAGTTATAGAACCTTTACTAGATTAATTTCTCAGCAGCTTTGGATTCTTCCTACCTTTATTAAGGTGGGTAAGGACCTGACTAGCTGATACATTCATATTAAGGATAAATTGAATACATTGTTTCTGTTCCATTAGACATCCTGTATTCCCATTTCCACTGAGTCCTGTCTATACCATTGGTTGATTTCAATAGGCACCCGGAATTTTGAAAAAAATTAACTCCAAGTAGTGGTTACTCCAGACAGTGATACGGTGGTTATGGTGGCTATTTTTTGGTCTTGAACTTTAACTTAAGAGGGTCATTCTACCAGCTATTGGTGTTTATCCATCGTAGTTCCGTATCTATTTGTTTAATAATGCCTTCCAGTGTACATCTGAACAGTTTGTTCCTCTCAAAAGGCAGTTCACACAGATTTGCCTTAGATGCTGTATCAGCCATCCAAGATCTGAGCCACAGGGCCCTCCTTCTCAGGAGTCTTAAGAGCACGCTGTCATGCTTTACCGAATCTTTAAATGATTCAAACTTTGAGATAGGTTTCCCTGAAACCAGCTGAAAAAAAGATTGCATCTCCTTTTGTTTCGATTTTTCTAAGGATTCTGCAGCTCATTTTTCTGCATCTGTCTGGCAGCGGAACAGCACATTCCAAGCAGCAGAAGTGTTTAGCTTTACATGTAGCCTTCCTGGGAGGTAGAGTCAACATTTTTTATTTGTCCTTGTCTAGGGATGCAGGACTGGACATATCTAAAATAAAATATCAGAAATAAAATCTGAGGAAAGTAGAGACTAATTAATCTCACCTCAAAATACCTCACTGCCATGTGGGAGGGCTGGTGACACTAAACTGGATACTGGCAACCACCCAGGTATCAGTATGTTCAGCACAGCTTAAAAAGGCATTTTCACTGCAAATTTCCATGCGCACTGGTGCGATCAGAAATTCAGTGGAACGCAAGGCCACCCGGGCGTGCGTCCCACTGCTGTGCGCAGGCGCATGGCCTGCTTCTGGAATGGAGGGCCACCCGGGACCTCCTACTTCCTCCTGGCATAATGAAAACCCCCCTTCCACTTGCGTTCCGTAACGCTCGTGTGGAAGGGGTACCTCTCAACTCACATCCCAGGGAGCTTTCGGGTCCGCATCTCCCAGGCTGCAACCTGTGCGCCTCACCAGTCTGTCCTGGAGCATCTTGTCCGCCCCGTTGTCGGGACAAGAAGAACTCTGGATGGAAAGAGGTAACTGCCTTTTATGAGCAGGTAGGCGGGAGTATTAAAATGTTTATATCTTTCAGAGCTTCTTGTCCACATAAGAGGGAACATCCTACTTGTGCAGTACTTCCACTTACGACAGGAAAAGAAGAATATACAACAAAAATAACCCATACAGTATTAATGTAAATAAAAATAAACTTATATTGTGAATGCATTCACAAGAAAATAGAAATGAGAGATGTATCCCAATCAATCAACTTCAGATTGCACTTAAAGAAAGAGGTATTTCGTCAAGTACACTTGCTGCCACCAGAAGGACTTTTGGTCGCCTGACACTGGACATCCAGCATCATGTAAAACCCATAAGAAAGTATTATGCATGCTTTCCTATTGGGGGAAATAGTAATGCACCGACTAGTGTTAAATAGGCCAAATAACCAGTAATCCAAAGATTTAGAGCATGCCTTATATCAGACTTCACCAAGAGTTTCTCCCTTCCTTGGATTCCACCTCAAGTACTACAGATGCCCGTTGTATACCTCCTTACACATGTTTGGGTTCTAATTAGAAACATTTTTTGTTAGATGGACCTTGTAATCCATTCATTATTTCCTGTCTTTCAAAACCTTAAATGTTCTGTATGCACACTATATTTACCAAAATATCCTCTAAATTTAAAAAAAAAATATATATATAGGACAGACTCAAATCCTTCTGATTATATAATTGAACCCTAAAGTGAAAGTTGCAGCAATCTTGAGCACTATAGAAGTTAGGTTTATTTTGGTACAAGAAGCTAGGACCTCACTGAACCAAAATTTCACACAAAGATGGCCACTGTGGTTAAATTTCGTGAAAGAAAAATTTTAAAAAACTGCATGTATTGCAATACCAATGCTGAAAATTGGGTTAATTTGGGTTAATTAAAAATGGTCAAGCAACCAAGTTTACAATTTGGGCCACTTGAGATGGACTGACCATTACAAGAAGCCCAAAACCTGAGGCGGACTTTACACTGAAATATGCTGAAATGCATAACTAAGGAACAGGGGAAGTGACAAAACAGCTCATTAAAACACGCATGTCTCTGGTTGGCAGAGTATTATAGCAGTTCATGAAAACTCTTCTGTCATCAGCTGAGACAAGCAGAACAATAAACATACATCTGACCTTCCAGATGTGGCTGGCAGACTTGTCATTCCAGTCAGCAACTTCTAGGGACTGGCTCTCCTGCCCTATCAATGGGCCAAAGCACGTCCGAACAAGGATAGTCTCCTGCGTCCAAACCCCTGTGTATGGTGAAGCACATGCATTGTTATCAGTGCACTTATTATCCAAGTCATGCTACAGGAATGGTGAAACTTAACTTTTTTCTTTTTTTTCTTTTTTTAAACGTAGAGAACTTTTAGAACCAACAATTGTTATCACATGAATTTTGTATAATCTGTACAATGTTCCAGAAAAAAACATAAATGCAATCCTTCACAATCCAAATGCATGTAGATTACAAACACAAATACATGTAAAAACAGAGAAGACATATGAGCTGGAATTGGTAATCAGGATCAAACAAACGATGACATTTGAGACTGCATACACTTCTCTTACCTATGTCGGCTCCTGTCACAGAGTCCCTGAGAGACAGCTGCTTGGGAAGAGACAATCGTGCCCTGCTTTCAATGGGGCTGTCAGCTATAAAGGTGACTGGTCCATGCTCAGGACAGTCAGATGGATATGCCCGGTCACACAATGTGCACCCTGTTGAGAAGATTGTTTAAATTACATTAAACAATTCAAAATCTAAACATTTGTAATCCAGAACCAAACTGAAATGTTAACTCAAGATTCCAAGATTATTAATAAAAAAACTAACACTTTTTTTGTTAAAAATAGATCATTAAAGTGTTATATGGCCTCTGCTAAAATAATAAATGTTGTAGGACTATGGTAATGCTGTTCAATTTAGGGTTTGCCACACAGCAAATAAAATAATGGAAATATGGATTCAGTTGCAAATAAATAAAAATCAGTTAAAGCAAAAATGCTGGCCTTTCATTAAATTATTATTATGTTATTATTTATATTATGCCTGGAAAGTCTTTTCATGATCTAGCACTACAATGTGATTCTGAAAATGTAGTATTTTATTAATGACACACAAGGTCAGCTTTGTTATGTTATATTCCAAGCAATATATGGGCCAGAAAATGCTTACATAAAATAATGATAACCTACCATAGTAAGGATACAGGTCTAATCTGAGGGCTGTGTGTGCATTCATACACTCAGATTGCCAAGCCCAACATCATCATGATGTCTAGTGCACACAGTATTGAAGGAGCATGGTAAAAGGATACTATAGTCTCCAAAACAACTTAATGGACCACTATAGGCACCCAGACCACTTCAGCTTAATGAAGTGGTCTGGGTGCCAGGTCCATCTAGGAGTAACCCCTTTTTTTAAATGTTTTATTAATTCTCCTGTGTGTGAGCCTGTCAGAGTGTGTGTGTGTGTGTGTGTGTATGTGAGCCTGTCAAAGTGTGTGTGTGTGTGAGCCTATCAAAGTGTGTGCGTGTGTGTGTGTGAGCCTGTCAAAGTGTGTGTGTGCGTGTGTGTGCGTGAGCCTGTCAAAGTGCGTGTGTGTGCGTGAGCCTGTCAAAGTGCGTGAGCCTGTCAAAGTGCGTGTGCGTGCGTGAGCCTGTCAAAGTGCGTGTGCGTGCGTGAGCCTGTCAAAGTGCGTGTGCGTGCGTGAGCCTGTCAAAGTGCGTGTGCGTGCGTGAGCCTGTCAAAGTGCGTGAGCCTGTCAAAGTGCGTGTGTGTGCGTGAGCCTGTCAAAGTGCGTGTGTGTGCGTGAGCCTGTCAAAGTGCGTGTGTGTGCGTGAGCCTGTCAAAGTGTGTGTGTGTGCGTGAGCCTGTCAAAGTGTGTGTGTGTGAGCCTGTCAAAGTGTGTGTGAGCGAGCCTGTCAAAGTGCGTGTGTGTGAGCGCCTGTCAAAGTGTGTGTGTGTGCGAGCCTGTCAAAGAGTGTGTGTGTGCGCGAGCCTGTCAAAGAGTGTGTGTGTGCGCGAGCCTGTCAAAGAGTGTGTGTGTGCGCGAGCCTGTCAAAGAGTGTGTGTGTGTGTGTGTGTGCGCGAGCCTGTCAAAGAGTGTGTGTGTGTGCGCGCGCGAGCCGGTCAGTGTGTATGCCTGTCAGTGCCTGTATGTATGTGTGTGCAAGCCTCTCAGAATGTGTGTGTAAGTCTGTTAGAGTGCGTGCGTGCAAGCCTGTTGTCAGCATAAGAGTGTGTGTGAGCCTATCAAGAGTTTGTGCGTGCAAGCCTGTTGTCAGCGTGTGTATGTGAGCCTGTCAGCGTGTGTGCGCGTTTAGGTACCTGCCCCCTCCGATAGCTTTTACTCACCTTTTTTCCCCCCATTTTCTCACGCCGTACCAGTTTCCCCATGATCTTTCTGATCTCAGCTAAGCCAATGCTTTCCCTTAGGAAAGCATTGGGAGGATTTTGTGCATGCGCAGCAAATTTACCAATCCGCATCTCCTCATAGAGATGCATTAAATTAATGAATCTCTATGAGGAACATTAGGCACCTCCATGTAGAGCTTGGCGATACTGAACCTGGGTGCTGCATGTTGTGCAGCAGTGACCCAGGACTCTCTAGTGACCGTCTGAGTGACTGTCACTAGAGGTGTTGCTAAGCAGCAATGTAAATTCTGCCTTTCCACAGAAAAGGCAGTGTTTACACTAAAATGCTTGCAGGGACAGGCTATAGACACCAGAACAACTACATAAAGCTGTAGTGGTTCTGGTTACGATAGTGTCCCTTTAAGAATTGCATTTTCTTGTTGAAAATGACTGGCTCCTAGATTCCAAACAAATTTGTCAAGCCCTGTTTTAACCTTTATGTCTAGACAATAATCTAGGTTTACTGCCACTTAAGTATACCTTCAGTTTGTTATTTTTCTATTATAAAAAGTGCATTGTTATCATATGACATGCTACCCTGCATCCCAGGTGTTTATTACCGTGTATATTCCTGTTAGTATGCCTTACTATGCACCCAAAAATAAAGGATATAAAACGTGGTTTAAACAAACACCTTTATTTCCAACACTTTAGGGACCGTGTCCAAAGTAAAACAGATGTCCACCCCCCCAAAGCCTGTGTGTGCGATAAAAATAATAAAATAAAGCGTTCTACTTACCTTTTTCCAAACCCAGAATCTCTGTGTTCTTCACCTCTGTTTCTCTTGCAAAGTCAAGTAGGAGTTGCTGCTTTGTCCAACGTTGGTCCATGATGTGCATGCGCAGAGAGTGCTGCCTGAGCATTAAAGATTCCCCATAGGAAAGCAGTGAACTAAGGTTTTACTTGGTCAGTACCACACAATTACCTCTAATGGCTATCAGTATGACAGCAACTAGAGGTGGATTTAAAGGAACTCTATGGGCATCCAGACCAATTCATCTCAATAAAGTGGACTGGGTGCCATGTTTCTATATTTTAAACCCTGGAACTGAAAACATTGACATTTACTAGATACAACAGTATTTACATTGCAGGATTAACATGCTTCCGTGGCAGTCTTCCTGAAAGTCCTATTACACAACTCCACCTCAATAGCTTGAAATTAAACTCGGCTATTCATAGAGACCAACTGAGTGTTGCACATGCGTACTAGTCTCCTAAAGTTTCCCTATGGGAAAACATTGCATTGGCTGATATAATCAACATGGAGCAGCATCATGGAGACCAGCACAGCGAGGGCTGAAAGATAAATCCCCTGGGAGCCAATCATAATAAAAACAGTTAAAGCAAGTAATTCCTGTAAGAGGCTCCCAGGGTGATCAGTCAGACTTAGGGCCAGAGACTATTGCTGTGCTGCCTTATTGTGGGGTAGGCCGGCAGCAGCCAGCTGATCCTAGCATGCATCGCGGCAGCCGGGAATCAGCTATCAATCATGCCATAGGACTCCTGCCACAGTCACAGCCGTCATGCGGTTGTGACAGTCTCGGGAGAGAGACTGCCCAGTAACAGCATGTACATGCTCCATTAACAGAGATTGCAGCATGTACAACTTATAATGGAGGTTCCAGGGCTGAGCTTGATAGGCATGGCAGTTAGCAGTCCCTGCAATTGTCTGCATTGTGGGACCTTAATACTGGTGAGACATATGGAAATAATATTGCTGTGACATAAGGGGCACTAAAAACAAATCTGTATGTGGTATGGAGCACATTGCAAAGTATCTGACAACTCTGTACCCCATACAGACAACAGGTAAATACTGAATTCAACAGAAGAAAGGGGTGCAGATCTGCACAAACAGCAACCATGCCTCAAAAGTCTGTGCACTGTACAATACGTCATGAAATTAATAACCAAAGCAGGCACAGCTGGAAAGTCTACAGATTTTTCCAACAGTTTCTTAACAACCATGAAGCCAAGTCACTATCTGGAAGATTTATAATTATTATTTGTCATGGCATGGCTGCTTTTCCATACAGACTAAAACAAAACTTAAAAACAGCGATTCCCAAACTGTGTGCCGTGGCGTCCCAGACACTGTGTGTCACGGAATGTTTCCCTGGTGCTATGATTATAGCCCCGGGAAACATTACTGCTTAACAGGTGCCGGTCGAGTGCCTCAGTACTTTAAGACCGAGGCACTCGACCGGCCCCTGTTAAGCAGTAATGTTTCCCGGTGCTGTAAATATTAAGGGCGCCTTGAACGTAAAAAGTTTGGGAACCACTGACTTAAAATCAATTAAATAATATTAAATCCTCCTACTCACAGATTGTAAACAGGGTTGCCATGTTATCTTTGTTGGCATTTGAGTCAATCTGCAGTGAGGTTGGGACAAAAGTCAGGTTTCCTGCATCAACATGTGAAACTCCCATGGAGACATCCTGGGTTATGGAAGACACAGTCACTGGCTCAAGGCTTATGGTGCCACCTTGCAGGGACACTGAGGTTAAGGATGAAAGTGGGTGAGAGGTAGACAGTGCAACACTCACTGGGTTGTTGCTCAGGGCAACTGTGTGAATGGCATCACTGAGACTGCTTTCTGACATGCTGGACCGAGCTGCCATATGATGCTCAGTATCCATTACTACTGGAAGCTCCAATGATCCACTGTGTAATGGCAAAACACCAGAATGGCCAACTGCATCAGGAGGTAGGTTACCATCTACTGTCATTATCTCATGGGAGCGTTGAACATTTGATATCTGTGCATGATCTCCAGTCACACCTTCTATGGTGAGTTCTTCAGTAATGTGATCAGTTGTGATAGGGCTGTTTACTCTTGACACATTGTCAATGCTGATACCAGTATCCAGTTGCACCTCGTGGCCATCACTGGGATGTAAACTCTGACCAGCATGACCAACGACTGATCGAGAATCCAGTGAAACAATACCATTCTCAAGGCCAACAGAACCACCAGGCTGGTAGGGGTCAAGTGAAGGGTTGCTGTTTGACACAGATAGGCCATTGTTACCATCAACATTTAGTGAACTTGGGTGAATGTACTGAGGAGGTGGCCGGTCAGCTAAATAAGAGAGGATTCCTGCAAGGTAAGCATAAAACATTATTATGCACTAAGAAATATTTGTAAACAAAACAAATACAAAACAGTTTTACAAAGGCATTTGAGTGTAAAAGTGTACTGCTGTAAAAAGGCATCCCCATGGCCACATTTGCAAGATGTCAGCTTCTTTATTATTGTAGCAGTGGCTAAGATCTTAAAGGTTACCTGCGATGACAAATGCAACGTAATCTAAATAATAGAGAATCCAATTTCATCTATACATTCTGCTAGCAGATTTACTAGCAAATGTCTAGGTTTCTCTAAAATTAGAAATGAAAAGAAAACGTCTTTACCCCTCCTGTCAGTCAATTCAGTCTGTGCTAATCAGCACGTAGATATAGTTACATAGTTACATAGCTGAAAAGAGACTTGCGTCCATCAAGTTCAGCCTACCTCACATTTGTTATTTGCTGTTGATCCAAAAGAAGGCAAAAAAACCCAGTTTGAAGCACAATTTTGCAACAAGCTAGGAAAAAAATTCCTTCTTGACCCCAGAATGGCAATATAGAAGATGTGCTCTGCATGTCTTATCAGGGCAATTATCCTCTAGGCATCTCTCCCTCTTTCCTTCAGTCCAAGGGAAAGCTATATCTACAAGGGGATGGAGGGGCAGGCTCTGAGTGGGAGCAGTAGCAACATGAAGAGCCAAAATGATTTATTGCAGAAGATTTGGACAGGCAGTCTGAGAATGGAGAGAGAGAAAAGAAGTTGTATTTACATGCCATAAAGCCAATATAAAAAGTGTTTGGGACTTTTTAGCCTGTTATGGGAAGCAAGGCTTCCCAAACAGGGGTATGCAGGAGAGTTGAGTCTTACAACATCCACCAAAAATATGACTGATGTTCTCAGTCAGAGACAGGGGAAATGGAAATAAATGAAAGTGAAATATGATATTTTAACAGTATTGAGGGAAGAAACACTTACCTGTATAAAATGCGTCAATCCAGATGATTAAAAAATTACAAAACCTAGATCAGTCAGGACACTTTAAGGTACCGTATCAAGAAAACATTGTATTATCCAATATGACTTTAAAAAGGAGCTATCAGTTCTCTGGGAGTCAGTGTAGAATAAAAACTTGTGTTAACCTTTTTTTTCCATGAGATGCTCTATTTAATATTAAAGAATTAGCAAATGACATGGTAAAGCAGACACACTTGCAGATAAGACGGGGAAATATAAACATTGTTTAAATTCTCCTCTTTTCTGTTTGATTTCTCTATGTTGACTGCCAGGTGCAAAGAACAGAATTTTCAGCAATCAGAGATAAAACAGAGACACCCAGTAGCAGGGTAAAACTGTGTGGAATTCTACATTTAATTTGTTCACATCTCACAAATAAAAATTGGCGAAATATAGGGATAGGTAAAAATTATATTTAAAAAATCCTGGGAGTGACAATTCCTCTCATACAATCCTTTCAATATCTATCACCTTAACAAGCCACTATAGTGCCAGGAAAACATACTCTTTCCAGGCACTATAGTGCCCTGAGGGTGCCCCTACCCTCAGGGTCCCACTCCTGTGGTGCTGAGGGGGGAGGAAGGGGTTAATCCCATACCTTTTTTCCAGCGCCGGGACTCTCCTCCCTCTTCTTCCATCCTTGGCTGAATGCGCGTGCGCGGCAAGAGCCGTGTGCTTATTCAGCCAGTCTCATAGGAAAGCATTATCAATGCTTTCCTATGGACGCTGGCGTCTTCTCACTGTGAAAATCACAGTGAGAAGTGCGGAAGCGCCTCTAGGGGCTGTCAATGAGACAGCCACTAGAGGCTGGATTAACCCTAAAGTAAACATAGCAGTTTCTCTGAAACTGCTATGTTTACTGCAAAAAGGGTTAAACCTAGCTGGACCTGGCACCCAGACCACTTCATTAAGCTGAAGTGGTCTGGGTGCCTATAGTGGTCCTTTAATGTGAAAGTTGCAGTAAATTTCAGCAGACTCATTTGATGTATGCTAGCTTTGTCGATTCTGTGCTAAAAGAGAACTTGTCAAGTTGGCATGGTTGAACTGCCCTATAAAGCTAGTAAACTAAAATGTCTATTGGACCTCCACCCGAAAAGGAAGAGAAACCCCGGCTAAGCAATCCAAAAAAATCTCTCTCATTAAAAAAACCAAAAAAAAACCTAGCACAATTGTCCAAAAAACTAAACAAAAACGACTTTCTTTTTCCAGTTTTCTGCTGTATTTTGTAGCTGTTGTCATGTGTTTAAACGAAATAGACACATTTTTCACTTTCTAAAGCTGTACATGGTTTGCCAGAGGGTTTATCTTCCTTGTTGGTGAAAGTTTGATTGACATATATATTTACGGTACTTGGAATAGTAGAGAATCCACAGGTTCAATGATGTGCATAAATGCAGATTTAATGAAAACAGGCCAAAACATTTATATTTTGTGTTCCTGTCTCCAATAAATATACATTTATGCATCTACCCTTTTTAACCTGTGAATCCTCTACTATTGTAACAATTTCGTGGTTGTGGTCCTCAACCAATGTGTATATTTGTGTCTTGGTCTGCTGCAATTTTTAAGTATTTGTAGACATTCCATAAAATTTATGTTTTCTAACATAGCACACAACATAATAAATCCACTTCACAAGTTTAAATGGACATAAAAACATAGAATGTGATGGCAGATTAGAACCATTTGGCCAATCTATTCTAAATACTTTCATTAGTCCCTGGCTTTATCTTATAGTTAGGACAGCCTTATGCCTATCCCACACATGCTTAAACTCCTTTACTGTGTTAACCTCTACCACTTCAGCTGGAAGGCTATTCCATGCATCCACTACCCTCTCCTAATATTTTTAAACCTTTGCTCCTCTGATTTAAGAATATGTCTCTTGTTGTGGACACCCCAACTACAAAATTTATTGTAAAGGTTGTAGAGCAAAAAGGTTATAGGTGCCGTCCCTGTATATTTTGTCAAACTGTTTTCAAATGGTTTGACTAAAACTGAAGGCCTGTCCAACACCTAAAGCCCATTGCTTTGCCCTAAAAGTGATAACTTTCCAGCTAAAATTATTTGTATGGGTAAGCAGGATTCAGTCAAGCTGAATCTCTGTTAATCCTATGAGCGATATTTTAGTGACCCAGGCTTCCTATGCCACGTGTCAAATCAGCTCTGTTGAAATGGAGCAGAAATTTCTACTAACCAACGCATATAAAGATTTTGACTGGTTAATTAGGAATTTAAACATCCCCATTATCACACTGCAGCAGAGAAGGTGGGCTTCTGTCCAGGGGAGACAAAGAAGGACTGTGCCCAAAGTCTACTGAGATGAGAGTATATACAATAAGCCTTTTAAAATGAACTTTTGAAACACAAGTGATTGCAATACAACAAACAGTACCCCAAGGTACAAAATTAGCGAATACAGATCCTACAATTATTTTGCAAAGGCACAATACCAGGCAATATGTGTCTGAAGTAGCTGCTCTCAAGGTGAGGGTAAGGTGGAGGTGGGAGAGAGTAGTTCCTCTCTGGTATTCCACACATTACACCCCGGTCTCCTAAGCCCATTGGAAGCATGACTGAAAGGGCAGAAGGGAGTGAACTCAACGAAGGGCCCAGATTGGGAATAGCCACAGGTAAACCTGAAGAGAAAAAAAAAAAAAAAAAAGCAGTTAATAGCATTGAATGAATAGAACAAGAATATCATTATGTAATGGTTTGCTTGAAAAAAAGCAGTGGTAAAAATTCCAAGAAAAGCAACATCACAAAATAGTATTGACTGTTTGAAATACTATCCTTTAAATTGCCCCAGACATCATAATTTACTACAGATATATCCAACAAGAAAACAGATCCTGCTTCTGCAAGTTAAAGGAATAACATATTATAGAGGTGTCAGCACTCAGTCTCTCAGATTGTGTTGTACTCTTGTTCCTATAACACACTAATTCTACTAGAGCATTATGGATACTACACAACAACAACTGAATACAGAATACACTCAATACAACTATTTCATTTTCTCCATTTTGTAAAGGGGAAATCACACTTGTTTTTAGATTCATGAGCCACTAACCTGTAGCTGATATTGTGTTGTGGGGAGGAGAGCCAGCTAGTCCAAGATGACTCCCAGAAGCAGGCATTGCATTGGCAACCGAGGAAGCACTAAGCTGGTCCATTCCCACAGCGCTGAGGTTCAGCTCATTCATTCTTAAAGAGAAATACAAACAAAAGGTGAGGTGCCTATTATATCTTTACTTACAGAAAAAATAATATATACTAGTGCAGAGAAGTCAAAGGAACAATCTGAGCCCCAAAACTACTTGCACTTAATAAAATGGTTTTGGTGTATTGACCTACAGTCTCACTGTTCAATTACTTGACATTTTGGAGTTAAATTACTTTGTTTATGCAGCCCCATCCACAACTCACCTGTTAGTGACACAAAAAGCCTCCTAACACACTTTCTGAAAGAGATCTTATTTATTTAGCTCCCATTACTGCACAGTGTGCTAATAGCTTGCTAAGGCCCATGGGAGCTTTGTGTGTGTAATTAAAGTTCAATTAACAGTGCAGAAGATAAGAACTTCCAAAAGCATTAAGCATTGCTGTATGATCTGATTAAAAATGAAGCCACATTTTCCATGGAGGTTGTGAATGTTGCAAGCAGGGGAGGTGTGGCTAGGGCTGCATAAACAAAGTAATTTAACCCCTAAATGACAATCGAGCAATGAGACTGCAGGAGCATGGTCTATACATCACAATCACTTCATTAAGTTAGAGTTGTTTTGGTGCTTAAGAGTGTCCCTTTAAATCCACACATGTGGTAATAAAACAAAGCAACACAGCATTTAGTAAACGCACAATATCATGCATAATACTAAAATAATTATTAAATGTAAGCGTCATGTTTTTACATTTTAGGAGCCAGTGTTTAGCAAGTCTTATGTTAGTTTGACATGTTATGCAGTCAAATTACCTGTAATGCATTGGATACCTTCACTGCAGTGTTTGTCAGAAGAAGTCTGGAAAAAAAATATTTTAGTTAATAAATGTACCTGTCAGGTCAGAGTCACCTCAAGACTGCTCCTTGTTACATACTTTAAAAATAAGTAAATTTAAGCATGCCATCATCTCTCTACATTCACTGTGGCATGAAGTGTACATATAGGTTCTGCAAAATTACCCTGCAATCGACAGTGATGGCATAAGATAAGATAAATGTTTATTAAATAGGTCATCAGGAGATAAATGTTATAAAACACCATTTAAAACATAAAATATATGTTCCATGCAGCAATATATATATGGCATACAGTATTCAAATTACAATTCTATAAAGGAGTTAACTTTACTAAACACTCAAAAATGTAATGAATAGGAAGACAAATTGCAACACAGACTAAGATAGTCCAGTTGAAACTTCTAGCAGAATTAAACCCAGAGCGGTCTAGTGACTTGAGATTTACAGTTTTTGGTTTTAATTAGGAAAATTATATTCACAAAAATAGAGTTTTAATGACTTGGGGGGGGGGGAACTAAAATAAATTATCACTTTATGTATGGGAGCATCAGTCACATGGTGAGTTATATTATCATGTGGCTATTCTTTATAATATCCAAACTCTTATTTCAGCAAGAAATCTGCTAAAACATAAAATGACTTCGGAAGAGGGGATAGGTAAAATCTGTCATTAATGAGAGTAGTAGTTCACACCAAGCAGTGTAAGAAAAGGAAGGTGCAGTATCTTTTGCACAACATGAGATGGGGTTAGCAGGGGCAGGCGTCACTATATTTTAGGGTCACTATATCTGACTGTACATTATGGGAGTAAGGCACATCTGGCTGAGCGTAGTGAGAGTTGCATTCCTCGGACAGTGGTTACATGTGACCGGGACTGCCTGTGATGAGAGATGTAGACAGCGGTCACTGGCAGGTGGAGTCCACGGCTGGACGTGATAGGAGTTGTAGTCCCCAGCTACTCGAGTGCCATTCATGTCTGTCATCTCTCTTGGCCAAAAATAATCCAGCTACCATCATCACTCACATCCAGCAGCTATGGCTGCCAATGACAGGCAGCCATCACCAGCCACTACAACCGCAGCTGATAACAGCATGCAGGTGGAATCACTGCCTGCCTACACACACTGATATACCGCCCCTCATCACACACTCACAGCGCTCTGTCCCCAAATCCTGCTAAATCCCCATCCTCTCTCCGTGCACAATGGCTTCACAGCCACAGTTTCTACCCACTCCCAAGATGGCCGCAGGCGGACATGACGTCACGAACAACGTGATGACCAATCGCGCAGTGCTAAGAGGTCAGGCTCGTCCCAGAGCTGGCCGAGCTGCAGAACTCGATCGCGCGACGGGTTTCCTGCCGCGCACCGGAAGCAGTTGCCATGGCTACCGAGATGCCGAGTTCTTCCAAGCATAGACATAGAATTCTATGTCTATGTTTCCAAGAGTCTTCACTGGCAATTAGCAACTGGTTCTTCCTACGCTGGGTTACACAGCCAGAGCATCACGTGAGCAGCTGGAGCAGCTTGGCACAGTGCATAAACTTGTTCAGGATCATTCATCATTTCATTATTTTAGACACCCTGTTATTTTTTTGTGTGTTCCATATAGTTTATTTGTTTAATTGTTTTATTCTCTCTGTGATTTCTGCCCTCTCTCTTCTTTTAGTGATACCTACCAAAATGTTTGTTTTGCTTTATTAACCCTCACCTCATATGTGCATAGCTGTATCTCCCCCATTCCTTAGCTTTATTGCAAGCCTATCTGATCCTAATATATCTTTCTCCCTGAGCCTAAGATAAATTAAAAGACACCCAGCCCCAGACTTGCAAGCAACACAGTGGAGGATGCAGTGTTATTTACGTTAACAGGTCCGTAAAGTTCACACTTATACAAAGCTATAGCTCTCCTGCCACCTTTGAGTTCCTTCCTAGTACAATTGAGATCCCGTTCAGTAAACCATTCATTGTCCCACCTGCTCTCCAGTGCATTCCTTTTCCGGCATAACCCAACTCCTTAGCAAAATCATAGCTTAAAAGCAAAAAAGTTAACTGCTGGTTTTTGGAGATTTTAATGCCGATTTGAAAAATAAATCACGTTTGCTGTTAAGACTTTGCAGCTAATGCAATTAATTTCCTCCCTGACTCACATTAATATGAAAAGCCCTAACCAACCATACTTTGCTAGATTAGATTCTCACCACTTGTCTTGATAGAATCCAGGAGGCGGTGTTCTCCCTAACAGTTAATGACCACTGCCTAGTATATTGTATACACTATACAATACAATATTGTATACGCAAAATAAAGGCCACTAAATCCAATCCCAAGGTTATAATCACCAGATCTTTCAATAATTTATTCTTGAAGCCTTTCTAAACAATTTCAAGAACCTCACATGGCACAGATTGTCTAATCCCAGATCTAGACTCTGCAATTGAATATTTTCAATACAAGCTCTTGCAATTTTGGAATTTGCATACCCCGCTGCGTAAATTGTGAGTAAAATTGACATACTTGCCTTGGGTTACAGCTGACCCCATTCAAATGTACCAGTTTAGAGATTCATTGTGGTCAAAGTTCAAGCGTACTGGCTCCATCAACGATCACTGTGCCTACAGACAATGGTGAAATACATGCACAAAACAAGCAAAAATGGCGGACACAATATTTCATTAAAATTTGGACAATAGCAAATCTGTCAAGAACGACACATGGATCCAATACTCAGAATGCAAAATAGGAGAACGTATACCGGGCCTTAGAATGGCCAGACTAACGTAGGAAAGGAGAGAGAAAACACAGGGACAAGCCGAGGTCGAGAGAGACAGAAAACAGGTAAGCGAATAAACAAGCCGAGTCAAAGGGAAGGAGAACACAGAATAATCAAAATCAGAGCCAAGTCAAATACCAATAAACCAAACCAAAGTATGCACTATAGGAACAATCAAGCTAGAACCACAACAGGGCAATGATTCATTGCAAATGAGTCCTTTTTATAGTTTACGCTGCATCATAAAACGGGACAGAGCTACGATGGCCGGCGTCTGAATGGCTGAGATGAGAGAACGCAATGTGAGGCATGTTCCCATCATGTGGGAGAAGACCTATAGGCTGGATCCCTGCCTGGGTACTCATCACAGGTACCCTGACAATATCAAACCCAAGAAACGTTTGGAAAATCGTGAGTAACATACACTAGATGTAGCAAATGCCTTTAATAATTATTTTGTTGCATATGCCACCACCCTGATTGCTAAATTAACGAACAACGCGCATTCTAGACTAAAAATGCAGATCAGGCCCTACTAAATTTGCAAAGACCTCACATAGTGAAATTCAGTTTTAGAGCTGTGCCTGTTAGCATCATAAATAAACACCATAATAATCTAAAAGTGTGTACCTGATCAAATCCGAGCAATATTGCTGAAGCTCAGTGTGCCAGCAATTGTCAGACCTGTCGCTACCCTAATCAATGAATCCTTTGTGTCTGGATACACACCCAAACTTTGCAAGATTGCAAGAGTAGTACCTATTTATAAAAGTGGTGACAATACTTTGATATCTATCATCCAATATCATGGCTCCCTGTATTGTCAAAAATCTTGGTAAAATGCATTCACAGTTAACTATGTGAGTATTATCAACAATCAAACTATCCAACCCCTGATAAATCAGGCTTTCATCCAAATCAGATAAAAAGAAACAAGTGTAGGCGCTCTCTAAAATAACTATAGGTACGGCAGCAGTGAACCAGCAGGGCTTCCCAATACCTGCTAATAACCAGAAAGTGCAAAAACAAAGTGGTAGACCGCACCACAGAGAAATATGAAATACTTAATTTAAAAAAAGGGATATATACATACATAAGGAATGTTCCAACAGTATAACAGTAAGTATAAACCTTTAAAAGAGATAAATTGAGACAATAATAGTGCAGTATATCAATGTAAAACAATTTCATATAAAATATACGGGAAACCGGTAGAAGAGCTAACTCACACTTTCCAGAGCTACTAAGAGCTCTACTGTATAGCGCCTGGTTGGTATAATCCCCGTTTTAGGATATAGGAATAATGGTGAGGTGTAGCTTTCAGATCTCCACGATTGTGCATAGAACAGAAAACACAAATAGATTCAATAGTGCAGTATGTCTGATAAATAGTATATGGCAGAGAAGGTAAGTATCTTACTTACAATTTCCAGAGCAGTAAACTTGCAAGAGCAAGAGACTGGATGCTGTATTTATATTTATAGAATTTTTATATTATTATTTATTTTATTTATAAAATTGTAGTTTTATCTCCTACTCTCATCCTTGATACATCTTCTGTTCTTGGTGCACTTTGGATCCTGCCAAATCCTCTGGTGGGGATTATACCACCACAAGTTCTCATCACCAGAGCAAGTTTATTGCTCTGGAAATTGTAAGTAAGATACTTACCTTCTCTGCCATATACTATTTATCAGACATACTGCACTATTGGATTCTATTTGTGTTTTCTGTTCTATGCACAATCGTGGAGATCTGAAAGCTACACCTCACCATTATTCCTATATCCTAAGACGGGGATTATACCGTCCAGGAGCTATAGAGTAGAGCTCTTAGTAGCTCTGGAAAGTGTGAGTTAGCTCTTCTACCAGTTTCCCGTATATTTTATATGAAATTGTTTTAAATTGATATACTGCACTATTATTGTCTCAATTTATCTCTTTTAAAGGTTTATACTTCCTGTTATACTGTTGGAACATTCCGTATGTATGTATATATCCCTTTTTTTTAAAATGATTTCATATTTCTCGGTCTACCACTTTGTTTTTGCACTTTCATTCAAATCATTCAAGTACAACTGCCCTCTTAAAAGTGACATCCAAACTGGCATGGAACAAAAAGACCTAACTGGAGCTATTTTCTTTGATTTTGCCAAGGCCTTTGACGCAGTAGACCATGGCATTCTTTTGCAAAAGAGTAAAAACTCAGGTATTGGTGATCGTCCGCTAACCTGGTTTCGATCATGTGTATCAGATCGATAGCAATATGTGTCTCTTTGTGATTTGTGCCTCCCTTCCTTTCCTGGTCACATGTGGTGTTCCCCAAGGCTCCATACTAGCCCCCCCTACTATTCACATTATTCATAAATGATCTTCCTAATGTCTGCAAAGTCTCAACTGTACACATGTATGCAGACGACACCATAATCTACACTAGCAAACCCAATCTACCTTTCCTAAAATCTGACAAAACTGTCACAATGATCTTTGGAACAGTACCTAATTTACATAAATTCATACATTCCCAACTATGTATCAGAACAAATTCAAATAACACAGTGACAGCAGTTTGTTCTTTCAAATATCTAGGTATGTTGCTAGACCCCAATCTATCCTTTGGCCATCACATTGAAAAACTCTCTTCAAAGCTTTATTCAAAACGAGGTGCCTTTTATAGAAATAAATCCTGTCTAAGCCCCACAGTAAGGAAACAGTGCCTTACTGAGAAGCTACCACCCTAACTGAGCAGATTGCTCTCCCTAACTGTTCCAACCTCCTATAACCCCTGATCCAGTACCAGCACTTTATTTAGCATACTGCAATACAAAAATAAAGTGAATCGATCCTCATATTCTTACATAGCAATGCAATTATGGCATAATCTCACGGACACCAAGTAATTTTCATCCAATCATTTAAGAGATCTATGACACAGTTACAGTCACACACACAGTCACAGGTAGACAGAGTCACACACACACACACTCACTCTCTCTCTACCTGTGATCTCTCTGGAGCTCTTTCCATCCAGGTAGGTATTGTACCCTCTGCCAAAGGCCCAGATTAAGGCCAGTGGGCCTGGTGCTGACAATTATGATGGGTCTAATTACAGAATCTTATCGACCAATAACACTAAAACAATCATACCTCCGTGTCATGTATCTGATGAAGATGGTGTTGGAAGGGAAACTCAAAGGATGCAGCTATACGAAAACACATACTCTATGCTAATCTCTCTCTAATTTATGCTATCATCTTTCAACTAAATCCATACGCCCTAACAGCAGTGTCCAGTGAAGCAGGAAGTCAATGGACAGGGTAAAAGGGCGTGAATCACGTGACCCGACCTGCCAAAAGGGGCAAACATGCCCAAAAAGGGAGCATGTCTGTCCAAAGAATTGGAAGGCCAGCCTGGCATGAATGCATAACCAAAGATAATATATACAGATACACCTATTGGTGGATAAAACACACACTCAGTGGGCAAAAGGTAAAAAATTCACAACAGTTACCCTTTTACTGATGGTACTGTAGATAAGGACTCCTCTTAGTCCTCAAAACAATATAGAAAATACCCAAAAGGTAATCTACAATACAATAACAACAAAGAAAAACAATTTTGTTGAGAAAATATGTGAGTGAATAAGTTGATAATTACAGTAGTCACACTCACAAATCAATATTGATTGTAGGCATATCATCAAAATATAGTAGCCTCTGGAAGAAAAATTACACTTTTTAATAAAAAGGGACACTTACAGAATGAAAGTGGCAAATAGGCACATCCAGTGGCGGACTAAGGAGGGGGCGGTCCGCCCCGGGTGCCACCTGGTAGGGGGGTGCCTTGACCCTGGTCTTGGGGCTGGAGGGGGCTGTGTGAGCTGTGCCCCATGGCAGCTGGGGTGTCACACAGCTCACACGGAGAGACCAGCAAGCTGAAGTGGCCGCACGGAAGGAAGAAGGGGCGGAGCTACGGACATTTAGTGGTGGAGCCTATCCGCGAGCGGGGGCGGGGCTTAGCACGGCCCTTACAAGCTGCTGTTACTGCTGCACATGGAGGTGCAGCAAGAAGAAATCCCTGCTCCTCCACCTAACAGGCTCCAGCCAGGGAAGGACTTCAATGAATCCACACTGTTAGTAAGTATAAGAGTGTGTGTGTGTGTGTAACTACCTGTAACTGTGTGTGTGTGTAACTGCCTTTAAATGTGTTTGTTTGGGAGACCAGACGTGCTTCACTAGAGCTCCGTCCCAACGGCGCCAAAAGCAGACAAAAGCGACCTTTTTAAGGCATTCTCCCCCTCACTAACCTATGCAGGATGGAAAAAAGACTCCCCAAGAAACAAGCGAAGAGAACTGCGGAGTCCAGCGGCTCCGTTCTAGACCTGCTCACAGCCCATCGGCACGGCCGGGCCGACAGCCAAGATGGCGACGGAACATCTCCACATGCGTCGCCCGGCGCAGACAAGGAGGCACTATCCGCGGAACAAAGCACTGTTCTCGCAAAATTGGCGGAGGTGAGATCGTTCCTTGCTGGGGAAATAGCCAAGTCAACGGCTGTTCTGCAGGCCGACATAAGTGCCCTGGGAGAGCGCACGGCAAAATTGGAAGACCGCATGGAAGCGACAACTCAGGCCCACAATGAGGCAGCCGACCGGATAAATCGCATGACAATGCATATGCTCGACATGGATTTAGCCCTGGAAGATATGGCAAATCGTTCTCGGAGAAACAATCTCCGCATAAGAGGCTTGCCTGAGGAGTCGGATGAAGACCTGCAGGGCCTTTTAACATCAGTCTTTAGGCCGCTGCTCCCACACATCCCAGAGGAACAGTGGCACATGGAGAGAGCTCACAGGGCGATGAAAACGCAGAGGGCCGAGGCCAACGCCCCGAGGGACGTAATAATAAAATTCCTCTACTTCAAAACAAAAGAAGCCCTGATGAAAAAGAGTCGTGAAGGGCCGATCCGGCACGCCGGAGCCACAATATCTTTTTTCCAAGACCTGGCTCCCTCGACATTACAACGGAGGAGAGACTGGCGGCCCATAACCGGGGCTCTGCGAGGAGCAGGCCTGAGATACGCCTGGGGCTTCCCTTTCAGGCTAATGGTGTTCCGCGAGGGGAGAGCCCACGTCCTGTCACCAGGTGGAGATCCGAAGCGCTTACTCCAGGGCTTGGGAATCCAGTCCCCCCCAGACCTACCTGATCTGACGATGGGCCCGGCGGAGCTTCCACAACTTCAGACGGAGTGGCGTGGAGTGGGGCCCAGAAGCCAGCGCTAAAGAATAGCGGTATCGTATTCAGAGTGACTCGATATGAATGTTTCTTCTGTCCAATCCTCTATTTTTGGTGATGGGGCCGTTTTTTTCTCGTTTTCTGATGGGTGGGGGACGCGGGTGTGGGATCTCAGCAGAGCATGCAGAGCTTGGGGGGGGTCTCCGGGTGTGTCTCTTGCCTTTTTCTTGGCCAGTCCCGGGATCTATATGTAGCTCAGCGGATCTGACAGCGCCCCACTACGCCTGTTATTCCAGAAACACATTATCACATTGTTTGGGTGGGAACGAGGGGGTGGCGGGTCAGTCCCCGGTCTCCCCCCTTTTTACCCCTATTTTTGTCCCGTGGTCCCTCCTTTTTTCCCCTGCCCACCCCCACCCTTAACAGGGATGCCTGAGGATCTCCTGGCCTCCCGTCGGGGCCATTGGGGCTCTTAGGATTAAGGGTCTCCTTTCCTATCGGCCGGTATCGGGTGAAGACATCTGAGAGAGACAATCGGAGGGTATTAGACACCCCAGGACAGGTTCGGTGTATCGTTGTGTTATTCTATTGTACTGCTGGTGCGATCACCGGATCTATGCAGAGTTAAATGGAGGTTGCGGGAGGGTGATATCATCCCCTTTTTTGTCTGTCTCTAACCTGCTCATTAGTTAAATGGTACCGAATATTGCTCAAACAGAGGGAGGGGAAGGGGAAGGGAAAAGAGAAACAAAGGGAAAAAAAAAAAAAAAAAAAAAAAAAAAAAAAAAAAAAAAAAAAAAAAAAAAAAAAAAAAAAAAAAAAAAAGGGGAAGAGTGAGAGGGGGACGGTACAGGGGGGAGGTCACGAGGGAGAGGAGAAAGGTCAAAAGTGGTTCACTACTTTCTAGATACATGTATACAAGTGGCACTAAAATGAGTGCTTGCTATTAGACGACACAATTCTCATCGAGAGTCTCCCCTACGGGATGGGTCAGACCTGCAAATGCTACACCAATAGCCCCTCCCAGAGTACAGGTGGTGGCAGAATTCCACATTCCCTGTCTTAGATAGCTACACCCCCCATTATAAGCATCATTAACGTCGGTGATAAGCACCTCTACATTTCCGTACAACATGGTTCTCCCGGGCACTTGGCTAGGGAGATACAGGCTGGGAGTGTACATTTGTGGGCCCTTTTGGCACAATCAGCTGTCCCCCTGTGCGGCTGCTTGCCCCCTCTGGCAGGTCCGATGACCGTGGCTTGCGAGGCCTGGCCATGGGGGGCGACCATACGAACGGGGGAACATTAAACTCTGACAGTGGGGCGGTTTTTTTGGGTGCCCCCGGCAGGGAGAAAATGATGTGGTGCTGGCACATAATAGAGTATTACCTGTCTCCCCAATGTACGATTGCGCCATATGATCCCGGAGAGGGACAATTGTAATGAGATACAGGGGATTTTTATTCACGTGGCAGAGAAAACTCAAAGCGATATACGGCTCGTAATGAACGTACTTAGTTTGATCTGCCTGCACCATTATTATTAGCTTGTCTGATACTTACGATATGGCATCCCTGGATGCATCCTTACGCATAGTTTAGTACAATCCCCCACTCCATAACACCCGATCAACCTCGGGGGTCATGAACAAACTGCTGAACGTAAGAATTGGCTCTTTACGGGCACGAGGGCGGTATGGGTCTGGGGGGGCCTGTAGAGGGGAGATAGACAGACAGAAGCGGGATTGAGGGGTCAGAGGGAGAGGGGGGGAGGGAGGATGAGGGAGAAAGGGACAACGGGGAGAAAAAAAAAAAAAAGCAAAAATAATGAAAAATAACAATGTTGTCAAATGGCAAAATATTAACCAAGGACCAAATGCATTGTATGTTACGTATTAATAGAGCTGAACCTACTAGCCTGTAACACGTTTATTAAAATGTGATCTGTAAATAGTTTCATTAGAATTTAGTGCTTCCTTTGTCCCAGTGGTGTAACAGCGGAGTGGAGGGAAATAAACGTGGGTTGGCGACCCCGATAGCACAGGGCCTTGAGCCCAGACAGTTTGATTTACTCACTGGGCCCAGGCAGGGCGGAGTATTTTTGCGAGGGCTCCGCGATCAGCATCAGAACACATGGGGGGCGGGAAAGATACCCCCAATAGACTGGGTGGCACGGCTCCCTTAGCGGTTATTATAGAGGTCCAAGCGAAATACACATGGCGCCTATGCGGAGGAGCGCTAGATCCCATCGTTTCCTCCCAACGTTGACCGTGGCTGGAATGAGGGATGATGTCCCCCACAAAAATCTGGCGAATGGTAAGACCAGATTTTCTGTTCATCGGACTGAGTCCGGATGTAGTTCTTATTATTCTATATCTTTTTCACTTTCTACCTTTTCTTCCCTACTCTTTACCTTTATCCTGAGGGGTGGTGGATGCGGGGGGCAAGCAGTGGTCCTCTTTCAGGGATCTATTGGGGTACAGGCAGTGCCCTCGGTCTTGAGAAACACATATAGCACCATAACGGCTCCGCCTGATGGAGATTAAGATAATTTCCCTGAATACAAAGGGCCTCAACACTCCAAAGAAGCGTCGACTCCTGTTTCGAGAATTAAAGAGGATGAGAGCGGACATTGCTTTTGTTCAAGAAACCCACCTACCTAAACAGGCCGTTTTTCGGTTGAGGGACCACACATACGCTGTTTCGTATGAGGCTAGGTCCCACTGTAAACGTAACGGGGTGGCAATTCTCATTAGAGGCAGTTGCCCCTTCCGGGAGACACATCACGAAGCAGACCCGGACGGTCGGTACATTATTGTTTCAGGCATCTTACACTCACATCCCATCCATCTGATTAATATATACGCACCAAATCAGCCTGACACAAGGTTCTGGGAAGGGCTACGAGGGAAAATCTCGGGGATGACCCACGGAATGATATTCTTAGGCGGCGACTTCAATGCGGTCCCGTGTCCAGCGGCAGACAGGAGCTCACGGAGGGGAACTCCTAGATCACAGGGTAGGGGCGGCCAGGATCGCCTTCTTAAAGACTTCATGTCTGAGACCAGACTGGTAGATATATGGCGAGCACACCATCCGGGGGATAAGGACTACTCCTTTTATTCAGCTCCTCACGGAACGTATTCCAGGATAGATCTATTTTTAACCAACGCTGCGGGAATGTCCCGAACGGTAGGGTCACAGGTGGGTAATATATCTTGGTCGGATCACGCGGATATCTCCATCACATTAGGCAACCTATGCGTAGCTTCACCATGGACATGGAAATTGAACACGTCCCTGCTTCGTGACCCGAAAATCCTGGAACAAACTAGGAAAGAAATAACAGATTACTTTGAGATCAACACCACGCCCGACGTGAACGCGAGCACGGTATGGGCGGCCCACAAAGCGGTCATCAGGGGGACCCTAATTAAACTGGCCACTAGGAGAAAGAAAACGAAGTACCAGAAACTGGAATTTCTACTAGGAAGACTGAGATCCCTAGAACAAAAACACCAAACTGAGCCAACAGAGGGCAATCTCAGACAATTGGAGGCGATCAGACGTGACACCCGAACCTTACTACTTGATGATACGGCGAGATCTATGACCTGGTCCAAAAGGACCTTTTTCGAAAAGGCAAACAAGATGGACACCCTCCTGGCCAGGACGCTTCGCCCGAGGCAGGGGAGGTCCCACATAACTGCACTTAAACACCCTGACGGCATGACGAGGACAAACCCAGTGGAGATAGCAAAGATATTCGAAGATTTCTACCGACGGCTGTATAATCACACCCCAGATGGGAGTCCCTTAGGGGAGCACGAGGAGGAGTATATAAGGCAATATCTGGACAGGTTAGGAATGAAAAAATTGAATGAGGAGATGGCAAACACTTTAGCGGCACCTATCTCAGAAGAGGAAATAGATAAAGCTATATCGAGCCTGAAAGGCAACAAAGCACCAGGACCAGATGGTTTCGATGGCACATATTATAAAACATTCAGGGAAGAACTCACGCCTCAATTGACCCGTCTTTTTGACGATCTCCGGCAGGGTGGTCAATTAGCCCATGATATGTCACTGGCGACCATGGTACTGTTGCCCAAACCTGGAAAGGATCCACTTTACCCCGAGAACTACAGACCTATCTCGCTGATCAATCATGATCTTAAGATCTTAGCAAAAATTCAAGCAGATAGATTAAATCCGCTTTTGCACTCTATAATTCATGCAGACCAAGTGGGTTTTATTCAAGGTCGGCAATTGTTCGAAAACACAAGAAGGAACATCGACTTGATTTGGAAACAAGTGACCTCAGAGACCCCTACATTAGTGGTATCCATAGATGCAGAGAAAGCTTTCGATAGGGTCAGGTGGCAATTCCTCTTTCCAGTTTTAAAGAGTTTGGGCCTCCCAGATGAATTCCTCACAATAACAAGAGCAATGTACCACAACGTTAGAGCACAGGTGCAGATATCGGGAGCTCCGCTACATCCTTTCAATTTGTACAATGGAACAAGACAGGGTTGCCCACTATCTCCCCTTCTTTTTGTCTTAGCGCTCGAGCCCCTACTTCAAGCGATACGCCAACATCCGAACATTGCAGGGGTAAGGGTGGGAGACAAAGAGTTTAAGGTGTCGGCTTACGCAGACGATGTCCTATTGACCATTACAACCCCTCATGAATCAATGATGGCGATACAGGATGTAATAACGGAATTCGGTATGGTATCAGGTTATAAAGCAAACATTCAGAAGTCCAGTGCCCTCCCGATCTATATACCACAAGACGTCATAGCTAGATTGCAGGAGACCCACCAAATAAGAATGGAAAGGGATTCGCTGAAGTATTTAGGGATCAATCTGACAGCGGACCCCGTACGTCTATATTCTGCTAACTATGCTCCGCTGCTCAGGGAACTGACGGGAGACCTCGACAAGTGGACAGATAAACCTATTTCCTGGATGGGCAGGATTAACTCGGTAAAGATGAACATTCTTCCACGTATATTGTTTCTTTTCCAGGCTCTGCCCATCCGGGTCACAAAGACACAACTGATTCCCCTGCAAAGATCTATAGGAGATTTTATTTGGCAGAATAAGAGACACAGAATCTCTAAACAGATCTTATACAGACGAAAGGATAGGGGGGGTCTGGGCCTCCCAAATCTTTACTTCTACTATCTGGCGGCCCAATTGACGCAGATCGCCATGTGGCACTCCACGCCAGATGAGAGAAGGTGGGTAGACATCGAATCTATGATGGTGGGCGTAGATGTGCCGCAGTTTACAATATGGGTTCCCAAAGAACACAGACCGATGATACGGGTCACGTCCCCGGCAATCCTAAACTCGATTTGGATATGGGACAAATGTACCACCAAATATGGGCTGGCGTCATCCCCCTCTCCCTTGACCCCGATCCTCCGCAATAGAGAATTCCCTCCCGGCATGGCCCCCAGAAATTTCCGCAATATAGAAAGAACGGGTCTACAACGGCTACATCAGCTATATCAAAACGGGGAGCTTATACAATTTGCAGACTTACAATCGGGTAACCATCTAACCCCCGCGGACTTCTTCAGGTTTGTCCAAATTCGGGACTTCGCGAAACAACGACATATTAAAACTGCTGCCCTGGGGAAACCCACCTTCTATGAGAAGCTATGCTCCGACGGGGTTTCCCCCAAGGGGATGATCACGTTAATATATGCACATCTCAGTGAAGAAAATAGAGAATGGGGAAGTTTGTCTTATACGGCCCAATGGGAGACCGACCTCGGGGAGGTTCTAGAGGGGGTAGAGTGGCAGGAAATATGGGAAGCGAACGCAAAAGTCTCAATATGTGTCACCCTCCAGGAGCAGTCTTGGAAAACTATGTTTCGGTGGTACACTACTCCAATCAAATTACATAAAATGCACAAACTGGAGACGGATGATTGCTGGAGGGGATGCGGGATCCGAGGATCATACATCCACATGTGGTGGGAATGCCCGAAGCTGCGGGTTTTTTGGGGATCTGTGGAGGATTTGGTGAGACAAACTTTCGATCGGCCCCTAAAACTTGATCCGTGGATCTACTTGCTGAATAGATCGGTAGACGGGTGGACAAAGAGGGAACAGACACTAGTACACAAGATCACCTTGTGTGCACGTCGCGCGATTGCGTTAGCGTGGCTCACTCCTGAGGGCCCAGAATTCTCAGGGGTTATCTCTAGAATCAAAGAGTGTAGAATCATGGACGATCTAACTGCAAGGGTGAGAGGGAATACTACGACATTCCAAAAAACATGGGAACCATGGGACAATAGCATACTGGGTTCGAACGAAGATTGAGAGCCTCACACAAGTGGGAATGAACTCATGATATCCACATCCTTATGTAAAGTGACACGTCTGTTAATGCCACAACTGAACTGCCCCCCCCCCCCCATCCGCCCTCCCTCCACCTCCTTCTTTGCTATTTCCTTTTTCTTGGGTTTTCTATCCTATCCTTTTCCTCTCCTTTTCTAATTTTTCTTAATTCTTTGTTTTCCGTTTCTTTATTCAAGCAGGATCATACGGTCAGAGGACTGAAGCAGCTAAAGTACTGAAGGGATAAACGTACATAAAGGCTAATCGTTTTCCCTATCGGTCTGCCCTAGGTTAAAATAACTTACCCTAATGGACTGGGGGCCCCAAGGTTTTTTCTGGCAGAAAGCGCATGCAAGGTCCAGGTCGAGTATTACCTATCTACAAGCTATGTAATTCCTTGTGGCTCCCTTGTGAGCCTAAATATGTATATTATACCTGTGAAGTTTATAGTGTTTTGTAAAACCTTCCGTAGCCGTCAGGTACCAAGGTTTTCTTAATTCGAGGAAAGGGCTAAGGTTATATTAGGGGATGTACGCCATGTCCTCAAAACTTATATCCAAATTGGCTTCTGCGTAAGCCCCAAAGTTACATGCATTCCTGTTGAGTATATTGTGCAAACTCAAAGTTTTATAAAAATAGAAAAATCCCTTGGCAGGTAGCCAAATTAGCTTATAGGCTCCATAATTTACTGTCTATGCATTATATTAGCACATGTATAAATACAATTGAACTTGCTTACTGTTTATCAGGCTTTTGCACAAGCCGTCACGTTAATGTTACCTGACTACCATTGCCAAGATGAAAAAATAAAGAATTAAAAAAAAAAAAAAAAAATGTGTTTGTTTGTGTGTAACTGTGTGTGTGTATGTGTGTGTGTGTAACTACCTGTAACAGTGTGTGTGTGTGTGTGTGTGTGTGACTGCCTGTAACTGTGTGTGTGTAACTGCCTGTAACTGTGTGTGTGTGTAACTGCCTGTAACTGTGTGTGTGTGTGTGTGTGTAACTGCCTATAACTGTGTGTGTGTGTGTGTTGTTTTGTTTTTTTTCTTGCAAGAGGTTTTTCTGACGTACGAGCTCGTGAGGTGGTTGCTCGTTCCTTTACTCCAGAAGGTGTCCTCTTTGACATTTCACGGAGGACAAAAACCTCCTCTAAAATCTATCTTACCCAGTTTTCCCTGATAGATCTCTCCTTTGCCCTGTTGCATACTAATGGGTGTGTGAACATCGTTCTACTATGTTACAGAATCCTTTGAAACAGGAACTCTTCATCTCCTTCCAAAAGTCGCATCTTCCGGTGTCTACTCTAGCCTGGTGTGTCAAATACGTTATGTCTCTAGCAGGTATTGATACCTATGTGTCTGTGCCTCATTCGGTTCGTAGGGCAATGGCTTCTAAGGCTTCCTCAATTGGTTGTCGCTTGGAGGATATTATGAGAGCGGCTGGTCTTCGGAGTCTACATTCCATGATTTCTACTTTAGACCTATTCAACACTTCACAGGAGACATAATTTCACAGCTTTGAACTAGCATAATAGGAGCCTCCGTGTCTTAATAAAATTTACAGATTTTACTATTAACATGACGTAAAGTCATGATTTTATTAATGACACGGAGGCGAGTATTATCCCTCCCTCCCATCCCTAGAGATTTGGTCTTCTCTGGGTAAGTTGACTTCACGGTAAGTCTTTTTTGATTACTGGGTTTTATCCTTGTTAATGACTGTCAAGAGCTTAAGGTTTGACTAAACTGAATTTCATGTTATGTGTATATATATCTGATATTTCATGTAATGCGAATTTATGCATAAATCCAGTTTTATACTTGGATATTACCATATTCTCTTTTCTCTTCCAGCTTGACTTCGAGATCCAGTTTAAGGCTCGTATACCCTCTAATTGGAGCCCACTTTTTATTTGGATTTGTTGTCCTTGTTCGGGATCGCAAGAAAGAGGAAGTAGTATACTGGAGTTCAGTGGTGGTCGTCTTTCAGCCTTTCTTACCTTGGCCATGTCTCTGAGTATTGCACACCTTGTGCTTTTGGGCACTCCAGTGATGTTGCAGCTCTGAAATATGGCCAAACTGGTGGCAAGTGGCATCGTGGCAGCTGCACGCTTGACTTTTCTCAGTTCATGGGCAGTTATTTTGCGCCTTGGTTTTTCCACACGCTTCTTGCGACCCTGTTGACTATTTTGAATGAAACGCTTGATTGTTCGATGATCACGCTTCAGAAGCTTTGCAATTTTAAGAGTGCTGCATCCCTCTGCAAGATATCTCACTATTTTTGACTTTTCTGAGCCTGTCAAGTCCTTCTTTTGACCCATTTTGCCAAAGGAAAGGAAGTTGCCTAATAATTATGCACACCTGATATAGGGTGTTGATGTCATTAGACCACACCCCTTCTCATTACAGAGATGCACATCACCTAATATGCTTAATTGGTAGTAGGCTTTTGAGCCTATACAGCTTGGAGTAAGACAACATGCATAAAGAGGATGATGTGGTCAAAATACTCATTTGCCTAATAATTCTGCACTCCCTGTATAGCACATTCCATTTTTCAGTTTTTTCAAATTGAAATTTGCCAGGTTGGTTATGTTGCCTTTGAGACCGTCTGGTAGCCCAGGAATGAGATTTACCCCCATGATTGCATACCATTTACAAAAGTAGACAACCAAAGGTATTGCAAGTGGGGTATGTCCAGTCTTTTATAGTAGCCACTTAGTCACAAACACTGGCCAAAATTAGCGTTCATATTTGTTTATGTGTGAAAAAAGCAAAAAAACTAATATTTGGCCAGTGTTTGTGACAAAGTGGCTACTAAAAATGACTGGACATACCCCATTTGCAATACCTTGGGTTGT
Source organism: Pelobates cultripes (assembly GCA_933207985.1). NCBI lineage: Eukaryota > Metazoa > Chordata > Amphibia > Anura > Pelobatidae > Pelobates > Pelobates cultripes. Next base: position 234,820,610 of record OW240914.1, on the reverse strand, counting down.
CTACATTTTCAAATGGCATGCTATCATGGGGGTAATTCTCATTCCTGGGCTACCATATGGTCTCAAATGCAACGTAACCAATCTGGCAAATTTCAATGTGAAAAAAATGAAATGCAAGCCTTATATTTGACTCTCTAACTTTCCAAAACACCATAAAACCTGTACATAGGGGGTACTGTTATACTTGGGAGACTTCACTGAACACAAACATAAGTGTTTCAAAACAGTAAAACATATTACAAGAATAATATCGTCAGTAAAAGTGCTGTTTGTGTGTGAAAAGTGCAAAAAACTTCACTTTTACTAAATATATCATCGTTGTAATACAATTTATTATTTTGAAACACTATTATTTGTGTTCAGCAAAGTCTTCCGAGTAAAACAGTACTCCCCATGTACAGGATTTATGGTGTCTTGGAAAGTTACAGGGTTAAATATAGCGCGTGCAAATTTCGTAGAATGTCATTCTAAGTGTATTTTGTTACCAATATATATGTATTAATAACAAAATACAGTTAGAATTAAATTACATATGTATATATAATTTATTTACGTTTTTTTAAAAGATATTTTATTTATTTTATTATTTTATTTATTTACAATTGTAATTATACGTATATATATATATATATATATATAAACATAATATATATAAGTATTATATATACAATATATATATATATCTTATATATATGTAACATCATTCTAAGTGTATTTTAAGATTAATATATGTGCTTATATTAACATTAAAATACATTACGTATCACGTTACATATATATAAGATGTATATATATTAGAAATATAATATATATTTTATATATATATATATATATATATATATAAATACATTTATTTTATCTTAACATGTTTAATTAATTTTTTTTTTATACCTCCCACCAGCAGGGGGACTGTCTGACACTCCAGACAGTCCCCCTGCTGGCAGATTCACAGCCAGCTATAGGGGGCAATGTGATCGCTCTTTGAGAGCGATCAAATGGCCCCCGGGGGCCTGATTTGGCATGGGAGGGCTGCCTGCGCTGTCAAGCAGTCCTCCCGAAGCGGAGCGCCGGGAACAGGCCCGGACTGGCCATCGGGCACACCGGGCAAATGCCCGGTGGGCCGCGGTGGCCGTGGGGCCGAGGCCGGCAGGGGAGGTCCCAGGATCTCCTCTGCCGGTCTATGCAGGGCCGGCGCTATCCGAGCGCCGGCCCCGCTGTATTCCATGGAGGGCCGGTGGGGAGATCAAAGATCTCCCTCACCGGCCCACATGCGCTCCAACGCGGCCGCCGGTGGGGAGAGAGGGAGGGTGACAGCCGGCAGGAGAGAGGACCCGGCGGAGCTCTAACTTGCAGCTCCACCGGGTTTCTCTCGCGAGATCCGGACCGTTGCTATGGCAATCAGCCGGGTCTCGCGAGAGTGAACTCTAGCCCCAAAGGGCTAGAGTTCACTTACCAAGAGGACCACCAGGGATGGCTGGCAGGAGCACGACCCCCCCCACACCCTCCTTCCAGGCTACAGGTAAGAATGGGGGGGAGTGGGGGTGAAATATAATGTATTTATTATTTATTATGTAGTTATTATTATTATTATGTAATTATTATTATTATGTATTTATTATGTATTTATTATTATTTATTATTATTATGTAATTATTATTATTATTATTATTATTATGTATTTATTATTATGTATTTATTATTATGTATTTATTATTATTTTGTATTTATTATTATTTATTATGTATTATTATTATTATTATTTTTTAGTAAAACATTAATAGTGCCATTTACCTGCCTCCCCCCAATACAAAATCCTTGCAAACACACACATCACCCTCACCCAGCACCCTAACATTGACACAGCACCCTAATACCAGCACCCTAACATTGACACAGCACCCCAACACACACACAGCACCCTAACATTGACACAGCACCCTAACACACACACAGCACCCTAACACTCACACAGCACCCTAACACCAGCACCCTTACACACACACAGCACCCTAACACCAGCACCCTAACATTGACACAGCACCCTAACACACACACAGCACCATAGCACTCACACAGCACCCTACCACACACACAGCACCCTAACACTCACACAGCACCCTAACACCAGCACCCTAACACTCACACAGCACCCTAACACCAGCACCCTAACACCAGCACCCTAACATTGACACACCACCCTAACATTGACACAGCACCCTAACACACACACACAGCACCCTAACACACACACAGCACCCCAACACACACACACAGCACCCTAACACCAGTACCCTAACACCAGCACCCTAACATTGACACATCACCCTAACACACACACAGCACCCTAACACACACAGCACGGTAGCACTCACACAGCACCCTAACACCAGCACCCTAGCACTCACACAGCACCCTAACACATACAGCAACCTAGCACACACACACACACACACATCACCCCAACACACACACATCACCCCAACACACACACATCACCCCAACACACACACAGCACCCCAACACATACACAGCAACCCAACACACACAGCAACTCAACACACACACAGCACCCCAACACACATCACCCTCAAATACACAGAACCCTCGCTCAGTGCCCTAACACACAGCGCCCTCACACACAGCACCCTCACACCCACATACTGCACCCCCCCACACACACCACCCTCCCACATACACACTATACTCCTCACAAATGCACACTACACCCCTCACACACACAGCACCCCCAAACACACTGCACCACTCACACACTCACTAGATCTCCTATACGCACTCCTGAGTCCTTCAAACACACACTAGATCCCCTACACACAGACGCTGCACCACTTACACACACACTACATTTCTGACATACACACTCAGAATCCCCTATAAACACTCTAGATACCCTTTAAGCAAAGTGAGTATTAAAATACAGTGAGTATTCCATTTATGGAAACCCCTGAGACAAGTTTCAAGCAAACACAATGCAAGCATGTTATTAAATTTGCTTGCGCTGTGCAGATCAAATACAGGGCCCTTTTCTCATGCCCTGGTAGAGCATTGAACCAACATGCTCACTTTGAGATGGGGCGTGCTTGTCATTGGGGATGACAAAACACACCCTATCTGGCCCCGCCCCCTTTTCAGTGGGCCGCTGTAATTAAAAATGCCCGGGCCGAATTTTTTCCCCAGTCCGACCCTGGCCGGGAAGGTAAGTATCCCAGCGGCTCCAGGGCTCAAAGCCGTTACGTCGTTCTATGCCGCCGCAACGGCTTTAAAGCCCATTTAATGCGGCATAAAACGCAGTAATGACATTAAGGGGTTAAAGACACGGAGGCGAGTATTATGCTGCCCTCTTTCTTTAATTTAATGTGGCATAAAAAGCAGTAATGACATTAAGGGGTAAAAGACACGGAGGCGAGTATTATGCTGCCCTCTTTCTTTAATTCCCTCAGCAGCAAAGAAACATCATTTGAGAAAAACATTTTAAACAGGTATAAACATCATAGTGACAATGTCCGCTTAGTAACATGACCATCCAATCAGTGACATCCTTCTCCTATAGTAGGCGGAGCATTGATGTCCATTTCCTCTTTCTTGCGAAACCCGAAGAATAACTCAAACTCGGAACAGGAAATCCGGATAAACCAAACGAGCCGGAACACGGCATGTAATTCAGAGAGGTCTTTCAACCAAGTTACGGTAAAAGAAACAAGAAAATAAAGTAATGTCTTGAAATCATGGTGGTGCCCGCATATATAGAGGTCTAAGCGCCTGACTAAACAGTGACAATAACTCATAAATGTAGTAAGAAGAAACTTCCAATCTGAGGACAACAGTGACAATTAAGTGCTCATAAGTGCTCATAATTAAATAATGCCCTAATGTAGGTATGTGATGGCATCAGTACCGCCAAATTGAACTTACCATGGAGAGGTCTGTAACTTACCTCAACCCACATCCGAGCCATCCAAGGACGGGTGGGTGGGATAATACTCGCCTCTGTGTCTTTAATAAAATCATGACTTTCCGTCATGATAATAGTAAAATCCTTGAATTTTATTAAAGACCCGGAGGCTCCTATTATGCTATTTCAAAGCTGTGATATCACGGCTTCTGCGAAATGCTGGATTGGTTTGAAATAAAAATTATGGAAAGTAGATTCCGCGGACCAATCAGCCGCTTTGAAAATATCCTCCAAAGGAGGCTTTAGTGGCCATGGCACCACAAACCGAATGGGGAGAAAATATGGAGACATCAATTCCTGCCAGGTACATGAGCCACTTCACACAGCGGGCCAGGGTAGGAGAGGATACCGGAGCATGCGGTTTTCGAAAGGAGATAAAGAGTTGGGGGTCCGAACCAGTTCGAAGGGGGGTGTTAGGAGCTTCGTACGCCCGAAGACACGCTACTGGGCAAAGGAACGGCTTCGTTGGGAAGCTGGATACAGGACTGACCGGGAGGACGTTTTTGTCCTCCGTGAGATGTCAAAAATGACTCCGTCTGGGGAGAAGGAGCGAGCATTGACATCGAGAGTAACATCTGATACTCTTTTGCATGAGATCAGGCATAACAGCATGACCAGTTTAGCCGAGAGTTGCTTTAAGGATAATGACTTGTTGTCTGGCCAAAGAGTCAAAAAATTCAATACTAGGGAGACGCCCCATACGGAGGAATAGCGAGGTAAAGGTGGCCTTGCGAAGCGAATGCCACAGAGAAAACGACAGACGAGTGGGTGTCGTCCTATCGAGGCACCGTCAATGCCGGTGTGGCCAGCTGAGATAGCCGAGTGGTAAAGGTTTACTGTCCAATAAGCTTTCCCGTTATCATAAAGGGAAGTAAAGAATTGGAGGACAGTCGTCACAGGAGTTGATAGGGGATCCACACCCCATGCCACGCACCAACCACGCACAAGACTGTCTTGTGCCGTGTGCCCATGCGCCCTCGAGAAGTCGGAGAGTCAATTGCGAAACTCCCTCAATCGACCAGGGTCCCCCGAAATTAGCAACGCCATGAGGCGGAGGAGACCCTGGAGGATCAGGGGGTGGAGGGTCCCGTCAGGGTCCGAAGGAGAGATTGGGAGTTCAGGAGGAGCCGTGGATAATCTATAGTCATCTCCAGTAGAGGAGGGAACCAGGGCTGTGATGGCCAGAGGGGGGTTATTATCACTAGGCAGCCCAATTGGCGCCGTAGATGGAGGAGGCGATGAGGGTGAATGGAGGGAATGCATAATTCCTGGTGGTGGACCAGTCTTGGGAGAATGCATTTGTAGCCGAAACCGTAGGGTCTGGCCTCCAATGGAAGAAGTTCGTAAGTTCGGTATTCAATCAAGAGGCAAACAAGTCTATTGCCAGAGGACCCCAAAGATCCCAAATGCACTGGAAGATTTGGGGATCAAGGTGCTAATCGCTGGAATCTCGCAGGTGGTGGGAAAACCAATCCGCCATAGTGTTGGACAATCCTGGCAAATATTCTGCCCTGACAGCAATGTTGTGTTGAAGACAGAGCTGCCAAGAGTCTCGAGCCAAATTCGCTAGGATTTTGGATCTCGGTCCTCCGAGGTGGTTGATATATCTTCAACAAGATTGAACACTGGGACAGGATCGGTGAGAGGCTGCGAATCGCAAAGGACCCTGCTAGGAGTTCTAGGCAATTTATATGCAGTGTGGCTCCACCTCCGACCATCGTCTGTCTGTGGAGACATCTCCGCAGCGCGCACCCCATCCGTAAGAGCTCACATCCAATTCTATGATTACATCTGGAGCCAAGACAAAAATGGCTCTGCCATTCCATGCCTCCATGTGTAGGAGCCACCAGTGAAGTTCTTCCTTCGCTTCTGCGTTTAGAAACATAGAATGTGATGGCAGATAAGAACCATTCGGCCCATCTAGTCTGCCCAATATTTCAAAATACTTTCAATTAGTCCTGGCCTTATCTTAAGTCTAGGATGGCCTTATGCCTATCCCATGCATGCCTAAACTCCCTCACTGTGTTAACCTCTACAACTTCAGCTGGAAGGCTATTCCATGCTTCCACTACCCTCTCAGTAAAGTAATACTTCCTGAAATTATTTTTAAACCTTTGCCCCTCTAATTTAAGACGATGTCCTCTTGTGGTAGTTCTCCTTCTTTTAAATATAGTCTCCTCTTTTACTCTGTTGATTCCCTTTATGTATTTCAATGTTTCTATCATATCCCCCCGTCTCGTCTTTCCTCCAAGCTATACATGTTAAGTTCCTTTAACCTTTCCTTGTAAGTTTTATCCTGCAATCCATGAACCAGTTTAGTAGCCCTTCTCTGAACTCTCTCTAAAGTATCAATATCCTTCTGAAGATACGGTCTCCAGTACTGCGTACAATACTCCAAGTGAGGTCTCACCAGTGTTCTGTACAATGGCATGATCACTTCCCTCTTTCTACTGCTAATAACTCTCCCTATACAACCAAGCATTCTGCTAGCATTTCCAGCTTCTCTATTACATTGTCTTCCTACCTTTAAATAATTACTCCTAAATCCCTTTACTCAGATGTTGAGGTTAGTAGGGTATCAAATATCCTATACTCTGCCCTTGGGTTTTTACGTCCAAGATGCATTATCTTGCACTTAACTTGCCACAGCTCTGACCATTTTTCTAAATCATTTGCCATTTGGCTTATCTTAGTTACATAGTTACATAGTTACATAGCTAAAAAGAGACTTGCGTCCATCAAGTTCAGCCTACCTCACATTTGTTTTTTGCTGTTGATCCAAAAGAAGGCAAAAAAACCCAGTTTGAAGCACAATTTTGCAACAAGCTAGGAAAAAAATTCCTTCTTGACCCCAGAATGGCAGTCAGATTTATCATTGGATCAAACAGTTATTACCCTACATTGAAAGATTATATCCTTGAATATTCTGTTCTTGCAAGTATGCATCTAGTAGCCGTTTGAACATCTGTATGGACTCTGATGAAACCACTTCCTCAGGCAGAGAATTCCACATCCTGATTGTTCTTACAGTAAAAAAACCTTTCCTTTGCCTTAGACGAAATCTTCTTTCTTCCAGTCTAAACGCATGGCCTCGTGTCCTATGTAAAGTCAGGTTTGTGAATAGATTTCCACACAATGGTTTGTATTGGCCCCGAATATATTTGTATAATGTTATCATATCCCCTCTCAGGCGGCGTTTTTCTAAACTAAATAGGTTTACATTTGTTAACCTTTCTTCATAGCTGATATGTTCCATTCCTTTTATTAATTTTGTAGCCCGCCTCTGCACTTTTTCTAGTGCCATAATATCCTTCTTTAGAACAGGTGCCCAAAATTGCACAGCATATTCAATATGGGGTCTTACCATTGATTTATAAAGAGGCAAAATGATATTCTCGTCCCGAGAATGAATGCCCTTTTTCATGCATGACAATACCTTACTGGCCTTGGCCACTGCTGATTAACATTGCACATTGTTGCATAGTTTGTTGTCTATAACAATTCCCAAGTCCTTTTCATGTGTTGTTATCCCTAATTCGCTTCCATTAAGGGTATACGTTGCTAGTGTATTCTTTACGCCGAAGTGCATAACTTTGCATTTTTCAACAATAAATTTCATCTGCCATTTGAGTGCCCAGTCCCCCAGTCTATCTAAATCCCTCTGCAGCAAAGTAATATCTTGCTCACATTGTATTGTTTACAAAGTTTGGTGTCATCTGCAAACACTGAAACATGACTTTCAATGCGGTCTTCAAGATCATTTATAAACATGTTAAATAGAAGGGGTCCCAGAACAGACCCCTGAGGGACACCACTTGCCACCTCTGTCCAGCTTGAAAATTTACCATTAATGACAACTCTTTGTACTCTGTTTTTAAGCCAATGTTCTACCCAAGAACAAGCATTTTCATCTAGACCGATTTCCTTGAGTTTGAACACTAATCTATTGTGTGGAACTGTATCAAATGCCTTGGCAAAATCCAAATAGATCACATCCACGGCAACACCCTGATCTATACTTCTACTTACTTCTTTGTAGAACGCAATCAAGTTAGTTTGACATGACCTGTGCTTCATAAAACCATGCTGATTTTTGCTGATAACCATGTTCTTCTCAAGGAATTCTGAATATTATCCCTTAATAACCTTTCAAATATTTTACCAGCCACAGAAGTTAAGCTCACAGGTCTATAATTTCCAGGCAAGGATTTTGAACCTTTTTTGAATATAGGAACCACATCTGCCTTCCTCCAATCCTCCGGAACACTTCCTGAAAGAAAAGAATCTTGAAAGATTAAAAACAGAGGTTCACTTATTTCTGCACTTAGTTCCTTAAGTACACGTGGATGGATCTTTGTTTATATTAACTTTCTTTAGTTGCTGCAGCACCTTGTCTTGAGTTAACCAATTACAATTATTCTGCAAGTTTTTAGTAGCAATCATTTGCACATCTATTGCCATGGGTTCTTCCTTAATATATAGGGAGGAGAAATAGTTATTTAAAATTCCTGCCTTTTCCTGGTCTTCATTAATTAACACCCCGTTTCAGTTTTTAGTGTACCTACACTTTCATTTTGTTTTTTTTTAGAATTTATGTACTTAAAAAATGCTTTGGGGTTGGTTTTGCTCTCTTCAGCTATCATTATTTCATTTTGAAGTTTAGCAAGTCTAATTGCCTTTTTGTACGCATTATTTGCATCCTTATATCTTTTATAAGATGCATCTGATTTGTCCGATTTAAATGCTTTAAATGCCCTTCTCTTAGTTGTAATCTCTTGTTTTGCTTCTCTACTAAGCCACATTGGTTTTAATTTGTTTCTTTTATATTTATTTCCCAGTGGTACATACTGAGAAATGTACCTTTGTAATATTTGTTGGAAGATGATCCATTTATCCTCAGTGTTCTTTTCACTAAAGAGTTTATGCCAGTCAATATATTGTAAAGCTGCCCTTAACTGATAGAAACTGGCCTTTTTAAATTATATGTTTTAGTATAATATAGTGCTTTTGTTTTTTTGAGTTTATTTCAAAGGACACTATATTGTGATCACTATTTCCCAAGTGCTCACCTACTTGAATGTTGGTCAAAAGATCAACGTTGTTTGTTAAAACCAGGTTCAGACAAGCATCCATTCTAGTTGGTGCTTGTACAAGTTGTGACATGAAGGTGTCATTTAACAAGTTTAAAAACCTAATTCCCTTTGCTGAGGCACTAGTCCCTCTGTCCCAGTTTATATCCGGGTAATTAAAATCTCCAATAATTAAAGTGTTACCCAGATTTGCAGCTTTCTCAATTTGCTCAAACAGCTGTTGTTCCTCGTCAATATTAACATTAGGTGGTTTATAACATATCCAAACCAATAGTTGGTTTCCCTTCTTTTCCCCCAAGCAGATATTTACCCATAAAGCTTCCACATTATCCTCCTCTCATTCCATTTGCTTAACATTTGGCTTTAAATCATGTTTGACATACAAACATACCCCACCACCCTTCTTGTTTTTCCTATCCTTCCTAAATAACATGTACCCATTTAAGTTAGCTGCCCAGTCGTGTGTCTCATCCCACCATGTTTCAGTTATGCCTATTATATCATATTGTTTAGTGTATGCTAATGCCTCTAGTTCCCCCATGTTGTTATTTAGGCTCCTTGCATTAGTAAGCATACATTTAATATTATGCGTCACTTGTGAATTTTCAACATTACACAGCTTCTCTGTTCTGGGCTTGCCCCTCCCCCCGTTTCCACCCCCCTTGTACTGTGCTAAAGCCCATCTCCTTTCTGTCCTATCTCCATTTTGTAGATTGCTATGACCATCCCCCCCTACTACTAGTTTAAAATCTCCTCCAACCTTCTAGCCATCCTATCCCCCAGCACTGCAGACCCTCTCCCGTTTAGGTGCAATCCATCACCACTATAAAGGTTGTACCCAATCGCAAAGTCGGCCCAGTGCTCTAAAAACCTAAAACCCTCCTTCCTGCACCAAGACTTAAGCCACGCATTGACCTCTCTAATCTCCCGCTGCCTTTCCACTGTAGCGCGTGGCACAGGTAATATCTCAGAATACCACCTTGGAGGTCCTTTTCTTAAGTTTGCTACCTAATTCCCTGAAATCATTCTTTAGGACCTTCCATCTTCCTCTTACTTTGTCATTGGTACCAACATGGACCATGACCGCTGGATCATCCCCAGCCCCTCCCAATAATCCATCCACTCTGTCAGCAACATGCCGGACCCGAGCACCCGGGAGACAGCAAACTGTCCGGTTGAGCCGATCAGAGCGGCAGATTGCCCTATCTGCTCTCCTAATGATAGAGTCCCCTACCACCACAACCTGTCTTGCCTTCCTTGAACCTGTTATCCCTCCTGGAATATCAACCCTGTTGCAAATTTTAATATCGTCAGCAAAAAGACATACCTTACCATCAAGACCTTCTGCAATATCACTAATAAAAATATTAAAGAGAATGGGTCCAAGTACAGATCCCTGAGGTACCCCACTGGTAACTAGACCTTGCTTCAAATATGCTCCGTTGACTACAACCCTCTGTTGCCTGTCATTTAGCCACTGCCTAACTCATTCAACAATATTGGAATCCAAACTTAAAGATTTCAGTTTATTGATGAGCCTTCTATGTGGAACAGTGTCAAAAGCCTTACTGAAATCTAGGTAAGCAATATCTATTGCACCATCCTGATCTATTATTTTAGTTACCCAATCAAAAAAATCAATAAGATTAGTTTGGCATGATCTTCCTGAAGTAAACCCATGTTGTCTCTGATCTTGAAATCCATGTGTTTTTAGATGTTCAACAATCCTATCCTTTAACATGGTTTCCATTACTTTCCCCACTACTGAAGTAAGGCTTACTGGCCTATAGTTGCCCTACTCCTCCCTACTACCTTTCTTGTGAATGGGCACAACATTCGCTAACTTCCAATCTTCTGGGACTACTCCTGTTAACAATGATTGGTTAAATAAATCTGTTAGTGGTTTTGCTAGTACACCACTAAGTTCTCTTAACAACTTTGGGTGTATCGCATCAGGCCCCATCGACTTATTTGTCTTTACGTTTGACAGTTGAAATAGAACCTCTTTTTCTGTAAACTCATATGTAACAAATGGCTCATTTGTCCTTTTTCCTAACTGAGGCCCCTTTCCTTCATTTTCATCTGTAAATACTGAACAAAAATATTCATTGAGGCAATCAGCTAGACCTTTATCCTCTTCTACATACATTCCTTCTTTTGTTTTTAATCTAACTAATCCTTGTTTTACTTTCCTTTTCTCATTTATGTATCTAAAAAATGTTTTGTCCCCTTTTTTTACTGACTGTGCTATTTTCTCTTCTGTCTGTGCTTTGGAGGCTCTTATGACTTGCTTAGCCTCTTTCTGTCTAATCTTATAGATCTGTCTGTCTTCCTTACTCTGGGGTTTTTTATAATTACAAAATGCTAACTTTTTGGTTTTTACTATTTTGTCCACATCTGCGGAGTACCACAGTGGTTTCTTAAATTTTTTGCTTTTACTGACAAGCCTAATGCATTTTTCTGTTGCCTTCAGCAGTGCAACTTTTAAATAATCCCATTTCTCCTGGACTCCATTTAAACTGCTCCAGTCTGACAAGGACTCCTCTACGCATATTCTAATTTTAGAAAAGTCTGTTTGTCACGGTTCACGCCGTGACATCCAGTCTGCCAGACGTGGTCGCTCCGGAAGCGCCCGATAGGGGATTTGAACTGTGGTCCTTCTGGACCGTGTCCTGCTAGTTTCCCTCTGAGCCATTTCAGGACTTTGGATAACTCCTGTTTGTTCTTGTATTGCCTGCAGCACTAGGGGTCTGGACTTCACTTAAGGCTCTGATCTGTCAGTTACTCTCCAGCTGAATCTGATCCTAATTAACAGGATATAAAAGCCTGCCTCACCCTGGGAGGGGTGTCAGTTCATTGACTCTGGTTCTCTTGTTTGGTACCTGCGTTCCAGTGATTCTTGTCTATTCCGGCTTCTGACCTTGGCTTTCCTCCTGGACTACTCTGACCTCTGGCTTCCCTGATTTTGGCTTCCCTTGACCACGCTTCTGCTTATCCCTGTTGTACTGAGACTTGGAGCACTCTTCCTGGAAAGCCCCCGTGCACAGACTCACAGGCCAGGTGGCGTCTTACCTGGTCACCCTGGTCTGTGTCTACTTTGCAAGGGTGAGCGTATAACTCTGCGAGCTGGACTCCCTATCAGGTAAGACTCCGTTACAGATGAACTGACCAATGGAGTCTGCAGAGTTATACAAGTTACTCACCTCCCTGGCCGAGCAAGTCTCCAACCTGTCCCAGAATGTTACAGAATTGCAGAGACATTCATTGGCATTGAAAGGAGCAACGCTTGCAGTCCCGGAACATGTATGCCCAGAACCGTATGTCTTTATGCCTGACAGGTTCGACGGTTCCCGTTCTGCTTTTCCGATGTTCAAGACGGATTGTGAGCTACTATTTGCCCTGAAATCGAGAATCTACGCCACCGACTTTATCAAAGTACGCTCCGCTATTAACCTATGTACCGGGCGAATTAAGGCGTGGGCACACCAGAAGTTGCAGGAGAGAAGTACTGTCTTGGACTCCTGGGAGTTGTTTATGTCCGCAATGGATTCTCAGTGTTTTGCAGCAAGAAAAGCAACTTCCAAACCTATTTCTGGTCCTCGCAGAACCCGGTTGCCTAGAGAAGAGGAATTATTTTATGGATACAAAAATCCGATTTTGTTGCAGCATGAACCCACTTTCAGGGACCCGCCTTGTAACCCTGTTTACACTCGAGCTAGCAGTGAAACTCCAGTCGACATGGAGGAACCCATGGAGATTGGCTTCACCAGAACTAGATTGCCCCCAAAGGAAAAAGACCGCAGGAGAGCCCATGGTCTATGTCTATACTGTGGGAAAAGAGGGCATTTTATATCGCTCTGCCCGACTCGTCCACCTAGGCCAAGACCCCTTCGATCTGGTGCCATTTGGACTTACCCTGTCATCCCAGCAAGACAGCCTGGACACTGCCAGCCCTGTCCCCGTCCTGTGACACAAAAAGGTCCCAAACCACTACAGTTAATGTTACCAGTACCCCTGTGGAATCTCCACCTCCTGCTCCAGAAACAGTTGGACCTCTTCCTGATGACACTTCTGTTCAAGCAAGCACCATCACCACTTCCTGCCTTGCCAAAACAGTTCTGCCACCTGACTGCACCTATGCCTCAAACGGCACAGTTGTGTGCAAACAGGATTTAGAAGTCTTCGAAAAAGCTTTGAAAGCTGCAAATGCCTCCCCTATAGCACCCGAAACTGGTACCCTAAAATCCCAGGTCGTAAAAGGATACCTTAATTATAAAGACTATCTTAGCGATACTGAGACCGAAGATGAGGAATACCATTTCCAGGAAGAGCATGTTCACGCCCGGAGGGCGTTTTTGACGGGGGGGTACTGTCACGGTTCACGCCATGACATCCAGTCTGCCAGACGTGGTCGCTCCGGAAGCGCCCGATAGGGGATTTGAACTGTGGTCCTTCTGGACCGTGTCCTGCTAGTTTCCCTCTGAGCCATTTCAGGACTTTGGATAACTCCTGTTTGTTCTTGTATTGCCTGCAGCACTAGGGGTCTGGACTTCACTTAAGGCTCTGATCTGTCAGTTACTCTCCAGCTGAATCTGATCCTAATTAACAGGATATAAAAGCCTGCCTCACCCTGGGAGGGTGTCAGTTCATTGACTCTGGTTCTCTTGTTTGGTTCCTGTTACTCTGTACCTGCGTTCCAGTGTTTCTTGTCTATTCCGGCTTCTGACCTTGGCTTTCCTCCTGGACTACTCTGACCTCTGGCTTCCCTGATTTTGGCTTCCCTTGACCACGCTTCTGCTTATCCCTGTTGTACTGAGACTTGGAGCACTCTTCCTGGAAAGCCCCCGTGCACAGACTCACAGGCTAGGTGGCGTCTTACCTGGTCACCCTGGTCTGTGTCTACTTTGCAAGGGTGAGCGTATAACTCTGCGAGCTGGACTCCCTATCAGGTAAGACTCCGTTACACTGTTTTTCTAAAGTCTAAAACTTTTGGTTTTGTGTGGTGTGACTCAGTCACTGTTCTTATATTAAACCACACTGATTGGTGATCGCTGGATCCTAAACTTTCACCTACAGTAATATCTGATACCAAATCTCCATTTGTAACACTAAATCTAGTATGGCCTCCTTACGAGTTGGTTCCTAAACGAGTTGTTTTAGAGACAATCCCAGTTTGGAGTTTAGAATATGTGTGCTCCTGGCACAAGCAGCTATTTAGAATTTCCAGTTAACATCAGGAAGATTAAAATCACCCATGATGATAACGTCCCCCTTCATTGTCATTTTAGCTATTTCCTCAGCTAGAGATTATCTAACTCTTCTATTTGTCCTGGGGGCCTGTAAATCACACCTACACGAGTTACTGTGTGATTTCCAAATTCTAACGTAATCCAAACGGACTCTATGTTCGCCTCACTAACTTTTATTAGGCTAGATTTTATGCTATCCTTCACATACAGGACGACCCCTCCCCCTTTCTTTCCTTCTCTGTCTTTTCTATATAAAGAGTACCCTGGTATTGCTATGTCCCAGTCATTTTTCTCATTATACCATGTCTCAGTAACAGCAACTAAATCTACATTCTCAGTTGCCATTATTGCCACAAGTTCATGGATTTTATTCCCTAAACTGCGAGCATTTGTAGACATGACTCTAAGCATATCATTTTTTTAACACACTTTTTACAGTTACTTTCTGTTTTTGTTTTGGGGGGCAATTGGATTGATGTTTTATCACCCTTTTGTCCCCCCTCCTAGTTTAAATACTTCCTAGCAAAACCTCTGAACTGCTCGCTGAGAACATTTGTTCCCTTTTGCGAAAGATGCAAACCATCTTTTTTGTACAGTTCATTTCTATTCCAAATAAAGCTACAGTGAGAAACAAAGCCAAATCCTTGCTCCCGACACCATTCACCAAGCCACAAGTTAAAGTCATCCGCCTGTCGTTCTGAGTGTTATGTACAGGCAGAACTTCAGAGAATGACAGTGTGGAAGAAACCTGCCGTATATCATTGGCAAGAACACAAAACCCTTCCTTTACCTTAGAAACCTCATTACAAGCCAAATCATTTGTCCCAAGATGGACAAGTACATCCAATTCCCCTTCCTGCTTTGCTTGCTTAACAATATTACAAATACGTCTCCTGTCTCTGTGAACAGTAGCTCCAGGAAGACATCTCACAAAGCCGCTGTTGTTCAACTCTACACCTCTTACGATAGAATCCCCCAACAACAACTGGTTTCTATCAGGCCTCACCTTGTCCTTTTTGTCCTGGGGTGCACTCTTGCTCACCTCAGGCTTAGAGGATGGTGGTTCCACAAATTCGGTGCCTGAGCCTTTCTCCTTAACAACACTAAAATCTGAAAGTACAGAAAATGAAAACACAGACTGTGCAGTATGCCTTTTGTCCACATCTCTAAGTCTACCAGATCCTACAGTAATCCATCCGCCATTCCTAGGACTTCTCTGCGGCAGTGGCTTTGCAGCAGCTCCAGCCTGAGATTGTTTAACAGATAATTTACAAATCTCCGACTTCAAAAATGCAATCTCCTGCTCCAATATAGAGAACTGTCTACAGATTAGACAACAACCAAACCTCCAAAACGTGGAACCATAAACAAATGCACAACAACTATTACACTGAACTAAGTCTGCCATTTTAATGATATGATGAGTTTAAATCAAACAAATCTTTACTTTATTACCTTTTTTTTTTTTTCCTTCAAACTTCTGTTTACCTCAGTGTCAGAGTTTCCTCGTATGAGGCGCCACCACTGAGGTATGTCACCTGTATGAGTTGGAGAGCTCTGTAGTGTAGGGGGCCCAGAAATATGGCGTATATGGAGGCCACTAGGAGCCCGATCACGCGTGCCAGATGCTTGAGAGATACTTGTAGACAGGCAAGAACGCGCCTTATCTCTTTTTTGTTATTTTTCATTTTGGAGGTTGGCAAGTATAAAGTTTGCATGGCCGAATCCACTAGGTGGCCTAGAAACTCTATTTGTTGAGTGGGGACTAGGATGGATTTCTCCCAATTTATAATGAAGCCCAGATTCTGTAGCAAGGTTGTGGTCCAACCGAGGTGAATATGAAGTAGGGGGACCGATTGGGATAACAGCAGGATGTCGTCTAAGTAAATGATTAGGCGAATCCCCCGACTGCGTAGGAGAGCGATAACGGGCTTCATGAGCTTGGTGAAGCACCAAGGCGCGGAAGAGAGACTGAAGGGAAGGCAGCGGAACCGCCATTTCCTTCCTTGCCAAGTGAATTGCAGGAAATCTTCATGAACCTCTGCAATGGGCACCGTGAGGTAAGTGTCTCTGAGATCGAGTTTGACCATCCAGTCTGCTGGTTGGAGCAAATCTCGTAGGCAATGAATGCCTTCCATCTTGAAGTGATGGTAAGTTAGATAGGTATTTAGGTGTTTGAGATTGATGACCGGGCGGGTTCCGCCCCCTTTTTGGGGGACAATAAATAGGTTGCTCACTAAACCCGGGGTATGCATTGGGATTTCCTGAAAAGCACCTTTGAGTGCCAACTCTCGAACTTCCTCGGAGACGAGGGTCATGTCTAGTGGGGAAAAACCAATGCGCTTGGGTGGGTGGAGTTGGGTAGGCAGGGATACAAAATCTATTAGATACCCTTGGACTGCCTTGAGTATCCATGCATCTGATGTAATGAGAGCCCAGGCATGGGAAAAATGTGTGAGTCTGCCCCCTATTGCCACAGGTGAAGAAAATTGAGATAGGTATCTTACCGTAAGGACATCGTCCGGTAGGAGCACCTTGTGCACCTCTTGACACCCAAGGTCTGCCGCGTTGGGGGAAGAAAGTCACAGCGGACCTCTGTTCAGGAAAGGGGGTTCTCCCCAGGTAGGAGCCTCGGTTCGGGTGCGAACCTCTGTTAACTCGGCCGGACAGACGGCCCCTTGCTCTGCCAGCCCCAGCAAAAACCTTTGGGTGGAACACCCTTTTCATGTTAGATTGTCCCTTGTCTAAGGCTGTAAATGTTTGGATATAGGAGCCCAGATCTTTTACAAAAGACTCGCCAAATAGATACCCTTTTGCTTGGGCTCCTGGCTCAGTAATTGCCATATTTATAAGTTTAGGTTCTATTTTTAATGGAATAGATTTACGTCGCTCTGTAGCAAGAGCCGTATTTGCATTGCTGATCAGGCATATCACCCTTTGGATCCAGCCCCTAATAGTGAGACGATCTAAGACGTCGTCCTTAGCCAAGGATTCCTCTATGGCTTTGAAAATTTTGATCGCTGGACCCAAAATATCCAAGACTAAAAAGTGAAAAATCTAAGCCTTTCTTAGGCTTCCAACCAGTTTTACTTAGAAACTGTATGATCTTGGGGAGTCTTACAGACATCGTCTGGTATGGTGGGGCGTGGGCATTCAGCCCTTAATTTATTTCGGCCTGCCTTATCCAGAGGCTTGCGGACCTGGGATGTGACGAATTTCGACCACATGTTCGGCCGGTGGCCGTTCCACTGAGCGGGGGTGACGTAAGTCATCTGGCTCAAACAATGGTTCGTCCTGTGGGTCAAGTATCTTACCCTCTTTGGTCAAGTCAGAACTAGAAGTGCCAGTGGCATGTATGTTAGTGGAGGGTTTATGCTCCTCATTGAATCCGTATTCCGAATCCAGGTCGGATAAATCTTTAGACTGATCTGAGTCTAGGGCAAAGGCACTCTCCTCATCTGATCTCAGTTCTTACTCTGTGGTATCAGGTTGGGCTTTAGCCCATTTCCAGCATCTAGCTGCTTTTGCCCGGCTAGAGGCTCTTTTGCGCGGTGGTTCAATATTTGTGCCATCTGTGACAAGTTTATTGCTGTCCATCATTAGTTTGGAGGAACGCTTGACTTTAGCCGAGGCCTTGCGGCCGGGGCGTGAGGGGTTTGATACAGTGGGTATCGCGGCTGGCATAGCGGCCAGAGGGACCATTAATTGGGCCTGCATTAACACTTGTGTAAAGGATTTTGAAATAGAGGAAGACATAATGTCCATGGCAGACACCAGGTCTTTAGATACAGACTTGGATACGGTAGTGTCCATGATAGCCTGGATTTCCTCAGATGCTGGGAAATCCACTTCATCCCCAGAAACTACAGGAGGAAACCCCAGTGAAGCTTGAGGGTCAGCTTGTGCCCCAGAGGACCCAGGCAAATCATTAGATGATTGCATTTTAAATAACAGATAAAATTGCCAGTGGTGATTTTATTAGTGAACAAGTATGCAATAAACGTTGAAAAAGGTATGGCAAATACTATTACTCACAGCCACTACAAAAGAGGGGAGAGCAGGAGAAAAGGGAACCGTCAACCACTAAAACCAGAGGGCAGAGTGGGCGTGTCAGAGTAAAAGGGCGGGAAAACGCTGCATACAATGGTCGCCGCGAGAAGCAGACACCAAAAAGATGGCTGCCGCGGCTTTAAAAACGGACTGTTTATCGATTTAGGCAGAAGGAGTGTCCGTGGAGAGCGATATGGGGTCAGGTGGATGCGGCTGAGTCTGCGCTCGGAATGTTATACGACCGCGGACAAAGCAGCCGGACCGCAAGATGGCCGCCAGAGGCGTCCCTAACGGGATGCGCATGCGCGGCTGAGTGGGCACGGATCCAATAGCCGCGAAAGCGGCAGTGCTTGCAGAGAAACCTCCCCAGGACTTGTTGAGTATTTAGCATAAAGTTAGAGACAGGAAGCTCTATAAGGCATTAGAGAATAGGTTAAACTTTAGGATATAAAACCACAATGCATAAGTGGAAGGAATAAATCTTAAAGGTATATATTAATTGTTTATACATTAAAGTACAAAGATAAAAATGTAACAGAAAATGTAAACAGAAATGCAATTGGCATACAATATCAAATAAATATAGAATCCCACAGCCAGAAACTGTGAGAGGTCTACTTATCTGAGGGAGCAGCAAAGAAAGAGGAAATGGTCATCGATGCTCTGCTTACCATAGGAGAAGGATGTCACTGATTGGATGGTCGTGTTACTAGGTGGACACTATGATGTTTATACCTGTTGTCACTATGATGTTTGTACCTGTTTCAAATGTTTTTTTCAAATGATGTTTCTTTGCTGCTGAGGGAATTAAAGAAAGAGTGCAGCATAATAGGAGCCTCTGGGTCTTTAATAAAATCTCTATTTATACCTTCATTTGTATTGCCGGTATTACTACAATACCGGCACGGCCAAGCAATCTCAAATACCGGCTGTGCCAGTAAAATACCAGTCAGGTGGCAAACCTAAGAATAGTGTGTAAAAAAGTTGGCCTATTCCATGGGCCTGGAGCTGCAGCTCCATCAGCCCCTATGTTAATCCAGGCCTGCTCTGCCTATTTCTCTGCACCTCTCCCTGCAATGTGTTAGCTCTTGTCTTTATACAGACACTTGTGACTCTCAGGCCTAACTTTTTTTTTTTTTTTGCCCCTGGGCTCATTCGAGAGTTCGGTCACATTCGAGAGTTCCAAAATGAACCAAAATCATGGGATCATGCAGACAACAGGTCTGAAGACTATTCACTGGAATTCCTAAAAAAATCCACATAGGACACACAGTTTCAAACAGAACTACCATCAACAGCTTTATTTTTTTCTCATGTCTAGCCCATAGGTTCATTACATAGAACTTATGGTAACATATCAATAAAAATACAAACTGTCAAATCACATCAGACAACATACAGGAACTTTTAATAATATAATGACATATTTATAAAGGGGTGGGGAAGACATAAATTATCTTAAAATATCTCTCCTGCCTGCAGAATTAGCAATATGCAAATCTACCTAAATATGCAAATTAGGTAGCATTTCTATTCAGGTAGTGCATATAGCTGTTTCTATCAACAGATGGCGCTATTTTGGGCTCCATAGCCAATCCACCTAGTCATTAGCAAGCATCAGAAGGACAGGAGAGCATAGAAAACATTTAACCTCAAACAACCACATTACACACACCCTGTACCCACAGGGGACTTAAACCAAATATTCATCTAGAGACCTAATTGAATTGTCCATCTTAAGCTCTTGGTCATGGTGACTACTGTCACAAGCACTTATAATTGAAAAACAATATTTTAAATAATGTTGTGAATGGCAAACAATTTGAATGTTGTGTTTTTAAAACATGCCAATATTTTATTTTTAAACCATTATTTAATGTTGTATTTTCAAAAGAAATATCTGCCTGTTCAGTGTTTAGAACTCAAAATGTCTTCTTGTCACTAGCCATTTACAAGTGAAAACATAGCCCTTTTACAGCCTTCCTAGTAGCCTAGGACTTAAAATCGAAAGGGTTACTTCACCCACCATGACCACTTCTGCTTTTTAAAGTGGTCATGATTGTATGAGTCTGGATGTTCATTGTTTCAGATGGAAACACTGCTGATCCAGAAATATTTTTAGTTGTGTGCTGGAAGCAAGTAGAACTAATTTGAATTCTGTGCATAATATACGTCTGTCGCCAGGCTCACTGAGCACTTCTCCCTTCCATTTCCTCCCCTTGCGGGCTCTGTTAAACCATCCAATCAAAGGCTTCTCTATGAGAAGCCCTTGATTGGACCTCGGCGCAGCTCCTATGACATCACATGAGAGTGCGCAGAGCAGCACTGGAGAGCTTTTCCCGGCGCTGGATTGAGGTAAGTTAATCTTCTTTTAAGATGCTCTTTGACCATTAATTATGTGGGGGCCCATGTATAATATTGCCAATAGGAATGAATCACCAAGTGAATTTTAAAACTGAAGAATTGATGGATGTTCTAATGTAATACAAATGAATGAATAATGCCAACAAAGACTTCAATTTGTTTGATTTCATAGCTTATCAAGCTGACTATCAAAGATTGTTGACATATAATCGCTCAATAGGATATCCAGGAGAGGATGAGGAGATGTTTAGGGGGTCATGTTGGCAGGGGAAGAGGTCTTGGGCCACTGGTCAGGAGCATATACCTGATCTTTCGGAGGCATAGTTCTCCAATATTTTATGTATATTACTACATTGTTTAACGTTGGCTTCTTGGGAAGGGGTTTGTTGGATTTCTAAATTCAATAATTAAAAACAAACAAACTTTTGCGAGAGGGTACTGAGGATGACTTACTTTCCTTAGCTTTGTAATGCAAAATTATTTTGGGTTAAGAGATGTATGTGCATTGATATTTCACTTCTGCTTCTTCAGGGCCCCAGGATGTTATATAATATTATATGGGTTAACAGGATTTACCTGTGATTCTGTTTTATGTTTTGGTTGAACTGTTTACTATTCCTTAAAGGACCTGTGTGTTGAATTCATGTTTGTGCACTTTGTTTTAATGGCTAACAAAAATAATTTTTGGTTAATTATGGGGACCATCCTTTACTAGTACTTTCTTTTTTTGTTGAAAACTAATAACATTTTATTTACACACAAAACAATATCTATTTCAATGATAGAAAAAAACCTTTCAAATGATCAATCTACAGAAGTTACCATTATTGTCTATGGAGATTTTTAGTAGATAAATTATTATTGCTGGCATTTATAAAGCACCAACATATTCTGCAGCACTGTACAATGATATGAAGGTAACGGACAGGTAAACCTGAAGCATGCACTTAATTCACCTGATGAAGACCAGCAAATGGTCCAATCTAATTTATTTGTTTACTACTATTTTTTCTCTTTCATGTATACTATTTGTTGGAATAAAATAATTCTTAATTTTATTATTTTGGTTCTTCTATGAATGTGAAATCTTCTACGTTCCAGTGGACCTGCTATTGAACTAAGCTATCCAATTTAATTTAAAGGGACCCTTAGTCACCAGAACAACTACAACTTAAAGGACCACTATAGTGCCAGGAAAACATACTCGTTTTCCTGGCACTATAGTGCCCTGAGGGTGCCCCCCCCCTCAGGGTCCCCCTCCTGCCCGGCTCTGGGGAGAGGAAAGGGGTTAAATCTTACCTTTCTCCAGCGCCGGGCGGGGAGCTCTCCGCCTCCGATCCTCCTCATCTCCTCCCTTTCGACTGAATGCGCATGCGCGGCAAGAGCTGCGTGCGCATTCAGCCGGTCTCATAGGAAAGCATTTATAATGCTTTCCTATGGACGCTTGCATGTTCTCACTGTGATTTTTCACAGTGAGAATCACGCAAACACCTCTAGCGGCTGTCAGTGAGACAGCCACTAGAGGATTTGAGGGCTGGATTAACCCATTTATAAACATAGCAGTTTCTCTGAAACTGCTATGTTTATAAAAAAATGGGTTAACCCTAGCTGGACCTGGCACCCAGACCACTTCATTAAGCTGAAGTGGTCTGGTACACCTTTAATGTAGTTGTTCTGGTGAGTATAGCATGTCCTTGCAGGCCTTTTGCTGTAAACACTGTATTTTCAGTGAAAATGCAGTGTTGACATTACAGCAAAGAGACACCTCCAGTGGCCACTCCTTAGCTACTAAAGGTGCTTCCTGGGTCAGTGCTGCACAGTGTACAGCACTAAAATTTAGTGTCTCCACCCTCTGCATGGAAACACTAAACTTTTCTCATAGAGATGCGTTTTTCTCCGCCCTCCCCCGGCCCACCTCCTTTGCTGGGATCATTAGGATTTACAATCTCAGCCAATCCAATGCTTTCCTAGGGCAAAACATTGTGATTGGCTGAGATCATCACTTTTGATTATGTCAATCAAGGAGGCAGACTTTGGACAGAACCAACACCAGCAGACTGGAATAAAGGTAAGATTTTACTACACTTAAGGGGGCTAGATAGTGTTTTAACACTATAGGGTCCGGAGTACATGTTTGGGTTTCTGACCCTATAGTGTTCTTTTAAAGCTTGGTTTGATGCTGATACAGTTAAAAGCCAACGTATCAGTACAATAACCTACTCTATCGTATTATATTATTTAAATACTATTCTTAGATGGTTGTGACCCAGTTATTTTTCCCTGCGTTCGGTAGATTGATCTACCAAACACCGACCAGCTCCTGGCTCATTTAACTTCAAAGAAAACCACAAACTTAAGTGCTCTCTCTGTGTTGGCGCCGTTCCTATAACCGAACAACACATGTGCTGGAAAACCGCGGCCATCTTATCTCCCGAAAGCAGGCAGCGGTACTTGGTCGTTGAGTGTCTGGAACTCTAAGTCGGACACTCGTTTCTGCGAACACTGGTCATCTGGTACAAATGTCTGCTTCATTCCACGACAAGCCAGTAGAGCACCGTTCAGTAGGATTGTTTGCAAAAAAACAGGCATACAATCGCTACCTATGAGCCAGGGGAACTGTTCAACTTTTGGTTCATTTTGGAACTCTCGAATGTGACCGACCGCTACCACTGATTCTCTGGAACTAATTTAGGCAGACGCCACATGTGCAGTTGGTCAAAACTTTACCCTGGTGGCGATTCGGCTGTGTTCGTGGCATCTGAGTGCTATTTGGATATGTTGGGCGCTCAAATCCATGCTATCCGGGGATATGATATTTGTGGGAGCTCTTATGTATGTTATATGTATTTTGGGGTATTTTATGTTTTATATGTTGTACCTCTAGTGCATGGGAGACAATTAGTTTAAGCAAAATACACTCAATTATCTCCCAGACACAGAGACTCCTGGGCGTGTTGTGGGAGTGTTTTACTACGTTACTGCTGGAGACCCCATGCTAGGGGTCTGTGTATATAAGTGAGCCATCTGGCCATAATAAAACATTCCTGTTGTACCCTTCATCAAGTTTCGACTGATGTTTGGGTATGCGAACGAAACAGCGCTTGATTTTAACCACGATCTACTGGGATGTCGTGAGTGAGCGAAAGAACATACTTCACAAAGTACGTGAGGTTCGTTACAATGGTCTTTTATTTTTGTGTCATATAGGTGTTGTAGAATTATTAGGCCTCTATAAATCTGTAAGGCCCCTTTAAATCCTCTTGCTATACCTCTAAGAGGCCCCATAGTTTTGCAAGAAAGCTTTGTCTATAGAACATAGAATTTTCTTGTCAGCAAGAAATAGCTTTGATAAAATGTGTATTTACTAAAAGCCTTGAAACCTAACCTTGAGAAACTAACCGTGCCAGCTACACTCTAAATGGATAGCTGCCAAAAGGCCCCTCCCGTCGAGTGAGCTCCTCATGTTAGCAAAATGGCGCTAAAACCTGGAGGAGATAATCATGACGTGGATAGTGACTTAAGATGGTACACCCCATAGGGAGGGCATTTTACTAACATCTTAGCACCTAAGCCAATTAACAATGTCTATTTTTCTATATCTTGATTTTCTTCAATGATGTAATAATACCTTTAAAAGGGTCTGCGCACCCATTTTCTGTCAGAAGCCATTAAACTTCTCCGAAGTTCTTTCATTAACCTGAACTTTGTGTCTCAGTGTGAATTTACTTCTGCGTGCACGCAACTTTATTATCTTTAATTTGGACAGGAACAGATAGTCATTCAAACTAATTGGTTTGCAGTAAATTATCTACAACAGCTGGCGCCATAACGTGGGGCTCTGGGCTATGTCCTGCCTGGGCAGCTGTCCAAGAAGATGCTGGGGGGGTGAATCCTGGGGGAAGGAAAAGAGCCTGATCACCTCTGAATACACGGTAGAGATTGCTGCAGCACCTAGCCGGTATGTTCCTGCCCCTGTGATTGACCTATCCCAGTGTCTGTGACTGCTGCCGAGAGGACATCAAAGTCAGGTAATAACTTGCCCAGAGTCTTTGTATTGTTAATGATACTTAGTTTACCTGCATGTTGACTATCTGTTGCCTGGGTGTGTTTATATTGGTTTGTGTTTAACTTAGCACCCAGGGGGAGTGTAAGTGCCTGTTTAACTCCTTTTAGGTACCACGTGGCTGTGGTAGTAAGGAAAAAGGGGGGTGGACCTGTGGAAGTTTTCCTGGGGGTCCTCTATTGCCTGTTTAACTCTTTTAGGAGCCACGTAGCTGTGGCTGTAAGGAAAAAGAGTAGGGGGAATCTGTGGAGGGGTGTAGACTCACTGCTTCCTGGGGGTTCCCCATAGTGTCACTTTGACGCTTAGCTAGCCTCATCGGACACTTCTTCTTGGTAAAATTCCAGCCTCGAGCGCTGAGGCAGGTAAGATTCCAATTCTTTAGGCTATACAGGATTCGGGTTGGAAGCTGTTGCTGTTTCCTGTGGCTGCTGGTAGTGAGACTTGCGGGTGGGTCCGCAACAGGGACACTACGAGGTTGAGGGAGAGGTGGCTTTGGGCCACGCGAGTAAAGGCAAGGGATAAAACTGTTGAACTTATTTGAACTGTGATGCATGCACTGTATTTTATTTGAAATGTTGTCTTAATTGTCTGTCACACAGATTCCTGTGTTTACTTCTATCTTACTCACTGTACTATTTACACTTTCCCCTCCTATTTCTCTTTCTCTGTTGAGAGAAGAGATTGGTCACACACTTCTCGCCACGCTCCAATCCGCGGCTACCACGGGTAGGCGGAATCAGTGACTAGTCTACGTTTTGGGAAGACGTACTTAAAGAGCTTGCTCTTAAAGTAGCAGTCGAGCACGGTAGACGTTCTGTTCCTTTCTCTCTCTATATCTGGGACGCCTTATATAGGGAGGATGGGACAGAAGTTAGATAAACCCAGTAAGGGTTGGTTAGCATGTGATCTAGTGGAAGACAGAGAAGGAGAAGAGATGGTTAAGAAAGTGAGGAAGATTGCTAAAGTATGTGGAATTACCGTACCTCCGTGCGGCAGATTGCAGCCAGAGAGCTGGCGTAAGTTACTGACAGAGAAGAAAGGGGAAGCTGTCGGACCACGATTTGGTTTGTACAGCAGAAGCCTGGTACCGAGTAGCAAGAGCTATTCAGCAAAAGGGATAGGTTGAGGAAGAAATTGATCACAAAGGTTTAAGATTGTTTGTGTATTATAATAATTGTGTTACTGGATGCTGATGGATCCCTATTCTCCCCCCCCCATCAGTCCTACAGATCTCGTCACCCTCATCCTCTCTCTGCAGCTCCCTGCACCTCCAGTCCGTTTCTCCCGTCAAAGATTTCTGGTTTCCAAACGTATAAGTCTCTGTCCTTCTGTCTTGTTACTTTCCAGCACTCACATGGTTAATCTTCATGCCTGCAGCTTCTCTCCCTTTTTTGCACTGTCTAACTTTCTCCTCCCCGCTTGCCTGCATTTCTACTGATAAGAGTTAGAGACGGGATTTTTGCTGGAAAATATTCTAATTCAAAGGTTATGGTGTTATAATTGTGTAATAATATTATTATTGTCGCCGTTTGCCGTGTATGTGTGTGTGTGTGTATATATATATATATATATATATATATATATATATATATATATATATATAGTGTTTTGTGATAAGGCAGTGAAGATTGTGGGGGGGCTCGCTCACAAGAATGCATTCCACCTTTCTGAGTATTCTCTCCAAGACTGGTGTATAAGACAGGGAGTCAGGGATGTAGCTCAGTGTTGATTTACGGAGGTTAAGTAAGTGAATCTGATACAAGAATAGTGGAATATTTGGACGTGTTAAGTGTAAAGGCAAGCGTGATTTGTTGCAAAACTATGCAATGTGGATAGAGGGAATATGCGAAGTTAAGCTAGTATGTGAAGAGGAAAGTGATTAATGGTTGGAGGAAGATAAGGGAATTGGTTGAATTCCGTGAGTTTATTTTGCATCATTTCATTATTTTAAAGTACATGTTTCTATGGACAGCTGTATGGGCTGTTAAATGCATAATGTTTTCAACTGTCTTATTTAACCTGCCAGGTCTGTTCATAGTTTAGTATTTCATTTTGCAGAACAGAATGTTGCTTCTCTGACTTATTTTAATAGTTATAATATAGTGTATTGTTGAAAGTGCATCAGCCACCACCCTAAAGATGGCGCCTAGTACAGAAGGAGGTTGACCCTGCCAGTCCCGTGACCTATCTACAGTCACGGTTGCTTCTAAAGTGACGTCACTTCCGCCCTTACCATGCCCACACCTCCTGTCTTCCTTTCCCACACATATCATGGACGTCACCCCTCTCACTTCCTCCCTTGCTGTCATTTCCTTCCCCGCCCCTGTCATGGCTGCCTCCATCATGAGGCCTACCCCTATCATGCTCGTCCTATTTAGAGACATGTTGTTTTCCTTACACTCTACATATTATGAACAGAAACATTATAATTACTAAAACAATCATGCCATTTGTTTCCCTGTATCAACAATGTGTCCGTGATAAAAAAAAAAAAAGAAGGTTGCTAAAATGTCATTTGCAACTGTGGTGTGACCTACAAATGAGATCTGTTGGACACGAATATAAGAGCATAACAGCTGATTATCCAGATTAATCTTGCAACAAGGGAAATAGCCAAATAATGCAAGTTATTTTAAACATTGTATCTTTGCTTAATCGAATCTTGCTAGTTACAGATCGTATGTTTACAGTAACATCCTTTACGTTAAATGATGGTTTAGCATTAGAAGGATTAGTGACATGTTTTATTAACCCAGCCACTTCTGGTTATTAATTTTAGTTACAGGGTGGTATAATTGTTATAGTCTAATTAATATAACTGATAGTACCGCAATAGTTAATGTTTTACCCAAAGACATATAGGAACTTTACTTCACTTACTATTAACCATTATTTATAATGATATAACCTACTGATGCTTAATGCCCCTATTATGGCAGTGTCTTCAGGGGAACAAGGGGGGCCACTAGCCACTGTAACTTTACCTATTGAAGGTCACCCTACTACTTTCCTGGTTAACACAGGTGCAGCCCGCAGTGTTCTTAGAGAACAAGACCTGCCTGACTCATCATTCCTGCCTGACACCGATGTCTCTTGTGTTGGTGCTGATGTCCTATCCCGCCTCCAAGCATCCATCACCCTCACTGCAGACGGCCAGGTTCAATTAAATACACCTTTGTCACGAAAAGACACTACAGTTCTTTGTTCCCTTCCCATTTTACTGTGGAGATGATCTACCCACAACAGAACAATGCTCAATTAATCTTCTTTACTATCTAGCAGAACAAGGATGTGAAGCTTCACGTCTCAAGCTGCAATTCTGCCAACCTACTGTTATCTTCCTTGGCCATTGTCTGTCTCAGGGAACCAGACATCTCACTCGTGACCGAGTTAGAGCAGTACTGGACATTCCACCTCCAAGGACCTCAAAGTCACTACACGCCTTCCTAGGCCTCATTTCCTATTGCCGAGCATGGATCCCAGAAGCCTCGCTCCTTATGCAACCTCTTTATGATGCTCTCAAGTCAGACCCATTTTGCTTGTCCACAGAAGCCCTTGACAACTTCTGTTCTCTCAAACGTGCTATTGCTTCTGCTCCTGCTCTTGGCCTACCAGACTATACCAAACCCTTCAAATTGTTTGTTTCTGAAAGACAAGGCCATGCAACAGGAGTACCCACTCAGGCCCTTGGTCCTGGAGGCCGCCAAAGGCCTATTGGATTTTTCTCCTGCCAACTGGATATTGTGGCCAGAGGACGTCCCACTTGTCTTCGGGCCGTCTGTGCTGCCAAAGAGCTCATTGAAAGAACTGGAGATCCTGTCCTTGGCCACCCCCTGGTTGTCTTGGCCCCTCATGACATTTCTGCCATAGTCAACCAGGTCCAACTTAAGCATGTTACTCCTGCTAGGCATCTTCGCCTTCAAAATCATCTTTTGTTGCCTGACAACATTACCCTTCAAAGATGTCAAGTTCTCAATCCGTCCACTCTTCTGCCACTCCCTGAGGGGGGTGTATACTACGGATTCATCATGGACGAAACTTATGTTTTTCTTCTCACTGGCACCATCAAGAAGGAAATGCATCCCAACCTATCCTTTCATGATGGACAAGCACTCCTTCATGACGGAGCAGGATATGCCTTCTGTACCATGTGGTACAAACCAAACATCACTCCTGAACCCTGCTATGAAGATGAACTCTATCATCTGGTCGAAGTAAAACTCACTGCACAAGACTTCTACTGTGATTCTGAAGGCAACAGTATGGTCTTGATTCATCTACCTCCGGAACTCAAGTATTTGTACCGTCATTGGGACACTGCCATTCCACATGTCCCTGTGACCAAGTTGAAAACAATATCATGGAATGATCTTGGGCCTAATGCAAAAGCATGGGCCACTATGGACGAATCACAGCTACAGGAAAATGGTGTTGTCAAATATCCAACAACTGACCACCTAAAAGCATGGCCACGTCATTTCCTGGAAAATGAGTTCCAAGATTTAACCATAGTGAATGACTACGACCCAGATACACCTCATGACTGTTTTGAACAGATGAAAATGGAAACAACACATCTACCAACTGTGCATGAAGACCCATTGGTAGATCCCGATCTCACCCTGTTTGTGGACGGCTCAAGATATGCTGATGAAAAAGGAAGATACCATACAGGATATGCCGTAACCACAACAGATGAAATTGTCAAATCATCATCTTTACCATCAACTATGTCTGCACAAGAAGCTGAATTGCAAGCCCTGACTTTAGCATGCAAGATCTCTGAAGGAAAGCGCGCCAATATCTACACGGATTCAAGATATGCACTGGGCGTGGCTCACGACTTCGGATTAATTTGGAAAACAAGAGGATTTCTTACCACCGCCGGTACACCAATCAAGCACGGTTCCGCAATCAAGGAGCTGATGGACGCCCTCCTACTCCCAGAAGAAGTGGCTATTTTGAAGGTAAAGGCACATGGGAAGTTGGACTCAGATGAAGCAAAGGGCAACCATCTAGCTGATCAGGCTGCAAAACAAGCTGCAAGAGAACCACAGGAAGTGGAAAGAAGAGTGTCCGGAAATGAAGAAACTCCCATATTTACTCTGCAGACTCTTCCAACTGACCTAAAAATCCTGCGGGAACAACAGGCTACAGTTGCCCCTGAAGAAATACAGAAGTGGAAACCGAAAGGGGCAGTTCTAAGAGATGGAGTGTATTACAACAATCTCAGATTCTGCCTCCCTAAGAATTTGTACCCAGCAGTCGTACAATGGGCACACGGACCTGCACATTTATCAAAGGATCTAATGAATGCTCTTGTACAAAAATACTACCTCACTGTCCCCATATGAGATTCTATTTGGGACTGCACCTAGGCTAGGTTGCTATTTTCCCCAACAACTACAACTTCAAACTGATCTTTTAGTAGATTATGTAAATGAACCCGCAAATGCTTTAAACAAAATCCATGCCCAAGTTTTCTCTTCAATTCCAGATCCTGATTCTGATACGGGCAACCACAGTCTGCTCCCTGGTGACTGGGTTCTGGTCAAGAAATTTGTGCGAAAACACACCCTGGAACCAAGATTTGATGGACCGTTCAAAGTTCTCCTGATCTCCCCTTCCTCTGTCAAATTGGCCGGAGGGCCTAACTGGATCCACGCTTCCCATTGCAAGAAGACACCTGCCCCAGAGGAAGCTAACTCTATGCAACCATGTGCCTCTGGTACATTATCTCCTTAGTTGGCCTCCTTAAAGCCCAGCAGGTGGCCATCACCAAAGATGCTAGTGGGTACACTTTCTGGTATAATTCATCATGTACCCACGTGGCTACATTCACCTTTGATTACTGTGATATTGTAGAATGCCCATTCCCTAAGTCACAGATTCAAGCCATTTATAAAGATATACCACAAGCAAAAGACCCTTACGTTTGTGTAGTAGATGAACAATGGGGTTATGACTGTAACTACTGGGGGGCTGCGGGATGGAATACTGGGCCTGCCTGGGGTTATAAACCCAAAAGTGCTTTATCTAAGATAGACAATCAGGGTAGATCCCTCCTTCAAAGAATGACTTTAAGAAAGCCTGGAGGAAGTACCCCTATGAAATTAATGTTAAATATTGAACATCCTGGCCCCGAGGATGCAGACCGATATGTAATGGGAATGTATTGGAAGAAAGGTTCCTACAACAAATTAGGTCATTTCTACCTCAGAGATATGTACCACTCTCCAGAGTGGCAAGGGGCTGATCATATGGTCCCAAATCCGCTAAAACCTTTAAAGATATGATGGCCATCGTTAACCCCACTTTTGAAGATACCATGGCCGCTGAAACTGGAGTCAATGACATTAATTTGTGGTTAGAGTGGATGAAATATAATGCTAATAAACATAACAAAACAGCATGTTATGTATGTGGCGGTGTCCGACCCCACCTTGGCACCGTCCCCCTAATTCTCCCTTTAGAGATAGAGGATTGCTTCTTAAGCCTTTTTGCCTACCAATATGACTTTGATAGGTCCCTCTGCATGGCATGGACGGCAGAATACCCTCTCTTAGTTGAAAATGTTAAGCTACCAGATGGAATCACAGTCTATAGAGGTAATTACACTTGTTATGCCATGTATGACGGGATTGGTAAATTCATGGGTAATTTTTCTAAAGGTTATTGCGCCACTTACAGAACTGTTCCTATACGCCTGTTGCAACGCCATACCAGGTCATTGGGGGATATTTACTGGTTATGTGGGGATCTACAGTTAAGATCTAGGCTGGAAACTGAGTGGTGGGGTGAGTGTACCCTAGCCAAAGTTATCATGCCCATTCATATTATTTCTGATAATCATCATGACACATACGACCCTCCACATACACCAGCCAGAGTGAGGCGCGAAACCCCAGTAAAAGGCAGTTTTGACCCCCACATTTACATAGATGCCATTGGGGTACCTAGGGGGGTGCCTAATGAATTTAAAGCTAGAGATGAAGTAGCTGCAGGTTTTGAATCACTGTTCACTATAGTCACTGCCAACAAAAACCTTAATTGGATTAATTATATCTATTACAACCAACAGCGCTTCGTGAACTACACCAGGGATGCCCTCCAGGGCTTGGCCGAGCAATTACAGGCCACATCCCAAATGACCTTCCAGAACAGACTGGCCTTAGACATGATCTTAGCCGAAAAAGGGGGGTCTGTAAAATACTTCCCGACACTATGACTTGTTGCACTTACATTCCAGAAAACACAGGTCCTAATGGTAAAGTCACTCTGGCCATAGCTAAATTAAATAGACTCTCAGAAGAGTTAAAGAGAAACTCTGGAGTTACTGATCCCTGGGAAAAATGGTTTGGTTGGATGACTGGTTGGCAGAGAGCTTTAGTCCAGATTGGTATTGCCTTACTAATTTTTCTTTTTATTCTCGCTCTTCTCATTTGTTGTGTCCTCCCATGCCTAAGGAAATTCCTGCAGAAAACTGTAGACCAAGCAACACCAAACTTCACTCATCTGACAATCGATGATCAAGATCTCACATAACCCTGTATTCCGCTACAAACTCTCCCTTATACTGATGAAGTGCAGAAAGTCTAGGAAGGGACAGTACAGGGACAGCGTCCGTCTTTATGGGTAGACTGCCGTACGGAGAAGTAGTGGATAAGCCACTATGGGTTACCAGCGGAGTGAAGAGTGTTCCTGAACCGTACTGACGGATGTGCTGCAGCCTGTTAGGGTCAAGAGAGGGATAGACTTGCACTTTGCATTAACACTAAGTCAGCGGTCATGGGGTTTCTGTGTCTTTGGGCTAACACATCTTCTGATACTAACAAATAAAGTTTTGTCTTTTAGCAAATAACATTTTAAGGGGGGACTGTTGTAGAATTATTAGGCCTCTATAAATCTGTAAGGCCCCTTTAAATCCTCTTGCTATACCTCTAAGAGGCCCCATAGTTTTACAAGAAAGCTTTGTCTATAGAACATAGAATTTTCATGTCAGCAAGAAATAGCTTTGATAAAATGTGTATTTACTAAAAGCCTTGAAACCTAACCTTGAGAAACTAACCGTGCCAGCTACACTCTAAATGGATAGCTGCCAAAAGGCCCCTCCCGTCGAGTGAGCTCCTCATGTTAGCAAAATGGCGCTAAAACCTGGAGGAGATAATCATGACGTGGATAGTGACTTAAGATGGTACACCCCATAGGGAGGG
Source organism: Pelobates cultripes (assembly GCA_933207985.1). Classification (NCBI taxonomy): domain Eukaryota; kingdom Metazoa; phylum Chordata; class Amphibia; order Anura; family Pelobatidae; genus Pelobates; species Pelobates cultripes. The sequence continues at coordinate 234,787,611 of OW240914.1, read as the reverse complement.
CATTTTACTAACATCATAGCACCTAAGCCAATTAACAATGTCTATTTTTCTATATCTTGATTTTCTTCAATGATGTAATAATACCTTTAAAAGGGTCTGCGCACCCATTTTCTGTCAGAAGCCATTAAACTTCTCCGAAGTTCTTTCATTAACCTGAACTTTGTGTCTCAGTGTGAATTTACTTCTGCGTGCACGCAACTTTATTATCTTTAATTTGGACAGGAACAGATAGTCATTCAAACTAATTGGTTTGCAGTAAATTATCTACAACATAGGCATTGTAGTCACCATTGTATATCAGAAGGTAACTATAACCATTGTGCACTGTGCCACATTTTTTTTTTTTCAATTTGACAATTTTTATTTTTTCAATAATGTGGGTATGTGGGATACAGAAGAGAGACGGGGGGGGGGGAGGTATGGCAGTTCATCACATGCTCTCACATATAGTATACATCATAACATGGTATATTACATTCCGATAACATTTCAATAATATTTCAATAGCATGTTATCCATAGTGTTAGACCTGGGCTTGCTTACTCCCAATGGGTTCAAGACCCGTCCTGTGCTTAGTCACTGCATGCGTACCTTACGATTTGACTAAATGTCACCAGCTTTTTGTATCGAGCATGGACTGTACCTCCCAACCTAGGTTCTCTCCGGGTTTTCAAGCTTCTAATCGTTTGTATCTCTCCTCTAGTATCCCAACGTGGAAGGGATCTGCAAAAACTGGTGGGATGGGGAGAGAAGAATGGGGGGGGTGGAGGGGGGAGGAATTTGGCGAGATCTGCGTGTCCCTTTTCCTACCGGTTCTGTTACCTATAGAGACTCTATGATCAGCTCAGGACTCTTGGCCTGCCAGGCGTCCCCTGTCTGCTTCCCCAGCCCTCCCTGGTACATATCCCATGGGCTCACTCTCTTACTCCCTGGGGTGTATCCCTTGTCTCACGGGACCCCCTATGGGGCGACTCCCCAGTTTGGGACTATTCGTTATCTTCCTGTCCTTTGGGGGCGTGCACGGCTTCCCATTTAACTTGTGCATCCTCAAATTTAGGGCTGTTACCGTAGGTTTTCCTCGCTACCTTTTCGTAGTTTAAGTTATTGGAGATTTGCCTTATCAGGGCACTTTTAGTCGGTGCCATCGTGGTTTTCCATTCCCTAGCTATTAGTGTCAGGGCCGCTATCAGTATGTGGAAGACCAATATTGCCCCAGTTCCCTGAAACTGGTCTAAGTTCATGAATAGGAGGCTCAATTCCGGGGTCAGTGTTATGTTGTCTACCGTCTCTTTAGTTATGTCCTCTACCATCTCCCAATAGGGTCGGATCGTCCCGCACTTCCACCATATGTGGTACATCGTGCCCTCCGACACCCCACACCTCCAGCACTGCGCTGAGGTTCCCTGGTATACCTTTGCCAATCTGGTTGGCACCATTTACCATCTATAGTACACCTTCCTCATTAATTCTAGGTGTGATGTGCACAATGTCTTCCCCTTATGTGCTGTTACAGCTTTCTCCCATTGGGTTTTATCAAATTGTTTCCCCAGGTCCAGCTGCCACGCCTCGCTGAATCTGTCTAGATGTGTTGGGGTACCTACGTTCAGAAGCGAGTAACACATGGAGATAATCCCTTTCCTCTGTTTTTTGTTAATGCACGTGTTTTCTAGCCTCGTGATCGTGCCCCCCCCCCTTGATCTATGGGTCTTTGGGCCCCTAGCATTGATTTAAGTTGGAGATATGGAAATATCAGTTTAGAGGGTAGTTGAAATTTTTCTTGGAGGACGGGGAATGGTCTTGGGTTGTGTCCTTCTAAGAGATCTCGTACATGTGTGCATCCTCTCTTGGTCCATTCTCTCTAATCAAACGTGTTGTTGGCTACATGTAGGCTAGATAGCGGGGTTGCCGGTGACCATGGTACCATGGACACTAGTGCCGTTTGTGTTCTGTCCCAAGCCTCCAACATTGTTTTGGTGGTGGGTAGTATGTAGGGTTGTGGTGGACGCAACCTTTTAGGTACCCATATTAGTTTCTGGAGGTCTGTTCCTTGTAACCAGTGGTTCTCTATTACTAGCCATTGGGGGTGTGAGGACTGTGTATGTATCCCTATCATTGGGGCTACCAGTGTCGCTTGGCAGTAGGTTTTAATATTCGGCAACGCTAGACCTCCCTGAGTGGTTGGTCTGTATAAGAATTTTGCCGCTACTCTCTCTCTCTTTTGTGCCCATACAAATTTGGTGAGTATTGTTTGCATTTTATTTAAGTATGATGACGGTAGGCCTGTCGGTATCGTTCTAAATAGATATTGTAGTTTGGGGAGGAGAGACATTTTAAAAGCTGCCATCCTTCCCAGCCAAGACAGGTATTTATCTTTCCATGCTGCCAAGCTGGTCTCTAATTCTTTTTGCAGAGGCTCGTCATTGGCCTTGAAAAGTCCCCCTATTGTCTTAGTCAGTTTTATTCCTAGGAAAGTGACACTGTCTGCTCTCCAGTCCAACTCAAATTTCCCTTTCAGCGCTCCTATCACTTCGGTGGGTATACCAATTCCCATTGCCTGGGTTTTTGTTACGTTTAGTTTATAATAAGAACTTTCACCATATTCTTTTATTACACTTAATAAATGTGGCATCGATATTAGTGGTTGGGTCAGGGTCAGTAGCACATCGTCCGCGAATAAATTGGTTTTGTATTCCCTGTCGCCTATGCGCACGCCATGTATAGAGTCATGTTCCCTGATCTTGGAAGCTAGCGGCACCCCTGTCTCGTCCCATTGGAGATGCCAAAGGGGTTCGACAGGAATCCTGCATTGAGTACTTGGGCTTTCGGCTCGCTGTACAGCGCCTTAACTGCTGACCGAAATTCACCGGGCACCTCAAACTTTTCCAAGACCACCTCTAGGAACTTCCAGTGCAGGCGGTCAAAGGCCTTCTCCGCGTCTAGGGATATCACAAGGCCCCCCTCTTTGTGTGTTCTGGGCAGGCTGTGCAATATATTTAATACTTTGCGTGTGTTGTCCGCTCCTTGTCTCCCAGTCACAAATCCTACCTGGTCTGAGTGGATTAACCGGGGGAGGAGTGCGCTCAGTCTCGTTGCATACAGTTTGGCGAATATTTTCGCGTCTGTATTGAGCAGGGAAATGGATCTGAAGTTCTGGGGGACAGTGGGCGGTTTCCCTGGCTTTTGTAAGGTGATAATGTGGGCTAGTAGTGATTCTTTAGGGAGAGCCTGTGTAGTAGTTGCCTCTGTGAACATGTGTACTAATTGGGGAGCTAATTGGTGTAGAAAGGTTTTGTACTAGCTGTTTTCTAGGCCATCCGGGCCTGGGGCTTTGCCGTTAGGTAGGTTTTTGATTACTTTATGGATTTCTGTCTCTGATATTGGTTTTATGAGGTCTTGCGCTTGTTGGGACGTAAGCCTGGGGATGTCTATTGTAGCTAAATAAGCATTTATGTGCTCCTCTGTGGGGTGGAACGTGGAGTCGTTCTTATTTATATTATACAGAGAGGCGTAATAATTAGCAAATTCATTGCATATATCTTTTGGGATCATTTTCTTCTCTCCCGTGGGGGACATGAGATAGGCAATTTTTTGATTTGCTCTTCTTTCTTGTAATCTCCTAGCTAGGAGTTTGCTAGCTTTGTTCCCTTGCATATATTGTCGTGACTTCATTCGTTGAAGCATGAACCCTGTCTGTTCTAGCGCTCTCTGGTGTAGTTTTGCTGTAATGATGGAGATTTGCATTTTAATGGCATTGGAAGGTGAGTGTTGGTTCTGTGTGTTCAGCTGGTATAGCTCACGTCTCCATTGTGTAATTTGGGATGAAGACTGTTTGTGCAGGTATGACGCCCTTTTAATGAAGACCCCTCTAACCACTGCTTTGTGTGCCGCCCAGATTGTGCCCTGAGAAACGAAGTAGTTACGTATAGTGGCCTCTATTTCCTTTTTAAATGTGCTGTCATACAGTAAGGAGGTATTCAGCCGCCATGGGCTGCGTTGTTTATAGTCATACTGGTCTTTGACCGTCAGCATAACTGGTGCGTGGTCTGACCAAGTGATTTGGCCTATGTCGCAGTCAGCTATTTGATTAAGGGCCTGTCCATGGATTAGGATCCCGTCGATCCTCGAATATGTGTTGTGGACATGTGAGAAGTGGGTATATGCCCGCTCCGATGTGTGGGCTATCCTCCATGTGTCAAAGTAGTGGTGTAGGGATAGGAGGTTCTGTATTTTTTTACATTGTCTGTGTAGTATTTTATATCTGGGGCTGTGGCGTGGGGTATTGGAGTCCAACTTTGGGTCCCAAACATGATTGAAGTCCCCACACATGATAGACATTCCCTCTTGAATTGTGGACCGTTTCTGTAGCAGATGTTGTAGGAACCCGCCCTGGTTTGTGTTAGGTGAATAAAGATTCGTGATGGTGTACAACATGTCGTTAATAGTACATTTCAATATAACATATCTCCCATTTTTGTCTAACTCTACGGAAATCAGTGTGAATGCCACTCGTTTAGATATTAGTATGGAAGTCCCTTTGGACTTTGTAGTGGAAGCTGCGTGGTATTGGTGTGGGTAGTCGTGCACAGATGGTGTGATATAGTCATCGGTCCTATAATGCGTCTCTTGTATACAAACAACGTCCGCATCCGCTTGTTTAAGGTCTCTGTACAATTGGTGTCTCTTAACCGGTAGGTTTAACCCTCTAACGTTTAACGAGTATATTTTCATGGGGGTCTGTACCCCGTTTGTTTAGTAAGGGACATACCAAATTGTAAGCACCAGTGCGGGGGGTTCGCTCGCCCCAGCAGCATCGAGTCGAGCGACTTTCCCCTCTTTGAGGGTAAGATTCGGGCATCCCACTCTCGCCAATTCGTGGGTGGATGGGAGCCCTTTAGGACATTAATGGGTACAAGAACCCTTTGTGCTTGATGTTTTGTATAAGCGTCCTGCGGGCGTGATGGGAAGGTTATATTTTGTCTGGTCCCAGCCAGACCGGGGGGAAATTGGGAACATAACATTAACAGGGTAAGTGAACTTAACAAGAATATGTAGTGTGCCTTATGCGGCATAGGTACAATTTAGTACCTCTGGGGGGTGGTAGTACTACTTCCTCTCGGTGGGGTGCTTCCCCGACTTGGCCCACTCCTGTGCCTTCATGGTTGTCATGGCGGCTAGGCAGTCTGGTCCCAGGCTACCCCTATGGAGTGATTTGCCACTTATGAAACCTTATATACATAATTAGTTAAAAATGTGTATTTTTTTTTTTTTTCACCTAAAAGTATCTAACTGTGTCATAACCTCAGCATGTCAATTAGTTTTATACGATACCCTTGCGTTCTTCCATGGTCGTTGCATCATGACCTTCCTTACAACAGTCTCTCGGTATAGTATGCAGTCTATTAGTCCATTGACATAGTCTTTCAGGCTTTTCTCCAGTTCGTGGAGGTACCGCCTGTCCTATTCGGGCTCCGTCTCTGGCTCTGCTCGGCAATGCCCCAGCGCTGTAGCAATCGAGTTCCTTCCTCAGGTGTTGTTATGACCGATACCTTTCCGCCTCTGGACACCAGGATTTTCACCGGGTATCCCCACCGGTATGGGAGCTTGTGGAACCTGAGCTGTTCCGTGATGCCCTTAAAATCTCTCCTCCTTTTTAGTGTGTATGATGATATGTCCGCGAAGATCAGCAATTCCCCATAAGGTTCAGGGAGTTTCTTCTTCGCCCTGCTCGTTTGGAGTATCACTTCTTTTACGTGATAATAGTGCATCTTTATGAGGACATCTCTCGGGGTGTCTTGTGGCAGGAAACTGGGTTTAGCTGTTCTATGGTACCTGTCCATCAGTAACTGATCTGTTGGTATATCAGGTGCCAGTTTTTTCAACATGCCAGTCAGATAAGCTGCCAATTCTGCTTGTCCCACTTCCTCATTTATCCCACGTATCCGTAGATTGTTTCTGCGGGCCCTGTCCTCCATATCAGCAAGCTTTAGTTCATACATTTTCATTTGGTTACGGATCTCTGTCACCTCTCCCTCCATACCTTTGTGTGCTTCAGCTAGCGCCACCATTTTTTTTTCCGTGCCGGTCGTTCTCACTTCCAGCTCTTGGATATCTTTATGCATGGCCCCTATTGTTGTTTTAAAGCTGTTTTCCAGCCTGGCAGACATCTCTTCCAGTAGTGTCCGCATTACCTGCTGTGTGACAGGGTTTCCATCCTCTGGGGGCTTATCATGCCGTTCAGCCTGGTCGTCGGCGCCATCTTGGATTTCCTCCTGCACCAAGGCCTGCTTCCCCTGCGGCGTCCGGGAGGTAAAAAACGCATTTTTTTTCGGCCTTTTCCACTTGCCGTTTCCCCTTGGCCTGAGACATGCTGGCTTGGGGATAAGTGTCCCCGGTTTTATTGTCGGCTACAGCCGCCTAATTACTCCTGTGGGTCCTGTCGGAGCGGAGCGCTCAGTACATGCGGCCTCTCAGCACCGCCGCCAGCACTGTGCCACTTTTTAACGTATTTTATCAAGTTGATTAGAAGTGACATTACACTTGGGTAATTTTATGCTGCACTGGGTTTTGTTTTTAATTCTAATTCATCCACTGATCTCTCTACCAAATTCGCAGAACACAATAGCGGACATTCAGATTACAAATTGAACGTCAACAAGACCCATACCTAGCGATGTATCTTACACGAGGCATTATTTTGAAGTCGATCCCAAAATATTAACTTATTTTAAAAGCTTATCCAAAAATATTTACCATATATACTCGAGTATAAGCCGAGTTTTTCAGCACATTTTTTGTGCTGAAAAACCCCAACTCGGCTTATACTCGAGTCACTTAGCCATAATTCACATTGCCATAATACAGACTTGGGGCTGGCAGAGCTGTTACTTACCTCTCCTGCAGCTCCTGTCAGCTCTCTCCTCCTCTGCGCCGGTCCGGTCAGCACCTCGGTCAGCTCCCAGTGTAAGCCTAGCGAGAGCCGCGGGGTCATAGTGCGGCTCTCGCGAGACTTACAGTGTGAGTTGACAGAAGAGCTGCACGGACCGGCGCGGAGGAGGAGAGAGCTGGCAGGAGCTGCAGGAGAGGTAAGTAACAGCTCTGCCAGCCCCCCACCTCCCCCCACTGAACCGCCAATGCCACTGGACCACCAGGGAAGGAGAGCCCCCCTCCCTGCCATGTATCAAACAGGGAGGGGGGGACGATAAATAAATAAATTAATAATATATAAATAATAAAAAAAAAATATAACAAAAAAAATTAAAATAATATTAATTTTTTTTTTAATAAAAATGCCCACCCCCCACCAAGGCTCTGCAACACAAACACACACTGCATCACACACACACACACACTGCATTCATACACACACCCTGCATTCATACACACCCTGCACACTCATACACACACTACATTCATATACACACTGCACTCATACACACAATGCACTCATACACACACACTGCACTCATACACACACACACTGCACACTCATACACACTGCATTCATACACACACACACTGCATTCATTATATACACACACTGTAAATAAATATTCAATTAATATAATTTTTTTAGGATATAATTTTATTTCGAAATTTACCAGTAGCTGCTGCATTTCCCACCCTAGGCTTATACTCGAGTCAATAAGTTTTCCCAGTTTTTTGGGGTAAAATTAGGGGCCTCGGCTTATATTCGGGTCGGCTTATACTCGAGTATATACGGTAAACAAGTCCTACAGTTGTAATCAAAATTATTCAGTGCCCTTTGAAAATCAGGTTTATTGTCAAAATGTACAGACTTTCAGTTGTTTGCAGTGAACAAATTAAACAAAAGCAAATTAAATAACACAACACAACAAATTTAATTCTTCGAATAGTTTCCCCAAATTAACTGAAAATGCAACTTAGAATGACTTCTCCAGTCTAAAAAATATTCAACACCTCACAAATGCACAAATATGCAAAACAGGTGTTGTCTCAAGCACACCTGATGCAACTAATCAAGGGCTGCATTAGTTGCACCAGGTGTGCTTGAGCTGGAGCACTTGAAATACCTGAACTGGCTAGGGCTTTGTTGAGTTTCATGTTTGATTGCATGTTAGAAATATTGCTAAGTCAAATAAATGGTCCACAAAGTTAAGAGAAGAGATTATCGCTCTTCACAAACAAGGAACAGGATACAAAAAGATAGCAAAGGCACTGAATGTTCCTAGAGACAGCGTTGGAAGCATAGTCGCAAGTTCAAAGTTAAAGGAACAGTGGTTACACTACCTGAACGGGGAAGAAAAAGGAAGCTATCAATGGCTGCAACCAGATTTCTGAGAAGGCAGGTTGTCAAAAACCCTCGAGTGACTGTAAAAGACCTGCAGCAAGACTTGGTGACAACAGGCTCTGAGGTTTCAGTGAGCACAGTAACGCGTGAACTAAACACAGAAGGTTTCCATGCCAGAACTCCAAGATGCACACCACTACTGAAAACACAAAAAGTTGGCTCCAGTATGCTCAAAATCATATAAGTAAACCACAGAAGAAGAATGAAGCTGTTAATTTTGTTGACTAATAATTTTTTAGATTTAGTCGACTAATGTCAACTAAAACTAGAACAATTCAGTTGACTAAAATATGACTAAAACTAAAATGGCATTTTAGTCAAAAGACTATGACTAAAACTAAATTGGAATTTGCCACCATTAACACTGCACAAAGGGGCTGTGACAGAGGCAAAAAAAGACAGTCCAGGGTTTGGGAGAGAGACACCTAGAGGGGATGGGAGGACACAAAGAGACACAGAGGGGCTGGAGAAGGGGCAAAAGAGACAGATAGAGGCTTTAATTAAACCTACTATATTTTAATTGCGTCGATTAAAATCTACCGGAGATTTAGTCAACTAAAATCTACTGGAGATTTAGTCGACTAAAGCTAGACTAAAATGAAATTGTCTTTTTAGTCAAAAGACTATGGCTAAAGCTAAATTAAAATTTGCTGCCAAAATTAACACTGACCTAAAGCTTGGGTGTGATTGGACCTTCCAAAAAGACCATGATCCCAAACATACCTCAAATTCCACCAAGGCTTGGTTGCAGAAAAAGTCCTGGAAAATGCTACAGTGGCCATCACAGTCACCTGACTTGACCCCTATAGAAAATCTCTGGTGGGAATTGAAGAAGGCGGTTACAGCATGCAGGGCCGGACTGGGGATACAAAGCAGCCCTGGAAAAAAAAGATAAGCTTACTGACACACACAAGCTCACTACAGACAAGTTCACTGACACACAAATGCTCACTAGAGACAAGCTCACTGACACAAATGCTCACTGACACACACATGCTCCATACAAAAAAAACTCACTGACACACACATGCTCTGTACAGAAAAGCTTGTTGACACACGTATGCTTCCTACAGAAAAGCTCACTGAGATAAACATGCTCACTGAAGAAAAGCTCATTGACACACACATACACACTACACACACACACTACAGAAAAGCTCACTGACACACATATGCTCACCAAAGACAAGCTCACTGACACACACACATGCTCAACACAGACAAGCTCACTAACACACAGATACAATCCCACTCACTAGAAGCCACACACACACAAGCTCACTCACTAGCAGGCATCCACACACACAAACAAACTTACTCACTAGAAGGCACACACACACATACACATGCTCCCTCACTAGCAGGCACACACACAAGCTCAATCACTAGCAGGCAAACACACACACACACAAGCTCACTCACGAGCAGGCACACACACAAGCTCACTCACTAGCAGGCACACACACAGCACTTTATCTTACATATGACTGAGACCCACAACATCATAATCCAAGAATTGAGAAGACATACATCTAAAGATTTCTGAATACACACACACAAGCTCCCTCACTAGCAGCTACACACACACACACAATCTCACTCACTAGCAGCCACACATACAAGCTCACTTACTATCAGCCACACACACACAAGCTTACCCACTAGCAGGCGCGCACACACACAAGATCACTCACTAGCAGCCACACACACACAAGCTCACTCACTAGCAGGCACACACACAAACACACACACTCACTAGCAGCCACACACATACACACATGCTCACTCACTAGCAGGCACAAACACACACACAAGCTCACTCACTAGCAGCCACACATACACAAGCTCACTCACTAGCAGGCACACACACACAAGCTCACTCACTAGCAGGCACACACACACAAGCTCACTCACTAGCAGACACACACACAAGCTCACTTGCTAGCAGCCACACTCACTAGCAGCTACACTCACACACTAGCAGGCACACACAGACACACACACAAGCTCACTCACTAGCAGGCACACACACACAAAATCATTGTCATGGCTGAAGCTTAGCTGGAAGTGGTAGGTGAAGTTGCCCTTTTGTGGCCTCTTCCTTCCAGCGAGGTCAACAACATGCGTGGGGGCAGGGCTTACATCCGGGACGGGGAATGCGGCCTAAATTGATGTCAATTTTGAAGGAGACTGACAGATCTCCATCTGACCCGCCAGCAGCCTAGTTGAGGCTGCACCAGCCCCTAGCTCCTCCCTCTTTACTCCCCTCGGACTGACACAGGCTGGCTCAGACTAAGGGGAAAACAGGAGCCTGATGTCCAGCCTCAGATGCCCGGCCCACCGTGAATTTCCTGGTATATCGGTGGGCCAGTCCCTCCCTGGCAGCATGCAAAGCTAAGAATATTACTGAACTGGAGCAATGGCCTACCATTCCTCAGGAACGCTGCCAGAAGCTGGTGTCTGAATATGCATTGTGTTTGCAGCAGGTCATAACAGCAAAAATGGTGCTCTATTAAGTACTAAAGATGCTTGCCATAAAGGGGTTGAATAATTTTGAGACTGGAGAAGTCATTATAAGTTGCATTTTCAGGTGAATTTGGGAAAACCACTTGAAGCCTTTGTTGTGTTGAGCTATTTTTTTTTTTTTTAATTCTTTATTTATGTTGACAAGGTATAACATACATATATCATGTGTCTTTCGTATCTCAAACATATTGTAACATGCACAGTATGTACATAGTATCTTGACATTCACGAGATATAATCATACAATGAGCAGCACACTGATAGCCTCTCTCCTCACCCCCAAAGCCTATCGTGTGTGCTACTGTAGCTCTTTCTGATACTGCGAGTTGTATTTTGTCAACTTAATTTTGTGTTTTATATATAAAAAGGGAAAGAAGAAAGAGTCAGGAGAGAGCGTAGTAGAAGTGAGTTGGGGTGGGGGGGGGATGGTGGGGGGAGAAGCAACCAAACTGCTTCCTAGCGTTCTACCATCCAGTGGACAGTGGATATATTGGGTCTCTCTAAGCCAAGGGGCTGTCATCCCAAGGTGCCCATATTTTTTGGAACTGTTTCAGTTCCCCTAACTCTTGCCATCAGGTCATCCATTGTGTGTACCTCCCTTATTCTTGTGCAGGATTCAGAGGTGGTAGCCTCTGGTTATGACCCCTGCTATCGCTGGGGTGGTCTGTTTAAGCCAATCTGCTGCTACCGCTCTCCTGGCTGCTAGAGTTATTTTATGGATGAGTTTTTGTTCGTGTCTGGTCCACCCATCTATTGTTCTACTGAGTAGGAACAGCCATGGATCTAGGGGAGGGGATCTGGACATTACCTGGGCTAGTAAATCTCTGATTTGTTGCCAGAACCTTGCTATCAGTGGGCATTCCCACCACATGTGGATATACGTCCCTTTCATGCCGCATCCTCTCCAGCATATGTCAGTTGGGTTCTTTCTTATTTGGTGCAATCTTACAGGGGTAGTATACCAGCGAAACATTGTTTTAACTGCCTGTTCCTGTAATGTTACGCATACTTAGGACTTATGATTGGCTTCCCAGATCTCCTGCCACTCTATGCCTTCTAATTGTTCCCCCAGATCCCTCTCCCATTGTTCCGTATAAGCTAAGTCTCCCCTTTAATTAGGCTCCGAGCAGAGGTGAGCATATAGCCGAGTTATCAGACCTGTCGGAATATGGTCCTGGAGGCATATTTGTTCGAAAAAGGTCATGGGTTTTTGGGTAGCAGTCCTGACCCACTGAAGTTTTGCAAAGTCTTTTATTTGTAGGTACCTAAAGAAATCTGCAGGTGTGAGGTGACCATATTGCTGTAAGGTGTCAAAGGCTACCACCTCTGAATCCTGCACAAGCTGATGAATGCGTTGTAAGCCTATCCTTTCCAGGTTCCTAAACGTGTTGAGCTATTTTAATTGCTTTTGTTTGATTTGTTCATTGCAAACAGTGAAAAGTCTGTACATTTTCACAATAACCTGATTTTCAATAGGGGTTGAAAATTTTTTACGACTTTATATAAGATGTAAAGCAAACCAGTGTCCAACTGATGTCGAGCATGAAAAAAAAGGGTAATATGGAAAAGAGGGTCAATTCATGCTTTTTTGTCTGGGGATTTTCCTATCTAACTGGGATTGCGGGAGAAGACAATTAATATTTCTATACCTATTTATTATATATCATGTCATAGGTCAACCAATCAATGTTTCATTAAGAAGAGATTGGTTGTGTAAAATATCTCTAATAACAGTGGTATTTGTGCCAAAAGTAAAGCATGTAATTCTATTGATATAAGTATTTTTGTCCTACTGTGTCAGGTTAATACATAAGGTTAGAGGTAGGACTAAATCTACAGGCACTGGAGTATTTATGTTGTAGATTGTGCCTTGTAAACAGCATGGCAGTTGTAGCCTCGACTACCAGGCTGTGTCTATTATAAATCAAACCACAAGGCACAGACATAGTGCGTAGAAAAGGCCACAGCCATTTTTATTTATTCCAACAAGTCAATGATCCCAAACATACCTAGAATTCCACCAAGGCCTCCAATTAACATTAAATATATATTGAACTTTATAACAACATTAGGCAATGACAATGTTTTTTTAACACAGGGTTAACATAACCCTAAATAACTTCAAGACTGTAATTAGCATAATTCACCATTAACAATTTAACCTTTCCAGCACCAGATTGCTACCACAAATCCCTGTGTTGGGACCGATCCAACCGCTGGGACAGAACCATTTGCCCAGCCCCCCATTTAGGCTGAGCCCCTCCTTTGGCTCAAAATCTCTCACCAAACCTCCATTAGGCTATCACCACATCCTCATTGTGAGGCCATAGACCATCCCCAGGAGCAAGCTACTGCAAATGCCCTAGCGAATTACTTCATACTCTGCTTGGGCTACACCACCCAATAAAAACAAGGCCTTTTCTACACCCTCCAGGTAATTCTAGAAAAAAAAAATCCGATAAATGGACCCCATCTGCAGCAATGCGTCACCACTACACCCTTTAGGGACGATGCGTCACCACTACACCCTTCAATTTTCTAGTAAAAATTGACATTAACTAATTAACTTTCCGCCTGCTGTGCTCCATTCCTGGAGTTCCCTCACAAACCTCCACTGCACCCTAGTTACCATCTTGGTCCAAACCAGTATTACCTGAAGGACCAGTTCCCTAAAAAGCTGCATGTCCTTCTGCGTGACCTGTACCAAGTCCCTCTGTGGAACTAACCCCATGTTTTTCCCCCCAGCAAGAATCACCATGTTGTCAGGTGGGCTGTGCCGGAGAATAGAACTCAGCACCACAGGCAAAACCCCGTCCCACCACATACCTCAGACCACGAAGCACTCCACCTGCAACAGTTCCACAGGAACCAGTTGCGGCTCTCCTTTTGGACCAGTACATAAAAGAGTGGCCGATGATCAAAGCCATGTATTTTGTGCCCACACTAGACCCCAGAACCTACAGCGAATGATGTGGCCATACAAATGTTGGGAATCTATTGGATTCCCTGCGCCCGATACACCGAATGACCGGGTCCCACAGAGCTAAGAGCGCCGCCTTGGGTTTCAGCCCCAATTCTAAAATAATGTGTCCCAAAGTCTCCATCTGGAAGACCCAATACCACCAAGCCTTTCCAGAACACTTGTAGAAATTAAAACTTGGAAAGAGACACACTGTTCCTCGGTACTATCAAAGACCCTGCCCCCTCTGGGCGCACTGACAGATACTCCACCAGGCAGGCCACTGGGCAAACAGCAGTACCTAAAGCACTATGGATAACTATACCTACCCCTTTTCACAGCACAGCCATCCTGTACGAGCATAACAGAATGACGAGACACTCCTTCAGAATGACGAGACAATGTCCTGCAATGTCAAACCCATTTCTCACAACCAGGCCTCGCTGACCAACTCAGACACCTTGAACACCCCAAAACATGCCATCCTTGCAAAATTTGGTTCCTAGCTTCTAAAAAAATATCCGGACAAGGATACCTCTCTGACTCTCAGGGCTGCCATCAGAAATTTTGGGGCCCCTGACACAGCTCAAGGTCTGGGGCCTGCCCCCGAGTCCGCCCACAGGGCCACCCCTGGGTCCGCCCTCGAGTCTGCCTACAGGGATGCAGTGTGTGTACTGATTGTAGTGTGTGTATAGTGGATGCAGAGTGCGTGTGTAAAGTGGATGTAGTGTTTGTGCAATGGATGCAGTGTAATGTATGAGGTGTATATTAGATGCAGAGTGTGTGTTTGTGTAGTGGATGTAGTGTGTGTGTGTGTGTGTATAGTGAATGCAGATTGTGTGTGTTTGTGTAGTGGATGCCTGAGCCAGTGGCTCTGCAGAGGGGGCCCGCAGCACACTCTCACTTCCCTTCCTACAGCTCCCCTGTCTAACTCTTGCTGCCTGCCATGGTAACCCAAGGTAACGCTCTGATGGCCACAGGACTCACAAGATTCAGACAGGGGAGCTGCTGGGAAGAGAAGTTAGAGTGTGTTGCGGGCCCCCTCTGTAACAAACAGGTAGCCGGGGGTCTGCAGGTACACATATATATATATATATATATATATATATATAGCGAAAAAAAATATGTGTACATAGGTAATGTGGGACCCGGAACTCCCAGAGCAGTCCGGGACCCAAAGGACCGGTGGGCCCATGACAACCGCATCACTTACTTGTATTTGGTTAGATTTTTGCCTATTTTTCACATACAGGGCCACCACTCCCCTTTCTTGCCTACTCTGTCTTTTCTATCTAAAGAGTACCTAGCTGGTATTGCTATGTTCCAGTCATTTTTCTTATTGTGCCATGTCTCTGTAGCAGCCACTAAATCTGCATTTTCAGTTGCCATTATTGTCACAAGATCATGGATCTCATTCCCTAAACTGTGAGCATTTGTAGACATGAATCTAAGCTTAGCATTTTTTAACACACTTACTAAAGGCACTTTCTGTCCTTCTTTTGGGGGGGAGTTGGATTTATGTTTTATCACCCTTTCCTCCCCTCCGGCCCCCACCCCTGTGTGGCGGGTGGGGGCCCTAAAATAAAATAATGGGGGGTGGACCTATTGTCCTCCCCCCGGCCCCCACCACTGAGCGGTGGGTGGGGGCCCTAAATTAGAATAAGGGGGGACTTATTGTTCTCCCCCCCAGGCACCCACCCCTGAGCGGCGGATGGGGGCCCTAAAGTAAAATAATGGGGGGGACCTATTGTCCTCCCCTCAGCCCCCACCCCTGAGCGGCAGGTGGGGGCCCTAAAGTAAAATAATGGGGGGAGCTATTGTCGTCCCCCCTGGAACCACCCCTGAACGGTGGGTGGGGCCCTAAATACCAATAAGGGGGGGGACCTATTGTGCCCCCCTCCCTAAACCCCTAGTCACCTACTCCCAAAAAATGAATTAAAAATAATGAGGGGGGACCATTAACTAGGTACCTGAAAAAAAAATAAACTTACCATTTGATGTCTTCTTTTTTCTAACATCTTTTTTCAGCCCCAAAAAAGGCCAAATAAAAATCCATAATAACCGTTGCACTTTGAAAAACAAAAAATCCATCCCTCTTCACCCATGGAGGGTTCCCCGCAGACTGAGCTCCACAGGTCCCCCCTTCAGGTTAGAAGCTCCCACTCGTGCGGTACGGGTGGGGGCTTTTTTCTTTTTTTTTTTTACAGTGAGCAGCTGACAGGTAAGTCTCTACATTTATCTGTCACAGCACTCTGATTGGTTAGCTTGAAATCCAGCCAATCATAGTGCTCTGTGTCATTTTACACAGCGTGGGAAAGTTCTTTGAAATTTTCCCACGCTGTGTAATTTGACTCATAACAACACTCTTTTTTTTTTTTCAAAGTGCGACTGTTATTATGGATTTTTATTTGGCCTTTTTTGGGGCTGAAACAAGAAGATTTTAGAAAAAAGAAGACATCAAATGGTAAGTTTTCATTTTTTTTTCAGGTACCTAGTTAATGGTCCCCCCTCATTATTTTTAGGGTGAGCGGGGTAGGAAGGGGTTAAATATTTTTTGGGGGAGGGGGGTGACTAGAGGTTTGGGAACTTTTTGAGTCATATATAAATACGTATACATGTGACAATACATGGCGCAATGACTTATGGGGCTGGCATAGATTTTTTTTTTTTCCAGGGCTGCTTTGTATCCCCAGTCCAGCCCTGGTCATAACACAAGCTGTTATTTTGTGTGGTATAACCTCATATCATGCATGCATTATTTTGGATGCTGCATGTGGCTCTATCTTACTGTAATTCTAAAGCAAATCATGCTAGGTGTATTCATGTAGCAGCGTCAAAGGTCAGTAAACCCTCTCCTTTTGGGAGCAAAGACAGACCAATGGCAAGCACATATTTATCTCCTTTTAGTTAGGTGTCCTGTTGGTTTTTCCAGTAGTCCAATAGTGCATCATATGTGCCTTGTCTTTTTTTGTTATTGCGACCCCAAAGGACAACTGTCACCTCAGAACTATTTCTTAATATAACAATCCTTTCATCATGTGCTAAAATGAAATAGATTTTTGTTAAATTAAGTAAATGTAAAAAAAAAAATGAAAAACTCATTATTATTATTTATTTTGCTTTGGGAAAATCCACTTACGGTCAAGTAAGGTGCAGTTGTAAAAACACATTAAGAAAGTATGAATACTGATTCATATCTGCCTGATACTATTTACAGAATTGTTCAATTATATATATTGTCTTCTAAAATATGAATATTGCCTCATGGGCTATAGAGTGGCATAGAATTATCTTATCGGCCATGTCAAGATCACATGTTTAGCTTTGAAACTTGAGCATAAGGTTAAGATTGTGTCATTTATGCACGTTGAGTAATGGGACCTTTTCTCTTTCCAGACAAAGAGCTGGCTGTCACAGGCAATAAATGTGTCAACATCGGGTGACCCTGTTATAAATCTCTCTATGATATAAAGGGGTTGGACTCAGGTAAAAGGTATATGGTATAAAAACCATGGAGTAGTCTGCAAATAAGTAAAACGTTCAACCTGTCTCAGCTGCCTAACTGAATTATTATATATTTCTCTGGTATGTATCATATCTGACTATGCTTTCTTCAAATAATGAATTCATTGTATGTTACAAGTTTGGTAGCTACGCATTTTGTTTTATAACAATTCCAATTCTTAATGCCTCAAAAGAAAACGATCCTAATTACACAGTGGTGGCATGCTTAATTCCATTGTATTTACAGAAAAAAAATGGTTTGGGATATTTTTTAAAATACTACGCACTCTTGCTAGTATCTCGTAAATTTAATCAACTGCATCCATTGGTCCAACACTCTTTCTTGATTCTTGCTCTCCAACTGCAGAAATGGCAACTATTTTTTTTACTATAAATGTCAGAGCGCTAATGCTCTTTACTTTTAAGGGTCAAAAATCTCCCTTTTTTTAACAAATCATTATTTATTATCTACTAATCCTCCACAAATTATAAATTGTCCAATTCTGCTAAAATGAAGATATCAGTAAAACCAGGACTACTTGTGGCCTTTAAGGACTGATTTTAAACCAAAAGATGTAGAACACAAACTTATTCATCAACTTGGTGATATAGCCAATTAGCAGAAACCCTGCCTAAATACACCACAACAGATTTACCGTACAGTTTCCAACATTTATACTTTGTGGAAAGCTCTAAAGTAGGCAAACTTTGGCACTCCAGATGGTGAGGACTACGTCTCCCATGATGCTTTGCCAGCATTATGGATGTAAGAACATTATGGGAAATGAAGTTTACATCATATGAAGTGCCGAAGGTTGCCTATACATGCTCTAGAGGTCATTAACGATCCAAAAATTATTAGACAATTTATTAACACCCTTCCTTCCATCATATTATTTTATTCCAGTATTTCCCACTGGCTCACTATAAATTTATTTGTGAATTTCGTCCATGCATTTAAAGGTTAACCATACATATCATTTAGGATAAAGATATCTCACATGAAGCGGATATCCCTAATCCTTTAACACATCAAAATATCTCACAGACACCAATTCTGTAACTTGATCTGGCCCACCCTTAAGAAAAATCTTTCAACAGCTAAATCTAAAGGTTTCAAAACATAGGTTGTCTGGGAGGGTGGAGATTGAGGGTGTCCGAGAGGCATATGTTGGGGAATCTAGATTTCTCTTTTGATGTTAAATGCTTGGACTTAGACCAAAATACCCACATGAAATAGAAAAAGAGAGCTTTGTTTCAAATGGCATTTACTCTTTTGCTGACTCAGGTAAACATAGCCTACAGCTATAAAACCCTGATCTCTATAGTTGTCACTATTTCACCACTGACTTGTAGCTTAAATATCCAGAACAGTAAGAAATCAGTGAAACCTAATTGCAACATGAATTCTTGCATAATAAATTGCCAAGTGGATGGTACTGTGAGATGAGCATCCTCTATTTAAGGTGGAAATTGTGCATCTAAATATTTTTTATTTACCAAGATAAAAATAAAGTAAGTGATTATTGTACTATAGCACTATAGTTGGATGAGGGAGAGGTGAACTATTTACCTGTGCTAAAATTTCCCAGTGAGTTGGCATACCTTTGGGCAAGTGCACTGCCACCTTGTGCGTACCTGCCTAGGGGTGCCATTGCCAGGTGATCAGCATGAAGGGGAATAAGGCACATGGAAGGGGGAATAAGACACATGGAAGGGGGAATAAGACACATGGAGGGGCTGGGATGGAATGAGACACATGGATGGGGGGAATGGGCCACATGGAGGGGATGGGGTAAAGGAGACACATGGAGGGCTAGGAGGAATGAGACACACGGAAGGAATGTGTAGAGAAATAGCTGAGGGGGAGGAGCTTAGGGGGAGAAATAGACACACAGAGGGGCTGGGAAAGGGCAACAAAACACACAGAGGGGCTTGTGAAGTGGAGAATAAGACACAAAGGGGCCATGGGGAAAAAGACACACATAGAGGCTGTGGGGAAAGAGACACACAGAGGGGTTAGGGAAGGGAAGAAAGAAACAAAGAGACTGGGACTAAGAGACACACAAAATTGGCTTGGGGAGAAAAACACACAAGAAACATTAAATGGACACTATAGTCACCAGAACCACTGTAGTTTAATTTTTTTCCCAGTCCAGCCCTGCTACCAAGTAATAACATATGATAATATGCAAGGTTTGTGTAAATTAAACCTTTTTAAAATTAAACATATATACATATAATTTTACAGAAAAAAACAACAAAAGGAATGTCAATAGCATATCACTGTAAGATACCATAAAAATGGAATGTGAATGTTTTGCACTCATACAATTGATAGAAGGCACATCAAAACTGTGTCGATAGAAAAATCTTTCTTCTAGATGAATATATACAGGTAAAGAAGAAGGACATCCACATAGTGTAGCAGTTAAAACATTACAAACTATTTCTATTAATATTGTACTCACAAAAATATTGCACTCATAAAAGCACATCACAATCCACTGGGTCTGTAGTCATGAAAACCAGACTGGTAACAGGAAAACAGGAACACAGGGAAAGTTGTGAATACAATAAAATGTGATAACAACTCTAAAAAACAATGAAATGCAATAAAAAAACAAATCACCAGTGGGTCTCCCGCCCCTACGCGTTTCGTCCGTACACGGTCTTCCTCAGGGGAATTCACAAGTTCATCTGGATGTTCCAGTCTTGGTGCAGTTTAAAAATCTGTTTTCGCGCCGCCCGGTTTGCCATCAGCCAATCGGAAGCAGTGTTCTTGTGTATTACACCTGCATTCAAAGATGAGTGCCGTGCGGGTCAAGCCTCCATCTCGGCACTCAATGTTGAGGACGTGTATCCGGTTCCGCCTGGAACGTAACATGCTGCTTTGTTTTTTTATTGCATTTCAGTGTTTTTTAAGTAAAAGTTTAAAGTGATTTAAGTGAATTTCCGATTTAAGACGAGAATAGCCAAACTGAAAGCATAGGTTTTTTTCTGTTTTGACCTTAAATTTTAAATTCACTTTGAACTCTCACTTTAGTAAATAACTCCTGAGTGCGTATAATTTTAGTTCCATAAAGCCAATTATATGTGCTATAACTCTTTGTTCCAAAGTGTGTAGCAATTAGGTTTGTTGCAACAGTTTATGTAGTCTGTTTGCTTACTTTGCATCCCTCACATGCATTGTATTCCACACACACACACACACAGACATTATTCGGTGCCTTGTGAAGTGGGATGCTGGTAGGCAAGGTAGAAGGTGGGGGTGAGGGGAGGATCCAGTGTTGCAAATTGCATCACTAATGTCGCTCAAAGGGGGTAGACCCACATAGAAAGGGTGGTCCATCTAAGAACAGGCTGTTCAGACTGTCGAGAATGCTCTCAAGGCTATCTGCCAAGGGTAGACTACACAGAGAGCGCCGCTTCAGCTCTGTCTGCAGGGTCCTAGTATCCTGAGCATAGCAACACTTTCTAGAGACACCAGAGAACAAAGTCGGGACAGAAGGACAGGACCCTAAAATAGGGACTGTACTGCTGAAATCAGGATAGTTGTGAGGTCTTTGTTTGCTCTGCCAGGTGTGTGAAAATGTGCAAATCCAGGGGGCAGTTTATAGAACAGTGAATTATAGTGAACTACGAACAGAAATGTAAGATTGTCTATGTAAATCCCTAAGTTAGAAAAATTTCTTTAGTCAAAGGTTGGCAATTTCAGCCAGTGTTTTGCCATTCGGTTTGCATTGCATTACAAAGCACTGTTTAATGAATTAACCTGAAATGTTGTGGAGAATATTACCATCCATACTGACACATGTCTATGAATACTGTGCCTGCATCAAAAGGACATTAATTGCTTTACACTGTATGACACCATAGTGATTTTGAATACTTGCCAAGGATTGCCACATTCAATGAATATTAATTACTTATGGGAATATTCACTAAACAAGGAATTGTAGTGAATTGAAAATGTATTTTCAAAATTTAGGGAAAGATGGCCAAGTTGTGAATCAACTATTTTGATCTATACATTGCAATTCAGATTTCAGTTCAAAACTATTTTAGTGAATATCTCTCTTAGAAATTATTGAGATAAAAAAAAAAAAGGGGGCAGCTACTTAACTATAAGAGTTTGAAGGAAGAGGGTGATGTAAATGAATGCCAGGCTGACTGGCTATTGCTCTGGCTAACCCGGCTCATGGCTACGCAGAGACAGAGTGCAGCATCTAAAAGTGTGCTTAATTTGTGCTTGCTAAGGGCAACTGTCTGGTGCCGCCATATGGGCTAAAACCCAGGAATAGAACTCTGAACCTGGGACTGTTGACAGACATGTGCAAATGTATTCCTACGAAAAGTGTTGAAATTTGGTGGGAGAGTACTGATTTGCTGCTCTAGCCCTGAGTGGGGCTGGACAGTGCAGTTCCCACTCAGCCTTTTGAGCACAACAAGGCCGATCTGCACTTATTGCCCTTTTGTTGTGCGTGCACGCACACACACGCATACACACGCACACACATTCTCTCTCTCTTTCTCTTTCTCTCTCTCTGTCTCCTCCTTCTCCCATTCTAATAAAGTCCGAGTGGTATAGGATATGATATGTATTATGAAAGAAAAAAACACATTTAAAAAAATGTCCCTGGGGTGTTCCATTACTGAATTGAACTTCTACACAGAATAACAGTTTCACATACACCACTACTACAAGTGTCCCTGTGGCTTGGTTCAGGGGATGAAAGTGTTAAAAATCACTATCGCACTAGACACAGAACAATGATTTAAAAACTCCCTCACACCACTCACACTTACCTGTAGTATCACAAGTTGCCACCACAAAGAAAATTTATAAATGGGATGCCAGAGGTTACCCCACCAAATCAGATTTAAAATCTTCCAGAACGCAGTTTAGCTGTCTATCGATGAAATAAACTATACTATTAAATATGTCTCTTCAGGTAATGTGATTCTTATATCAGACAAAGGCAGAATTCCAGACCCCTAAAGCACTTCAGTTTGTGTGACGAGTGTGTCCTGTTTTTTTTAAGAACAAAAAGTGCAGATTTGAATAGAAATAGGTACTTTTATAAATTAATCTAGTCTCACCCCTGGCAGTCAATCAGACACCTAGCCCGGTTATTAACTGGTTGTTTAGCTCAGTGGAGCTTAACACAAGAGGCAGGAAGTTGGTCATAGCACTTGTCCTGCCTGCACTAGGAAGTCTGTAATTGGACTGCCACAGAATATCCATGTTGGGTTCGAAGGAGAGGTCTTGCAAATGCTTCAGATAAAAGATCTGCAGCTGTTTTAGATATGCGCCCAATGAAAAAATGCATAATTTAAAGTATGCATTTTTACATTGGGGTATATTTGCTGAACAGTGATTTTTGTTTTATTTTTGTATTTGGGCATTGGAGTGTCCCTTTAAGGGGACTAGCAGATTCTTTTTTTGTAAATAAAGTTTTTATTAGCAGTTCAGACAATAACAGATAGCAGAGCTTATATTGTCAGTGAGACTCGCAGGTCTCCAATTGCGTCTGACATGAGTACCACCAGTTTTAGGTGGATCTTTATAGAGCGCTATCGGAAGCGGATGGCTGCCGGCCCACACCAGTGAGGGCAGAACAATTCTATAGCTGAACCTCAATCAAATGGTGAGTAGTGCGGTAGGTCCCAGGTCACGTCCTCTAACATGGAGAGTGAGAAAGGGGTCGTTTTGCGAGATCGGGTCCTATAGTCTTGCACCTGGTCTAGGACTCCCCTTCCTGTTGTCATTTCCTTAACTTCGGTGGTGCCTAGGTATGTTGCGGGTTCTCTCCTGGGTCAGCTACCCTCTCGTTCTGAGTCCGCGTCCCCTCCCCCGACGCGAGGCGGTGCCATCACGACGGGAGGGGGGAGCGCCCAGCGGTGTGGTCAGTTGTCTCTGTCGTTTTGCTTACTTGTAGGCAGTAGTCGTTGTCGTGCTCCAGTCGCTGTCCACGTGTGGTATCTGTGGTGTGTCTGGAGTGTTGACTAGCAGATTCTTCATTTGTTTGTCTGCCTCCACTAGTTTCCATTCTTGTAATTAACCCCTTGAGAAAGCATGATGGAAAATGTCTGTCATGCAGTATTTTTTCATAAGGGACCGTTTCCCTGCTGGTAACTGGGAACCCCAGGTATAATTTGATTCCTGGGGCTCCCTTCTGCCACCTAGAACAAGATTAGTGGCCCCAGACTGACTGATACTCTGGTCGCACAGGGCAAATTGAGCACTGCAAACAGACATTTAAATGGGGGTTTAAATCCCCATTGTTGCAATGTGGTGTTAAATCCTTGCTCACACCAGGGAGTCCCAGATTTCAATGGCTAACTGGGGATACCATTTATCAACTGGGACCATTTCTAGTGGCCCCAGACTATTTGATGAGCTACATGCTGTGCCTGAATGCCCGTATCTAGATTGTGATGTGCTCACACCAGAAACCCAGGTATCAATAGATACCTGGGGCTTCTTTATGTCAGGTCGGGCCATTTTTAGTGGCCCCAGACTTCATGAAGAGTTGCATGCAGTGCTGAAAGTCATTCTCAAACAGGATATGGTGCTTGGCAGACCACCAGGATCCGAACAGACCCCAAAACTGATATGCCCCAATGCCATTCTGATCAGTGCTGAGCATTGTCAGTTGCCCAGAACATGCAATGCATTGGACATATTATCTTCAGTATTAGAGATAGGAGACTCTCTAAAAAGACTGTGTTTACAGCAAAAGGCCTGAATGTAATGATTCTACTCACCAGAACAAATTCAATAAACTGTCGTTCTTCTGGTGACTATAGTGTTCCTTTAAATTAAATTAAATTAAGGATTAAAATGAATGATTATGATTCAGTTTAAAATAAGTATTAGGTTTATTATTAAGTTACTGTTTAGGATTAGGCTTAGATTTAATGTTAGTATCAGGTTTATGGTTCAAATTAGGTTTAAGGGAATTCCTCTGCTGACATGAGCAGAGGGAATCATTCTAACACCATTGCTAAGATTAGGATTAAGGTTATATTTAGGGTTAGATATGGGTTTGGGGTAGAGGCTAGGATTGAGATGAGGTTTATGATTAGATTTAGGGTTAGATTTTGGATTAGGATTTGGTTTAGAACTACGGCTTAGTTTAGGATTAGGGATTTAGATTGGAATTAAGATTTCTATTTTCCAAAGGTATACATATGGGGTATTGTTGTACTCAGGAGATGTTGCTGAGAACAACTAAGATCATTTTATTACAGTCGGGTACACTTGATTTAAAAAAAATAAGCATTAAAGATACTATGACAAATATACATCAGGTTTACAAAATACACATTATATGTGTGTATGTTAAAAATCAGAAAAACACAATTTTACTACAATATTTAGCAGAGATCAGCAGTTAAATGGCTTCATAAAATGTGTCAAAATACCTTTACCTAAATAGCCTTTGATGTATGCTTTATAAAATATATACTTTTGTGTGGCAATTTTGTTTTCTATGATGGCAATTAAGCTTACAAGACAAACATACCAAATTCTAAAATCGCTCCAAATTGAAATTTTATTTTACTCCTTGTATTTTGTGACCTGTAACTACTGAAATCCTAGACATATGATGTACTCTGTAAATAAGAACAACTAAATTAATTTATTTTGAATTACTTTTCTTAATGTAATATGCACTAATTATTTTTTCCTTTTAAGCATTTTTTTATAATAAATTTGAATTTATATAAATATATCTCACATCAAATTAAAACCCCCTTCGCCCTTTAAAAAAAACGGTATATAACATCTGTTGGTGTAATAAATCAGAAAGATGCAAATTGTGGTTTAACACAAACCGATAAAAATGCAAACATTGTTTGTCTCCTTAAATGCAAGACAAGCTTCTCTGTGTCCATAAAACAAGGTCACAGCCAAGGTAACTTTCCTCAATATCCACATAAGAGTGACAATGACTGGTCTAGTTTTCATCTGCACATCACCTAGAGGCACATTTTATTTACTCTAAAACAAGTTTTTAGCAAATAGACTTCTCAAAAAGCTTTTAGGTATGAATATGGATGTTTGGAATAGTTTATTTATGATGAAAGAACAGCCTTGCTGACAGATCAGTGTAATGTTCCTTTGAAAAGCTTACCTCCTACCTTCTTACAGTGCCAGTAGAGGTAAGCCATACAATGATTTACATGCACCAACAATCCCACATTGCTGTTAATATTTAATAGTAGGAGCTTCAATACTATCTGTAAATGGGGATTCATGAAGATTCAACATAAAGGTAACAATATTTGCAGGAATTATTTTACTACTAATAAAGCTGACCACCCCTTAACCCTAATAATCCGTTTCACTCCATTGCTGTGTCTGTCCCCAAATTTTTGTCTCTCAATGTCCCCCTCCTGGTCTGTCCATTCCATTCTAGCATCATTACAGCATCATGTTATATTGGCTCTTTAAATGAACACTATAGGGTCAGGTACACAAACATGTATTCCTGACTCTAAAGTGTTAAAACCACCATTCAGGTGGCTTGCCCCACCTTAGCTCCCTTAGAAAGGGATAAAACTTTTTTTCCAGTGCAGTGCGGATCTGCAGGCACTGGGCCCGCCCCGATCCGCCTCTTTGGCTGACATCATCAGAATTGATGATCTCAGTCAATCCAGTGCTTTCCCATAGGGAAAGCATTGGATTGGTTGAGATTGCCAAAGAGGCGGGATTGGCGCAATCGCCAAGGAGATCGAATGTATGATCTCAATGCATCTCTATGAGGAATTTCAGCATCTCCATGAAGAGCTGAATGGCAATGCTGCACACAGTGAGCACTGACCAAGAAAGAACCTCTAGTGTCCATCTGAGGAATGGCCAGAGGCGGTGTCCCTAGGTTTTAATGTAAACACCGCCTTTTCTATGAAAAGAAAGTGTTGACATGAAAGAGCCTGCAGGGACTGTCTTTACTCACCATCAAGCTGTAATTGTTTTGGTGACTATAGTGTCCTTTTAATAAAGCTCTGGCCTTTTCAAGGCAGCTAGATGTTAGTGTCACTATAATACTTTACAGTTACTTTTTTCAAATGAAGTCCCTAATTACAATACCATATTTTCCGGCGTATAAGACGACTTTTTGCCCCTGGAAAATCTTTTCCAAAGTGGGGGGTCGTCTTATACGCCGGGTATGCTAATGCTGCAGCCGCCTGAGCGCTCTATAGAGAGCGCTCAGACGGCTGCCGCACTGCCTCTCTTACCTCCCCTTCCCTGTGCAGAGTGGGTGGCCGAGCTCCTCTTCGTCCTGTCAGTCCGGCCGGGTACCGCGCGGTACAGGAGATTCAGTTACCTGTTCCCGGCTGGACTGAAAGGAAGTGCACACTGAGGACTGACAGGACGAAGAGGAGCTCGGCCACCCACTCTGCACAGGGAAGGTGAGGTGAGAAGGAGGGAGTAAAAAGAATGGAGGGTGGGGGTGGGGGGAGTAAAAAGAATGGAGGGTGGGGGCGGGAGTAAAAAAAAAATGGAGGGGGGGAAAAAAAAGGGAGATTAAAAAGAATGGAGGGGGGATTAAAAAGAATGGAGGGGATAAAAATGGGGGATTAAAAAGAATGGAGGGGGGATTAAAAAGAATGGGGGGATTAAAAAGAATGGGGATTAAAAAGAATGGAGGGGGAATAAAAATTGGGGGTGAGTAAAAAAATGGAGGGGGGATTAAAAAGAATGGAGGGGAGGATTAAAAAAGAATGGAGGGGGGGATTAAAAAGAATGGAGGGGGGGAGTAAAAAGAATATATCGCAATTAGCCTCCTGTGTGCTAGACCAGCAGGCATGGATTATATGCCCAAACAGCCTGGCACATACCTGGGCTTTAAATGCGATTTCAGATTATCATTATTTAAAGGACCACTCTAGGCACCCAGACCACTTCAGCTTAATGAAGTGGTCTAGGTGCCAGGTCCAGCTAGGATTAACCCATTTTTTTATAAACATAGCAGTTTCAGAGAAACTGCTATGTTTACAAATGGGTTAATCCTTCCTCCAATTCCTCTAGTGGCTGTCTCATTGACAGCCGATAGAGGCGCTTGCGTGATTCTCAGTGTGAAAATCACAGTGAGAACATGCAAGCGTCCATAGGAAAGCATTGTATATTCTTTCCTATGCGACCGGATGAATGCGCGCGCAGCTCTTGCCGCGCGTGCGCATTCAGCCGAATGGGAGGAACGGAGGAGGATCGGAGGAGGAGAGCTCCACGCCCAGCGCCGGAAAAAGTTAAGTTTTTACCCCTTTCCTCTCCCCAGAGCCGGGCGGGAAGGGGACCCTGAGGGCACTATAGTGGTCCTTTAATGTCTTGCTGTGTAGCTCTGTCTGCTCACTGTACATCATGGCTAATTTTTATTTGGTGTGCATTGGAAGAGGGGTAGTCTTATACGGCGAGTATATCCCAAACTCTATATTTTAACTGGAAAAGTTGGGGGTCGTCTTATACGCCGGAAAATACGGTACATATTTTTTAATATGATATATATATTTTTTTGTTATTTTAATATTCTGAAAAACATATTAAAAATATTAAATTGGGGCTTCAGTACTTTGTTGAGATTTCTAAAATAAATCCTTCTTTTAGCAATATTCCATTGTAACACAATTAGGGAACCCCAGAATTCTGGATTCTTGGCTTTTTAAGTTAATTTGAACATTCTAATAATTTTCATTTCAATGTTTGTACTGCACATTTACAGGCCTGGGTTGACCAGCATCTAAAGTGTACACCATAGCTATGCAGTTAAAGCAATATCAAGTATCCCATTCCAAGTTATATTGTCCTAACATATCTCTGGATCCTTTACTCATCTCTTCTAAACTAGCCTGTTCAATCTCTCACCTGCATAAAGGGGTTAAGCAGTAGGTATTTCATAACATGTCTTTGAAGATACAAAACTCACACCTTCATATTACACTTACGCAGTGCAAATTGCATATCTTTCAGTGGGACTCACATCAAACACAGCTGTAGATTACAGGGAAATCTGAATCTGTTTATGTTTTCTTTCATTTATTTTTTTCAGTGTGAGGAGTTACAGCAGCATTTTAAAAAGGAGACGGCATATATCCCTCCTTCCTTCCAGCCTCTCAATCATTATCTTTGAAAATGGAAAGATCACAGAACAAGCTCTTTTTAAGTATGGATTAGTGGAGTTGCCAAACAACTGTGAGTAAGGAAGATAATGTCAGGGAAGTTTATGCCAGGCTGGGTGGCATTCAGTAAGAATTAATACAGAGTTATCTCTAGGATTGGTGGCCTTAGCTGTTCCTTTCTGGGCTTACAGCCTGTTGACGCAACAGAAGAATAACACATTGGACCCGTTCTGAAGACTTGCCTTTAAAAAAGCAGATGTAGAGTGCATTTAGTTTTGGATCTGTTGGAGTTTGTTAATAATTTAATAGACCTCATGGATGCGAATAAACAGGATGTATTCTTTAATAGGACATCTTTGCATTCTATGGCGATCCCATGGAGTTTGCAGATGGAGCACGGAAATACTCCTTTAATTGACCCATATGGAATTTCATTGCACTTTGATCCATCACCATGCTGGGACAGAAGGTTCTCGGGGCATTTTTCATGCCTGCCCTTCCAAAGACATTTGAGACTCTGTGACTATTCTCTGGAGCCAGCTTTCATTAGGAAAAGGAACGAAAGGGAGAGACAACGTGTGAGGTGTGTCAATGAAGGATATGCACGACTCAGACAGCATCTGCCACAGGATTTAGCTGAGAAAAGGCTCAGCAAGGTGGAAACTCTACGAGCTGCTATTGGTTACATCAAACAACTCCAGGAGTTACTGGATCTGGAAAGGTTAAGGTCTCCTGTGAAGGACACTCTTGCAGAGATCTCCCCACATTCTTTCCTCCATCCAACAATAGAGAGCGACAAACAAGGGCATTGTTTAAAGGACTCTACCTATGTGTTTTGTAAAGAGGAACTGTAGCTAAATCCAACAACAATTCCAACTATTGACTGCAAATTGGGGAACCATCATGACATCTACAAAAGTATTTTCCATATTTGTTTTCATCTTTATAAAGCTTTTTGCCTGTGTTTAAGAACTTATTTTCTGTGAATGATAATGAAATAACACATATTCTCCCCATGTGGATTGTGAATAATAATGAAATAACACATATATTCAATTCATGTGTACAATGGGCCCCAACTATGCATTTCTGTGCATCAAATTTCACTTTTTATTTTTCTTGTATTCAAATTGTATCATGCACCGATATATGTATCTTGTATTTATAAATAACAAGTCAGTTCGTTCAGTAAAATAATTTAAGTGCAAAATGTTTTTTTTTTGTGGAAGAGTTAGCTGGAAAGTTTAATCGACCTTTGACATTTGCATATTTCTTATATTCTAAAAGATTTACAATTTTCAGGAATAGAACTATGACATTAAATTGATTTGAACCTAAACTGTTAATTCATATACGTGCCCTACAGTAATATATATCCGGTCAGATTCTACAGAAATTTTTTAATAAGGGATTGGATGCTTTTTTGTATAAACAAAATATTCAAGGATAGAATTGTGTGGGAACAGGTTGTTGATACAAAGAGAAATCGTATTGTCATTAATTGGGTCAAGTAGGATTTTTTCGCATTTTGTGGCATAATTGAAAAAGGCAACAATTGGGGTTTTGGCGGCATGGAGAAATGGATTTTAAGGTTGAAATTGATGGACGTCAGTTTTTTTTCCCCCGCCTAGAAAACTATGTAACTATATAATACACGTACACACGCACAACTTTCGATGTCTCTATAAAGAACATTAACTTGTATCTACACTGGCAGCAGATTTGCTGGGACGTCACAGGACTTAGTTGTACAATTTATATTCAATAAAATATAACATTTATCTAGATTTTTCAAAGAATGGGAGTTTGTTTCAGGCTTTTGTTTCCACTGAATATGAAGTGTGGTAAAATTAAACAGGTTTTCAAAATGTAGGTCAGAAAAAGTCGACTGTAAATAAAATCTCAGTCTGCTAAGTTGGATATTTTTCGAACTCTAAATTTGCTAGCATTATGATGCTTAGTGTGTCCTGGTGAAATTACCAAATTTAATATTAAATACAAAGGAGTAGTTAGAGATAATTTAGGGATCTTCTCAGTACTTGGCGACTGACTGCTTCCTCCATAGTTACACTAATAGTGTGAAATTATAAGAAGTAGCAAAGTAATTTTGTTAAATTTTTAAATAAATAGAAGGCCCTACAAATCCAAAATACAATAATACCAAATCAGTAACAAATGAAAAATCCAAAAGCAAAGTAATCCAGCCGGTTACTTAGAGTGTTTAATTTAGAATTGCTTATTCATACTCTGTTAATATCACAAATAAAAGTGTGGCGGCACTACTAAAATATACAGGGTGTAATATGCTTTATTAAAAAAGTGTATCCCAAACACTTATAGTAAAATCAATATAAACCACAATAACAATACACCAAAAAGTGGAAAATCACACAATTAGTGACACTTGTAAATCAGGAACATTATGCTTACAAATACTGTTGATATGTGAATCTTCACAGTACAAAGTATCTACAGAGATAAAGACATAATACACAGTGCAAACTGTATAACCACTTGGGTATAATAAAGGGTTATATAAAACTCAGATTATAGAGCCGTGCCAGGCTCCAAAAGTTTTTTTCTTTTAATGTGTGAGTTTTTACAGAGAGTGATTTTTATTTTTATACAGTGTAATTTCTTAAACAATATAACACTCTAATTTTTCAGTTATAATCACCAATTCTGTGAGTGTACTTGTGTAAAGGATAAATATACACACATAGCTATTTCCTCTTTTGGTAGAACTAGTTTTAACTCTTTTCCTTTTTTTAGTACTCCGGTTACATATTGAGACATTTTAGAATGGTTATGTGTATTTAAAAAAAATACATAGGTTTAGTAAAGTAGCATATATGGACCCTACTACACTTAATAGCAAAATGGCCACAGTTATTATGGCCATGCAATATACAGAGAAAGAGTGGACTGGAAAAGAGGACTTTCATATGTCGGCCCAGCAACATAAATAAAGCCATAATGGAAATTACGTCTCCTGGTGATAGACCGGAAGTGATGGAGGACGTGTCTCCAAGTAAAGATCCTGGCAGAACTTAGAAATATTTTGGCCTAACGAAGACATCTATACAAGCACTGAAGAATACTTTATTATTAGTTAAAACAGGTTTGCTTTCCGTTTTTAGGAGTTGGAGCGGTGCATTTATTTCTTACTGCACATTTTATAACCAATTCAATTTCACTTAACCCCTTAAGGACACATGACGTGTGACATGTCATGGTTCCCTTTTATTCCAGAAGTTTGGTCCTTAAGGGGTTAAAAGGATTTTTAACCTATTGGCTGTTGTAATTCCAGATTTCGATAGCTTGGATAGGTACCTTGGGGCATATTATATAGAACCTGGCATGCGTCTATAATCTGTGAGTTTTATTTCACCCTTTATTACACCCATAATATACATAGTGGAAACTTATACAGTTCGCACTATGTGTATTAAGTTTTTATCTTAACATTATTTGTGGAGATCTCTAATGTTCCTGATTCATAAGTATTACTAATTGTGTGTAATTTTACACTTTTTTGGTGTGTTATTATTGTAGTTTGAAATACTGTTACCTGTTAAAGCGTGCAGGAGACCCCTGATTGTAATTAACAGAGCAGGATATAAAATCTTAAAAAGTAAACACACTGTGCAGTCACATCAGCCAGGGGAGTTGTGGCTACGACTGCATAAACCAAAGCAAAAGTGATTTAACTCCAAAATGGCAGAGAATTCAACATTGAGAACTCATTAAGTAGTTTTGGTGCTTATCTCATCACTTTTAAACACCCTGAAGCATATTTTTGTGTAGTAGTTTTGGACTCTGTCAGGGGCATTCACCAAACTTCATTTAGACAACCCAGACACGGTTTAAGCCAAGCATGTCAAACTCGCGGCCCACATTGGGTATTTTTGCAGCCCATGGCTGGACTGGCCTACTGGGAAATTTCGTGGTAGGCCCGCTTTGTGCTGTGCCTTCCCAAGGGCTGCGGTCAATCGTGTGCTTCATCGTATGGAGTCATATACAACGGTGGTGCTACAATGCGCAGAATAGCTGGCTGCATGCAGAGCAGGCCAGTCACTTCCCCTTCCCTGCTGCTCACAGTGCCAGAAGAGCGTGTGGTCTGCTTGAGCAGAGAAGATCGTGTAGGAAGGAAATAGGGGCTTGGGGGAACCTTCCTGTAGTGTAGTGTATTAAATTTGGGAGGCAGTGCATTAAATTTGGGAGGAGGAGCAGTGTATTAGAGTGGTGGGGACAAGGAGATGGGGGGAAGTGAATTAGAGTGGTGGGAGGGGGCAGTGTGTTAAATTGGGGGAAGCAAGGGGGAGGGTGTTGTGTATTTAACTGTATTTAACAGGGGGAGGGTGTTGTGTATTAGAATGGTGAGAGGGAGGAGGCAGTTTATTAGAGTGGTGGGAGGGATGGGAGGTAGTGTAAATTAGAGTGGAGGGAAACAGGCGGTGTATTAACCCCTTAAGGACGCAGCCAAATGTACAAGTTGTGATCAAAACAAAACGTAAACAAAACCTGACATTTGCGCTATATGTCTGTCCAACCGTAATTCACCTCTTTCATATTAAATGCACCCACACTTATTATATATCATTTTATTCAGGGGAAACAGGGCTTTCCTTTCCAAATATTTAGGTATGGAACATAATTTAATATGAATAAAATATAAAACAAAAATGGGAGAAAATCTGATTTTTTAAAATTTTCTTAGTTCTAAGTGACATTTTAACTGTGAATGCCAAAATACTGTTTGCTTTTACTGCAATAAAATACACATATTTGTATTCAGCGATGTCTCATGTGTAAAACAGTACCCCCTATGTACAGGTTTTATGGTGTTTTGGGAAGTTACAGGGTCAAATATAGCATGTTAAATTTTTCAGTTTTTTACATTGAAATTCGCCAGATTGGTTACGTTGCCTTTGAGACTGTATGGTAGCCCAGGAATGAAAATTACCCCCATGATGGCATACCATTTGCAATAGTAGACAACCCAAGGTATTGCAAATGGGGTATGTCGAGTCTTTTTTTAGTAGCCACTTGGTCAGAAACACTAGCCAAAGTTAATGTTAATATTTGTTTGTGTGTGAAAAATGCAAAAAACTAATTTGAATGCCAATTTTGGCAAGTGCAAATATATATATATACATACACACATACATATATATACATACACACATTACACACACACTTAGATCATATATGTTTTTTAAAATTATTTTTATTTATATATATAGGTATACATAGTGATATATACGTATATACTTATGTATATAGATATACATATTTCGTTCTACGTGTATTTTGATATCAATATATATTAATATCAAAATACAGTTAGAACCAAATTACACACATATATTTAATTTATTTTGTTATTTTATTTTTTAAACGTATTTACATATTTTATTTTTTAATATATATATATATATATATATATATATATATATATATATATATATATATATATATATATATATATATATATATATATATATATATAAATATAATATATCCTGGAAAGTCCCGCACTCAATTTGCCGGTCTTGTACTTGCCTCGGTGCTACCTCAGCCGTAATGAATATCGAAGAAAAACGAGTGCACTCCAGAGGTCTTCTTTTTAGAAAAATAACATTAAATTTATTGCAAAAACGTGTAGTAATACAACATGATCTAGATCATGTTGTATTACTACACGTTTTTGCAATAAATTTAATGTTATTTTTCTAAAAAGAAGACCTCTGGAGTGCACTGTTGGGATATATATATATATATATATATATATATATATATATATATATATATATATATATATATATATATATATATATAAAATTATAAATATATTTAATCAATATCATTCTACATGTATTTTGATATTAATATATTAATATTAAAATACACTTGGTGTATGTGTAAATGTGTATATATATATATATATATATATATATATATATATATATATATATATATTTTATTTGTAACTTTAATTTATTTTATTTTTAACCTAAGGGGTTAGGAGGGGAGGAGAGAGGCAGAGACAGTGTCAGTCAGTGATTTCAGATCACTGGCTGACACACAGGAACAGTGATCACAGTGACTGGCTGTCACTGAGATCACCTCCTGCAGATCGCGGTAATTGGCCACAGGGGGAGTGCCTGGGTGGCCAGGCATGCCCCCCAATGGGATCCTGCCTGCAGTTACTATGTGTCAGCCAATAGGCTGACATATAGTAACTCTGATCGCAGTGACAGGCTGTCACTGCGATCAAGCTGAGCAGATCGCGGTCACTGACCGCAGGGGGACTGCCTCGGGGGCCAGGCATGTCCCCCAACCGCGATCTGCAGCGGAAAATGCCGCGGCTCCATGTGTCAGCCGATTTAAAAATCGGCTGACACATGGTAAATACCGATCACAGTGACAGCTTGTCACTGCGATCGGAGGCTGCAGACCGCGGTCACTGGGGGGCTGCGATCTGCAGCGGCGTAATGCCGCCGGCCACGTGGGCGGCAAGGACGCCCAGGACGTTCTATGCCATCCTGCAGCATTTAGAGCCACCCCCTTAAGGACGGCATAGAACATCCTGTATCCTTAAGGGGTTAAATTTGAGTGGAGGGAGGCGGGCGGTGTATTAGATTGGAGGATAGAGGGGAGGCAGTGTATTACATTAGCGTGGTGGGAGTGGGGGTATTGTATTATATTGGGGAGGGGGCAGTGGGATGCTGTGTATTAGATTGGGGGGCATAGTAAGTAACTTGAAGTGAAACGTTTGAGTAAATTATATATGTACCCAGGATTACATATGTTTGCATATGGATGATACAGGTCATTTTAGTTTGTGATGGTTTATGTCAAACTTTTTTTTTTGGCCTACATAAACTTAAACCTTGTTTATTTGGCCCGTGTTAGCCTTTGAGTTTGACATGCTTGGTTTACACTATTTAACAATTTCTGAATTTTGCATGGCAGGTTCCAGATGGATTTCCAAAACACTGACCAGGATTGTTAAAATCCAGGGCTAGATCTAAAAAAATTTAAAATACTTGCCTGGTGGCACATATTACTATAAGCATTTTTTTTCATGCCTTCATATACCATGCTTCAAAATACTTGCTCAGAATATTGGGAATACCTTCGTCACAAACAGGTTCAGAAATAACTATAAAAAATATATATATATATTTGTGCAAAGAATTTACTGCAATTTGAATTTATTTGGCATGTGCAGATGCATTCAACCAGTTTTTCAACAACATAATCAAAATGCAAACACTGAAGTCAAAATAATGGTGATTCTGCACAAATGGTAAATGAAAATTAACTTTTTTTTCCAAAGGTTATTGAAAAGAAATTAAATAATTTTGAAACTGGTTTTTCCTAAGTATTTGGGTGGTGAGCTCATCTGCAATTTGCCTTCCCTGGAAGGCTGACTTGCTATGCCTTAATGTCAGACAGAGTTACTAGTGTAGTCCGTAGTGATTACAGAGCCTTGGTTTCTTCAGCCCTTGATAACTGCTACAGGACGCAGTTTGATAGCTTTCTTGCTAATCCCAGCATCATGACAGGTATTCACCACATCTGTCACATTCTTGTAAGATTCGGGAGCCTAAGAATAGTAAAAATATTGTTTTATTAAAAGTAAGAAAAACAAACAAACACACGTGATATTTTCTTCTATTCCTGTAAGCATGAAAAACAACAAAAAAACTAAACATTTTCTGGGATGTGTGGATGATTATTTTGTAACACCAAAACAGATTGCTAGTGCTTTCACCCATTATGCAGAGTTTAGTTGGGGTGGTATACCATCTCAGTCACTTGTTCTTGCATCCCTACGCACACCGAGACTTTACCAGTGGCTTCCCAAAAACCTCCTTCCTGCTCCACGCCCAGCTCTACATCCCACTGCTTCACATA
The DNA here is from genome assembly GCA_933207985.1 of Pelobates cultripes. Classification (NCBI taxonomy): domain Eukaryota; kingdom Metazoa; phylum Chordata; class Amphibia; order Anura; family Pelobatidae; genus Pelobates; species Pelobates cultripes. The sequence goes on along the minus strand of OW240914.1, from coordinate 234,751,240 downwards.
TGTCAACTCTCCTCAGTTAGTCGAAACTGAGCAAAACCTTATAGAAAAGTGATATCAGACCCTTTGCCTTGTCCCTTCCCCACACTGGATTTCAAAGAAGGTGGGGAATTGCAGTGCTGCCCACTTGACCCTCTCACTAGCAGCAAGCTCTAAGCTGCATGTAGCAAAAAACAAAAAAAAAAAAACAATCCATCAGGCAAAGTTTGTGAATCTTGGACAACTCCTCAAACGTTACCAGTTCTTTTATACAAATTTTTCATTAGCTGCAGGCCAGCTCTTGCTTGCCCCACAAAGTCCCTTGCAACCATGCCAGAGGGAATTCCCTATTTCTATACATTGAGGCCATTGTGGGAGGGTGGGTAATCAGGCTTGTCATCATCAGTATATGCAGATACAGTATACAGAGAGTTTGCCATCACGATGGCCCTGATGTCAGGGTGCTAGTGTTAGAACAATATACAAGAATAGTTTTTTTACCCTGTTTTCATATATATATATTGTAAGAAAAAACAAATGAACCAAAGACCTAGGTGCAACAATACGATATCACACACAGTTATCAATGGAATTGGGAGCACAACTATAACACGCATTTAATACAATTTAATACGTGGTTCACAAAATGTTTTAACATGGTGTAAATTTTGTAAATTGCAATACAGCCCCCAATATACAGGATTTGTTTACTAGTCCAGAAGAAATTATTCCAAAATACTGGTGGATCTGCAGTAAACAGCTTACCTCTTCCATGACCAGTTTGGGAGATGCCACACGAATTGCTATTCCCATATCTGCAAGCTTGTCCAGAACATCTTGGAAGTCCAAGTTTCGTCTGGATTTTGCTCGAGACAGAGCTCTTCCCTGTATAAAGTAACATGTGAAAAAAGCCATTAAGTGTCATTTTAAACCTCAAACACTGGTTGACAAGCAAGATGGTCAATATCTAAGACCACTAAATACTTTCATTATGCTGAATTTTAAAGCAGGTTTCTCACATTATAAATAAGAGTATGTTTAAATCAAAACCACAGTTATTAGTCATCTTTACCACATATTTCAGTACACTGACATATCACCAGATTTCTGACAAGGCACAGACAGTAATTTCATGCAGATTAAAATTTTCCCATGATCCTGGTGAAATGAAATTGTGTTTGGACTTGAAAGCCATAATATTGGGTAGATGTGCAGTTTTAAGGCTGGAATGGAAAACATAACTTTGAGCCACAAAGATAAAAGATTGTGTTGGATAAAAAAAAAAAAAAATCCTCTTATCACTTATGATAGCTTATTGTTGAGAAATAGGTCTTTTACATGAAAAAATAATCCGTACTATCTGAATGTTTGACATATTCAACTCACAGCTCCATGGCAGGTGGTGCCAAATGTCTCAGTCATTCCTTGTTCAGTACCGGTTAAGACATAACTACAGGTTCCCATGGTGCCACCGATAAGCACAGGTTGACCTGTCAACTGGAGAGAGGGCAGAAATACTTATTTGATGGATAAAAGCAGGCAGAGCCAATACACACTTTTGCATAGTGTGTGAGGAATTATACTACTCAGTGCAAAAACAAAAGGGCAACATTTCAGGATCTCATAACTACTTATATATTACATTCCATTATCAATAGTGTAACACAATTTGGCAACACAAACACAGTAAGAATTACACTAAATAATACTACGTGACTCCCTACTGTGACATACAGCATGTGAACAAAGGCAAGCTCATAATGGTAAATGACTAGCTGCTGTGAATGGTTATTATACAACGTCTGTAGAAGAGAGAAGTAAGTGATCGGAATGATCAAAATGCACTTGTTGCATCTCAAACATGGCCATTTTCCTTTTCATAGGAGATGCAATTTTACAACATGAAATGAGCAGCAGTGACAACTTAACTAAATGTAATAATTGTATGAGCAGAAAACTTTATGTAACCAATAAATGACAAAAGAATAAACAATATGTTTACAAAAGAAAATGTTACGGGGGAGTGGGGTAAAATAACTGTTCAGGATCAGTAATCTTCTATGAATACCAACAGGTTACACATGATCAGGAATCATACTGGTCACAGAGATTTGATTTACTTCAGCAAATAACAGGCTATGTTTCAAACTCATAGATGAGGATTGCTGCTGCTATAAGGTAAATTAAAGGGAAGTGAAGGGCCAGAGGGGATACCCTGCCTCCATGGATTAGGGGAATCTGAGGACCTCTCTGAAAGCCTGCAATCCATTGCTATAGCGATATATATATCCAGTTCTGCATGCTGTCCTTGCATTTCCCAATGATTTAGAGTGTTGCTGCTAAAATACCCAGCCGGCTCTCTGAGTCACTAAAGAAAGCTAGACTGCAAGGAGGTCCGACTTTGAGCTGCAACTGCCAAAGCAGATCACCAGGAATCCTATTATAACAGCCACCAGGGTTTATAAACCATGCTGTCCAAAAGGCAAACAAGAGGGGTTGAGGGGAAGGGGGTGTGGAATGCTGCCTACGCACATCCCTACACAACATACATAGGCTCCTCTCCTGTACAAACTCTGTGGGAGCTTAACGCATTGGTTGAGAGTGATAAGATGATTCTCTCCATTAGTGAGCTAGCCCTGCACACAGGAACAACATAAGGTTTCGGCTCTCAATAGGGGAAGAGATTGGAGCACTTCTATCAGCCTAATCATTATAGCATACTTTATTACTTTTGTTCATTGAGGAGGTGTTTGATTAATTTGGAGTGTTTGTGAACGTAGGAGTTGGTGGCTTGATGCAGTTACCTGGTAATCCACAGCAATCAAAGGGTGGTGTGGCGGGAAAGCTCTAGTAGATCCCTTCCTGTGTACCAGCAGCGTCCTTTCCTTGCCATCTACCACGTGTTGTTCCACTTTGGCTATGTTGTGAGACACATCATATATGACATGCATGTCAAGATCATCGGGGGTTGTGTTAAACACTTTAGCAAAAGCCTGAAAGAAAATTATATCAAATTTTACTAGAGATGTACCATTTCTGAAATTTTGAAGCCATGATAAAAAAAATTGCAGAGAGAAGTATCTTTTTTAAACTGAAAGTAATTTGTTACTTTGGGAATAGCTTGTGCAATATTAAAAGTCAACCTGCCCAACTCAGCCTGCCACATTCACACAATCACCATGTCGCAGTCACCGCACACACACCACATACAGTCACAC